>CM046881.1:547344266-548544266 GCA_025667525.1 Glebionis coronaria | reverse complement strand
CTTATTTTCCACAAGTAGTTCATGGAGCATGGTGGTCTTGAAGATGGTCATGGATATCCACAAGTTTCTCCATCAAAAATCCATGTTTTGATCAACCTACATCATCATGGTGGTATAAAGATTGTCCTCCTCATCTTCTTGTTATTTTGATTATGTAAACATGTATTTTATTTCCTATTGTATATATTTATGATGATTATATGATGATAAAAATGTTATGTGGGGATTTGTTGTTGATAAACATGATTAAAAAGGTGAAAAACCATAAGAAACAAGGTTAAAATCTTGGTTAAATTTGATGGCTGTATAAAACAGTAAAGAACTATATGGTAATCTGATAAAATGATGAAGTAGAATGGATTCACAGTAAGCTATGGGTCTTGTAAACATGTGAGAGTTGCCCATGCAATGGAATCAAAATAATGAGTGAGATATGATCAAAACAAGTTTAAGGTATAAATCTGAGGTTACTGTTTTGGACGATTTTTAGAAAATATTTAGAAGATGATTCAACAGTAGCTATAGAAGAGTTAAATGTATCACATATCATGTAGTTTATGTGATAAAAATTTGAGCTTCTATCTCCATGTAGAACTCAAGATATGGCAGTTTTGGTGAAAGTGAAGTTAAAAATCAGATTTTTGGAAATAATGTTTATTAATATTATATAAGCACTCACATTATAATGTATAAAATGTAAAAATATAAACCCACTAACTTATAAAACTTATTTATATAAATGTATAAAAGGTTAATTAAATGGGTAAATTATATAAATGGTGGTAAAATAATATTTATAAGTAATAAAAACTATAAACTTGATTTTTACGACTTTTTCGGCTATCGCCGTAAAATTAACGTTTTTCGCCAAATAAAACTTAGACGACCAAACCCGTCTAATGTAAAGTTTATAAAAGTCATATACTGATGTATAGGTAACTAATACAAGTAAAAACCGATAAAACCCGAACTATAAGAAATACGGACATTAACAAGTTGAATAAACATATTGGACTAATAAACGGACTAAATAGGATAAAAACTTGTAAAAAGAATCTATTGGGCTTAACCCATTTAGGCCCAACTTAGAAAGTATACATACTGATAATATAGGTACAAAATGGATTAAAATAAGTTAAATAACTTATAATAAGCTTATTGGACTTAAGACACGTAAACGGGTAAAACTAGTAAGCTAATATAAAAGTTATCGACATATAACGAGAATATGTAAACCCACTTGATCATCATATATATATAATCATCATATGTATACATACTTGTTATTTTTATAAAGTCATTGGACATGAGTCTAAGACGAGTATTATTTGTCTAGGTTTCCGTGATTGAAGCACGTACCGTACGTCCGAATTGCCGATAACCCGCCTTCCCATATCAACGTGAGTTCATAGCCTCGCACTCTTTTAAATGTTTTTTTTATAAATGTTTTATAAACCCGCGAGGGAGATAACATGTTAGTTTTTATTAATTAGGACACCATTTGTCCCGATTGTTTGTTTATTGATTTTGGACCCGAATGATTGAATGACCCGATTGTATGACCTGATAAATGATTAAAGGACCCGATAGATGAAAATTAAATGGATTATTAAAGTTAGGTTATGTCACTAAAAGTCCCATTAGCATGAATTGTGAACTACCGGGATTTGGTAGACGCTTATGCATTTAATAGTACTATTTGGGGACGATCACCCCAGTTCGCGCCTTGACGGTTGATCCCCGTCGTGCCACATTGATTGGTAAGCGAATTTATGTATGAGAAGATTTCCATAGCGTGACCTTTGTGACGACACGCTACTTTAGATGGGAAAAATTGGTATCGGGTTAGCTACCCGTTTTGGTTTAGTAAGGTAACAATGTCATGCGGCTTGTAATAATCCAAAACTAACGAAATACTATTAGACGCTTCGAATTACGATGTATTGCCTGACTAGCAATACAGGGTCATACTATTGATATTATGTTTGTGTTTTGGTTTTATAACCATATTCATATAACGGTTTTTATTTTCATACAACGTTATAAGACGTATTGTATGATGTTTTTACGACATTGGCTCGTATAATGATTTTTAAGGCAAATGCCTATATTATGATTTTCGATAAGGATTGGTATAAAACGACTTTGGCTATTTAATGGCCTATTACAAAGATTTGTATAAAATGTTTTTGACTATTTTACGGCCTATTACAATGATTTGTACGAATTGATTTTTGGTACTAATTTTATACCAAAGTTATATTGATGGAATTTATTAAACTCTATGAATTCACTCGGCGTTATCGCTGACCTTTTCTTTTAACATGTTTTATCTCTGGTACTTGAAGGTAATTCTCGGGAAGACAATAAGAATTCATGGCCCGCACTTAAACAATATTTTCTATTCAAATACTTTGTAAAACTTTGTATGAAATATAATGACTTGGGACCGATGTAACTTGATATTTATGAATGGAAATGCTTTTATTATTGAACGACGTGATTTTTATGCGTTGTCTATGATGTGAGTAATGTGCTATCCCGTAACACCAACGAGTCTTCCGCTGTACTGAGTTGTATAAATTTGGGGGTGTTACAGCTTTAGTAATGAATAAGTACAAAGCAATTATTCAAGTATAGACTAAGATCACTTTCAATAATAGTCTTAGTCTAAATCAAAATATAGGCAAGGTATTAATTCACTTTCTCTCCCACAAAGGGCCTACTAACCATATGGGTGCAAACCATAGAAATCATGCTTGATACTTTAAGCTTCTACTAACTCACTCTACATCACCATAGTGAGTCAAGTATCCAAGCAATGAAGGTTTGAGAGGATAAAGAAAAGAAGCACAAACCACAAATAAATTTCAAGGCAAGGATGCCGAGAGCAAGCACATAGTCAAGCAATGATCAAAAGAATGATCAAAGGGCGTGTGGAAGAACGAAAGCGTACCTTGGCCACAAAGAGCAATCCATGAAGGAATAAGTGCTATGCCTAATAAATGACTATGATGAGTACTAAGTCTTCAAGGACTAGTATCATTCCCAATCATCTTGGTATCATCATTCAAAGATGTTAAAGATCAATGAAAATGATTCTTCTACAAGTGCAAGTAACTCAATCCACAACCAACTAAGTAATTGATCTTCATGAGTACCTACACAAAGCAAGATGCAAACTAGTAGATACATTTCAAGATTATATCTAAAATGCATAAAGGCTACTAATCTTAAGTGGGATTCAATGTTATCAATTAAAAGACCTATTTTTCAAAGAAAACATAGTTTTGACCAAAGAGAAACTTTAGTACAACTAGACCTTCTAATTTAAGGAGACAATGGATCGATCCATGTTTTAAAGTACAATATACTTCAAAGATCTTGAGTGACCATCGCTCTGATACCAATTGTAGAAACTAGAAGGGGGGGGGGGGTTGAATAGTTTCTCTTCGATTGGTGACCAAATTAAAATTTCTTTCAATTTGGTTTGTATCAAAACTATCTTTTACTTAAAGCTAAGTTGCATAATGATTAGGTTCAATTGAAATGCACTAGAAAGAATAATAAGCAAGTATAATGATAATGAAATAAGTAAAGAGCAAGGAAGGAGACAACCTAGTGGGAAGACACCAAGATTTATAGTGGTTCGACAACGAGGCTCTATCCTCGTTTCTACTCCACTCCTCGAGTACACCTACTCGAGATTTCCACTATATCCACAAGCTCCCTTCTCGGCGGAGAAAACCTTACATCGTTGCTTACATTATTTTCTGACACTAAGCTAAATGTTGAGACCTAATCTTTAGCTAGGACCAATCTACACGACGTTGCCTACTTCACAATTTAACGACACAAGGCTAGATGTCGAGTTCTAATCGAAAGCTAGAACCAATCTTCACGACTCTTCACTTTGAAGCTAAGTGATAACTTCACACAACACAACTACTAATCACTTTAAAGTTTAGTGAGAACTCACAAGACACAACCACATCACTTTATAGTTTAGTGAGAACTCCTAATCAAATCTATTACAACTCAACTAGACTTATCCAAGTACACACATGTAGCTTGAATTTACACAACACAAATCCAAGCAAACACATATGCAATGGATGTACACAACAAATCCAAGTATTCACAAATAACTTGGATGAACATAACTAGTCCAAGTATTCATAAATACATTCGATTGACCTAAAACTCAAAGGTATCATGATGAATATGACTAGCTCATAAATTCATCTTTATCACTACACTAGTGAGTGAGTGATCTTCTCATTGGACATGGTAAAGGAGGGGATCAAGAGGATAATCATATGTAAACATCCTTAACAAATTAAGTGATCATTTACTAATGATTATGCTATAGAAAATAGAAAAAGGGCTGAGAAAAACGTCCAAGAGGGTTGCTGGAAAATGAGATTTGACCCAATATTTAAAGGAGACAAAGTTACAACGGATCTATAACGGCTACTGTGCGCGGTACCTTATCTCACCCCGCGGTACCATATCGCTAAGGTACCGCGTAGGTACTCAAGGTACCGCCACTAGACTCCACTCCGTTTTTTGTCTTTTAGTGGGGTGGGAATATCTGAGGTATTTAAACCCTTCAAAGGATATTCTAACAGCATTTGGAATATGCCATTTTCAAATTTTCATTTTCCATTTTAATAAAACATTTTCTAAAAAAGAAAGTTTATTAAAAAGTCTTTTGTCTTATTAGCAAAAGTGAGTATTAAGGATAATCATTTTGATGATCACTAAGTATAATTAAGAAAGGTTAGTGATATGATTATTACCTTGATGATAGTGTTAGTTAAAGAATTCATTTTGTGTTTCTACACTAAATGTGTTGTATGGTTTGTTGTGATCAAAACTAAGAAAGATTAGTTAACACTAATAATGTTTTTAGGCATTACTTGCATTAACAAACTGTATGATGCTAAGTACATCGTTCAGTTTGATGATAAGCAAGGTACAATCTTCAATGCTAACAAAGAAATTGTGTTGACTGCTCCTAGAAGAAATGATGTATATGTCCTAGACATGTCATCTGTAACAAATTCAGGAGCATGTTTCTTTGCTAAAGCCTCAGACTCTGCCAATTGGCTTTGGCATAAGAGACTGTCACATCTAAATTTCAAAGATATGAACAAACTTGCAAAACAAAACAAAGTTCTTGGCTTACCTTCTCTTGTCTATTCAAAAGACAAGCCTTGTTCAGCCTGTGAAAAAGGTAAACACAAGAGAGCTTCTTTCAAGCCAAAACAAAACTTTTCTATCAGGAAGTGTCTTCATCTTCTTCATATGCACTTGTTTGGACCAGTAAGTCCAATGTCTATAAATCATGAGAAATAGACTCTTGTGATTGTTGATGAATACTCTAGATACACTTGGGTATACTTCCTGAAAAAGAAGAGTCAAACTCCTGAATTCATAATGTCTTTTATCAGGCAAGTAGAAAATCAAAATGATACTAAAGTTAAACAAATACGAACTGATAATGGAACAGAATTCAGGAACCAAGAGCTTGAGAGTTTTTGTGATGAGAAAGGAATTTCTTAGAACTTCTCTTCTCCTTACACACCTGAACAAAATGGTGTGGCTGAAAGGAAGAATAGAACTCTTATTGAAGCTGCTCGAACCATGCTCAATGGATCCAATCTTTTAAAACACTTCTGGACTGAGGCTGTAAAAAATAGCTTGCTATACTCAGAACAGATGTATTATTGTGAAAAAACATGATAAGACTCCTTATAAAATATTCAGTGAAAGGATTCCAGATATCAACTACTTTCATATGTTTGGATGTCCTGTGTTCATTCACAATCAAAAGGACCATCTTGGTAAATTTGATGCCAAAGCTGATGATGGATACTTTCTTGGATACTCTTTTTTCTCCAAAGCCTTCAGGGTCTTTAACACAAGGAGACAACAGATTGAGGAGTCATTTCATGTCACCTTTGATGAAAGTATGGATGCCATTAACTTCACAAATCAATCAATGGAAGATATTAGGATCAATAACTCATCAAGATATCCTCCTGATGAGTATGAACATTGTCCCTTAAAGCAGTATCAAACTGATGTTGATATATCCTTCCATATATCACCTCACAATAGGTCAATTGATAATTTAATCACACCTCAACATGTCCCTGAAGTTATCACTTCTTAAGCTGATGAATCAAATGATTCACCCATCTATGAGAACACTGAAGGGATAAGTGATGAAAATATCGAATCCCCTATTACTAAAAATCCTTCAGTAGGAGGTGATGTCCTAGTACAACGTACTGAATCTCTAGTCCTGATAATCACTAACCATCGACAAGATCTAATCCAAGTCCTCAGGACATATGGTCAATACAACAACATATAGAGCTTGTAAATATAATTGGTGATGTATCTGAGGGGATGCTCACACGCAGTCAGGCTGCTAAACTCTTTGCTGCCTCAGCCCATGAGTGTCTGTTTGCAGACATTCTCTCTAAAATTGAACCAAAGAAGGTTTCAGAGGCCCTGACACATCTAGGGTGGGTTGAGGCCATGCAAGAAGAGCTCAACCAATTCCTCAGGAACAAAGTGTGGAAACTAGTTCCTCTCCCCAAAGGGAAATCAGCTCTTGGTACAAAATGGGTATTTAAAAACAAGACTGATGAAGATGAAATTATCATTAAAAAAAGCTAGGCTGGTTGTTCAGGGGTGTGGTCAACTTGAATGGATCGACTGTGAGGAAACCTTCGTCCCTATAGCAAGAATGGAAGCCATCAGGATCTTCATTGCCTATGCTACTTACATGAACTTCAAAGTTTTCCAAATGGATGTAAAAAGTGTCTTCCTGAATGGAAAGATCACTGAAGAAGTTTATGTTGCTCAGCCTCCTGGTTTTGAGAGTTCTGAGTTCCCAAACCATATTTGTAAACTTGACCAATCCTTTTATGGACTGAAACAAGCACCAAGGGCATGGTATGAAACTCTCTCTACATTCCTGATAATGAACAAATTTGTCAGGGGGAAGATAGACAACACCTTGTTTACCTTCAGAACCAAGGAGGATGTTCTACTAGTTCAGATATATGTTGATGACATCATATTCGGATCCACTAACTATAATCTTTGTAGAAAGTTTGAAAAACTTATGACAAAGAAATTTGAAATGAGTATGATGGGTGAATTAACATATTTTCTTGGACTACAATCAAACAGGGGGACAAAGGGATCTCAGTCTGTCAAGAAAAATACACTAGAGAAATACTTAAGAAATATGATATCTCTTAGTGTGCTTCAGTAAAGACTCCTATGGTTCCCCCCAACAACTTAGGTCCTGATCTTACTGGTAAATCAGTCAATCAAACCTTATTCAGGGGAATGATTAGATCATTAATGTACCTAACTGAAACCAGGCCTGATATTCAGTTCTCAACAATCTTATGTGCAAGATATCAGGCCGATCCCAAAGAATCACATCTTAATGCTGTTAAACGAATCTTCAGGTACCTGAAGGGTACTCCCTCACTAGGTCTATGGTATCCTCGTTGCTCAGGCTTTGATCTTAAAGGATACTCAGACTCAGACTATGCTGGCTGCAATATGGATAGAAAAAGTACCGCAGGTGCATGTCAATTCCTAGGTGACAAGCTAGTATGTTGGAGTGCAAAGAAATAGCAGTCAGTCGCAATGTCCTCTACTGAGGCTGAATACGTGGCAGCTGTTGGGTGTTGTGCAAACATCCTTTGGATGAAAAGTCAACTCAATGACTATAATGTGGAATACAAAGTAGTCCCTATCTTTAGTGACAACACCAGTGCAATTACCATTTCAAATAATCCAGTAAGATATCATAAGATATCATTTCCTCAGGGATCACATCTTAAAAGGAGATATTAAATTACATTTCATCCCCACTGAATATCAGCTAGCTGATATTTTCACCAAACCTTTGGATGAACCAACGTTCACTAGACTGAATGCTGAACTTGGTATGCTGAATATTGATTAATCAGACTCCCTGATGACATTGGATTCAGTATAATGTATATTCTTGATCCTCTCTCTAAGTAAATATCTCTTATCGTCCTCCCCTTGACACCGAGGTACATTAAATGATGTAACTAAATGCTCTAAGGATTTAGTTACTTAATGTCCTAGGTTGGTAAGTCACAATATTAAATAAGGAATATTAAATAAGGAACATATATTCCTTCAATAAATTGTCATAAACCAGTCAAGGGGTCACTCATGTCAAGTATCCCACTAAGCATTAAATGCTTACCCTCTTTCTAGCAAAATCCGTTGTAAAAACGTCCTTTCAAATGCACGTGACCCCACGTCATCTCTGCAAAAAGTGTTGATACAAGAGATTTTGCATGGGTTTCAATTTAATTCTTGGTATCTTCTCGAATCGATCACGGTTCAAAGTGGAATAGTTGTTCTTTGTTACTAAAAAGGGGTTTGGTTTTCTATTCTACTAAAAAGGTTTAGATGCACAAAGATATAAAATTAAACTAAAAGCAGTTAATAAAATAAGACTGAAATTAAATTAAAATTAAACAGTAAAATACCCTTACTTGCAAAACAACTGATTCGGAATAATGGAAAAGAAAACTGATTCGGAATATTTTTGCTGAATAATTGCTCATTCGGAACATATGCTTCATTCGGAATACAAACCTTCATTCGGAACATTTGGACAAAAGCTTCATTCGGAAGATTTCCTTCATTCGGAATATTTGCTTGATTTGGAACATTTGCTGATCCGGAATAAAATTGACTCGGAATAACTGATTCGGAACAATTTAAAAACTTTGATTCGGAATATAACCACTCATCCGGAATATTGATTATTCCGGATGAAAGAACTGATTCGGAATAAATTGAAAAACTCTGATTCGGAATATTCTAACTGATCCGGAATAATTAAGGAAAACTTGCTCATTCGGAATAAAAAATGAAATCAGCTAGTTCGGAATATACTAGGCAAAAGCTTCATCCGGAATGTTTGGAACTCATTCGGAATATTTTAACAAACCCTTCATCCGGAATAAATTTCCTTCATTCGGAATCTGGGCTGATGAAGAAGTGCGAAGAACAGGGAAACAATAACAAGAACGAATTTAACCAAAATCAACAAGTTTTTAACCTAAACTTAAACCAATTTAATCACTAATCATCTACTAATCATAATCATCAAACCAAATCAATAAAAACACAAAACCCACTTACTTTTGAAGATTAAAATCAACCAAATAAGAACTTGAGACTTTAAATCAACAAGAGAAAGATGAACAAGATGAAATGAAAGATTATATTGAAAGATTAATGTTAAACAATCAAAAGGAAGGATTAAAACTTACAAGGTTTGTGAATCAACAAAAATGAAAAATCATCAACACCTTAATGGTGTTGGTTACCTACGAAAACAAAGAAAAGAAAAGACTGGAAATAAAAACTAGTCTCCAAGTTGTGAAGGGATGTCCTATTTATAGGAGGTGTGGTTGGTTGGTGAGTGGGCTTCCTTCCTTTCTTTTCGTCTTCTCGTCTTTTCAGTAAAGTTGACGTTTTCGATTCTGATTCGGGATTTGTCGACGAATAAATTCAACTCGTCTTTTAATTTCTTCGTTTAATAGACTTGAGTTCTTCGACATATGTAAATCTTCCATCTTTGGTCCTTTTCTTCGATAAATCTTCAAATAGGCCCATTGACTTCAAATCTTTTGCATCTCTTGGACTATAGACTTTGTCTTTTCGTCTTTTTCTTCGATAAAACCCATGCAATCCCATGTTTTCTTCAATATTTATCCGGTTGGCTCTGAAAACACAACAAACACACAAACCACGCATAATTCCAAACAAATGACGTTAAATACGCGTTTTGGTCTTGTTTTAGCAAGAAATAAGTGGTAAAAGGATGGGTGTTTTCACACCTATCAAATCCCCTACACTTAACCATTGCCATGCCCTCATGCAATGCTTAGTGATAAAGCAATTTTACACCATAATCAATCAACCTTGGCCTTATTAACAATAACCACTACTACTAAAGAGATATATAAAAACTTTGAATGAAACAAAAGGGATAGAAAACCATTTTCACTTGAAAATAGCTATATGGAAATAACTCGCAAAGAGATCTAAGACTTACATTAGGGCTTCGGTGCTGCGAAGATTTATCACCCTCAAGTTTCACGTTCCCCAAACTAAGCACATGGCTTAATTATATGCTTAAACTCCCTTATTCCTAGGTGTATCTCTTATATTTTATTTTTTCTTAGAATGATCATGAAGATGCATTTTTGGACTTATTTCGATAGTTTATTTAGGCTAAAAGCAAAGTAGGACGATTTGATTAATAGTTAGCTAAAGGACAAAATCTCTTAAAACTGCTTCTCGGGATATCAAAAAGTTCATATCTTGGCATAACTCGCTTCACGATTTGAGACCTTCTCGGGCCGATATTTGGCATGTACTTCATACTTCATATCTTGAGAGACGTTCTTGAGATAATGGTCTTCTCTTCGTTAATAGAGTTTCTTCACTTGGAGACTTTTGAGGGATACTCCAACTTTGTTGACCACGACTTCATCATTATTTCTTCAATCGTTAATTGGGATTTTGAGATACAACGATCCGCCTCCTTTTCGGACTTGGATCTATTTATCCTCATACCTTGTTAGGGTCTTTTCGGATAGATTTCTCCATGATATTTATGGGAGTTGATTGCTTTTCGTCGTGAGTCTTGATCCTTCATATTGATTTTGGGAATAATGCTTTTCACATCTCCTTGGATCTTTAGCAATAAAATGGAATCCTCATGCCTTGTTAGGGCCTTTTCGGACTCGACAATCTTCGCGCCCCGCTTCATAAGTTATGCCTTGGCTATGAACTCTTATCATTACCGAGCAACTTTTAAACGATCTTGGTCTAGAAGCTAAGTTATTCAATAAAATCGTACGACCTTACTTATTGCAGATAAATTATTAGAAAGCGATGGGAGAATAGGCTTATAATCACACCAAATGTGCTTGTGCAAGAATACCGACTTATAATTGACTCTATCATTTCTCGTTCTCCACAATTTAAAATATCAAGTAATGAGACTCGTGGATGCTTAGCCTAATAAACCAATTAAGGTCTACATGGTTAAGGATACTTGCTAGAATAAACTTGGATAAGTCTATTCGGGTTGAGTCAAAATAATCGCAACGGGCCTAATATGCCCAAGACTTCAAAATTAGCTACACCACTTTATTACCATTTTTGACTTTATTGTGGGATATATACATATGAAAGCAACGATAAAAATTTAAAAATTACGACTATATGGCCAAAGTTAATTAAAAATTTGAAAAATGCTGAAAAAGATGATTTTGCGGTTAAATGAAGGCATTTTAATGGAAAAGTCCACTTAAAACTTCGATAGAAGTCCCCCTTACACTTAATATAAACATTGTCCTCAATGTTTAAGCATGTGGGAAAAATCTCCCCTACACTTATGACATTGTGCACGTTGGTTAAATCAAGTTAAGGAAGAGACGACTAAAGTGATCAATTTCAAATGTGAGTATGAAGAAAATTGAATCACGATAGTTGAGAGATACAACCGGATTGCGGATAACACGGGAGCACGGTTCTTCAAAGGTTCCAAAAGTGAATTCATCCATGTAATCACATCACCACACAAACACAAACAACCTATATAGGTCCCCCTACACTTAGGAGGTAAAACAGATTGGGATAGATACTCGGGTTGCCTCCCGAGGAGCGCTTGTTTTTTATAACCGAGTCACGAGCCTGACTCGACCCAAAACTAGTTCATGGGAAACGTGGTGAGGGATGGAATCATCTCATGAGAGATGTCCTCACCAAAGTACAACTTCACTCGTTGGCCATTCACCTTAAAATTAGGTCCATTAGGTTGAGCGAGCTCGAGAGTACCATATGGAAAATTTTGAGCAATGGTGAATGGGCCGGACCAACGAGATTTCAGCTTGCCCGAAAAGATTTTCAACCGAGAGTTGAAGAGTAAAACTTTGTCTCCAACTTGGAACTCTCGGTTCTTAATCTTAGAGTCATGAATGAGCTTAGTCTTTTCCTTGTAGATCAAAGAATTTTCATAAGCTGCATTCCGGAGTTCATTGAGCTCAATGAGTTGGATTTTGCGTAGGTCACCGGCTTTGTTGATGTCAAAGTTAGCCCACTTCAAGGCCCAGTAAGCCTTGTGCTCCAACTCAATGGGGAGGTGGCATGCTTTCCCGTACACGAGACGATATGGTGTACAACCAATCGGAGTCTTGTATGCGGTACGGAAAGCCCACAGAGCATCATCAAGTTTATCGGCCCATGAGGCACGATGCTCTCCCACGGTTCGTTCAAGAATTCACTTTAACCTTCGGTTAGATATTTCAGCCTAGCCATTAGTTTGTGGGTGGTATGCGGTGGAAAGACGATGATTAACACCATACTTAGCCATGACTCTTGCGAATTGATCATTGCAAAAATGAGTCCCACGATCACTAATAATGGCACGAGGCACACCGAATTTAGCGAATAGCGACTTCAAAAAGTTACAAACCACCCTTGCGTCGTTAGTGGGTAAAGCTTTGGCTTCAACCCATTTAGAAACATAGTCAACGGCTACAAGGATGTATTTGTGTCCTTTAGATGAAGGGAATGACCCCATAAAGTCGATGCCCCATACATCAAAGATTTCACATTCTTGTATGAAATTTTGAGGCATCTCATCTTTATGTGTGATCTTGCCTTATCGTTGGCAAGCATCACAATTTTTCACCATTTCGTGAGCGTCACGATAAATGGAGGGCCAATAAAATCCCGAGTCAAACACTTTCTTAGCGGTGAAGTTGGGACCAAAGTGACCACCGGTGGGTCCTTTGTGGCAAGCTTCGAGAATGTCTAAAGCTGCCGGTCCATCAACACATCGGCGAATAATCAAATCAGCACATTTTTTGAAGAGATACGGGTCATCCCAAAAGTAAGTCTTAATGTCTTTAAAGAACTTTTTCTTTTGTTGGGATGTTAACCCGTCAATGAGAATTCCACCCGCCAAGTAGTTTGCAATATCCGCAAACCACGGGGTTTCATCATAATTCGAGTTGATAGACGTTAAGGTCTCAAGGGGAAAAGAGTCATTGATCTCTTTGTTCGGATGATCCCCTTGATAAGGATCCTCAAGTCTACTGAGATGATCCGCGGCTAGGTTTTCGGCTCCCTTCTTATCACGAATTTTGATTTTAAATTCTTGAAGTAGCAAAACCCAGCGAAGAAGTCTTGGTTTAGAATCATGTTTAGTTAACAAGTACTTCAACGCGGAATGATCCGTATACACGATGGTGGTAGAAAGGACAAGATAGGGGTGGAACTTTTCAAAGGCATAGACAACAGCTAAAAGCTCTTTTTCGGTTGTCGTGTAATGCAATTGAGCCCCTGTCATTGTCTTGCTAGCGTAGTGGATTGGTTGGAAGTGTTTATTCACTCTTTAGCCCAAAACCGCTCCAATAGCAAAGTCGCTAGCATCGCACATCAACTCGAAAGGCAGCTCCCAATTAGGGGTAACCAAGACCGGTGCCTTAGTTAGCTTATCCTTAAGAAGGTTGAAGGCTTCAATACACTCTTTGGAAAAGATAAAAGGAGTATCTTTTTCCAAGAGGTGGGTCATCGGGCGAGCGATTTTATAAAAATCTTTGATAAATCGACGGTAGAAGCCCGCATGACCGAGGAAACTTCTCACACCCTTCACGGTTGAAGGTGGAGGCAATTTTGCAATAACATCGACTTTAGCACGGTCCACTTCAAGACCGGCTTTGGAGATTTTGTGTCCTAGCACGATGCCCTCTTTTACCATGAAATGGCATTTTTCCCAATTAAGAACAAGGCGAGTGTCTTCACACCGCTTAAGCATACGTTCTAAATTGGCAAGGCAAGCAGAGAAAGAATCGCCATAAACCGAGAAATCATCCATGAAGACTTCCATAGTTTCTTCAACCATGTCATGGAAGATAGCCATCATACACCTTTGGAACGTCCCAGGAGCATTGCATAAACCGAAAGGCATGCGTTTGTAAGCAAATGTTCCGTAGGGACAAGTGAATGTGGTTTTCTCTTGGTCTTTGGGATCGATGGGAATTTGAAAATACCCGGAGAAACCGTCTAAGAAGCAGTAATAATCATTACCCGCTAGACGCTCGAGCATTTGATCCATGAAAGGTTGAGGAAAATGATCTTTTCTCGTGGCATCATTGAGTTTGCGATAGTCGATACAAACTCTCCACCCAGTAACGAGACGAGTAGGAATCAGCTCGTTGTGTTCATTGGGAACAACGGTTATTCCTCCCTTCTTGGGCACACAATGGACGGGACTTACCTATGGCGAATCTGAAATAGGGTAAATCATGCCGGCATCAAGAAGTTTGATAACCTCTTGTTTGATGACGTCATGAATTCGAGGATTAACCCTTCTTTGGCTTTGGATTGCGGGTTTAAAGTCATCTTCCATGAGAATTTTGTGAGTACAAAAGTTTGGGTCAATTCCGCGGATATCGGAAATTTTCCAAGCAATTGCCTTCTTATGATCTTTAAGCACGACGATAAGGCGAGATTTTTCTTCTTCTTTCAAGTCCTTAGCGATGATGACGGGCAACTTCTTCTTATCTTCAAGGAACACGTACTCGAGATGGGATGGTAACTCCTTAAGCTCTAAATCCGGAGGATTGTCGATGGAAGGCGTATTCAAATTCGGCTCATCGATAGCAATATCCTTGGGAGATGGTGGAGAAATATGGTCCTCATTGAGAAGTTTTTCAATGGTACGAATGTCTTCATCCCAATCGGTGGGACAATCGTCATATTTTAAATCCACATCCCCTAAACTTGCTTCAAATTCAGTCAGAAGGAAATCACTTTCTCCAAATGGAGTTAGTGATGGAGCAACAGAGGCAACGGTCTCAACAATGGGAAGAGAGGTACGACTAATTTTACAAGCATCTTTAAAGTGTTCTTCACAAGCCTCATCAATAACGTCGATACAATTAACACTCTCGTAGGAATAAGGCTGTTTAGAAATCTTACCCATGTTGAAGAATTTGATCGTCACCAACTCTCATGATAAGCTCACCCGCTTCTACATCGATGAGAGTGCGACCGGTCCTCAAGAATGGACGTCCAACGATTAATGGAACCCGAGGGTCCATCTCGTAGTCGACTACGACGAAATCGGCAGGAAAAGTGAATTTGTCGACCCCTACAAAAACGTCTTCGGCTATCCCCACTAGATAAGCAACCGTACGGTTAGCTAATTCCAAAGTCATTTTGGTGGGGACTAGCTCAGGGAGAGATAATTGCTTCCAAACACTTAAAGGCATTAAGTTAATACTGGCACCTAGATCGGCTAGGGCCATGCAATTCTCTACTCCCGGGAAGTTGCAAGGGATTAAGAAGCGACCCGAATCACCAAGTTTGGTTGGCAATTTCCTTAAGAGAACCGCGGAGCAATTCTCATTAAGTTGGGTATTAGCGATATCAAGAAGCTTTTCCTTGTCACTAAGAAGATCTTTGAACATTTTCGCATATTTAGGCATGTAAGCGAGAGCCTCAGCGAAGGAGATGTTGAAATTCAATTGTTTAAACATTTTGAGAAAGTTCGAAACTTGAATATCGTCCTTGCTTTTGAGCTTATCTTTCCTCAACCTTGAGGGATAAGGTATATCGGAAGAAGAGGAAGGCTTTGGGATAGTAGGATCACTCACATACTTGGGTGGTAGAGGGTAGAAGTAAGAGGTGGAGGAATTAGGGAAGTGGAAAGTTGAGGAATATGAGTAGGTGACTCGTTTTCCTTTGTTACAATCACCGGTGTAGGTATAGGAAACTCGGGTTCCTTGGTACCTTTGCCACTGCGAGTGGTGATTGCTTTCATCCCCCCTCTTGGATTAGCAACGGTGTTACTCGGAAGAGTACCCGAAGAAGAGGTTTGATTACCTTGGAAGAAACCAGCCATCATGTCCCTTAGGTCATTCGTTTGACTACTCAAAGAGTTTCGCATATCGGCTCTAAGATCATTCCCTTGTTTCACCATATCGCCCTTCAAATTAATAATTTGGGTCTGTAGATTCTTCACCAACACATCATTCGTCCGCATGTACGTTTCGACCTCGTGGTTGAAAACGGTGGGTTGAGTAGGAGGAGGTGCTTGATAAGCAGGTGGTTGGTAAGGAGCGGGTTGGTAAACTTGAGTAGGATTTTGAGGTGGATATGGTTGTCTTTGAGGTGATTGGTAAGGTGTTCGAGGTTGGTTTTGGTTGGTTCGGTTAAGGTTTTGTTGTTAGTTTTGATTGGTTGGGGGAAAACCGGGCGGGGAAAGAAAGTTGTTTGAGCGATAGCTGAGCAAGTTGCGGTCACCTTGAGGACGTGCTTGATAGCCGGCCGGAGGATAGGTATTGTATGCTGCGTTAACATTCTCACAAGGATAGTCTTGGGTGGAGGTACAAGTAGTGTAAGAGTGAGGACCCCCGCATATTTCACATGGTTGGCTTACAGCATTGACTTGAGCGTTTTGAGCGTTGATGCTTTTGGTGTTGTTAGCGGTGTGGGCAGCAAGCGATTCAAGAAGCGAAGTAATTTTGTCAAGTCTCTTGTCGTTATCACTAGTACTAGCACTAGCGGCATTGGTCCGAACACTCTTGGTTTGCACTCTATACTTATTCTCAATAATATCCCAAGCGACATTAGAACTCTTAACCAAAATATTACCTCCCGAGGCACTATTTAGTGAATCTTGATCATTCATGCTTAAACCATTGTAAAAGGTATTAATTTGGTGCACTTTGGTAAAACCATGTTGTGGGCACTTTCTTAAAAGGTCTTTAAAACGGTCCCAAGATTCACTAAAACTTTCATCGTACTTTTGTTCAAAATTAATAATTTCATTCCGCAAAGCGGTAGTACGAGAGGGTGGGAAAAAGTAGTTTATGAATTTGGTCTCTAAGTCCGTCCACGTCAGAATACTTTGTGGCGGTTCCTTTGCAAGACAATGCCGGGCTTGTCCCTCTAAGGAGAAAAGAAAAAGTTGTAAGCGGATTACCTCTTGTGGAACACCATTAAATTTGACCGTATTTGTGAGTTGCAGGAACCTTTTGATGTGGTCATGAGGATCATCAATGGTACGCCCCAAGAATGGTTGAGTAGAGACCATTTGAATAAATCCGGATTTGAGCTCAAAGTTGTTGGCTGCAATCGCAGGTATGACAATTGGATCGTTGTTGCCTCTACATGTGCTTGCAAAAGTTCAATCATAGGACGATTGTCCGGTAGAGGTTCATTGTTGTTATTATTCATGTTGTTTTGAGGTGGATTGTTATTGTTGTTGTGTACACCGGCCATGTCTAAGTTATCGAGAGTCTCGGGCTCTTGATAAGACGTTGATCGAGTGCGCATACACCTGCAAAAGAACTAACAAAGCAAGAAATATTTTTGGTTTTTTATGTTTTTTTTTAATTTTTTTTTGTATTGTTGAAAATTTTATATTTTTTAGGGTTTTTAAAAAATTTTAATGATAAAAAAGTAACGTTCACGGTGAACGGATCCCAAAATCCAATTTCTCACAAAAAACTGTTAATCCTTACGAGAAGAGCCAGCAACGGCGCCATTTGATACAAGAGATTTTACATGGGTTTCAATTTAATTCTCGGTATCTTCTCGAATCGATCACGGTTCAAAGTGGAATAGTTGTTCTTGGTTACTAAAAAGGGGTTTGGTTTTCTATTCTACTAAAAAGGTTTAAATGCACAAAGATATAAAATTAAACTAAAAGCAGTTAATAAAATAAGATTGAAATTGAATTAAAATTAAACAGTAAACAGTAAAATACCCTTACTTGCAAAACAACTGATTCGGAATAATGGAAAAGAAAACTGATTCGGAATATTTTTGCTGAATAATTGCTCATTCGGAACATATGCTTCATTCGGAATACAAATCTTCATTCGGAACATTTGGACAAAAGCTTCATTCGTAAGATTTCCTTCATTCGGAATATTTGCTTGATTCGGAACATTTGCTGATCCGGAATAAAATTGACTCGGAATAACTGATTCGGAACAATTCAAAAACTTTGATTCGGAATATAACCACTCATCCGGAATATTGATTATTCCAGATGAAAGAACTGATTCGGAATAAATTGAAAAACTCTGATTCGGAATATTCTAACTGATCCGGAATAATTAAGGAAAACTTGCTCGTTCGGAATAAAAAATGAAATCAGCTGGTTCGAAATATACTAGGCAAAAGCTTCATCCGGAATGTTTGGAACTCATTCGGAATATTTTAACAAACCCTTCATCCGGAATAAATTTCCTTCGTTCGGAATCTGGGCTGATGAAGAAGTGCGGAGAACAGGGAAACAATAAAGAGAACGAATTTAACCAAAATCAACAAGTTTTTAACCAAAACTTAAAACAATTTAACCACTAATCATCTACTAATCATAATCATCAAACCAAAACAATAAAAACACAAAACCCACTTACTTTTGAAGATTAAAATCAACCAAATAAGAACTTGAGACTTTAAATCAACAAGAGAAAGATGAACAAGATGAAATGAAAGATTATATTGAAAGATTAATGTTAAACAATCAAAAGGAAGGATTAAAACATACAAGGTTTGTGAATCAACAAAAATGAAAAATAACCAACACCTTAATGGTGTTGGTTACCTACGAAAACAAAGAAAAGAAAAGACTAGAAATAAAAACTAGTCTCCAAGTTGTGAAGGGATGTCCTATTTATAGGAGGTGTGGTTGGTTGGTGACTGGGCTTCCTTCCTTTCTTTTCGTCTTCTCGTCTTTTCAGTAAAGTTGACGTTTTCGATTCTGATTCGGGATTTGTCGACGAATAAATTCAACTCGTCTTTTAATTTCTTCGTTTAATAGACTTGAGTTCTTCGACATATGTAAATCTTCCATCTTTGGTCCTTTTCTTCGATAAATCTTCAAATAGGCCCATTGACTTCAAATCTTTTGCATCTCTTGGACTAAAGACTTTGTCTTTTCGTCTTTTTCTTCGATAAAACCCGTGCAATCCCATGTTTTCTTCAATATTTATCTGGTTGGCTCTGAAAACACAACAGACACACAAACTACACATAATTCCAAACAAATGACATTAAATACGCGTTTTGGTCTTGTTTTAGCAAGAAATAAGTGGTGAAAGGATGGGTGTTTTCACACCTATCAAGCGTTATCTTTGCAGTAATGGAACAGTTGCCAAGAAAATAGGGGGCCACTTGTACGCTTTCATTTAATGCGAATGTGAAAAGAAA
Source organism: Glebionis coronaria (assembly GCA_025667525.1). Classification (NCBI taxonomy): domain Eukaryota; kingdom Viridiplantae; phylum Streptophyta; class Magnoliopsida; order Asterales; family Asteraceae; genus Glebionis; species Glebionis coronaria. The sequence continues at coordinate 548,524,928 of CM046881.1, read as the reverse complement.
TTATAACAAATAAAAATCTCTTTCACACTATTAATACCCCTCAATCAAACCAAACACACACACAAAGAACTTGCAATTTTACTCTGCCAAAACTTTCTCTCAAAGAAAAGTGTGTGTGTTCAAACGAGTTTCCAGAAAAGGTTTCTTGTGAAAAGGCAATCACATTGATCACTTGTTTTATTGTTATATAGCACAAACAATCAAAGTTACCTATTGTTTATAACTCTTGATCCTTTTTATAAGGAAAAAGTTCTCATTAGGTCACTTGGTGAATCTTGTTGTATTATAACAAGAAACAAGTCTTGATTTGATTTCCACAAATTGCCATTGTCCTTTTTCAAATCTTTAAAAGCTATCTTTAATGGCAATGTCCAAAGCTATCAAATATGCCCCTCGGGCTGAACATCTCACCAATGAGGGTGTCCTTTTTGCAGGAAACAACTATGAGGGAAATTTAAATTACGCTAGTAGTGTATCAGCCTACAAACCAATTTGCAAATTCTTGAAAAACTGTGATTGGGTTGATGCTTTTACAAAAACCCCCCTCAGTCTTCTACCATGAATATCTCAGGGAATTCTGGTATATGGCTGTGGTTGTAACCCCTACCCAAGGGCCTGAAGGATCTCAGGGGTCTGAGATCAAGTCACATAAGAACTGTGTCATCATGTTCACTGTAAAAAATGAGAACACACTATTGATTTTAGACTTCAAAACATTTTGTCAAACCAGTGGACTTGATTATAACAATGGAAAGTATGTTGCACATCCTGACATGGAGTCAATTAAAAAAAGGACTAAAAGGAATTGGGGTCTCTGGGTTACTTGTGACTAAAACCCCATTGATCAAAACTGCTTTCCCCATGGCTTAGAGGATCCTGGTCACTTTTGTGATTCAGGTGATCGGTGGGAACTATTTATCTACTGAGCAAGTTAATTCTACTCAGCAGATGCTAATCTACAGTCTTATTAATGGACTGAAGATTGACATAGGAGAGATCGTTTATAATGATCTCGTAACCAGGCTCCTGAAGGAGTCTAGGCAAAAGTATGTTTCTTACCCAAGATTCATATCATGCGCCTTAGAACGGTTAATGGGTTCCCATTACACTCAGGATAACTTCAATGTTTTTTCTACTCCCATCCTGAGTTCCACAAACTTTTCAAAGAACCCATCTAAAGTCAACCCCATTGCATTGACGGCTCGCATGACTGAGGTGATCAGTCGTGAATCATCCGTGTCTCACATTCCCTTCTTACCAAAGAAGGGGAACAAGAAGACTCAGATTGTGCCAAAGACCAAACCAATAAAGGCACAGGGCCCTGAGGCTTCCGAGGCACGACCCAAAAAGGCCAAGGCTAAAAAGACTACCCTTGTTTAGACCAAGCTTCAAATACCCCAAGGGAAAGAGCTTTCGGGAGGCCCTGATACATCACAGTCAGGGTCGACGGGCCAACCTACTGGTCCTCTTGATGGAGAAGGAAACAAACAACCTTCTCCTACGGGACTGCCTTCTGCTCAGACCAATGAGGGCATTCGTAAATCACAACCTTTGCCTGAGGTCAAAACTAAGGCCAAAGACTCAGAGAGACGCCCACGGGTAACACACCTCGCTGATAGGCCTATCACTTCCACCAAGTCCAATGAAGGCACACTAGCTCAAAAGTCTTTGCCTGAGGACCCAAAACTTGATTCCTTAGACTCAGAGGGGCGCCCACGGGTAAAACACCCCACTGATAGGAATCTCACCTTCACAACTCCCGATGAAGGCACACTAAAAAAGTCTTTGCCTGAGGGAACCACTCTTAATCCGAAAGACTCAGAGGGACGCCCACGGGTAAAACACCCTGCTGATAGGGATCTTACCTCCACAACTGATCAATCACAAACAGCCCCTGAGTATCAGTTGGCTAAATCCCAAGCCTCGGGATTTGGGGTAGGGAGTGACGATAACCAAGGTAAACCTTATTTTGGAGGGGAGCTGGACAAGCCTAAGGGTTCACTGAACTTTGGAGATTTTGTAAGTTTACTCGAGAAGCCTGACGAGTTACTCCAAGGTTTCAGTGACGACGATGATATGATTGCGATTGGGGAAGAACCTGAAACTCAGGCCCCTCCTCAATCAGACCAGAAGCTATAGTCCCCACCATTGTTCGCGGACATACAACCCTCCCCTGAGGCTCAACAAAAGCCCTCCCCCGAGGCATCCGAACAAAAAGAGCCCTCCCCTGAGGTACCGAAAAAGCCCTCCCAAGAGGCAAAACTTGACACTTCTTCGTTGGGGACTCAGTCTGTGGTTCTGGATGAGAAAGTTTTGAAAGCAACTCTCAAGGATGTATTAACTCATGCTTCCACAGCCTTGAAAGCTGAGGTCACTCAGGTTCATGAAGACTTGGCTTCAAAGGCTGATGAATTCCTTGATGAGTTCAGGAAATATGGTGATAGGTTTGATGTGGCTGAGGAGAAGATGAGAATTCAGGTAGACAACCAAATGGAATTCATCAGCTCTGTTAACAATAGTCATGAAAATAAAGAGAAAAAGCTCATCAACTTCCTCAACCATGCTCTTCCTACTGTCAAAGCAAATGTGTCCTTGAAGACAACTCTGGATGGACTGATCAATAGTACCACTGAGTCCAATTCTAGAGTTAGTCAATTACTTGAGTTACTGAAGGTGGACAGGCTCACTGAGGTTTTCACTAGGTTAGACTCTCTCAGGTCTGACTTGGATGTGGTGAAAGGGAAATGTGATGTAGAGTTTTTACTACCCTTTAGGAAAAGAGAGCAAAATAGGGAAAGTATTAAGTGTCGGTTTAGGAAAACCAAGCACTAATGACCAATGTAGTTCAAGTTCGTTTCCCAAGGAGGCTTGGTGTGTGTGTTAAGAGATGATTAATGATGTGATTATGATTATGAGAAAAGAAAATAGAAATGAGATAAGAAGAGAATGACGGTTACGATGACGAATTAAACTAAGACGAAATGTCGTACACGTAAAACCGTAAAAAGTAGCCAAGTTAAAAATTTACCCTAAAAATTCCTAAGAAATTGCAATAAATCCTAAATAGTGTAATTAGAGTTTACAAAAAATCAAAAATTACTCAAACCTTTTATTTAATTAAATAATAATTTTTTAATGCTAATTAAAGCCCAAAAAATCAATTTAATTAACAAAAAGCCCAAAATGAGATTTTTTCAATTGTAAACCTCTAAAATGACTTAACTAAATTTAAAACTATTTTTGAAAATTTTAAAATTAATAAAAACTATTTAAAAACAATTAAAAGCTTTTTAAACTTAAAATAATTATAAAATTAATCTAAGGACAATAAAAATATTATAACAATTGTTAAATTCCAAACTTAATGTATTTAACCTAACAAAAAAATAAAAACTTGAAAAATCTAAATTTTAATTTTTAATAATAAAAAAAGATAATAAAATAATATTAAAAATCCAAAATTTATAAAAAATTCTAAAAAGTTGCAGACTAGCTTATTTTAACCTAATAAACTCAGAAATGAAGTTGAAATACCAAAAAATGCCCCTGTTGGGCCTTCAAATGGGCCAAATACCCAAACAGATCCTTAATGGGCTTAATATTGGGCCCAATAAGAAAAAGTCCTCAGAAATGGCCCAAAAGCTCCAGTCAAGCTTAAAATTTGATTTTAAACACAACTTTCCAAAGGCCCAAAAGCTGAAAATGAGCTTAAGCTAGCTTATTTCAAAACAACTTATTCTTAATGGGCTTTTTGGCCCATTAAGCTATAAGCTGATGCCATAAGCTAAGATTTTACCCACGTCCTTCTCTTGACCTAATTAAGCTATTTGCAAAAAGAAACTTGAAATAAGCTCAAGGAATAAGCCTGAAATAAGCCAAAGCCCTCTTCACAAAACGACAAAATAGTCGTTTTTGAGTTCTAGACTATTTCAAGAGCTGATTCAAGTTGCAATAAGTCACAAATGGCTTAACTAAGCTTAATCAACAAAACGTTTTCCAATAAGCACACTCAATAAGCTGAAATAAGCAATAAGCTGAATTTAAAAAAGACAAAATAGTCGTTTTCTAGTAAAAACTTAAAACCAAAAGCTATAAACTTCCAGATTCACTTATAAGCTCAAAATATTAAGACCTATTACAAAAAATAAGTTGTTGCACATTGGAATAAGCTAAAATGACTTATTAATAAGCTGAACACAAAATATAACTATCAGTGGCTAGAAACAGGGGAAAGGGGTTCCCACTGCCTTGACTTTTTGACTTGGATTTTTAGAGAGTTTCACTTGGTATTTTTGAACAATCAAGGCACCCTTGTGATCAGTGAATCATAAGGAGTCAATAACAAGCAATTAAACACAAAATCACCCAGCCAATAAGTGCAGTTAATTCAACCTTTGCCCAGATTTGTTCCAGACAAGTAATAAGCAGATCTGGCAGTTATAAGCTACTTTTAAGCTAGTAAAAGCTAACCACAAGCCACCAAATGCATACACAATCTTAAAACAACTTAAAGTAACACAGCTTAACTCATTTCATGCAACAAATCCAACAAATGAACAAGATCTAAGCAAAAGCAGTTACTGATGAACAATGAAGAACACAAGAACAAAGTTTGCTGATCTACTTGACACAAAATCCAAATTCAAGGCCTCAGATCTATCACATATGTTGCATTAACAATGATTAAACACTTGTTAGCCTGGGGTTAACAGAAGAACTAGGTGTGCACAAGATTTTAGAGCAAAACAACAAATATACAAGATTTTATAGCCAAATGTTTGATTTAGTGTTTCAAGGCACAAAACTTGCATATATCAGAACACAATAGCCTCAATATCAGTTACACACTCAAAACATGAACAAAAGTCAATCCCAAACACCCTTTTTAACTTTTTAAACTCAATTTTAACAAAGTTAAAGTCTTCTCAAGATTGATTTAAGCCCAGTTTAGCATCATAACATACCACAAGTGAATCAAGAACCCATTTCAGGCATAAAAACACACTTATACCAACAAAATCACAAAATCACATAAATATCAAATATTAATCAGAAAGATGAAAATTGAGAATTCAAACCTCCAAGATGTACATCCACACCTTGGAATCAAAGAGATGAGGTGCTAGCAAGAACAAGCACCAGCTTCCCCCTGCTAAGAACAACAAACAAGCCTAGCCAAAGACTTGAGCTTAGATTAGCATAAATAAAGTAAAATAGGTGACAAAAGACCAAGTCTTTGCAACACTTAGGCTCTCATAAGCCTTGTACCTTTCCTTAAGGCCTCATCGCCCCTTAATCAACCAAGATTAGGAGGCTATGATCACCCTTAAGTTCAATCTACAAGTTGTTGAACCAAAAGCACTTAGCAAACCACTTGACTAATTTTTGTTATAAAAACGTATAACCAACCTCCAATATTGCTCAAGCTAGTTGATTTGTGACTTATGTCACTTAAAGAAACACCTCAATGAACAATCCTCACCAAAGCACATGCCAAATTATTGAACTCAGCAAGAACAAAGGGACTCAAAGGCTTATAGGCTATCTTGGACTTGTTCAAGGTTTAGTTTAAGTACAAAAACGTGGCAATACAACTACTTAACACAATAATAATCAACAGAAATCAGTTTTCAATCACAACACAATACCACAATCTATTGAATTTTAGAAAATGGCTTTACAAGGCTTGACAAAGTAAAACTGAGAAGAAGAACTAAGCTATGAATAAGGGTGCCTTATATAGGGCTACAAGGATTCTAGAAACATAAGGGAAAGCTGAAAATCCTAGCTAATGAAGTTCCACAAATGCCCTTGACGATTTTGAACTATCTTGAACATGTGACAGATTTTTGGCCGTTTGTATGAGTTGGCAGGGTTGAAAGTGATCTAAGGTTCAAGATGAAGCTTAGATATGAAGCTGAATTGTGGTGTGTTGATTTCCTGGCACTTTTTGGCATTATCCTCTAAAACGTGTGCAGGGCATCTTTCATGTGACCATTTGAGTGATGAGGTGGAAGGTTTGTGAGTGGGTTATGCTAACTAAACCCTTAATCATAAACCTGGACAAGATTAGGGTTTAATTCAAAGTGTTTAAGGAATACCCAATTTATGTATGAACATGAAGAACAATAGGTTTTGATCTGTTTTGTTATTTAAACATGTGTTAAGGCGCTAAAGAATTAACTAATCAGAGATTAGTTAAGTTGGTTAAAAGTGGAAAGCTGAGGTGGAAGCAGGGTGAAGTGTGATTGGTTGTTTTTGGTGAGTGGGGCACGTGGTAGGCTGCCATAGTTCTAGGTAAGTTAGTATGTCTGCCATGTTTAGCCCCTCCTTTCCTTTCTCTTTGTCATTTCAGCCTAAACTAGCTATCAACGCCTTTCCCTTTGTTATCAACTTTTGTTTTTCATACTTTTGCCCCAAAAAGTTTTGCAAAGTATTTTCAGGGGTATTTCTTGCCAATTTGTGATTCTTGAAGGGCTGTTTTGGCATTTTCTTCATGGATAATGGTATTGACTTGTATGGTTGACTTCCTGGAGGACTGAAATTGATAACTCATGATTTATGAGGGACCATTATTGCCAATTCTTCAAAGTTAAGGGTCCTTTTTGTAAATTTGACAAACTTTAGGGACCAATCTTGTAATTATGAAAAAAATGGGTTTAAAGTGTCAACTCTTCAATATTGGAGGACCCTTCTTGCATAATCTTCAAATCTTCAAGGTTTATTCTTGGAAAATCATCACTTGGGCTTGGTTCATTGTGCGGCTTCGTTTCCCGTGTTCGTTTTTGCATGATCCTTGTGATTCTTTGTCATTTCCTCAATATCCGTACCTAAAATACACAAGCAACAAACACAAGCATATATTTGGGTATTTTCATGATATTTTATGCATTTAAAGCCCGTTTTGGACGATGAGACCATGTATAAAAGCAGTCTCATCACTCCCCCATACTAAACCATTGCCGTGCCCTCACACAATGCTAGAATAAAGTATCGTAGCACCTCCAAAACTCATTTTTATTTACTTTTATTGAATGATAAACTAGCTACGCTACTACTATTACTACTACTTGCGTTTTAGACATAATGTATGATTTTCATCGCAAAATGGGACGTTTAGGTTCATAGAATAAGAACACGTGAATGATTCGTTAGAAATAATTTCATCCTCCTCGATTTCACCCTAATTCCATGCTAAGCGTGTAACGAGATCATTGTCATTATAAGTTAGTAATGCTAACACTACTCATATGCCCTAATCACGTACTTATCCTCCCATTATCCTAAGTTGTATCTCTTATATTTTATTTTGTCTTGAATATTTCACGAGGATACATTGTTTGACTTATGCGATAATAGAGATTTAGGTCTAAAAATAGAGTCCTAACGGTGTAACCAAGACCATCGAATTAATAACCCCTCCTAATAGACAACGATGTCAAAAAATAAGTCAACAAGAAGAATCGATAAACACGGTTTTATAACGGTTTTGAACATGAGACTTATTACCAATACTTTTATACGCCCCCTAACGGAAGGGCCTTATTATCATAGGTTTACCTCCATATTCAATTCAACTTCGCCATGAAGATTTTATTATGACTTCGGTCTTGCCTTGCCTTTTATTATCCACCTCATCGGTGGTTTTATTAGCCAAAGACGTATATCCTCACGCTAAGGCGAACTTTGGATCTTTAAAGTTTCAAAGATTAAGGCTTGATTCACTTTCAATTTTGCATAAATTTTTCGGCCTTGTGAGCTTCAAATTGTTTGCTAGATTTAGGTGAGCACTTGAAATCTTATTATTGGATGAAGCTTTCGATTATTCGGGTTGCCAATACTTCAAAACCGTGACGCTGGCGATACCTTAATGTCTTCCCAATTTAATTACATGGAAGCTACTAGAAAAGACTAGAAACCAACAATCAAGACTAAACCGCTAAGTCAATATTTATTAAGCAAAAAATATTTACAAGCGAAGGGAGAATAAGCAAACAACGAGAACACATGAGTTTTTGAAAGAATACGAGTACTCTACGTTTAGCATAGTAACTTATAATTAACTCTATCATTTCTCGTCCTCATTTAAGAGACTTAGCCTAATAAAAAGTTAAAGAATTAAAGCTAAGTGCTCAACATGCACGGTCGAGTCAAAAATTATGCTTATTCTCGCCATCGGAAAATCTACATTCGTGTCTTCAAACACTTATAAAATATGAGAAAAAATTTAAAATTTGGCCATTTTTAGCCTTATTTTGCAACAAAATGATAAACAAAAAGATAAACTTTGGAAAGCGTGAAGGTTTGGCAAGGAAAGTATCTATTCACCCCCATACTAAAGTTAAACATTGTCCTCAATGTTTCGAGTCTAAGGGTTGGAAAACCCCCATACTAGAGACTTAGTCGAATGCTTAATCTAGCATGGAAAGGGTGTAACCATTAAATTTAAAGCCGTTTATGAAGTGTGCTATAAACCTAAGGTTAGAACATAAAAGGATATATCATGTATATTGAGGAATTCTTCCAAGCAAACGATTGAGTGCTCCCATAAAACGAACACGGGAGGCTCTAATCGTGAAGATCATGATCATTTAAAAACCACAATTCACAAACAACCACGAAACAAAGGTTGGAAGGGCACAAATCCCCTCACATTAAACTAATTAGAAAGCAATAATATGTACATGATAAGCATGGGTCTCCCCCACGAAGCACCTTCTTTTTGATAACCGAGTCAAAAGCTCGATTCGAATCCGCCATAAATGTGATCATTTAGGGATAATCATGGTATGGTCAATTTTTGGTGGGGCTTACATGATAAACAAGGCCCAAAAACAACAGGTATTAAGGACCAAGTCCTTTGATGGTGCAAAATACCGGGATCGAAGATGGCGTTCTCGTTATCTTTGGAATAACTAATCAACGCCACTTCAACATGTGCCAACACAAACCCAAAGGGTTTGAAAAAATAGATGAGAAGAAATAGAAGGGTGGGACAATGGGTAAGTCACAAAAACCATGAGCTACTCGAGGTAGACTCGCACCAATCAAATAGAAAGATTTTCCATTTATTGCATCGGTGGAAGACCGAGATTTCCCTTTATAAGCAATTCCGGGATCAAATATCTCGTCCTCGGTGGAGAAAGGGGATGGAACATAAGGGGCTTCCCCCACACTAAGTCCACACAAAGCATCATCAAAAGGAGAAGATGAGCTTGTAGCACTCAAAACACGAGGTGATGACGGAGTTAGCATTGTAGAAAAATATTTTAAATCCAATTCAAAATTTTTTCCTTTTTCATCTTTTAAACTCTCCTTATGAAAACCCGACTTGATTATGTCAAAAATATTTGGTGTTTCTAAAACGATGTTACTAACACTAAAAATTCTCACATTGGAAAACCGTTTTCGTTTTGGTGGTGGTAAGTTCTCAAAACGTTTGTCGACAAAGAAAACTTCCCCATCGGGGTCAACATATTCATCATCCGAAAAATCATTCGTGATTGGAGACGTAGGCTTAACACTCTTTACCTCCACCGGCGGAGGGGACGGAAAATCGTTTTTATCATCAACTCCTAAAATTATTTTTGAAATCCTTTTGCAAATGTTTTTATGGGATTAACATTGTTCAAAGACGTGATAAAATACACATGAGAAAGTGTGGAGTTTTGAGTTGCATTTATGACGAGTTCTTCCTCATTGAAACGTAGAGTGATTTTCCTAGCATGCACATCGATAAGTGCTCTCGAAGTATCCAAAAATGATCGACCTAAAATTAGAGGAACTTTAGGATCGATGGGATTGTCAACAACGATAAAGTCCATGGGATAGTAAAACTTTCCAACTTTCACGAAGACGTCCTCGGCTACTCCACAAGCTAGAATCGTAGAATGTTCGGACATCTCGATTGACATTCTTGAAGGAGTGAGATTAGGAAGATTGAGCGACTTAAAAATCTCAAGAGGCATCAAATTTATACTAGCACCAAGATCGGCCAAGGCGTAGCATTCCTCCATATCTTGTATTGCACATGAGATTAAAAATTTACCGGGATCACCGACTTTTGGAGGTATGCGGCTAAGAAAAACCGAAGAACAACTAGACGACTTTTGTAATTTCTCTTTGTTATTCAACATACTTTTGAAGTTTGCGGCAAATCAAGGCATCATGACCAAGGCGTCGGCAAAACTTATATTAAAATGCAAGTCACCAAACATTTTCATAAAAAGTTCAAATTGATAATTATTTCGTTCTTGTGCCTTTTCCTTGTTTCGTCTTGAAGGGTAAGGTAAGGGTGGTGTGGGTTGGGGCATAGCCAACGGCGTTAGAATCTCGGATTCCATTATTGGTATTGGTTCAACCGTAGGTGTGGTTTGAGCGGTACTTCATGGGCTTGGAATTTGCTCCTTTTCAACCACCACCTCGGGTTCTTTCTCTTTTTCCTTCTCCGTAGAAGTACTTGGACGAGAAATGGGTTCTTGAAAGTTTTACCACTACGAGTAGTAATAACCTTCAATTCTCCTTTCGGGTTAACGATGGTATCACTAGGAAGACCACCCGAAGAAGAAGGTTTACACATGATAGCTTCAAACATTTTTCCCATTCGATCTTCAAACTTAGATTGCCTAGCATCCGCTTTTAACAACTCTTGCTTAATCTCATGTTGACCTTGCTCCATTTTTTGTTGATTTTGTTGGAGACGTTGGACATTTCCTTCCATTTTATTAGCATGAGTCTTAAGTTCATTAGCAAGTTCGTTCTTAAGCTCGTTTTTCAATTCGGATCTTAAGCTAACCATCTCACGTTGCATATTATCAAACTTAGAATCGTTTGCTTTAGCATAATTCAAAAACTCTCCTTGAAGATATTGGGTGTGATCATTTTGAAAACCTTGTGTGGTAATTTGAAAATCACGGTTTTGGTTTTGGTTTGAAATTTGCCCATTTCGACTTTGATAATTACCCTTGTTGAAGTTACGTTGATTTCCTTGATAAACACCATTTTGATTGTTGTTTCGATAGTTGTTAGCATTTTGATTTTGTAGAGCTTGATTTTGGCGGGAACCTTGACCGTTTTGGTTATAAGTTCATGTGGCTACATAAGCATTCGAAGTGTTACCATCCGCGGTAATGCACTCGGAAAAATCATGAGCTCCACCACACGAAATACAACTCTTGGTAACCGCCTTAACCGATGCGGAATTCAAAGAATCTTGTGCTTACCAATGAGTCATAAGAGTCGAAAACCTATCGAAAAACCGATTCTCCTCATTTGCTTCATCTTGCAAGGCACTCATGTTACGAGACGACGATGACGAACCCATAGTGGCAACACTCGGTGTGTTACGAGGGCTATAAACTTTAGACCTATTCTCAATGATTTTCAAAGCCTCATCCGTCGTTTTGCACAAAACATTACCACCCGCGGCGGCATTTAAGTAATCTCGTTCATGATCATTAAGCCCATTATAAAAAGTGTCAATTTGATGCAATTCGGAAAAATCATGGTGTGGACATTCATGTAACATTTCTTTAAACCTTTCCCAAGCCATTGAAAAACTTTCATTAGACCTTTGAGTAAATCGTGAAATCTCGTTTTTCAAATGTGTTGTTTTAGATGGTGGAAAAAATTGATTCACAAACTTGGAAACGAGATCACTCCATGTCAAAATCGAATTTGGGGGTTCTTTCTCGAGCCATATCTTGGCGGGTCCATCTAACGAGTATGGAAACAACATCATCTTAATGGCATAGTGGGGTACATCCTTAAACTTGCTTGTCGCGGTGAGACGATTAAATTGCCTAATGTGATAATGTGGGTTGTCTTTTTCGTGTCCGCGAAACTTGTTGGCTTGAAGCATAGACATTAAACCCGTCTTAATCTCGAAGTTCTCCGCAAGGATGGTGGGGATCACAATGGCCTCTCCAAAACCCTCGGTGGGTGCTTGAAGCAACTCCATCATAGTACGATTGGCCATGATAGCTTCTTGTTCTACAATAGGTTCCTCACTTGGAGTCTCTTCACTAGAAGGTGTTGGTGTGTTTTCCTTTCGATTACGACGTTTACGTGCACGTCTTGCTTGGTTACGAGTTTGCATAAACGTCACGTACAACGTGGGGATGAGCAAAGAAGATTCTTTTTGGTGTTTTTAACTTTTTCAATTTTTTTTTTGATTTTTGATTGTTTTTACTTTTTTTGGGATTTTTGGAATTGTATTAAGTAGACAAAAATCTACAAATCTCCTCCTTAATCAAATCTCTTGATTAAAGAAGCCTCAAGGAATGAAAATGATCACGTGAATTGAACGCCTTCGATGACTTTTGAACGTTGGTGGAACACCAAAACGTTCAATAGGGTTTAATCAAATGAAACCAAGAAAGTATATATGATACTTAATAATACTTTGGGCGGCAAAATCCTCGATTAGCTTTCAATCTCAAAATACTCACAAGCAAGCGGGGAAACGAGGCGGCGCGAAGCACTTAAGAGCCTTTGTTCATAGGGTATATTTTATAATACCCGCCTTATACCCACCTTATAGTTTGTATTTTTTAAAATCGAGCTTCACGGAAGTATTTATCTATTTTTGCCTTTTTCTTTTGGTTTGAGATTCGAATACAATGATTGGGTAATGACCTCCCAAGTCAAGGTTGTGTTTTCACACTTTTGGAGTACTTGTGAATTTATTTTCTACGTATACAATATATTATTAATATTCACACAAAAACGAAAACCGATAATACGTATTAGTAGAGTGCTACTAATACAAATAGATATTATGGCTATATATAAAAACAACAATTTCCAAATCAAAACACAACACGCTTCCCTGGCAGCGGCGCCAAAAAATTTATGTAGAGTTTTTACTACCCTTTAGGAAAAGAGAGCAAAATAGAGAAAGTATTAAGTGTCGGTTTAGGAAAACCAAGCACTAATGACCAATGTGGTTCAAGTTCGTTTCCAAAGGAGGCTTGGTGTGTGTGTTAAGAGATGATTAATGATGTGATTATGATTATGAGAAAAGAAAATAGAATTGAGATAAGAAGAGAATGACGGTTACGATGACGAATTAAACTAAGACGAAATGTCGTACACGTAAAACCGTAAAAAGTAGCCAAATTAAAATTTTACCCTAAAAATTCGTAGAAAATTGCAATAAATCCTAAATAGTGTAATTAGAGTTTACAAAAAATTAAAAATCACTCAAACCTTTTATTTAATTAAATAATAATTTTTTAATGCTAATTAAAGCCTAAAAAAATCAATTTGATTAACAAAAAACCCAAAATGAGATTTTTTCAATTGTAAACCTCTAAAATAACTTAACTAAATTTAAAACTATTTTTGATAACTTTAAAATTAATAAAAACTATTTAAAAACAATTAAAAGCTATTTTAACTTAAAATAATTATAAAAAATAATCTAAGGACAATAAAAATATTCTAACAATTGTTAAATTCCTAACTTAATGTATTTAACCTAAGAAAAATATAAAAACTTGAAAATCTAAATTTTAACTTTTAATAATAAAAAAATAAAAAAATAATATTAAAAATCCAAAATTTATAAAAAATTCTAAAAAGTTGCAAACTAGCTTATTTTAGCCTAATAAACCCATAAATGAAGTTAAAATACCAAAAATGCCCCTATTGGGCCTTCAAATGGGTCAAATACCCAAACAGAACCTTAATGGGCTTAATAGTGGGCCCAATAAGAAAAAGTCCTCAGAAATGGCCCAAAAGCTCCAGTCAAGCTTAAAATTTAATTTTAAACACATTTTTCCAAAGGCCCAAAAGCTGGAAATGAGCTTAAGCTAGCTTATTTCAAAACAGCTTTTTCTTAATGGGCTTTTTGGCCCATTAAGCTATAAGCTGATGCCATAAGCTAAGATTTTACCCACGTCCTTCTCTTGACCTAATTAAGCTATTTGCAAAAAGAAACTTGAAATAAGCTCAAGGAATAAGCCTGAAATAAGCCAAAGCCCTCTTCACAAAACGACAAAATAGTCGTTTTTGAGTTCTAGACTATTTCAAGAGCTGATTCAAGTTGCAATAAGTCACAAATGGCTTAACTAAGCTTAATCAACAAAAAATTTTCCAATAAGCACACTCAATAAGCTTAAATAAGCAATAACCTGAATTTGAAAAAGACAAAATAGTCGTTTTCTAGTAAAAACTTAAAACCAAAAGCTATAAACTTCCAGATTCACTTATAAGCTCAAAATATTAAGACGTATTACAAAAAAAAAGTTGTTGCACATTGGAATAAGCTAAAATGACTTATTAATAAGCTGAACACAAAATATAACTAGCAGTGGCTAGAAACAGGGGAAAGGGATTCCCATTGCCTTGACTTTTTGACTTGGATTTTTAGAGAGTTTCACTTGGTATTTTTGAACAATCAAGGCACCCTTGTGATCAGTGAATCACAAGGAGTCAATAACAAGCAATTAAACACAAAATCACCCAGCCAATAAGTGTAGTTAATTCAATCTTTGCCCAGATGTGTTCCAGACAAGTAATGAGCAGATCTGGCAGTTATAAGCTACTTTTAAGCTAGTAAAAGCTAACCACAAGCCACCTAATGCATACACAAGCTTAAAACAACTTAAAGTAACACATCTTAACACATTTCATGCAAAAAATCCAACAAATGAACAAGATCTAAGCAAAAGCAGTTATTGATGAACAATGAAGAACACAAGAACAAAGTTTGCTGATCTACTTGACACACAATCCAAATTCAAGGCCTCAGATCTATCACATATGTTGCATTAACAATGATTAAACACTTGTTAGCCCGGGGTTAACATAAGAACTAGGTGTGCACAATATTTCAGAGCAAAACAACAAATATACAAGATTTTATAGCCAAATGTTTGATTTAGTGTTTCAAGGCAAAAAACTTGCATATATCAGAACACAATAGCCTCAATATCAGTTACACACTCAAACAATACCACAATACTAAATCAAAATCACACAAACTTGAACAACAGTCAATCCCAAACACCCCTTTTAACTTTTTAAACTCAATTTTAACAAAGTTAAAGTCTTCTCAACATTGATTTAAGCCCAGTTTAGCATCATAACATACCACAAGTGAATCAAGAACCCATTTTCAGGCATAAAAACACACTTATACCAGCAAAACCACAAAATCACATAAATATCAATTATTAATCAGAAAGATGAAAATTAAGAATTCAAACCTCCAAGATGTACATCCACACCTTGGAATCAAAGAGCTGAGGTGCTAGCAAGAACAAGCACCAACTTCCCCCCTGTTAAGAACAGCAAACAAGCCTAGCCAAAGACTTGAGCTTAGATTAGCACAAATAAAGTAAAATAGGTGACAAAAGACCAAGTCTTTGCAACACTTAGGATCTCATAATCCTTGTACCTTTCCTTAAGGCCTTACCACCCCTTAATCAACCAAGATTAGGAGGCTATGATCACCCTTAAGTTCAATCTACAAGCTGTTGAACCAAAAGCACTTAGCAAACCACTTGACTAATTTTGGTTATAAAAACGTATAACCAACCTCCAATATTGCTCAAGCTAGTTGATTTGTGACTTATGTCACTTAAAGAAACACCTCAATGAACAATCCTCACCAAAGCACATGCCAAATTCTTGAACTCAGCAAGAACAAAGGGACTCAAAGGCTTATAGGCTATCTTGAACTTGTTCAAGGTTTTGTTTAAGTACAAAAACTTGGACTACTTAACACAATAATAATCAACGGAACTCAGTTTTCAATCACAACACAATACCACAATCTATTAAATTTCAGAAAATGGCTTTACAAGGCTTGACAAAGTAAAACTGAGAACAAGAACTAATCTATGAATAAGGGTGCCTTATATAGGGCTACAAAGATTCTAGAAACATAAGGGAAAGCTGAAAATCCTAGCTAATGAAGTTCCACAAATGCCCTTGACGATTTTGAACTATCTTGAACATGTGACAGATTTTTGGCCGTTTGTATGAGTTGGCGGGGTTGAAAGTTGATCTAAGGCTCAAGATGAAGCTTAGATATGAAGCCGAATTGTGGTATGTTGATTTCCTGGCACTTTTTGGCATTATCCTCAAAAACGTGTGCAGGGCATCTTTCATGTGACCATTTAAGTGATGAGGTGGAAGGTTTGTGAGTTGGGTTATGTTAACTAAACCCTTAATCATAAACCTGGACAAGATTAGGGTTTAATTCAAAGTGTTTACGGAATACCCAATTTATGTATGAACATGAAGGACAATGGTTTTTGATATGTTTTGTTGTTTACACATGTGTTAAGGCGCCAAAGAATTAACTAATCAGAGATTAGCTAAGTTGGTTAAAAGTGGAAAGCTGAGGTGGAAGCAGGGTGAAGTGTGATTGGTTGTTTTGGTGAGTGGGGCACGTGGTAGGCTGCCATAGGTCTAGGTAAGTTAGTGTGTCTACCATGTTTAGCCCCTCCTTTCCTTTCTCTTTGTCATTTCAGCCTAAACTAGCTATCAACGCCTTTCCCTTTGTTATCAACTTTTGTTTTTGTTACTTTTGCCCCAAAAAGTTTTGCAAAGTATTTTCAGGGGTATTTCTTACCAATTTGTGATACTTGAAGGGTTGTTTTGGCCTTTTTTTCATGGATAATGGTCTTGACTTGTATGGTTGACTTCTTGGAGGACTAAAATTGACAAGTCATGACTTATGACGGACCATTATTGCCAATTCTTCAAAGTTAAGGGTCCTTTTTGTAAATTTGACAAACGTTAGGGACCAATCTTGTAATTATGAATAAACAAGGGTTTAAAGTGTCAACTCTTCAGTATTGGAGGACCCTTCTTGCATAATCTTCAAATCTTCAAGGTTTATTCTTGGAAAATCATCACTTGGGCTTGGTTTATTGTGCGGCTTCGTTTCCCGTGTTCGTCTTTGCATGATCCTTGTGATTCTTTGTCATTTCCTCAATATCCGTACCTAAAATACACAAGCAACAAACACAAGCATATATTTGGGTATTTTCATGATATTTTATGCATTTAAGGCCCGTTTTGGACGATGAGACCATGTATAAAAGCAGTCTCATCACTCCCCCATACTAAACCATTGTCGTGCCCTCACGCAATGCTAGAATAAAGTATCGTAGCACCTCCAAATTTCATTTTTATTTACTTTTATTGAATGATAAACTAGCTACACTACTACTATTACTACTACTTGCGTTTTAGACATAATGTATGATTTTCATCGCAAAATGGGACGTTTAGGTTCATAGAATAAGAACACGTAAATGATTCGTTAGAAATAATTGCATCGTCCTCGATTTTCACCCCAATTCCATGCTAAGCGTCTAACGAGATCATTGTCATTATAAGTTAGTAATGCTAACACTACTCATATGCCCTAATCACGTACTTATCCTCCCATTATCCTAAGTTGTATCTCTTATATTTTATTTTGTCTTGAATGTTTCACGAGGATACATTGTTTGACTTATGCGATAATAGAGATTTAGGTCTAAAAATAGAGTCCTAACGGTGTAACCAAGACCATCGAATTAATAACCCCTCCTAATAGACAACGATGTCGAAAAATAAGTCAACAAGAAGAATCGATAAACACGGTTTTATAACGGTTTTGAACATGAGACTTATTACCAAGACTTTTATACGCCCCCTAACGGAAGGGCCTTATTATCATAGGTTTACCTCCATATTTTATTCAACTTCGCCATGAAGATTTTATTATGACTTCGTTCTTGCCTTGCCTTTTATTATCCACCTCATCGGTGGTTTTATTAGCCATAGACGTATATCCTCACACTAAGGCGAATTTTGGATCTTTAAAGCTTCAAAGATTAAGGCTTGATTCACTTTCAATTTTGCATAGATTTTTCGGCCTTGTGAGCTTCAAATTGTTTGCTAGATTTAGGTGAGCACTTGAAATCTTATTATTGGGTGAAGCTTTCGATTATTCGGGTTGCCAATACTTCAAAACCGTGACGCTGGCGATACCTTATTGGGTTCCCAATTTAATTATATGAAAGCTACTAGAAAAGACTAGAAACCAACAATCAAGACTAAACCGCTAAGTCAGTATTTATTAAGCAAAAAATATTTACAAGCGAAGGGAGAATAAGCAAACAACGAGAACACATAAGTTTTTGAAAGAATACGAGTACTCTACGTTTAGCATAGTAACTTATAATTAACTCTATCATTTCTCGTCCTCATTTAAGAGACTTAGCCTAATAAAAAGTTAAGGAATCGAAGCTAAGTGCTCAACACGCACGGTCGAGTCAAAAATTACTCTTATTCTCGCCATCGGAAAATCTACATTCGTGTCTTCAAACACTTATAAAATATGAGAAAAATTTTAAAATTTGGTCATTTTTAGCCTTATTTTGCAACAAAAAGATAAACTTTGGAAAGCGTGAAGGTTTAGCAAGGCAAGTATCTATTCACCCCCCCCCCCCCCATACTAAAGTTAAACATTGTCCTCAATGTTTCGAGTCTAAGGGTTGGAAAACCCCCATACTAAAGACGTAGTCGAATGCTTAATCTAGCATGGAAAGGGTGTAACCATTAAATTTTAAGTCGTTTATGAAGTGTGCTATAAACCTAAGGTTAGAACATAAAAGGATATATCATGTATATTGAGGAATTCGTCCAAGCAAACGATCGAGTGCTCCCATAAAACGAACACGAGTGGCTCTAATCGTGAAGATCATGATCATCTAAAAACCACAATTCACAAACAACCACGAAAAAAGATTGGAAGGGAACAAATCCCCTCACATTAAACTAATTAGAAAGCAATAATATGTACATGGATAAGCATGGGTCTCCCCCACGAGGCACCTTGTTTTTGATAACCGAGTCAAAAGCTCGACTTGAATCCCCCATAAATGTGATCATTTAGGGATAATCATGGCATGGTCAATTTTTGGTGGGGCTTACATGATAAACAAGGCCCAAAAACAACTGGTATTAAGGACTAAGTCCTTTGATGGTGCAAAATACCGGGATCGAAGATGGCGTTCTCGTTATCTTTGGAATAACTAATCAACGGCACTTCAACATGTGCCAACACAAACCCAAAGGGTTTGAAGAAAATAGATGAGAAAAAATAGAAGGGTGGGACAATGGGTAAGTCACAAAAACCATGAGCTACTCGAGGTAGACTCGCACCAATTTTAAAAAAAAAATTTCCATTTATTGCATCGGTGGAAGACCGAGATTTCCCTTTATAAGCAATTCCGGGATCAAATATCTCGTCCTCGGTAGAGAAAAAGGAGGGAACATAAGGGGCTTCCCCCACACTAAGTCCACACAAAGCATCGTCAAAAGGAGAAGACGAGCTTGTAGCACTCAAAACACGAGGTGATGACGGAGTTAGCATTGTAGAAAAATCTTTTAAATCCAATTCAAAAGTTTTTCCTTTTTCATCTTTTAAACTCTCCTTATGAAAACCCGACTTGATTATGTCAAAAATATTTGGTGTTTCTAAAACGATGTTAGTCACACTAAAAATTCTCACATTTGAAAACCGTTTTAGTTTTGGTGGTGGAAAGTTCTCAAAACGTTTTTCGACAAAGAAAACTTCCCCATCGGGGTCAACATATTCATCATCCGAAGATTCATTCGTGATTGGAGACGTAGGCTTAACACTCTTTACCTTCACCGGCAAAGGGGACGGAAAATCGTTTTTATCATCAACTCCTAAAACTCTTTTTGAAATCCTTTTGCAAATGTTTTTGATGGGATTAACATTGTTCAAAGACGTGATAGAATACACATGAAAAAGTGTGGAGTTTTGAGTTGCATTTATGACGAGTTCTTCCTCATTGAAACGTAGAGTGATTTTCCTAGCATGCACATCGATAAGTGCTCTAGAAGTATCCAAAAATGATCGACCTAAAATTAGAGGAACTTTAGGATCGATGGGAATGTAAACAATGATAAAGTCCACGGGATAGTAAAACTTTCCAACTTTCACGAAGACGTCCTCGGCTACTCCACAAGCTAGAATCGTAGAATGATCGGCCATCTCGATTGACATTCTTGAAGGAGTGAGATTAGGAAGATTGAGCGACTTAAAAATCTCAAGAGGCATCAAATTTATACTAGCACCAAGATCGGCCAAGGCGTAGCATTCCTCCATATCTTGTATTGCACATGGGATTAAAAATTTACCGGGATCACCGACTTTTTGAGGTATGCGGCTAAGAAAAACCGAAGAACAACTAGACGACTTTTGCAATTTCTCTTTGTTATTCAACATACTTTTGAAGATTGCTGCAAATCGAGGCATCATGACCAAGGCGTCGGTAAAACTTATATTAAAATGCAAGTCACGAAACATTTTCATAAAAAGTTCAAATTGATAATTATTTCGTTCTTGTGCCTTTTCCTTGTTTCATCTTGAAGGGTAAGGTAAGGGTTGTGTGGGTTGGGGCATAGGCAACAGCCTTAGAATCTCGGGTTCCACTATTGGTATTGGTTCAACCGTAGGTGTGGTTTGAGCGGTACTTCGTGGGCTTGTAATTTGCTCCTTTTCAACCACCACCTCGGGTTCTTTCTCTTTTTCCTTCCCCGTAGAAGTACTTGGACGATAAATGGGTTCTTTGAAAGTTTTACCACTACGAGTAGTAATAACCTTCAATTCTACTTTCGGGTTAACGATGGTATCACTAGGAAGACCACCCGAAGAAGAAGGTTTACACATGATAGCTTCAAACATTTTTCCCATTTGACCTTCAAACTTAGATTGCCTAGCATCCGCTTTTAACAACTCTTTCTTAATCTCATGTTGACCTTGCTCCATTTTTTGTTGATTTTGTTGGAGACGTTGGACATTTCCTTCCATTTTATTAGCACGAGTCTTAAGTTCATTAGCAAGTTCGTTTTTAAGCTCGTTTTTCAAATCGGATCTTAAGCAAACCATCTCACGTTGCATATTATCAAACTTAGCATCGCTTGCTTTAGCATAATTCAAAAATTCTCCTTGAAGATTTTTGGTGTGATCATTTTGAAAACCTTGTGTGGTAGTTTGAAAATCACGGTTTTGGTTTTGGTTTGGAATTTTCCCAATTCCACTTTGATAATTACCCTTGTTGAAGTTACGTTGATTTCCTTGATAAGCACCATTTTGATTGTTGTTTCGATAGTTGTTAGCATTTTGATTTTGTGGAGTTTGATTTTGGCGGGAACCTTGACCGTTTTGGTTATAAGTTCCCGTGGCTACATAAGCATTTGAAGTGTTACCATCCGCGGTAATGCACTCGGAAAAATCATGAGCTCCACCACACGAAATACAACTCTTGGCAACCACCTTAACCGATGCGGAATTCAAAGCATCTTGTGCTTTCCAATGAGTCATAAGAGTCGAAAACCTATCGAAAAACCGATTCTCCTCATTTGCTTCATCTTGCAAGGCACTCATGTTACGAGAAGACGATGACGAACCCATAGTGGCAAAACTCGATGTGTTACGAGGGCTATAAACTTTAGACCTATTCTCAATGTTTTTCAAAGCCTCATCCGTCGTTTTGCACAAAAAATTACCACCTGCGGCGGCATTTAAGTAATCTCGTTCATGATCATTAAGCCCATTATAAAAAGTGTCAATTTGATGCAATTCGGAAAAATCATGGTGTGGACATTCATGTAACATTTCTTTAAACCTTTCCCAAGCCATTGAAACTTTCATTAGACCTTTGAGTAAATCGTGAAATCTCGTTTTTCAAATGTGTTGTTTTAGATGGTGGAAAAATTTGATTCACAAACTTGGAAACGAGATCACCCCATGTCAAAATCGAATTTGGGGGTTCTTTCTCGAGCCATATCTTGGCGGGTCCATCTAACGAGTATGGAAACAACATCATTAATGGCATCGTGGGGTACATCCTTAAATTTGCTTGTCGCGGTGAGACGATTAAATTGCCTAATGTGATAATGTGGGTTGTCTTTTCGTGTCCATAAAACTTGTTGGCTTGAAGCATAGACATTAAACCCGTCTTGATGTCGAAGTTCTCCGCAAGGATGGCGGGGATCACAATGGTCTCTCCAAAACCCTCGGTGGGTGCTAGAAGCAACTCCATCATAGTACGATTAGCCATGATAGCTTCTTGTTCTACAATAGGTTCCTCACTTGGAGTCTCTTCACTAGAAGGTGTTGGTGTGTTTTCCTTTCGATTACGACGTTTACGTGCACGTTTTTCTTGGTTACGAGTTTGCATAAACGTCACGTACAAGGTGGGGATGAGCAAAGAAGATTCTTTTTGGTGTTTTTAACTTTTTCAATTTTTTTTGGATTTTTGATTGTTTTTACTTTTTTTGGATTTTTGGAATTGTATTAAGTAGACAAAAATCTACAAATCTCCTCCTTAATCAAATCTCTTGATTAAAGAAGCCTCAAGGAATGAAAACGATCACGTGAAGTGAACGCCTTCGATGACTTTAGAACGTTGGTGGAACACCAAAACGTTCAAGAGGGTTTAATCAAATGAAACCAAGAAAGTATATATGATACTTAATAATACTTTGGGCGGCAAAACCCTCGATTAGCTTTCAATCTCAAAATACTCACAAGAAAGCGGGGAAACGAGGCGGCGCGAAGCACTTAAGAGCCTTTTTCCTTAGGGTATATTTTATAGTACCCGCCTTATACCCACCTTATAGTTTGTATTTTTCAAAATCGAGCTTCACGAAAGTATTTATCTATTTTTGCCTTTTTCTTTTGGTTTGAGATTCGAATACAATGATTGGGTAATGACCTCCCAAGTCAAGGTTGTGTTTTCACACTTTTAGAGTACTTGTGAATTTATTGTTCTACGTATACAATATATTAATAATATCCACACAAAAACGAAAACCGATAATACGTATTAGTAGAGTGCTACTAATACAAATAGATATTATGGCTATATATAAAAACAACAATTTCCAAATCAAAACACAACACGCCTCCCCGGCAGCGGCGCCAAAACATTGACGTAGAGTTTTTACTACCCTTTAGGAAAAGAGAGCAAAATAGGGAAAGTATTAAGTGTCGGTTTAGGAAAACCAAGCACTAATGACCAATGTGGTTCAAGTTCGTTTCCCAAGGAGGCTTGGTGTGTGTGTTAAGAGATGATTAATGATATGTTTATGATTATGAGAAAAGAAAATGGAAATGAGATAAGAAGAGAATGACGGTTACGATGACGAATTAAACTAAGACGAAATGTCGTACACGTAAAACTGTAAAAAGTAGCCAAATTAAAATTTTACCCTAAAATTCCTTGAAAATTGCAATAAATCCTAAATAGTGTAATTAGAGTTTACAAAAAATTAAAAATCGCTCAAACCTTTTATTTAATTAAATAATAATTTTTTAATTCTAATTAAAGCCCAAAAAAATCAATTTAATTAACAAAAAGCCCAAAATGAGATTTTTTCAATTGTAAACCTCTAAAATGACTTAACTAAATTTAAAACTATTTTTGAAAATTTTAAAATTAATAAAAACTATTTAAAAACAATTAAAAGCTATTTAAACTTAAAATAATTATAAAAATTAATTTAAGGACAATAAAAGTATTCTAACAATTGTTAAATTCCAAACTTAATGTATTTAACCTAAGAAAAATATAAAAACTTGAAAAATCGAAATTTTAATTTTTAATAATAAAAATAATAATAAAATAATATTAAAAATCCATAATTTATAAAAAATTCTAAAAAGTTGCAAACTAGCTTATTTTAACCTAATAAACTCATAAATGAAGTTGAAATACCAAAAAGGCCCCTATTGGGCCTTCAAATAGGCCAAATACCCAAACAGATCCTTAATGTGCTTAATATTGGGCCCAATAAGAAAAAGTCCTCAGAAATGGCCCAAAAGCTCCAGTCAAGCTTAAAATTTGATTTTAAACACAATTTTCCAAAGGCCCAAAAGCTAAAAATGAGCTTAAACTAGCTTATTTCAAAACAGCTTATTCTTAATGGGCTTTTTGGCCCATTAAGCTATAAGCTGATGCCATAAGCTAAGATTTTACCCACGTCCTTTTCTTGACCTAATTAAGCTATTTGCAAAAAGAAACTTGAAATAAGCTCAAGGAATAAGCCTGAAATAAGCCAAAGCCCTCTTCACAAAACGACAAAGTAGTCGATTTTTAGTTCTAGACTATTTCAAGAGCTGATTCAAGTAGCAATAAGTCACAAATGGCTTAACTACGCTTAATCAACAAAAAGTTTTCCAATAAGCACACTCAATAAGCTAAAATAAGCAATAAGCTAAATTTGAAAAAGACAAAATAGTCGTTTTCTAGTAAAAACTTAAAACCAAAAGCTATAAACTTCCAGATTCACTTATAAGCTCAAAATATTAAGACCTATTACAAAAAATAAGTTGTTGCACATTGGAATAAGCTAAAATGACTTATTAATAAGCTGAACACAAAATATAACTAGCAGTGGCTAGAAACAGCGGAAAGGGGTTCCCACAGCCTTGAATTTTTGACTTGGATTTTTAGAGAGTTTCACTTGGTATTTTTGAACAATCAAGGCACCCTTGTGATCAGTGAATCACAAGGAGTCAATAACAAGCAATTAAACACAAAATCACCCAGCCAATAAGTGCAGTTATTCAATCTTTTCCCAGATGTGTTCCAGACAAGTAATAAGCAGATCTGGCAGTTATAAGCTACTTTTAAGCTAGTAAAAGCTAACCACAAGCCACCAAATGCATACACAAGCTTAAAAAAACTTAAAGTAACACAGCTTAACACATTTCATGCAACAAATCCAACAAATGAACAAGATCTAAGCAAAAGCAGTTACTGATGAACAATGAAGAACACAAGAACAAAGTTTGCTGGTCTACTTGACACAAAATCCAAATTCAAGGCCTCAGATCTATCACATATGTTGCATTAACAATGATTAAACACTTGTTAGCCCGGGGTTAACATAAGAACTAGGTGTGCACAAGATTTCAAAGCAAAACAACAAATATACAAGATTTTATAGCCAAATGTTTGATTTAGTGTTTCAAGGCACAAAACTTGCATATATCAAAACACAAGAGCCTCAATATCAGTTACACACTCAAACAATACCACAATACTAAATCAAAATCACACAAACTTGAACAACAGTCAATCCCAAACACCCCTTTAAACTTTTTAAACTCAATTTTAACAAAGTTAAAGTCTTCTCAAGATTGATTTAAGCCCAGTTTAGCATCATAACATACCACAAGTGAATCAAGAACCCATTTTCAGGCATAAAAACACACTTATACCAGCAAAATCACAAAATCACATAAATATCAAATATTAATCAGAAAGATGAAATTTGAGAATTCAAACATCCAAGATGTACATCCACACCTTGGAATCAAAGAGCTGAGGTGCTAGCAAGAACAAGCACCAGCTTCCCCCTGCTAAGAACAACAAACAAGCCTAGCCAAAGACTTGAGCTTAGATTAGCACAAATAAAGTAAAATAGGTGACAAAAGACCAAGTCTTTACAACGCTTAGGCTCTCACAAGCCTTGTACCTTTCCTTAAGGCCTCACCACCCCTTAATCCACCAAGATTAGGAGGCTATGATTACCCTTAAGTTCAATCTACAAGCTGTTGAACCAAAAGCACTTAGCAAACCACTTGACTAATTTTTGTTATAAAAACGTATAACCAACCTCCAATATTGCTCAAGCTAGTTTATTTGTGACTTATGTCACTTAAAGAAACACCTCAATGAACAATCCTCACCAAAGCACATGCCAAATTCTTGAACTCAGCAAGAACAAAGGGACTCAAAGGCTTATAGGCTATCTTGGACTTGTTCAAGGTTTTGTTTAAGTACAAAAACGTGACAATACAACTACTTAACACAATAATAATCAACGGAACTCGGTTTTCAATCACAACACAATACGGCAATCTATTAAATTTCAGAAAATGGCTTTACAAGGATTGACAAAGTAAAACTGAGAACAAGAACTAAGCTATGAATAAGGGTGCCTTATATAGGGCTACAAAGATTCTAGAAACATAAGGGAAAGCTGAAAATCCTAGCTAATGAAGTTCCACAAATGCCCTCGACGATTTTGAACTATCTTGAACATGTGACAGATTTTTTGCCGTTTGCATGAGTTGGCAGGGTTGAAAGTTGATCTAAGGCTCAAGATGAAGCTTAGATATGAAGCTGAACTGTGGTGTGTTGATTTCCTGGCACTTTTTGGCATTATCCTCAAAAACATGTGCAGAGCATCTTTCATGTGACCATTTGAGTGATGAGGTGGAAGGTTTGTGAGTTGGGTTATGTTAACTAAACCCTTAATCATAAACCTGGACAAGATTAGGGTTTAATTCAAAGTGTTTAAGGAATACCCAATTTATGTATGAACATGAAGAACAATGGGTTTTGATCTGTTTTGTTATTTAAAGGCGCCAAAGAATTAACTAATCAGAGATTAGTTAAGTTGGTTAAAAGTGGAAAGCTGAGGTGGAAGCAGGGTGAAGTGTGATTGGTTGTTTTTGGTGAGTGGTGCTCGTGGCAGGCTGCCATAGGTGTAGGTAAGTTAGTGTGTTTGCCATGTTTAGCCCCTCCTTTCCTTTCTCTTTGTCATTTCAGCCTAAACTAGCTATCAACGCCTTTCCCTTTGTTATCAACTTTTGTTTTTCATACTTTTGCCCCAAAAAGTTTTGCAAAGTATTTTTAGGGGTATTTCTTGCCAATTTGTGATTCTTGAAGGGTTGTTTTGGCATTTTCTTCATGGATAATGGTCTTGACTTGTATGGTTGACTTCTTGGAGGACTGAAATTGACAAGTCATGATTTATGAGGGACCATTATTGCCAATTCTTCAAAGTTAAGGGTCCTTTTGTAAATTTGACAAACTTTAGGGACCAATCTTTTAATTATGAATAAACAAGGGTTTAAAGTGTCAACTCTTCAATATTGGAGGACCCTTCTTGCATAATCTTCAAATCTTCAAGGTTTATTCTTGGAAAATCATCACTTGGGCTTGGTTCATTGTGCGGCTTCGTTTCCCGTGTTCGTTTTTGCATGATCCTTGTGATTCTTTGTCATTTCCTTAATATCCTTACCTAAAATACACAAGCAACAAACACAAGCATATATTTGGGTATTTTCATGATATTTTATGCATTTAAAGCCCGTTTTGAACGATGAGACCATGTATAAAAAGAAGTATCATCAAAATGTGATGCCATCTGTGAGGATGTTCATATGGATGCTGAAGCAGAGTTCAGATTGTCAAGGGCTGCACAAGGTTACATGGCTAATGCCTCCAATCTCCCTGACATCTCCAAATCCCTGAAAGAAGCTGATATTCCTAGACTTACGACAAGGATCACCACCATAGAAAACACTCAATCCCCAATTCAGTTGGATGTTCAAACTATCAAAGCTGACACTCAGTCCATGAAGGAAATGGTGACGGGGATGTTTCAGGCTTTCAAGGGATCCTCCACCACCTTAGGACCCTCACATAGGGCAAAAGCTGGGATTAGTCAGGTTGATCCTTCAACGTTTGAGGGTGAGAATGTGCCACCAATGATGTCAACTTGGAATGAACCTCCCTCTCACAGTGAGGGGGAGCAGGAAAGAATAACACAACCCCAACCCTTAAACTCAATTCCTCCCAACCCTGAGCCCTCAGTATCAAAGATAGATAAGTGCAAAGGTATTGCTGATGAAACCCAAACACCTCCACCAAAGAAACTTGTAAAAGCTTCAAGAGAAACAAGGCCTGATCCTGATGCCATTGTCTTGGTACCATATGAGATTAATGGAATAATGTACAAGATGACTCCTGATCATATCCAAGTGTACTTAGATAGAATGGAGTTGGCTAAGACTAATGAAGCAACAAAGGCTGAAATCTTGAAGGTATCCACTGAGTTTGTGAAAGAAGTGGGAGGTAACCCTGAGGTCGTGTTGAGCAAGAAAGGGGGAGAGGAGTTCATCCAAAATCAGGAGGAAGAACTCAAGGCCATTCAGGATGAAATGGTCTTGAAGCAACAACAAAGAACCACCCAACTTAAGAAACTGTATGACCAATACACCAAAGTCATCACCCAAAGAAGAAAGCCTGAACCAATCACTAACCTTCAGATCATTCCTCATAACACACCTGTCTCAGTATCTGTCTACAGAAACAATGATGAGAGGAACTTTGAAGTTATGAAGAAATTTTCGTTTAGTGATTTTGGTCTCAGTGAGTGGGACGAAATGGGAAGAATCTTTAGGACCAAAACAAACAAATGTGTCCCTAAGATACTCAGCTCTCTCAGTAAGAGATATGAGAGGTTGAATCAGATGAAGGAACAATTAGGAATCACTGAAGATCTTCTTTTAACTGAACAGGATCCTACCAAAACTCTGGGAAGAAAGAGAAAAAGAGTTGAGCTTGAAGCTGAGACTAAGATCCCTGGGTTAGACTGCAATCGTACCCTCCCTGAAAATGTCCCCTTTGTGAACAACATGGTTATAGAAGAACCTGAGTGTGGTATCTTCTTCATTGATGTATTTGGGGATCAAGCATTTCAAAGAATGAGTGACATAGAGAAATGCACTAATGAGAGTGTTCTCATCTTTCTTGTGATGGCTGGACAACTTCAGACTGATGAGAATAAAAGATTTGCTGAGAAGCTCAGGGAGATAATTGCTAGGAGGCTTGACAAAGAAAGGTGTTAAAGTCATCAAGGGTGAAAAGGGAAGCAATGGATTCCTGAATAACTGTAATCTTTTGTTTTACTTATGTTTCTTGTATCAGACTATTCAGTCTTATGTAATGATGAATGAAAATTAAGTACTTTGTTATATTAAGTCTTTTCATCAGTAGAATAGTTTGTAATAAGAAGAAGCCTCTTTGCTCACTTATAACAATTTTACTTAGGCAAATTTTATATCCAAATAGGGGGAGATTGTTAGGTCAATTCAGTACCTAATGACCTCCCTGATGGATTTGAATAACAATCAGCTTAAGTGAAGTATTAACCTTGAACATAACAAAGTCACTGAGTGAACAGTCACTCAGTGAGTTGCCTTTGAGTTCTTAGACTGAGTCTGAAAGAAAGACTCGAGCATTCAGAGAGGAGAAGCTCAATGAATGACTTCTATGACGAAGAAGAAGGTGATGGGTTCAGTGAGTTGTGGGAATAGACTCACTGAACCCCATACGATCTCCTTGAAGAAAACAAGCATTCTCCAAGACTGAAGTAAAGGCGGGATAAGTTGAATTGTGACAAGATGAATTACATCACACAATTAGTGTGACTTACCCTTTTGGGATAGATGGGGTACTGACAAGTGTAAAGGACTTACGTCTTACTACTTAGAATAGGGTAAGACAAGATACTACACTGTACCAATAAGACAAGAATTGCACATGGGCAATTATTTTCTTCTACCCAACTTTCCTTCTATAAATAGGATGCTTGTAAAGGAGAGAAAACAAGTTTGTGCACTTAATGCTTTAGACATTCACAAACAAAGTTTTCTCTCCTCCAAACGCGATCACACACTTGAGTTCTAAACTCTTGTTGATAGAATCGTCAAGATTAGCAATCGTTAGGAATGGACTAGCTTGTTAGTGAGGAGATCAAAAAACCACACATTGTCTATTCAATCCCTATTGTAGCTTCGTATGCAATAGGGTATAATTCTTTAATAAAGCTAAGAGTTAAACGTTGAAAACCTTTGTGTTATTTACTTACGTGTATTAAGTTTATTGCATTACATAACCATGGTTAGGACTATACTTAGTTTACTTATGTATAGTACTAATTACAAGGGACCAACAAATGAAAATGATAGTGATCCCACATCGGTGACTCAACTTTGACGCTTCTACTATGTTATAAGTACTAAATTAATATAAGAATAAATTTATGGACCTGTTACAACTTTAATATCCGTTGATCCAATATATTTACATTGGGCTTTCTAAAAATTTGAGGCCCTCCAAATATATTAGGCCCCGTGCGGTTGGGCAGCCCGCACGGGTTAATATCTGGCTCTAGTCGGCAATATCGTATTTCATTAAAAAAAACAATACATTTGAAAATTGACATACATTTTGTGAGAGAAAAAATTATTGTAGAGGTAATTGAAACTGCAAAAAGAGAGACTACAAATTCCAGATACTCTCACTAAGGGATTATAAACAAACACAACTAATTGTGTTTTAAATTTAATCGTATTGATTTGTTCTGAAAGTAAATGAAGGTGCTAAGAATAATAATCTTATTCTAGCTTTAGAACTCAACTGACAAGCTAAAGGAACTTGTGAGATGAGGATTATACGTCATTTGCTCTACCAACTGAGTTATCCCAACTATTAAGAAGCTTTGGGGATTTTTTTCCTCTATAAAGCTTGTATCGATATCTGTATACCATATTTGATTCCTATTTGTAATACATCTATTATCAAATAGATAATAGATTCACAACAAAATAGTGATTTATGATACGACCTTCTCGAGT
The DNA here is from genome assembly GCA_025667525.1 of Glebionis coronaria. Taxonomy (NCBI): domain Eukaryota; kingdom Viridiplantae; phylum Streptophyta; class Magnoliopsida; order Asterales; family Asteraceae; genus Glebionis; species Glebionis coronaria. The sequence goes on along the minus strand of CM046881.1, from coordinate 548,494,444 downwards.
AGTATCAGGATAAGGCACCACTGTAGCGTGTGCTGGCTTCGTAAGAAAAAAGGACTAGAAGACTTAGTGAATTATTGGTTAACTTAGATTTTCTTTCAGTGATAAACCATTTGGTATAGATATAATCGAATAACCTAGATTGAAAAACAAACTAAACATAATACATTCCTATTATGACTTAAACACAATAATTTCCTAACGTATATTAGATATAATCCTTATCTATAACCACGGGCATAACACTCCCCACGCCTTCAAAATCACCTTGCCCTCAAGGTGATTTTTGAAAAAAGAATCTTAATTTAGGATCTTAAGTTTTGATACATACCCTAAACTTTGGTTCTACCAGTAAGATAGAGTGGTAACAATTTTAAGCCTTAAGTCGAAGTTGTAGTATTTGTTTCCTTGCCGTCTTCATTTCTTTTTGATATTGGATCTCCACGTAGAATACCATCAACTGTCCACACCAAATACAATGGAAGATGCTTGTACACCAAGCATTTTAATAACTTACTAGCATTACTTTGAGAAGACTCATAGGAAATATTGTTAACTAGTAAAATATAGTGGCTTCTTTTAGTACCCTGTGTTTTCTTACTCGTTCCATATTTCTACAAAGATATTACATTAGCACCACCCTTTGCAAGAACCTCTTTCGGCTTACCATAGGTTTATATCTCTAGTAACCCTTCATGGTTCATGACAAACCAGAAAGAATATCACAACCATGCAATTTTGAATACAAGGTTTGAGTAACAACCACACTTTTTGAGCCAACATTACCACCATGAACAAGTTTGTAGTTCTTATTGAGGAAGCCCAAGAAGCTTGCGACTTTTACTATACGCGCGAGCCCCAAGCATAATATTCTTCCCTTGTTGTGCCATGTAATGCTAATTCCCCGATTTTGTTCGCGAGTGGCATAACATGTTCATCGCACACATCTGCTAAATGTCCATCACCAGTGCTCTTTTCCTTTTTTCTCCTTTCATTGCCTTGGACAAAACACAACACCCTTCTTTCACCTTACGATGACCAGGCCGTAACACTCCTCACTTCTTCAAAAATCACCCTGCCCTCTAGGTGATACGACGAATTTTCCGAATGAAAATCTGACATCATAGCCTCATCACCACCAAAAAATCGGTAATGCGTTGGTAATGCAAGCATGTGACACGTCATTATCACTCTCTATCGTTAAACCCTCACACGAACCACTAACTAAACCCTCATGAAAAATAATTTCTTGTGCGACTTTTGTTTCAATTGTGGGAAAAACTTCCGATGTTGTAGTAGAACCATATGCTTTGTTTTCAATTATGTGTTCTTTCTCTACAACTAAGACTCCGCTATATGTGCTAAGTAGAAAGCTTCACCTGAAGTTGTTGGCTTCGAGTATGACCTCAATAATTCCAATTGTAGCTTCAAGTCCGGATATATAAAACGAGGCAAGTAAACTTTCGAAAATACCTGTAACTCGAGTTATACGGTTTTTAAACTCATGCTGATATTTGACCACCGTACCTATTTGTAGAAGTTTAGATAGTGTGTCCCGATCGCTGCTCGATGCCTAGCAAATCGAAGAACAATAAAAAAAAAGATGAATTTTTTCGGATGAATAGTACCTTATGAACAGTACCATGTATGAAGAGTACCTGTATGAACCATACCTAATGAATAGTACCTGGATGAACAGCACCGCGTGAACAATTTTTTTAGGATTGTAACCCTTGATCAAAATCTCTCAACGAGTTGAGGGCTCTCAATGAAAGCACCAATTAATACGACCCTCTCGAGTAGTATTCGAATAAAGCACCATTCTATGGAGTGTTGGCTCTGTAAGAAAGAGACTAGAAGATTTAGAGAATTATTGAATTTCTTTCATTGATAAATAATTCGGTATATATAACCGAATAACCTAGCTCGAAAAACAAATTAAACATAATACATTCTTATTACGACTTAAACACAATAATTTCCTAACATGCATTTTTTTAACAACGGATTTTATTATAACTATCAAAAGCTAGAAAAAGAAATTACATAGCGTTAATAGAAGCTAAAGGGTTTTTCAACCAACCTATCCAACTAGGCTTAAGCCTAGGATTTATAGATGATATCCACAAAAATGATTGTGAGACAAAAGAATCCTAAAACATAACTTTCTTTAGAGGAGAACTTGAAAAGATCAATATATTACGAAAGTTCCAAATGGACCACATGAGAGTTCCTCCTACCCTTCTAAAAACAAGCGAACCTTGGAGGAAACATGTAAAGAATCTAGCCAGTCATAGCAGACTAGAATATTACCACAAACCGGGATATTCAACTCCCACCAATTGGCTAGACGAGACCACAAATCTTTAGCCATCTCATATCTGAAGAAAGAGTGATTCACCGTCTTAATATCAACACCACAAGAGAGACAGAGAGTGGAACCAGCTTCAACAACTCTTCTACCTAAATTGACGTTAGTCGGGAGCTTGTTGAGATTCAATCTCCAAAGAAACTCATTAACTTTGATTGGGATAGTTCGGTTCCAACGAGTAGCAACGATATCCGTATCCAGAGTGTGAGTGTCAACAAAGGAGCGAATAGAAGCAACAGAAAAACCCGAATCAATATCAAGTAACCTTTGCCAAGAATCTGGATGATCCGAAAGACTAAGAATCCCAATGGCGTGTTGGGGTTTACTTCGTTCCAAAGGGTGAAGATAATCAATAGCCTAACTACGTACCAATGAATGGTTACCAGATATCACTTGGAGTCGTGTAATCACTTTCCAAAGAAGATTATTCGACCCTATGCCTAGGTTAATACGAATACCTCCTTGGGATAAAACCAGGAGTTAGTTCTTATTTTAGGCACAAATAAAAAACTTTGTGCGTGTAAGTGTTTCTTGTTTCTGTGTGTTTTATCATGCAAATATGATCACTATTTATAGTGATCCCATTCCTAGAAGGATGTAACTCATAGTCAAAGGTATTAAGAGCATTAATCGGCCAATTAAGATTATAATTGACTACATGAAAGCATAGTGGTTACATGACCATAAACCTGGTCATCAAGTCAATATTAAACCCTCATTGATTGGTCAAAGAGGTTACAAAGACTTTTAGCTAGGACAAGTGTTAGTCAGCATGTGGTTCATCACCAGGAGTAACTTCCTAACCAGGAGCAACTTCCTACTGATGAACTTTTCTTCCTACTCATAACCATCAGCACAACCACTATATTGAGTCCAGGGAGGTCAGGGACTTAATGGGTGTACACTCCGTACCTCCAAACCCATTTACAAGTATGACTCGTCCCATAATTGCACTAAATTTTGAACAATCCTCCCCAATTTAGTACAATTCCTTTTTGCATGAAAATCAACTTTAACAAAACCAGTGCATAAATGAAAATATCCTAAGGATTGAATTTCCATCTTAGTACATCACTACAAATATTCGAGAATTAGGGTGTTCTAAGAATTGAACCCTTCAACTACTTTGAATACCTGAAGTTAAAATACACACAAGTTTTCAAACACTTAAAACGTTCCTGACACCATACAAGCCATGTGTCGATATCCAATTCATAAATGTTGTAAGAGCCAAAGTCCATGCTCCTTGAGGGGGAGAAACCTCAACATTTACATAGGTGGTTCTTCTTTAGTTCAAGCTCCTACTTCAGCACTTTTTCAAAGACATTAACCATTGAGAAGTTTGTAACTTCATCCTCCTTCAGTAGGTACAAGAACATCCTTGGGATGATATACATGTGCTTCAGTCCCCTGAATGTTCAGCTTTCCACATTGAACTCAGCTCCCAAGTTTCCTTAGGAGGGAGTTGGGTGTCCTAGCATCCAGTGACTAGTTTGGACTTTAAACCCATCCCTTTAGCAGACTTTATAACCAAGTCTCGAGCCAATCCCTTCGACAAGTGATCAGCTAAGTTTTGTTGAGACCTCACAAACTCTATTGATATCACCCCATTCATGATTAGCTCACGAATCATGTTATGTCTAACACCTAAGTGTCTAGACTTACCATTGTACATTTGGCTATAAGCCTTAGCCAATGTAGTTGCACTATCATAATGGATAGATATGGGTGCCATAGGTTTGACCCACAATGGAATCTCAAGAAGCAAGTTTCTCAACCATTCAACCTCTTTACCAGCAACTGCTAGAGCCACAAATTCAGATTCCATTGTTGAACCAGTAATGCAAGTTTGCTTCTTGGATGCCAAAGAAATTGCACCACCACCAAGAAGGAACACCCAGCCACTTGTGGATGAATTATCCTCAGTATTGCTGATCCAACTTGCATCAGTGTAACCTTCCAACACTAAAGGATATCCAGTATATGACAAACAATAATCCATTGTTCCTTTCAAATACTTTAGTACCCTCTGAATTGCTTGTCAATGTTGAGTACTAGGATTACGAGTGTATCTACTCAGTTTACCCACAACAAATGCAATGTCAGGCCTAGTCCTAGTCATGGCATACATCAAGCAACCAATCACCCTAGAATACTCAAGCTGGGAGACAGCCTGACCATTGTTAGGCATTAGTTTCTCACTTGTATCCATAGGTGTACTTATTGGAGTACAATCAAAGTGATTGAATTTCTTTAGGACTTTCTCAATATAATGAGACTAAGAAATTACAATACCATCATTTCATGTTTAATCCTTATGCCAAGGATAACATCAGCCTTCCCCATGTCTTTCATAGAGAACCTTGATGACAAAAACTCTTTGGTTAAATCAACTTGAACTTAGTCAGTACCAAAGATTAACATGTCATCAACATATAGGCAAATGATGACTCCTTTACAAGATTCATCAAATTTGCTATATACACATTTGTCAGCTTGGTTAAGTAAATAACCATTAGACAAAACCACTTCATCAAACTTTTGATGCCATTGCTTAGGTGCCTGTTTGAGTCCATATAAGGACTTAATCAGTTTACACACCTTACCTTCATGACCAGGCATGATGAAACCTTGAGGTTGGTTCATATAAACCTCCTCATCTAAATCACCGTTCAAGAATGCTGTCTTCACATCCATCTTATGAATAATCAGATTGTGAAGGCTTGCTAAGGCAATCAACTTTCTTATGGTACTTATACGTGCTACAGGAGCATAAGTATCAAAGTAGTCTATTCCTGACTTTTTTCTAAATCCTTGAATGACTAACCTTGCCTTGAACTTTTCAATAATTTCATCTACCTTCATCTTTCTTTTGAAGATCCATTTTCATCCAAGTGGATTGCAACCTGGAGGTAGATCAACCAACACCCAAGTGTTGTTGCCCATGATGGAATTCATCTCATCATTGATTGCTTCTTTCCAGAAAGAAACATCTTGGGACTTCATTGCTTCATCAAATGTTTTGGGATCATCCTCAACATTAAAGCAATAGTACTACTGGCCAGAGACCTCATCCCTTGTACCTTCAACTAAATATAGTTGAAACTCAGGCCCAAAATTATTTGGAGTCCTATGCCTTGTGCTTCTTCTAAGCTCAGGCTCAGGTTGCTGAACCACAACCTCATCAGTGACCCTTTGAGGTTCCACTGAAGCACCAATGTCCTCAACTCCAGTAGGAGTCCTAAGGCTTGGTCTAGGGACTGATGAGAACCTAGTCTCATCAAATTTAGCATCCTTTGATTCAATAGTCGAGTTTATTGAAACTAAATCATTAGGTTCAATAACATAGAACCTATAAGCCTTGGAATGCTCAGCATATCCAACAAAGATGCATTCAATGCCTCTTTCACCCAAAGTTTTCACTTTTAGATTAGGGATTCTTACAACAGCCCTACAACCCCAAATCTAGAGATAGTTCAAGTTTGGTTTCCTTTTAGTCTAGATTTTATAAGTGGTAATTCTGTTCCTTTTATTAGGAACCCTATTTAATAAATAGCAAGCTGTTAACATAGCTTCTCCCCAAAACCCTTGACTCGGTCCTGAGTAGGACAACATGGAATTAACCATCTCTTTTAGTACTCTATTTTTCCTTTCAGATATACCATTTTGTTGTGGAGTATAGGGAGCAGTTGTCTCATGGATGATTCCAACAGACTGAAAGTACAAAGTATCCATGTACTCACCTCCCCTATCAGTCCTAAATATTTTGATTTAGACTCCTTGTTGTAATTCAACTTTAGTTTTAAATACTTTAAATTTATCTAATGCTTCATCCTTAGTATGTAACAAATAAACATAGCAAAACCTAGAAGCATCATCAATAAATGTTACCAACTATTTCTTATTCCCTAATGAGGGAGTAGCATGCAAATCACATAGGTCACTATGGATTAGCTCCAACACTGTAGTTTCACGTTTTACATCCTGAAATGGTTTCTTAGTAATTTTGTTCAGCATATAAGTCTGACACTTATCAGTGTCCATGTCAAAAGTTGGAATTAACCCATCCTTAGACATATCTTGCATCCTCTTATAGTGGGCATGGCCTAGTCTAGCATGTCATAGTGATGAATCATTCAGTTTAGTGGTAGTCATCAGGACAGAATCAACATTTATACTAGAATCAATATTAAGCCTGGACATTTGATTACTCAAATAGCCAAAACCAATAAACACACCATATTTAGATAAAACAAATTTATTAGATTCAGTTACTTGTTTATAACCACAATTATTTAAAACACTACTAGAAACCAAGTTCTTCCTAATATTAAGAACATGCAAAACATTAAACAAAGAAACAATCTTTTCAGAACTAAATTTAAGATCTACACAGCCACGTCCATGCACTAGGGCTGTTGACTCATTTCCCATGTGAAGTATATATCCATCATTCATTAACTCATAAGTCTTGAACCAGCATCTATCTTTACACATATGAACTGTTGCTCTAGAGTCAACCCATCACGCCACATCATCATCCTTCACAAAATAAGCTTTAGATACATATGTAACATAATAAATCTAGAGAGATTCATTAAACATATTCTGACCTTTTGTGCCTGATCCATTAGCTTTGCTGCTAATTCTAACACCTTTGCAATCCCTTTTGAAGTGTCCAGGTTTCCCACACTTCCAACAAGCCACTGATGACTTCTTGTTAGGATTAGCTTTGGTGTTATCCTGATGCTTACATTTTCCCTTGTTGTCATTGTACCTGGTGGAGTTGTTGTGCTCCACCATATTGACAATAGATGAACCAGCAACATTGTTGCTCTTTGGCTTATCACTTTGATGACCCTGAGGGATTCCTCAATGCGCAAATGACTGCCCAACTCAACAGGAGTTAACTCCTCCTTCTTATGTTTCAAGGTGTGCTTGAAATATTTCCAAGAAGGAGGTAGTTTGTCAATGACACACGAGTCCTAAATGGTCTCATCCATGTTCATTTTATGTTATGTAAATCTACCGAGTATTCCAAGAAGTTCATTGTAATGTTCCATGACTGGTCTTGAATCAGTCATTTTGTAATTTGTGAAATCACTCACAAGGAACTTCTTACTTGATGCATCCTCAGCCATATATTTGTCTTCCAAGGAATCCTATAGTTCTTTACCAGATTCAAAATTTTGGTAAATATCAAATAAGGAATCAGACATACCATTGGGAATAATACCACGGACACATAGTCATCATTCTCCCATTTTCTCCTTTTCCGCATCTCCTCCAAAGTAGCATCATCACCACTATCAGGAATGGGAGTGGTCAGCACGTACACCACGTTCAAGGTAGAAAGAAGAAAATGCATCTTCTTTTGCCATCTCCTAAAATCAACCCCTTCAAACTTGTCCAGTTTGGAGAAGTTAGCCACCATATGCTTCATGCCGCAGCCATTGATTATCACAAAATAATCTTCTTTGATTGTTGGGGTTTACTTCGTTCCAAAAGGGTGAAGATAATCAATAGCCTAACTACGTACCAAGTGAAGTCTTGTAATCACTTTCCAAAGAAGATTATTCGATCTTATGCCTGGGTTAACACGAATACCTCCTTGGGATAAAACCAAGAGTTAGTTCTTGTTTTAGGCACAAATCAAAAACTCTGTGCGTGTAAGTGTTTCTTGTTTCTATGTGTTTCATCATGCAAATATGATCACTATTTATAGTGATCCCATTCCTAGAAGGATGTAACTCATAGTCAAACGTATTAAGAGCATTAATCGGCCAATTAAGCTCATAATTGCCTACATGAAAGCATAGTGGTTACATGACCATAAACCTGGTCATCAAGTCAATATTAAACCCTCATTGATTGGTCAAAAAGGTTACAAAGACTTTTAGCTAGGACAAGTGTTAGTCAGCATGTGGTTCATCACCAGGAGTAACTTCCTAACCAGGAGCAAGTTCCTATTGATGAACTTTTCTTCATGCTCATAACCATCAGCACAACCACTATATTGACTCCAGGGAGGTCAGGGACTTAATGGGTGTGAACTCCATACCTTCAAACCCATTTACTATTAGTGGATAAATAAGGCCCGAGCCCGGTTTGTGAGCTTAGGGTCCGCTAGGGTTTGTCCCTTGTATTATCTATATATTGGGATTAATAACACAAAGGATCTTATGGGGTTTAACCGATTCTAATATGGTAATCAGAGCCCTAAACACCCACCACTAAAAACATATTGCCAAAACCATAAATCTGCCTAATCAAAGTTTTTTTTCAATTAATTTATTTTTTTTGTTGTTGTATGCATATGCATATCACCATCCTTTTGTTTCTTGTATATCATTGATTGCATGTGCACCAATCACCATCAACTGATTTGGTGCTAATTTTTTGGTCGGCTATCATTGATTTTGCTTTCTTGCTTGCTTCTTTTTGCTTGTCATCTGCTGCTTGCTTTTGCCACAATGTTATCCTCTTGGTCTACAACTCAGCAACCGATCCCCTTGGCCCAACAAGTATTTACTTATACTCCAATCCTTACTAGCCCACTCCAACAGTCCATTGTACAAGCCCAATTCCCAGCTTACCCGGCTCATGTTACTACAGCTCCATCCATGCCCTATGAAATTTCACCTATGCTATATTTTAGGACATATACACCGCCTTCTGCCAACTTTTCTCATGGTACCATGTTTCCTCAAGCACTTCATACCATGCCTCAACAGGATTCTTCTTGGAATATGGACACCGGAGCATCCTCTCACGTGGCAGACAATACAGGTATACTCACTTCTTTTAGTGATTCGAGCATTTATCCATCTGTATTTGTTGGCAATGGTAACTCTATTCCTGTCACTCATACCAGACATAGCTTCTTGCATACATCTCAAAATCCTCTTCATCTGAATCAAATTCTTGTCACACCGTACATAATTAAAAATTTAATTTATGTTCGTAAATTTACCCGTGATAACGATGTTTCTGTAGAATTTGATGCTTATGGTTTTTCTGTAAAAGATTATCATACCCAAAAGCTCCTTCTCCGATGTGATAGTACGGGCGACCTTTACCCGGTCACTCAGCAACCTCCATTAGCAACTCCTATTGTTTTGCTTTCCTTTAGTTCCACTACTTGGCACAGACGCCTCGGTCATCCCGGGGATGATGTGCTTCGTCGTTTAGAGTCAAGTAAATTAATTTCATGTAATAAATCAAAGCTTTCCACTTTGTGTCACGCGTGTCAATTAGGTAAACATGTTAAGCTTCCGTTTTATAGTTCAGAGTCTTCTGTTAAGTCTGTTTTTGAAATAATCCACTCTGATATATGGACATCACTGATTCCAAGTGAAAGTGGAATTAAATATTATGCTATATTCTTAGATTATTTTTCGCACTTTGTTTGGGTTTACCCTTTGCATAAAAAGTCAGACTTGTATGACAATTTTGTTGCTTTTCGTGCTTATGTCAATAAACAATTTAATGTCGACATAAAGGCTTTGTAGTGTGACCATGGGGGTGAATACGACAACACCCGTTTCCATAACCTTTTTCGCCAAAATGGTATAGAATTTCGATTTTCTTGCCTTCGTACCTCACAACATAATGGTAAATCTGAATGTATGCTTCGCACCATTAATAACCTTATATGCACAATACTTTTTCAAGCTCACATACCTCCATCTTATTGGGTGGAAGCTCTTAATATGGCCGCTCACCTTTTAAATATATTACCTTCTACCGCCATCAACAATGAAATAGTAATCACCAAACTCTACAACCAAACACCCACATATGAACATTTGCGTGTTTTTGGATGCCTTTGCTGTCCTCACGTTGATGTTGCACACAAACTCGAACCCCGTTCTACACCATGCATCTTTCTAGGTTACCCCGCCAATCACCGTGGTTATCGATGTCTCGACTTGTCCTCCAATAAGATAATTATCTCAAGACATGTACGGTTTGATGAAGACATTTTCCCATTTGGGACTCTCACGTCTTCTATTAAACCATCATATGACTTTCTACTTCCGCCGTACCTCCACCCTCTCATATCAGTCCTAATCACACAACTGCTACCCAACCGAACCAACAAACTAATCCAACCCCATCACCGCCTCCTACACCACCAACGCACCAAACCAACGATAGTTCACAACCCACTGTTTCACTCATGGCCCAAGAACAAAATACCTCAACAACCTCGACCAACCACGTCGATTCTAACCCACCACCACGTGTTCACCCATGGCCCAACAACAAAATACCTCCACCTATAACCCATTCGTTGTCCATTCTTCAGCCCAACCATCAGTTGATCCTGTCGATAATGTTCATCAATGGTCACACGTGCAAAGTCTGTCATTTCAAAACCTCTCACACGCATGTCTCTAAATATTACCACTACTTCACCGCTTCCTCGCTCTCATGTCCATGCTCTTCGGGACCCTAACTGGAAAGAAGCTATGTTAGATGAATATAATGCTTTAATTACTAACAGAACGTGGGTTCTTGTGCGTCGTCCAGCTAACATTAATGTTGTTTGTTCTATGTGGCTTTTCAAACATAAGTTTCATGCAGATGGCTCACTAAGCAGGTATAAGGCTCGTCTTGTTGCTAACGGACGAAGTCAATAGCAGGGTATTGATTGTGATGAGACATTTAGTCCTGTGATTAAACCGGCTACCGTTCGTACAGTTTTGAGTCTCGCAGTTTCTCGCCGGTGGCCTATTCATCTGTTTGACGTGAAGAATGCCTTTCTACATGGTCATTTATCTGAGACTGTTTATATGCACCAGCCTCCAGGGTTTGTTGATTCTGCCAGACCTGATTATGTTTGTCACTTGCAGAAATCATTATATGGCCTTAAGCAGGCTCCTCGAGCTTGGTTCCAGCGTTTTGTTAGCTTTGCTACTCGGGTTGGTTTTCAGCACAGTAAAACCGATGCATCTTTATTTGTTTATCATGTTGGATCAGACATTGCTTATCTGTTATTATATGTGGATGATATTATACTTACTGCATCTTCTACATCATTGCTACAACGTATTATTGGCTCTCTTCATGGCGAGTTTGCGATGATAGATCTGGGTTCTCTTAATTATTTTCTTGGTATTTCTGCTCAAAGGACCGCATCTAGTTTATTTTTATCACAATCCAAATTTGCTGAAGAGATTCTTGAGAGAGCTCATATGAAGAATTGTAATCCTTGTAGGACTCCAGTCGCTACTGAATCCAAGCTCGGTCCTGAGGGTGACCTGGTTTCCGATTCCACCTTGTATCGTAGCTTGGCGGGTGCTCTTCAGTATCTTACTTTTACGCGACCAGATATTTCTTATGCTGTTCAAAAATTTGCCTCTATATGCATGATCTCCGTGAGCCTCATCTTGTTGCTTTGAAGAGGATTCTTCGATATGTACGTGGTACTCTTGATTATGGTCTTTAGTTGCATGTTTCTAATATCACTCAGCTCACAGCATACACCGATGCTGATTGGGCAGGTTGCCCAGTCACCCGTCGCTCCACTTCTGGGTATTGTGTTTTTCTTCGGGATAATCTACTTTCATGGTCTGCTAAACGACAGGTTACTGTATCTCGTTCTAGTGCAGAAGCGGAATATCGAGGTGTTGCTAATGTTGTCGCTGAAATTGCCTGGATTCGTAATCTTTTGCTGGAATTACATGCTCCATTGCATACTGCTACACTTGTTTATTGTGACAATGTTAGTGTCGTTTACCTTTCTACTAGTCCGGTACAACATCAGCGTACTAAACATTTTAAGATAGATATACATTTTGTTCGTGATTATGTGGCTTCTGGGCAAGTGCGTGTTTTACATGTTCCGTCTCGGTTTCAATATGCGGATATCTTCACCAAAGGTCTTTCGAGTGCTTTATTTCTTGAGCTTCATTTCAGTTTGAACGTGCAAAGACCTCCCGCTCAAACTGCGGGGGAGTATTAGGGATAAATAAGGCCCGAGCCCGGTTTGTGGGCTTAGGGTCCGCTAGGGTTTGTCCCTTGTAATATCTATATATTGAGATTAATAACACAAAGGATCTTATGGGGTTTTACCGATTCTAATATTTACAAGTATGACTCGTTCCACAATTGCACTAAATTTCCAACATAGCATTCTTCAAAGCATTAAATTGGAACGACTCCATACCACCTCTCGGGTTTCGCCTAAGAACATAAGACCAATCAGAAAGGCATATACGACTGGCAATGGAACAACTTTGATGAGGCTCGAGACGATAAATGCGAGGATACGACACCTTTAGAGGATGAGAGCCCCACACCAGATGTCATCCCAAAACCGAGTACCGGCCCCATTACCAATCTTACAAGAACATAAGAAGATGAGATCGATACCATTCTGTTTGAGACTATGGATCGAAAGCAGCAAGGATCCCCAAGAACCATGATTGTGACAACTGTTTGGAACATCAAAGATGCCCCCATCAAGACCATGACACTCTGAATAACTCGAGCCCATAGGTCAGAACTCAGAAGAGTTATTTAAAAATCTCTTAACATACATTAAATATAATCCTTGTTTAAAACCACGCGGCCGTAACAATTTATGAGTTATTTCTGATTAAGTTGATTGAGATCAATTTCTTGTGATGCGTTGAGCAGGGGTGGACCTATTTGTTAGGTCCGGGGTGGCGGCGCCCCCCATAGCTTGATTAAAAAAAACGTGATTATAGTGTATTTTTTCTTTGATTTTAACAGCTTTTATTAAATGCCCCCCATCGGAAACGCAAATTGCCCCCCACTCACACATTTAAATCTAACTTTTGACACTATAAAACCTAAAAATCTTCCATTTTTAAGTTAAAAAATCGTTTTTTTATTCAGATTCTAGCTACTCCACCGTCCAATTTTCTTGCTATTGTCAAAAAAAATTTTTGCCCCTCACCGTCTAATTTTCTGCGTCCGCCACTGGCGTTGAGAGTTGTATTAATCTTGAATTTACTTTTTCTGAATGTTAGTAATAAATAAGCCATTGAAGTATTTTTTAGTTATCTATTTAATATGTTTGGAATATAAAATACTAAAAAGTTATTAACTTCGTATATAACCATAATCAAGGGTACCCCCATAATCAACAACGAATACTATGAAATTAGCCCTTATGAAAGGGTGCAAAACGAAATTGTTCAAGTTAAAAGGGTGACTTATGTAATTAAGTCAAGCTAATCAAAAGTCAAAATCCCAAACTCAAGCGAGGCATCATTATCAAGGGTTGAAGATCAAGCTTTGAGCAGAAACTAGAATAAATCCGAGGTAAAAAGTTAATAATATTCTTGTTTTCTTATATTTTTGTACTTTTGGTCATAGTATACGAGTACTATACAAAGATGGTCAAATGCATTGACATTGTTGGGTCATGCATGGTTAACTTTTTGTATAAGATCATGAATCATGATTTTGTTAATATGACCATTTTTACTACAATTACTTGTAAAAAACTAATTTATGCAATGAGAATTATGTGTTTGTTGTGCATCCGGATTTTTTTGGGACAGAAATGTCATCGAATAAGAATTATTCATTGATTCATATGTAATAAAACTCTTAACAACAACCCTTAGAGCTATTATTATGATCAAAACCCATAATGTAAATCATCTTGTTGATAAGTGGATGCATTTGTTTTGTAGTTGCGATTTTTCGCTTAAAAATAACAAAATAAAAACCCTAAGTTAAAAGCCTTTCATTTGTATGACTTTACCGACAGCAAGAACTTAACATGAACGTCTAGCGTACGTCTTGTTAAAGTTTTTATGGAAAATTTTTGCTGTTCGAAAAACAAATCAAAATTTCTCTAAATTTTAGTAATTTTCAAGTTAGGTTCTTAAGTTAAAAGTGGAAATTCATGGACTTGGTTAATGTCTATCTTGCAAAATGCTCATAAACGGTAATGCTCCTAGAAATGTTTTTCTACCAACAAGAATTTGTTCTTCACTATTCGTAAGTCACCAATCGAGATTGAGTTAACTACTCGATGTTTCTTTAGTTGGTTGACATCGATCATTAGTTGATGATCTGAGATGTCATGGCATTTGCAACTATTTTCTACTGTGAGTTTTGACTTAAATTATGGATACTTGTCAATGATAACTTTTATCATACTAAATGTCATGGGTATATGTTCATGTTTTGAGATTTAGTTGCATATTATTCGGTCGGGTTTTACTCTTGCTGATTCGGTTCGTGACCTTATTTCTAATGGCGCTTGGTAATGGCCTCCGGATTGGCCTGAACGTTATCCTTTGTTAGATTCTTTGCCTGTTCCGGCTCTCCAGGATGATCTTGAGGATGTTATTATGTGGCGTGATACTACGGGCGCCCTACACCCATTTTCTGTGGCTAGGGTTTGGGACTCTATTCGTACTCATTCAGAGGCTGTTGAGTGGTACCATGTTGTGTGGTTTGCGCATTGTATCCCTAGACATGCAGTTCATATGTGGCTTATGGTACAGGGTAAACTAAAGACTCAAGACAGATTGAGGCATTGGGATGTAGGCCTTAACGTGGATATTGCTACTTTGCGGTGTCCATTGTGTGGGGCGGTTGCGGATTCCCATTCACACTTATTTTTTGAGTGTTCTTTCTCTTCGCATGTTTGGTGTAATGTTCGGGAGTTGGCTGATATGGGATCTGTACCTCCGAGATTTGCGGACATCTTTGCCTATTTATCCCCTATTTCGAAGGCTCGATCTGTGATTAGCATTATTGGCCGAATGGTCTTGGCTGCGACTTCTTATTTCTTATGGGCCGAACGGAATTCTCGTTTGTTCAGAGGGCAACGCAGGAATGTTGATCAAGTGGTGGTGTTGATTTGTGATACTATTCGACTAAAGCTTGTCACCTTCAGATTTAAGAAGGTTAGTGCCCGTTCCAAGTCCTTGTTGGATCGGTGGAGATTGCCTAGTATATGCGTTTCTCATGGTGGTGTTAGTGTATGAGGGTCGTACTCTTTTTTCCTTCTTGGGGTTTTTCCCATTGGGTTTTTCTCGAGAAGGTTTTTTAAGGAGGCGGCCTCATGTGGATCCTTTGCTGCCGCTGGCGTGCTGTTGGAGTGGTGGGGTGTTTTCTTTGTTTCAAGACTTCATTCTGCTGGTGTTCATCTGTTCGATGATTAGTTTATGATGTAGTCTATGTCATTTGATATATGTAGTGTGTTTATGTCATGTCATAAGCACTAGTTTCCAAGCCTTTGCTTGAGGTTAATGTGGTACTTCGGCCACATTCCTGTGTACTTAACATTATTTTTTGGTTAATATATTTACCGGGGTAACCCATTACCAAAAAAAAAAAGACGATAACGTTAGCATATTTTGATTTTTGCGGCTCAAGAACAGTGCATCTTTCGTTTCAGTTCAGGTAATAAAAAAGATGTCTCTAAGGGTTAAAGGAATGACCATTGGTATTGATCTTGGAACAAAATACTAGTACTCATGTGCTGCTATCTGGTTTCGAGGAAAAAAGCGGGTGGATATCATTCCTAATGAACAGGGAAACAGGATCACCCCGTCTTGTGTAGCTTTCAACGATTCAGAGTTATTAGTAGGCGAGAATGCAAAAAATCAGATAGCTAGAAACCTTGCTAACAAAGTGGTCGGTAAATCTTTTTCCGGTTAAAAGATTTGTGAACTCTTTCAAGGTTGATATATATTTTTTGCTAACCAATTTTTTTTTCAAATTCAGATGCTAAGCGTTTGATTGGAAGAAGATTCGGTGATCCCCTAGTCCAGAAGGACATGAAGTCGTGGCCGTTTAAAGTCATTGAGGGTGATTTAGAAAAGCCAAGTGTCGTAGTTAAGTTCATGGGCGTAGAAAAGAAATTTTCACCTGAAGAATTGTCAGCCATGGTTCTCAAGAAGATGAAAGAGGCTGCTAAATAGTTCACTGGAAGAGAGGTAATTGATGCTGTGATCACCGTTCCTGCTTATTTTAATGATCAACAACGAGAGGCAACAAAGGAAGCAGGAACCATTGCGGGCCTCAATGTGTTGCGTTTGTTAAATGAGCCTACAGCCGCTGCAATTGCATACGGTGTGGACATCAAGGCTGAGAAAAAATGGGACAAAGATATGAGTGTTTTGGTCTTTGATTTGGGTGGATTATCCTTTGATGTATCTCTTTTAACAATCAGTAAAACGGGTGCTATTGAAGTCAAAGCTGTAGGGGGCGACACTCATTTAGGTGGCGAGGATTTTGATACGAGACTTGTTATTTATTGCGAATCAACGTTCAAGCGAAAACACAGAGAGGTCAACTTACGGGGAAATCCAACATCAATGTCGAGGTTAAAAGTTGCTTGTGAGAAAGCAAAGAGGGTTTTGTCATCAGCTTGTTTTGCATGAATCGATATTGATTGCTTGTGTGATGGCTTTGACTTTTCGTTCATTATCACCAGAGCCAAGTTTGAGGAACTAAATTCGTACTACTTTGAAAGATGCATTGAACTTGTTGAAAAATGTTTGTGTGATGGGGCGATGAAGAAGACGGATGTGGATGAGGTTATTGTTGTCGGGGGTTCAAGTAGGATTCCAAAAGTACAGCAAATGGTGGCACATTTTTTTGATGGGAAATCACTTTGCAAGAGCTTAAATGGTGATGAGGCTGTTGCATCTGGTGCTGCAATCTTTGCTGCAAGGTTAAGTGGAAATGACGATAATATGAAGAAGGATGTGGAGTCAAAATCTGTGAAATCTGATGAGCAACATGATAACAGATCCGGTTCTTCTAAACACGGAAAATGGGCTGCTGAGATTCGTGATCCGCGGAAAAAAGTTCATGTTTGGCTTGGAACTTTTAACACAAAGGAAGAAGCTGCTAGAGCTTATGATGCCGCGGCTATAAGGATCTGCCATGGTGACTAGCCGAAAGTTAACTTTCCAGCTAAAGCTACACCCGCTAAGCCAAAACAACAGAAACAAGCTTCAAAGGTTTAACCATACCGACAACAGGTCAGATAAAACCAATTACGATTAGTAAGACTTAGTTTTAAGTTTTTCGCTTTTCACAGTGTCAAACTTAGCGGCGTTTTGCGTTTTGCTTTTTGATATGCTACACCATATTTAAATTGTTCTTATCCCAAAATCGGACCTGTCATTTTAGATTTCTATGTTTTCAACTTTAATCAAAATTAATCACTTACGTACGGTCACATTAAAAAAAGACAACTAAAAACGCAAGGATTAAAACCGAGCAAATGAGACAATCAAACACAAGCACGGGTTATTAGAAAAAAGTGTATATGTTACAGACAACAGATGTGAAGTAATCTTCGTCTTTGATGGCACGAATTATTAAGATGACAGATCTTTTATTTTACACTATTATACAATCCAACCTGCGCAAAACTTGTCATCAGTCTATATCTTCATATCGGAAAAGAGATCCTATCCAAATGAATTATGCGAAGCTGGAATTAGGGGCGAGTGGCAATAAGCTATACTCCACGGAAAAATACCGTCTTGGGAATCAAAGGTGTAATTATTGGAGTTGAGATCAAACATCTCTGGAGATACAAGATCATCGATGAGCACAACTCTAGCCCTCTTTGCAGGTCGGGGCTCTTGGCTATACGTCATATGGCTTGTTTCGACTTCAGAATCAGAATCAAAATCCTTAATGACGACGGACTCAGATTCTTCACATAGGGAAGGTAGGGATGGAAGAGAGATCGGTTTGTTGGATTTTGCAATCATTGGTCGAGTTTTGTAGTCCAGTGCAATCCTCTCTAGAAACCTTGATTGTGCTTCGATTTTCAGCTTCAAATTCTTTTGAACCTTTTATAGAACATGAAATAAGTCTTAGGTTATTGGTAGGACTATAATAATTTATACTTAAATCGGTTTCTTGGGAAACCTCTAAACTATACCTCGAGTTGATCGTTCAAGCGTCTTTCGACTTCCATTTGCATTTGCAATGCTTCATTTAGCTGAATACCCCTAAATACACAAAGTGATACATGTCGATTAGCCATATATAATACAGGCTTAATACAGAAACAGTACGTGAGTAGGAGGACTGACGATGTTTTGCTGAAGTTTGGAAACATTTCTGATATATTTTTCTTCTCAGATTTCTCTCCTGCATTATAAATTCGATGTAACCTCAGTTGGTTCAGATTGATGGTTAATCATATTGCACGTCTGTCTTTCTTATAACTTACTGTACTATACCTTTAGTTGATTCGGGGATAAATTTTGACATCCTATATTTCTGCAAAACAAACAAACCCGAGTAATCTTTGTTAAAGTATTCTGAAAAATACGTCTGCAAAACTCAGCATTTTGCCAAGAAAATGATCATAAGGTAGAAACATCACCTGTAAATGGCTTTTGACATGATAAATTGTGAGGCCTGTTATTCCCATTGTCTTCAATATACCCTTTGGAGTTGCCCCTACGAAAAATCATATAAGGAAACAATATCATCACAAGACTCACCACATACGCTAAGAACTAACTATGACAAATCTGAATACTTACTATCCGGCCCTCCAAGTTGATTAACTGCCTTTTCAAACAGCTCATGAAGTTCTTGAGTCCATTTCAACCGTTCTTTCCCCGAGCCATCAGAGCGATTCATACCCATATTTTAAGACAGACAATATGTTTTCGCCTTGGAGCTAACCCGTTTCAGGGATTGCACAAAAGCAAAAGACAAACCTTTAGACGGGTTAATAAAAGAACAAAGAAAACACAAAAGCAGTACATACAAGAGATGTTTCCTAGGAAAGACAGCTATAAACAAGGCAATGTAGTCCAAAAAAGGAAAGTAGGATACGGAATAAACCAAGTGTACATTTTGTAGTCTCCTAAGCTTCTCAAACACAATATTCAATTCATGTTTTTATTCGATAGATAGAGTTAAAACATATTATGTATTACATTGTATGTGTGGTTTCTTCTTGTCGCAAATGAACTGTTCCGCGTCTTCTAAGGGTGTGTTTGGATGTACGTAAGCTTTAAAGAAAACTATATCGAGGTATCCTGATCATATCTTTTCGTGTTTATATTGATACAAGTTTCTTATAATTGCTTAAACGTCCGGTATAATTGGTTTAACATGAGCTCTGATAACCGATTTTGAGTTACAGCTTTCACATTATTACATCTGAACAACACATCCAAACACCTTGTACATGTACAAAGTAAAAAAGAGAAGAAAACAAAAAAATAAAAAATTAGCGGGGTTCGTTCTTCGTGTTTGCCTATTTTAGTGCAAAGTGATCATCAAAAATGTCAATTTTATGTAATTATCTTACAAAGAAAATCTGTATACAATGAGAACTGCAAACATTGTCTGTATTAGGAAAAAACTATTGTCGTTACTTTCGTTTCGTCTGGTAATCACTTGACCTTTGTCCACATTTACATACATCGATCCCATGCCTTGATAAGTACGATTTTTCAACCTTATGTGGCCTTCGGCTTCTTATTCGTTTCCTGTAATCTTATACTTTTTCTTTAAGTTGACTAAAAGTTGGCGAAGGGGGGAAAACAAGAGATTATTCATGTTCAATATCAGTTGATTTAAAACTGGAACTTCTTACGTAAGTTTCAGGTTCGCGTTGAAATAATAACTTACTGTAAGGTGAAAATTCAAAAAACGTTCCGATTTGGACTATATGCTATTTCTAACAGTCAAATGGGTAAAACTAGTGAATTCGGCTATAATGAGGCAGATTGATCAGACGGACTTCCAAACAGGTTTAGAATCATGTGCAGCGTATGTACACATCGCTATAACAAGGGTCGTACTTCATGACACATATGTCTAGGGGTTTCAAAACCCCCGACCCGACCCGGACCCGATTAAACCAAACAGGTCAGGTTACTCTGGTCAAAAAGTTTATTGGGGTTATTCGTGTCAACCCGATTGAATTCTTGTCCTGATTTTTATTAGAACTTTTGAAGAAGCAATCATATACAGCCAATATATTTCTAGAGGATGGGTTATTAGTTTTTTGTAATCTCATACTGTTTCTTTAAGTTGCTTACAGTTGGCGAATGGGGGAAAACAAGAGATTATTCATGTTCAATGTCAGTTGAGTTAAAACTGCACCTTCTTATGTAAGTTACACGTTAGTGTTAAAATAATAACTTACTGTATGGAGGTACCGAATGAACATCCATGTACAAAAATTGCTATGCTCAGTAGTTTAAACTGCCAGCTAATCTCGTTTGATGTATTCATTTATTTTTGAGCTTGTCGTTATTTATTTCATTATCACAGCGAGGAGGGTAAGGTTACAGAAGTTAAAAGCAGAAATCATGGGTCGTGTTGTCAACCATTGTGCTCTCAAATATTTTATAATGACCGCAAAACAAAAGCGTTACAACACCGACAACATCAACGGTTAGCAAACACCCCGCCACGAAGCCTGGGCTTTAAAACTACTTGCTTAGCATCACCAGTTAATTATACAGAAGATTCGTACTTTAATAAAATATCCTTTTTGATTATTCATAATAATCGGTATCAATTAATCCAAAATAGTAAAATACTACTACTTCCAATACCAAAGACATGATTTTTTTTTTTTCTTTTTTTTTTTTGAACGGCACCTCAATCTCACTGAAATCCGACCCCCGAGTTATACCATCCATAACAGGCAGGCCTCGGGACCCGAACCACTAGGGGCTAGAACTCACGGATTCGCACTAAGGAGGAAAAGACATGATTAGTCATCACAATAAACCAAAAAACCTATCATCAACAAATTATTACGGTCCGAATTTCATTGTAATCTCAGTTTTTTGGCTTTTTACGACAACGTTTATAGAAATTTAGTAACCAAAGACATGATTATTCAATACTATAATCCAAAAAACCTATCATCCATAAACCAGCAACTTCAAAACTTAATAATGTATGAAATAATAACTTCAACACATAAGAGCAATGGAACACTGTATAGAAAGCGGAGACATCTAATCATCATAGAGACTCATAATAAAGTCATCGTCGTCGCTCTCTTCTTTTTTCTCCTCGGCTGCAGGTGCCTCAGCAGCTACTGCACCTCCTGAAGGGGCTGATGCTGCAGCAGCTCCTCCAAAGGCGGCTCCATCGCCACCACCGCCAATGATCACCTGAAAAATACCAGAATCAGGGAGAACATGGCTAAACGAAGCCTGAACAGCACCAGAATTATCAGCATTCAAAGCAACGTTCACAAGGTTCCTTTGAAGAGCATAAGTCGAGTCACCACATCCTTCAAGATCACCATTGAACTGCTTAGCAGTCCATGCTCCAGCAGATGATTTGCACACGAAAGTAAACACACCCATATCTTTGTTTTTTTTAAGGATTTGATCGTTGGCTGTGTTTTTTTATGGGACCGTGTGTGCTTTTTGTTGTTTATATAGTGCATGTGTGTCGGTTAAAGAGACGTGGAACCTAGGTTAAAGGACGAGTTTGTCCTTGGCTGGTTACTTGTGGTCCAAGATGTCTTTGTTTATTCGATTTCTTTCCTGAAAAAAAAGCCTTTTATGCTAATGACAGCCCTAAGGGTTGTCGTTAAGAAGTAAAGTTTTATTACATGATTATAATGAATGATTTTGATTGGATGGATATTCCGAAAAAAGTGGAGACAATGCCTGAAAATATGGATTAACAATTAATACTTGATTCTAATTGGTTAATTAAATTCATTACAACCAATTGTAATGAAAATTCAATTCTTAACGACAACCCTTAGGGCTGTCATTAGCAAACTAGTAAGACCTGTGTAAATTAATTTTAATTAAAATATATAATCAACCATATTTTCCTAAAAAAGAGGATTTTTAGCAACATTCTGTTTATTAATGCACTAGTTATAAAGTCATACAGATTAGAATAAATTAATTTTAATTTAAATATAATCAACCTTGTCTATAATCTATACTAATATATAAAAAACTCATATTAAAAGTTAAAAAATTCAATATTTTCATATATAAACATAATGCTTAAATAGGAAACAAGTGTAACCATTGGGTGACGGGTTCGACCACCGTGTCAAACCGAGTCACCGTGTTACGGGTTCAAACATCGGATCAATCCGGTCGAGTCACCGTTTTACGATTCGCTCACTGAGTCAACCCAATCGGGCCATCGAGTGACAAAGTTATCGATTCGACTACCGGGTTAATTAGGACATCGTAGACTATCCGCCGCTATGTACAGGTACAGGTCTAGTCGTTTATGAAAAACGCATATGGATTTTGATTTATTAAAGTCAGAAAACGTTTTCATATATTACTGTTACATGGAATACATTGTAAAATGGTTTTCATTTGATAACTTTTTTTTTTACTATGTTCATATAGTATTATAAGAGCTAATAACTTTTAGTTTATATTTTACTTCAAAAATGTTTTTGAATTCTTGCCATGATTTTGATTGAAACTTTTGAAGAAGCAATCATCTATAGTCAATATATTTCTAGGAGATGGATTTTACGAATATGAAAAAAACCACTTTATTAGTTGCTCAAATGTTATTAATTTATAATTTTATCATGATTTCTCCGAACAACTATTTCCAATTTACATATTTGTAAAACACAATAAAAGACCCATTTTTGACGATCAAACTATTAAGATAGATCTCAAAAAGGGCACCAATGCACATTCCGATGTTACAACATAGCAACTGGGCTACTTTTGACGTTTGAGTCTCGATTTTGTCCATGCATCACCATTTGTTTCTCTAGATATAACAGTTGAGTTCTTTTTGAAGATTTTTTCTCGATGTACGACACATGAGACTATATAAGTTGTTTCAGATAATATCTTATTGAAGATAAAGGCTAAGTTGTGGTTTACGTCGTCCATATAACAAATCATATACTAATAATACGGATAAACTTGATTTATGTGATTATCTTGGAAAACATAAACACCTAAATCACGACTTATCTCATCACCATTACCTTGCATTCGAAGTATTTACATATTATAACTACTAAGACACATCTTTCCACCGGTTAAGTAAAAATAATATCTTTTAAGAATTAAAAGCTACAAAGTATTCCAAATCATTTACCATTGACATTCTCTTTACCGAAAAGGAAGGTCTTTGTTTTTTTACAGCGTATAATTAAATCACTAATGTATTACCCCTCAAACACATCATAGGCGTTCTCCAACTCAATAAATTCATAGTTAACAACTTAAAACCAAAAAAACCACTAAAACTCTAAAACTCATCAATGGCGGCAGAAAAAAAACTTTCTTTGTGATTCGATTTCTTATTCTCTTTTAAACTGAATATCTTATAATGATGTTGGTTTCTCGATTAATCTTTGATTAATCTTGAGTTAACATAGTCCCTATTTGGTTGCAAGTTTTCTAGGGTTAGTTAATCGGTCGATTTTATTTTTTTCTGTGTGCGATTGTGTGTAGGCGGTGTCTAGGTTTTCTTAGGTCGATTCGTGTGTCTTTGTTCGTTATCATATACATTCCGTGTGTGTCACTTGTTTACCTGCACGGTTTTTTTTTTCTCGTTTTCATGTGTAATCGCAATTAGGGTTTGTTCTTTTAGGGTTTCTTTATTATCGCTGATTAGGGTTTCTTGTGTAATCGCATATTAGGGTTTCGCTGGTTTCGATTGGTATGGAACCTATTAATTATGCTACGCTTGATTCTACTGCTATGTCGCCTCCTATTAGTGATGGGCTGATTGGTTAGGGGAATAAGAATGATAGTGATGGCAGTTTTGATTTGCTAAGATCCAGAATGCGTGACAGTGGTGGTATGGGCATTTAAATTGCCAATAGTGCTAATGTGTTCGATGCGATGGACTACTCGGTTGATAAGATTATGGGATTCAATTCGGATCTATTCAAGATGTGAGTCAATTCTTTATAGTTAAACTTGGTATGCCTATTGATATGGACAATTTTGTCAAAGATATTGAAAGTGGGAAACATAAAGTATGGTCGATGTTGAATCGTGAACAACGTGTTGGGGTTTTTAAGATTGTTCGTGAAAGGATGTATTCCCTTTTAAATGCTCAACATTTAGAGATCAACCCTATGTCTACATCTAGTGATGGAGGTGCGAGTGCGAGTAAGAATGCCCCATCGAAGGTCGATGATGTGCCTACTGGTCCTCCACTGGATGGTTCTGTACAGTCGATTGTGGATATTACCGCTGAATTTCTAATAAAATGGATACGCTTGCTTCTATTTGTAGTCAAGATGATCCGATTATGCATAAATGTTTTGTAGGAAATACTAGTGAAAATGGAAAGGAGCAACCCGCTGATACTGTTAGTTTTCGTCACTTGTTGTCAGAAGATTTTTTGAAGGAGTAAACGTCTCTATTCCTCGTAAAGTGATTCAGAAGATTAGTCATCGTCTTGAACATACTCTATATGGTTACTTTATTTGAAAGAGAACGCCTTTCCCCGTTGTGGATTATTATGTTAGAAACAATTGGGTGAAACATGGGTTGACACTGATCATGATGAATTCTGAGGGTTTTTTCTTTTTCAAATTTAAGTCACTTGTTGGTTTGGAAGCTGCCTTAGAATAGGGCCCGTGGTTGATTCGTAAATCTCCGATCATTCTCAAAAAATGGTCGATGGATACTAGGTTGATTAAAGAAGAACTGAATCGTATTTCTGTTTGGGTAAAATTACATGATGTGCCTATCCAAGTCTTTGAAGAAGATGGAATTAGTTTGATTGCTTCTTTCATTGGAAAACCTGTGATGCTAGATTCCTACACTAGTTCTATGTGTAAGGAGTCATGGGGTCGGAGTAGTTTTGCTAGATGCTTAATTGAGGTTAATGTTGGGGCTGATTTTATGGATGTTGTTACCATTGGCGTCCCTTCTCTTTCGGGGGAGGGTTTTACAAAGGAAACTATCTGTATTGAATATGAATGGAGACCTCCTAGATGTGCTGACTGTAAGATTTTTGGTCACTCTCTTGATCAGTGCTCTAATAAGGTGGCTGTTTCTTCTATAGTTCCTACTGCTAGTACTGGTCTATCTACTTCTGTTTCTATTCATGTTGTTGAGAATAATGATGGTTTCCAAACGGTGACCAAAAGAAAGAGAAAGAAGAATAAGACGACATCTATTAAAGGTGGTAAATTTACTGGTCCATCGGTTCAGCCGAATGTCAAATTTGTTCCTAAAGCTACAATTAGTGAACCGAAGAAGGGAATGAATAGTGCGAAGAATATTTCTTTGCCCAAGTTGAAGTCAATTGATACGTCATTATCAGGTGTTGGGCTATCTACATCAAATCCTTATTCTGTTTTGGATCATGATGATGAAGATGAAGAGATTGAAACTGTTTATGATGAAACAACCAATTTATTCTTTAAAACAAATGCAGGTGGATCCTTCACGGCAGTTGTTAGTTAGATTGGTCAATTTCGTTGTGTGCTAGGTGTTTTGTAAGTGTTTATGGCTTGTCATAAGCACTAGATATAGGTGTTTTTCAAGCTGGTTAGCTTGAGGTTAATGTGGTACTTTAGCCACATTCCATTTGTACTTCGCTGTTTTTTTTTGGATAATCTATTTACCGGAGAAACCCATTACGAAAAAAAAAACTTAAAACCAGAACTTTAAAAAAGTAAAAAAAGTTATGTTTTTATTTTAAAACCATATCAACGCATTTTGCAGCAGCAATTCAGCAACCATTTTGTTTGTACGCGCCTAAATGGAGCTTCCCAATAGAAATAAAGTCTAGATAATATATATTTTTCACAATCGATATAAGTAATTAGGAGTGGTATGTCACATAATTATGATACAAAGTTAACGTCTTCAGGAGAACTTGCTAATGATTCCTACTAAAGAGATACTCAAATGTTTTGTCCCCACAAATTCATGGGTCCAATATTGTTAGCATCATACGGTCTTTGCATAAATTTCATTTGATTAGGGTGCACAAAGTGCGGATAATATCCAAATCGCATAATGTTCTGATATACATAGTTGTGCCATATACTAGGAGACGAATGATTATTTCCAAATTTATTCCTTTTACGTTGAAGAGTTTATTATGTGGACGAGAGGTATTATTTCTCAAAGGAGGTGGAGTCCTTGTCCTTGGTGATGTTCTCGATTTGGTATTAGGTTTTGAGGATGACTTATTAAATCAATCGGTGTTGTTTTTGTTAGTGATCGGAGTTTTTAAGTTATTTGTGACAACCCTTTTAGGTATCGGACCTAATATGGATTTAGTCATGCCATCGTTTTTATTTAACTTATGGCTCATTGTAGAAGCACCTAAAATGAGGTGAGCACCATTTTCTGATCTAACATTATTTTCTATAACATTGGTTTTCGTTTTACTTATCCTTAACGTGGAATCTAATTCTACCTTGTTAGTTTTACTATTAGAAGCTCCTATTAAGATAAATCCTAATCCCGTATTATCTTCGAGTTGTTTTTTACTATTAATCATTTCTTTAAGAGAATGAGTACTTTTTCGAATGTTTCAAGTTTGCTAACTTCGTTTTTAAGTCTTTTGTTTTCTAGACTAATGTTTTTACAAAATATGCACTCTAATTTTGTTTTCTTATTTTTCTATAATTTAGATAATTTTAGTTTTAGTTCTGTTATTTCGTTTTCTAGATTATTTTTATGAACTTTTAATATCTTATTCTTATCTATAATATTTTGACTAATAGTATGCAAATTATTAAATTGCCTATCTATAAAGTTACTTCTATTAAAGAGAAATTAGTAGATTCGGTTTCGGAACTTACCTTGGATGTGTGAGTCATAAGACAAATTCGTCTTTTGTCCTCCAACAAACGCATTTTGTGTCTTGACCTTGGACAGTATAGGACATTCTCCGATGAGATGACTCGGATCTCCACAACTAAAACATTTTCTCTCATTTTTCCCATTCTTGACAACTCGACTACTTGGGAATTGTCTTCTTTCTCTCCACGCAGTTGTCTTGTATATCTACCATGACTTTTGAGGAACTTCTTGAAGTTTTTAACGTCCATTACATAATCAATGTCATCGTTTTAGGAGTTCGAATTTTCATCTTCACTAAGATCATTTTTAGCTTCCAAAGCAAGTGATTTTCTTTCAACTTTGCTTTCAATTCAGATTCTTTCTTGATTATTAATGTGTAAATCTTTAGATTGCTGATTCATTCATCGAGTGAGAGTTTCGTCAAGTCTTTCGATTATTCAATCACTGTGACCTTTGCTCTCCATTTTGGATGTAAGTCTCTAAGAAATTCTCACATAATTCTTGCTACAATAACCTTCATCAAGTGCTTTCAAACTAGTAATAATAGCGCTAAATCTAGCAAATGCGTTATCGATAGATTCTTCTTCGGGAATGATGAAGTGTTCATATTGTTGTACAAGTAAGTCAATCTTGTTATCCTTGACTTGATTATTACCTTGATCAGTGATTATTACCTTGATACTGGGGCAACCCGTCATGTGTGTGCTGACAAGAGTATGTTTAACTCTTTCAGAGCGGCTGACATTGGAGAGAAGCTGTACATGGGCAACTCTGTAACTGCTGATATCAAGGGCAAAGGAGATGTTATTTTGAAGATGACATCTGAGAAAGAGCTCAAGTTGACTAAAGTCTTGTATGTTACGGAAATTCGGAAGACTCTTGTGTCCGGTTGGCTTTTAAATAAGTTTGGTTTTCGTCTTGTTTTTTAATCTGATAAAGTTTTTCTTTCAAAGAATCAAATGTATGTTGGTAAGGGGTATGTGCTGAATGGTATGTTTAAGCTCAATGTAATAGTTGTTAAGAATGATATCAATAAAATGAATTCTTCAGCTTACTTGATTGAGTCTTCTAATGTGTGGCATGGCCGTCTTGGACATGTGAATTTTAATTCAATGCGTCGTTAGATTAAATTTAATGGCATACCAAATTTTCATATTGATTCAAATTATAAGTGTGAAACTTGTGTCGAAGCCAAACTTACAAGATCATCTTTCAAATCGGCTGAACGAAAAATTGAACCACTTGATATGATACATACACACATATGTGATTTGAAATCACTACCTTTAAAAGGTGACAATAAGTACTTCATCACGTTTATTGATGATTGCACAAAGTATTGCTTACTTGTTGAAAAGTAAAGATAAAGCTATAGAAAAGTTTGTTCTATACAAAACCGAAGTTGAAAATCAACTTGGTAGGAAAATCATGGTTGTACGAAGTGATAGAGGAGGCGAATATGTGTCTCCGTTTGTTGATCTATGTGTGAAACATGGAATCAGACACGAGTTCGCTGCTCCTTATTCACCTCAGCAAAACGGTGTTACCAAAAGAAAGAACCGTACCTTGAAAGAAATGGTTAATGCCATGTTGTTAAGTTCTGGTTTGAGCTGGGACATATGGGTGGAAGCCTTTCTAACAGCTACTTATCTTTTAAACAAGATACCTCGTAAGGATAAAGAGGAAACCCCATATGAATAATGGATGGGAAGAAAACCATCATACCAGTACTTACGAGTGTAGGGGTATCTAGCCAAGGTATTTGTGCCTACACCTAAGGCCTAAGCTTGGACCTAAATCTATGGATTGTATATTTATTGGATATGCTAAGAATAGCAGTGCTTATCTTTTCATTGTACATGATTCGAAAAATCCAGATATACACAAGAACACAGTAATTGAATCAGGGAATGCTTCCTTCTTTGAAAATATATTTCCTTGTTTAACAAAGGAAACTGGAAGATCATCTAGAATAGATGACGAAGTTGTCCAAGATAAGAGACAACGAGATGATAGTAATCTCCAAGATGAGAGATTAGATCAACCCGAGGAAAAAGAAGTTGAACTGAGAAGAAGCAAAAGGGCTAGAACCGAGAAATCGTTTGGACCCGATTTTGTCTCTTTTATGGTAGAAAATGAACCCACTTCTTATCAAGAAGCGGTAAATTCCTCGGAAGGGCCTCGATGGAAAGAAACGATTAACAGTGAAATAGATTCTATTTTACAAAATCATACTTATGAGCTCATAGATTTACCTCCTGGTTGTAAACCACTAGCTTATAAATGGATCTTCAAGAAGAAGATGAAAGTTGATGGCACCATTGACAAGTATAAATCAAGATTGGTGATCAAAGGATTTAGACAACGCGAATGTATAGATTATTTTGATACTTATTCTCCTGTTACGAGAATAACTTCTATTAGAATGATTCTTGCTATTTCCGCATTAAGAAATTTAGAAGTTCACCAAAAGGATGTGAAAACGGCTTTTCTAAACGGAGATTTTGAAGAAGAAATATACATAAACCAACTCGAGGGTTTCATGGCTCCTGGACATAAGAGCAAAGTTTGTAGGCTTGTTAAGTCATCATATGGCTTAAAGCAAGCTCCCAAACAATGGCATCAAAAGTTTGATCACGTTATGTTAGAGAGTGGATTCAAAATTAATGAATGTGACAAGTGTGTTTATGTCCAAGATAAAAATAGTGGATATGTAATCTTGTGTCTTTATGTCGATGATATGCTTATCGTTGGCAGTAATGGCAAGATGATCAAGTCCACTAAAGACATGTTGAAATCAAAGTTTGACATGAAAGATATGGGTTTGGCTGATGTGATCCTTGGAATAAAGATCATACGAACTCAGAGTGGACTTGCATTAAGTCAAGCACATTACTTGGACACAATTCTTAATACTCATAATGTGGAGGATTCCGACCTAGCTAGAACTCCAATTGACGCCAGTTTGCATCTATCTAAAAATAGAGGCGCATGTGTTGCCCAATTAGAGTATTTAAGAATTATTGGCATGTTAATGTATTTGATGACATGTACCCAACCTGACTTAGCATATGCTGTTAGCAGGTTGAGTAGGTATACTAGTAATCCAAGTGAAGCACATTGAAAGCTATGACTAGGGTACTTCATTATTTGAGATACAGTCGTGATTATGGACTGAATTATGTTAAATATCCAGCGGTTCTTGAAGGATACAGTGATGAAAATTGGATATCTGACATAAAAGATTCTAGATCGACCAGTGGATATGTGTTTACACTAGGAGGGGACGCTATATCTTGGAAGTCTTCCAAGCAAAGAGTAATAGCTAAGTCCATGATGGAATCAGAATTTATAGTGTTAGATAAATCCGGAGAAGAGGCGGAATGGCTACGTCAATTCGTAGAGGACTTACTCAGGTGTAGTAAACCAGTAATGGCCATTAGTATACATTGTAATAGTCAATCGGCAATTGGCAGAGCTTATAGCATAATGTATAATGGAAAGTCTAGATATATCCGTCGTCGACATAATTCAGTACGACAACTACTCTCAACAGGAGTTATCTCAATTGATATGTGAAGTCAAAGGATAACATCGCGGATCCGCTTATGAAAGGCTTAAGCAGAGAGTTAGTTAGTAAGACGTCTAAAGGAATGGGACTAAAGCCCTTGAATGAATGAGTTTCTATGAAGGAAAAACTAACCTAGTTGTCTGGAGATACCAAGATCTAGGTTCAATAGGACAACCTAATCATAGAAATGTAGGGGAAGTCACGTCAATGTGGGGGAGTTACTTTATACAGTAACTTTCCTAGTTCATTCCTAGAACAATGTGACTTGTTTAGAGGTTAAACATATGGTTTACTGATTCAGGATGAAATCATAAAGCATAATGATTCAAGATGAAATCATAAAACATATGTTTTTAATGATTCAAGATGAAATCATCTATGTGAGAGAGAAGTGCGGTCGCTTCGATGGAAATTATGGGGCGTAATTTCTAAGAGCTCTTGCAGAACCAGGCGAGTGTTCATGACCATAATGAACACGACTATGAGGACTTGACAAGGTCAGGGAGAGTCTTGTGTGAGTTTTTATTGTCGTCTACGTAAACAGAGACTGAGTTCAAGGACATCGCGTCTACTCAGATCTAGGGGACTAAGTGCATCTCACAAGGGAATGTTCAAATGGTTACACCTACCTATCCTATGCAGGACTTAACCGCAGAAATTTTGCAGAAACTTTCATGTGTTTTCGACCGATTCCCATTCATGTAAGGGATTGTTGGAAAATGTTTTGCAAAATAGGTTTTTTGCAATACTTTGGACATAATTTTATATATGTATATATTATATATATATATATTCATAGTACTTAGTACTTTTGCGTTCTCTTTGAAGAGAGCTTCACAACGAGCTAAAGTATGTCCAATATGGAGTTAATATGAATGAGATACCGTGTCTCAAAGTGAGTCACGTGAAACATAAATTTTGGAAAAATAATTGTCCCACATCGCTAAAATTGGAAGTGAAAATATGTTTATAAGGAAATCTTGGTTTCTACCTTTAATATTTATTTGTGGGTTTTTACTCCCACGCCTACGCGCGCGCAAGTGGGTGCAGAAAGTAAGATTTCTAGGCCAAAAACGGGTTCAAAACTATTGAGCTTGTGCATGAGCGTGCGACCTGCGGATACGGATGCAGCTCCGAAAAGTGGCTTAGGTGCGGGCAGATTGGGGTCTCATTTTTTGTAGATTTCAGTTTCTATTTTTAGTAAACAGGAATATATTCATATTTTGCTAACAAGTTAAACTGAATATTTTTTGTTATTAAAAATAGATACAAATCGTGTTAATTTTAAACAGATTTGTATGTTTATGTCATTTATTTAGTCTTGGTGGACAAGACATCTTGTGCTTATAAATAAAGTCGTAGTCTCATTGTTTTAGATACAAAAAAACGCAGCTCCGTTACCAGACGGTTTTCCAGCAGTTGTCGATCAGAAACGCAGAAGGCTTCCGTGATCTTTCAGGCAAGTTTGTCTAGTCTGGCTGTACAACAGCTTTGAACGTTGTACCCTGGGAATTAACAGACGACGAATCTGTTTTAAGGGAAGCGTGTTAAACATGTGCCTCGTTTTTAGTCTTTAGCGTTATTTATTTTCTTTTAATCTTATTAGGGTTTAAGGCATTTAATAGCTACGTACTTTCTCAAATATATTCATATCATACATGTACTTGTAAAATTGACAAGATAATACGTGAACTTCCGTTTTACCTATTAATATGGTACCTCAAACTTTTTTCTACCTTACCCTTCAGCCTAATGCCAAATTTGCATCGTTAGTCCTTTAGCTAACGATCTTTTTTCAGAAAAAAAATTTAACTAAAAAAAATTATAATTTTTCCAAAAAAAATTTAGAGTTAAAAAAACTCTTTTTTGCTTTTTATGCTTTTCCTGAAATTGTTTAAATTAGTTTCGATTATTTTTTTGAAAAAAAAAAGTTTTTTTTTCTGGAAAGTTACCTTTTTTTTACGTTTTTCTCTTAATTTTTTTAAAGTTATAAGTAACTCACATAATTTAAAAAAAATAAAAATTTTAAATTATTTAAAACATATTTGAATTTTTTCTAAATTAGTAATTCTAAAACATTTTAAAACATTTCAAAAAAATTTAAAACACTTTAAATTATTCCTTTAATAATTTTCTTTATAAAAAAACTTAATTTTAAATTAGAAATTTAATTTTCTCTTATTTCAATTTACTTCTAAAAAAAGTTTATTTATTTTCGAAAATACAAAAAAAAATATTAAAAATTTAAATCATTTAGTTATTTTTAAATTTTAAAAAATATTCAGAAAAAAAAAAAATTTTCTGAAAATATAAACTTTTTAAAAAAATGAAACAAGATTTAAAACAATTTGAAATTTTTTAAAAGTAAAAAAGGATTTTGTAACTTCGAAATATTTTTTAACATAATTCTTTACATTTTAAATATGTTTGGAAAAATTATTTTTTTTTATAAGTTAATTTTTTTTTTGGAAAACAAAAACGATCGCTAGTTAAAGGACAAATGATGCAAAATTTGACATTGGGCTGAAGGGTAAAACAGGTAAAAAAAGTTTGAGGTATCATATTAACAGGTAAACCAGAAGTTCAAGTATTATATTGGCAATTTTATAAGAATATGTATGATATAGATATATTTGAGAAAGTACGTAGCTATTAAATCCTTAGACCCATCTTATTATTGTAATTCTTGAATAAAAGTATTCATAGTTTCCTACACTATTTGCTTAGCGTTACCAGTTAAGTTATAGAGAAGATTCCTACTTTAATGAAATATCCTTTTTGATGCTCGAACATATAACATAACTTGTAACAACATTGTCTATTGCATCAACAAATTATTACGGTTCGAATTTCATTTTTTGTCATATTACCACAACGTTTATAGAAATTTGGCCAAAACAATACCACAAATACACATAATAATCAGTATCAATTAATCCAAAAACCTATTATCCATAAACCAGCAACTTCAATACTTAATAATATGAAACAACTTCAAAACTTAATAATAAGAGCAATGGAACACTACTGTATAGAAAGCGGAGACATCTAATCGTCAAAGAGACTCATAGTAAAGTCTTCTTCGTCGCTCTCTTCTTTTTTCTCCTCAGCCGCAGGTGCCTCAGCAGCTGCTGCACCTTCTGAAGGGGCTGATGCTGCAGCAGCTCCTCCAAAGGAGGCTCCATCGCCACCACCACCAATGATCACCTGAAAAACACCAGAATCAGGGAGAACATGGCTAAACGAAGTCTGAACACAACCAGAATTATCAGCACTCAAAGCAACGTTCACAAGATTCCTTTGAAGAGAATAAGTCGAGTCACCACATCCTTCAAGATCACCATTGAACTGCTTAGCAGTCCATGCTCCAGCAGATGATTTGCATACGAAAGTAAACACACCCATATCTTTGTTTTTTTAAGGATTTGATCGCTGGCTGTGTTTTTTATGGGATTGTGTGTGCTTTTTGTTGTTTATATAGTGCATGTGTGTCGGTTGAAGAGATCGTGGAATCTAGGTTACTTGGGGTCCAAGGATCTCTTTTCTTATTGGATTGGTATTCCTCATAAAAAGAGACAAACGACATACCTTTTCTTGTAAAAATATTTAGCAACAAATTTTTTTTATTAGTACACTAGTTTTTTTTTTTTTAAAGTGTACTACGAAGAGTTTCCACCGCCTTTAGGACGAGTGGACTAATCTCCCGCGAGAGTTTGCTCGGTGCCTCGATAGGTAGTATCCCTCTCAAATGCGATTTTTTCCATTCCAAAGCTATTAGTACACTAGTTATAAAGTCATAGAGTAGACATAAATTAATTTTAATTTATATATATAATCAACCGTATTTTCTATGAAAAACACATATCGATATTTATATATGGTTTTATTTGTTTCATGTGGTATATATATTATACTCAGTGTTGCATTCGCGGTTGATTAATCGAGGATAAATTGTTTGACGTGGATTAATCGCCACGATTAATATTGATCGCCCTTTGATAACGTATAGTCCCCAGTCGGGTCATGAACCCGGCCCACGGGTACTACCCGTATCTGGCCCATCACAGATGGGTGGGAATAATGTCATTTGAGCTTATGGGCTTGGATGAACAGTAACCGCACACACGTGTGCGGCCCACGGCCCGGCATGACCGGTACAAGGTTAGACAGAATCATATTATGTCTATGAATAGGATTTACCCCAAAGAAGAGGATATTCACTCACCATAATTAGAAGATAACAATCAATCTAATTTTGGTACTTATCCTTTCCTTGGGGCGGAAGCATCAGTGACAGCCCATTAGGGTTTCACTGCCTATAAAAGGAACCCCAAGGGTTCCACAAAGGTATTACGTTCTATACACTCTCAACCCATCCGATTCCTATAAACCCTAACCAATTACTTACTCTCACGCCGGAGTCTAATCGTGGGAAACATTTCCACGGTAAGCCTAACGCGTGTTTTTTAGTGTGCAGGATCCCAACCATACGATTCACTTGGTGCACGAGCTGGAGTCCAACCAACCTGAATTAAGCCTAATTTGGGTCTAGCAAGGATCACCCAACTTTTGCATCAACAAGTTGGCGCCATCCGTGGGACCCTTACACTAAGCTAGAGCGAAACCTCATTTTGAAATTCTCAATGACAAAGGGGCATCCGCAAGGCAACCCCAGGAACACAAATCTTGGAAATCGGAAGTCCCAAGGGGAAGGGATACTCATTCCCACTCGATCCCCTAGCCATCAAGCGGGGGGACCAAACAACCGGAGTGGCTTTCAGTCTATGGGTGTGACAAGCACGATCTCCGTGACTCCGCCACCTACTTCGACCTTGGACAATCCTGATCCAGGGAGTGCGCCCAATCCCCCTAACAAGGAGCCGCGCAGACCATCGACCGAGGAAGAAGTAGAGGTCGAACCACTCAGCGAGGAGGATCTCACTCGAGTTCTCACGCATAACTTTGATAGGATCGTCCCAAGGATTGCATCAAGGTTGAATCTAGGGAGGGACCTCCAATCTAGACTCAACTTTGGCAATGCCGGACCAAGCACCTCTTCTCAAACTCAGAGGAAGAGAAGGACCCGACCTCAGGAGCGGAGCCTCTTTGAGGAAACTCCCCAACCTAGGAATGTGTTTGAACGCATAGGGGATCGTCTCATGCAGGAATTAACGCAGTCTCGAGAAGAGGGAGAGAGGTCCGACGGTTCACCCGAACGACCGGATCAAGAACTAACCAGAGCCAATCGCGACACGAGTGTGTGGGATAGGATGAATATCGGGAAGAAAGCCCCTGGCTCTTCTCACAAGAGCGGTCCTCGCCCAAGAGATGGGGCACCGCCTCCTTCTCCTGATCCTTCAGGAGAGGACTCGGATGACCATCCGCCCAAGCGCCGCCGGCCTAGGCGTACTCCTCCACCGCCACCAAACGATGAGGAGTACTATGGCGGTCCCTATTACCGAGAGACGGAAGCAGAAGATCTTTCCCAACCGTGGTGTAACCCTAGTCTCACCCGTCCATGGGCGGATCCCAGGGAAGATCCTTTTACTCTCCGCATACGGAATTACTCCGAGGACACAAAACGTCGCATGCCGGCGTGTGTTAAGACTTATGATGGAACGGGTGATCCGGATGATCACCTCAAGATATTTGATACGCAGGCGAAAATTGAGCGATGGCCCATGCCTATATGGTGCCAGATGTTCAATTCAACCTTGATTGGCAATGCTCGCGACTGGTTCGAAGGACTTCCTCCGTGAAGCATTGATAGCTTCACTGAATTACGCACTGCGTTCAAGAACAATTATACTCAGTGGAAGAAGTATAATAGGGACCCGGTCTCATTGGCAACTGTCAAGCAACGGCCGGGGGAGTCTACGGAAGCCTTCACTGAGCGCTTCAATGACGAGTGCACACGCACAAAGACAATGTCGGAACTCCTGAAAATTTCTGACTACATGCATGCCATAACAGACAGGGAATTAATCAGGCGTCTCAATGACAAGCGCCCGGAGAAGTATGACGACCTCATGGAAAGGGTCAGAAACTTCATAGAGGTAGAAACCGCGGTTGCCGCGGCCTACCCTTCAAAAGGAAACGGCTACAGATCGAACGACCAGTCCAGGAGACAGTCGAGCGGTCAGAGCAATCAAAAAAATGGTAGGGGCTCAGACTATAAGATCCAAAACAAGGGAGGACGGCCGGACGATAAGTTTACCCCTCTAAAGATGTCCTACCGGGAGATCTTGCTCACGGAAGGTGCTAATTTTCCGAGGCCTCCCCCCCAATGACGACTCCGTTGGACCGTCGCCAAGGAAATCGCTTTTGCGAATTCCATAACGACAAAGGCCATGGTACGGAGGAATGTATCCAGCTCAAGAAGCACATTGAGTCACTGATCAAGTCAGGTAAACTCAAGCATTTGGTTAAGGATTGGAAGGATGGGAAAGACAACAAAAAGTATGACAAGAAGGATCCCCAAAAGGACAAACCTTCAACTATATACATGATCCAATCCAGACAGCGCCGCACGAGGCAGAAAATTTGTCAAAATTTTTCACGCGGCAGGGAAATCTCATTTCCTCCCATCACAGCAAGCGATGTGATTGATGCGCCTCTCACTATTTAGATAAGCATTGGAACACACGATGTTCGTCGCATGTATGTGGATGGAGGGTCATCAGCAGAAGTACTGTACGAACACTGTTTTGTGCAATTACGACCAGAAATAAGAAGCCAATTGGTACCGGCCACGGCGCCGCTCATTGGTTTTAGTGGAGACACCATCTGGCCGATAGGGCAACTGCGTCTGCTTGTAACCATTGGGAATGAAGAGCACTCCACCACTGCGTGGATGAACTTTATGGTGATACACTCACACTCTGCATACAATGGGATCATAGGCAGACCAGGTATTCTGGCCATACGGGCGGTACCTTCCACGGCACACGGAATGATCAAATTCCATGTGGAAGGAGGAATTGTCACCATTTACAACACAATCGTGCCAGCATCTGAGTGTCATGCTGTGACAACACCGGTTCCACCTGTTCCACCCAAGGATGGATCACCACCTCCCAATTGGAGGGTGGCAATCCATCCTGATTACCCGGAACAAGAGATGTCCATAGGGGGAACGCTCTCGGATGACGGCAAGAGGGCCATGTGCTCTCTCTTGAAGGCAAATTTAGATATATTCGCATGGGAGCCCAAGCATATGACGGGCGTATCATGCGCGATAGCAGAACATAAGCTCCAGATCCGCTAGGGGTACCAACCCGTCAAGCAAAAAAAGCGCGGTCAGGCACCTGAACGCAGCCGAGTGATACTGGATGAGGTACGGAAAATAGTGAACGCAGGTATCATGCGCGAGGTATACTACCACGAGTGGTTATCCAATCCAGTCATGGTCAAAAAGCATGACGGGAGCTGGCGCATGTGTGTGGATTTCACGGATCTGAACAAAGCCTGTCCACAGGATTGTTACCCATTACCGGAGATTGACTGGAAGGTGGAATCTCTATGTGGATATCCCTTTAAGTGCTTCTTAGACGCATATAAAGGATACCACCAGATCCAGATGGCGGAAGAGGACACAGAGAAGACGACGTTCCATACTAGTCAAGGCGTATACTGTTATACAAAAATGTCGTTTGGACTAAAGAACGTCGGGGCTACATACCAGCAGCTTGTGGACAAAGCCTTTGACTCACAGATAGGCCGCAACCTGGAGGTCTATGTGGATGACTTAGTCATAAAAAGTCATACGGAGGATGCACTTCTCCGGGATGTCCAAGAGACGTTTGACACATTGAGGAGGATTAATATGAAGCTAAATCCAAAGAAATGCACGTTTGGGGCGACAGAGGGAATGTTCCTTGGATATATGATTGATCCAAATCGCATCAAACCTTGCCCAGAAAAAACGGACGCGGTTATACAGCTACCATCCCCTCAGACACGGAAAGAGTTGCAGTCCTTAAATGGGAAGCTGGCCGGACTAAATAGGTTCTTATCAAAGTCCGCAGAGAAGTCACTCCCCCTATTCAAAACACTCAAGAAGTGCATTAAGAAGGGAGACTTCCGGTGGACAAAGAAAGTTGAGGAAGCCTTTGGTCAACTCAAGCAACACCTCGCATCTCTCCCCATGCTAGTAGCTCCCCGGCAAAAGGAGGAGCTCATTATGTATCTATCAGCCACACATGGAGCAATAAGTGCGGTACTCATGATGGATAGGGACACGGTACAAATTCCGGTCTACTTCATAAGTAGAACATTACAAGGGCCGGAGTTGAATTACTCCTCTATGGAAAAATTGGTTTTGGCACTAGTGTTTGCTACAAAACGGTTGCGCCGATACTTTCAGGCGCATCCAATTGTAGTCATTACTGACCAACCAATAAAGCAAGTCATCTCTAGACCGGATGTGGCAGGTAGGCTACAAAAGTGGAGCATTCTATTGGGAGAACACAACATATCTTATAGGCCAAGGACGGCTCTTAAAGGCCAAATCTTGGCGGATTTCTTGGTAAAAAAGCCGGATGAAGAAGGACCAATTGTAAAACAAGACGAAACTCCAGCAGAACCATGGGTGTTATTCACGGACAGATCTTCGTGTACGGATGGGTCAGGAGCTGGTCTCATCCTTACGAATCCGGAAGGAATGGAGTTTACTTACGCCCTTCGCTTTGAGTTCACAGCCACCAACAATGAGGCGGAATATGAAGCATTAATTGCGGGTTTAAAAATCGTCGCTAGAATGGGAGTCCGCAACCTTGAGGCCTACGTGGACTCACAGCTTGTCGTGAACCACATTCTAGGTGGATATGTGGCTAAGGAGGATAACATGGTCCGATACTTGGATAAAGTCAAGTCACTCATCGAGGCTTTCAACAAGTTTTCTATCAAGCAGGTACCAAGAGGTGAGAACAAGAAGGCGGACGCTCTTAGCAAGATCGCGTCTACAAGTTTCGCCCACTTATCCAAGCAAGTCTTGGTGGAAATACTCAAGGAAAAGTCTATAACAGAAGGGGAGGTCGCTACTATAGTTGAGGAGGATGGACCTACATGGATGACCCCGATCGTCAACTATTTGACTAATGAAACCCTTCCGGATGATGAAAAAGCGGCACGGCGCATCAGAAGGAAGTCGCAGCACTTCGAACTTCGAGAAGGTATCCTTTATAAGCGCTCTTTTTTACAGCCGTGGTTGCGGTGTGTTGGACTACGACAGGCTGTTGGAAATACGTTTTACGTATTAAGAAGGATCGGTCACTCCAACGATAGTTCATGTAATAGCTCGTAGTTTAGTTAACTTTATTTGTTTATCAAACAACATCAAGCCTAGCCTACAACATGTGTAGGCCGGCCCAAAATGTAAGCCCAAGCCCATGACAAGGGCTTGGGTATATAAACCCTCTCCTTTGATGGAGAGGGTGGTGTGGTTATTCATATTTTACACATAGTAAACTCAAGTTTCTCTCTCTAGAAGTGTGTATAATCCACCATCTCTCTATCTCT
Organism: Glebionis coronaria; assembly: GCA_025667525.1. Lineage (NCBI taxonomy): Eukaryota > Viridiplantae > Streptophyta > Magnoliopsida > Asterales > Asteraceae > Glebionis > Glebionis coronaria. The sequence goes on along the minus strand of CM046881.1, from coordinate 548,454,234 downwards.
CTCTCTCTCTAAAAACATAAGCATAGATTTACAATCCTACAAATGGTATCAAGAGCTTGGGATGAAATATAGGTTTGTTTTTGGGTTGAGTATTGTCTTCTTAACAATTCGTAGAGCACAAGTTGGTTTTTGCCGAAATCTTCAAATTTTTTTGGTTTGATCGTAGTATTAAGTAGTGTAACATAGGGATTTGTGCTTAAACGTGTCCTTGGTATCTTGGTTTTCATTGAAACATCAGTTTTCTTGGATCAAAAGTGCAAAAAAGGTCGTGTTCTTCATTCCGAAATTCTAGCAGAAACATCCATCGGAAAGTACAATTTGTACGTGGGGTTCCATCGCAATAACCTTACCATCGGAAAGGGTTTGGTTCTACATTGCGATCGTTGGATTTTCTTACTTATTCCGATCTGGACATTCTGATCGTACTTTGCGATCTGGGATTCCGACGGGTATAAGGAAGTATTTTAAGTCGTTACTCTGCTCGAATTTTGTCAGCTACTTTGTGATCTGGATATTGCGATCTGAGTATTCCGATAGTTCATTGCGATCTGAATCTTTACGATAGGGCTTTGCGATCTGAACATTTCGACAGCATTGCATTTCGATCTAGGCATTCTGATACCACCATCATTCCGATCAAGTTACATTACGATCTGGACTTTGCGATCTAAACAATTCGTCAGCCTTGCTTTGCGATCTGGACTTTCCGATCTGACATTCCGATCTGGCATTCCGATCTAGACATTCCGACAATCCAAAAATTATTCCATAAAAAATGTGTGTAATTTTGTCTTGGAATTTTTGGTTTATCGAGAACATATTTTAGGGGATTTTAACATTGTTTCTTGATTTTAACTCACAACAACACAAAAATACTTAACCTTATTTCATTGTTCGATCAACTTTGTAAATCTTAACTTATTGAAATGGAGTACACATCTCTTACGGATAAGTCCATCCTCTCGGGTACGGATAATCATCCACCAATGTTGGTGAAGACTATGTATGAGGAATGGGCTTCCCGAATGGAACTTTATATGTTGAACAAGGAGAATGGACATCTAATTTGGGCATCGGTGCTCAATGGACCATTAGATTATGGTACTGTGACGGAAGGTACGACCACTCGTCCTCGCACAACGGGTGAGTTGACTGGAGATATGAAGATTCAAGATAAATGTGATAAGTATGCTACAAACATCATTCTCCAAGCTCTTCCTCCAGATGTCTACAAACTCGTCAGCAAACATAAAGTTGCCAAAGAGTTATGGGATAGAATTCGTGTTCTCATGCAAGGCACCTCGTTAACTAAACAAGAACGAGAGTGTAAGCTTTATGATACTTTTGATAAGTTTGCCTATGTGCCAGGGGAGACTCTCAATGATTACTATCTGAGATTTACCCTATTGTTGAATGAGCTTAATATCTATGGCATGGCAATTCCTACCTTCCAATTGAACACCAAGTATTTGAACACTCTTCCTTCAGAATGGAAAAAATACGTGACGGATGTTAAATTGGCTAAGGACTTGCATAACACCAATGTGGATCAACTTCAAGCTTTTCTTCAACAACACGAATGCCATGTGATCGAGGCTCGGTTGTCTACACCTCAAGTTCATGATCCACTTGCAATGTATGCTTCTCAACAAAACATGGCTTATACTTATCAACAACCATCATACTTGCAGCAGCTACCACCACACATCTATCAGCAACCACAGCAACCATCTTATCAACCACCAATGATGCCACAACAAGAATATCAATAAAGTGTTCATCAACAATCTTTTCCACAGCAACCACAATATCAGACATCACCATCACAAGCCAACACTTCTCCATTGGGCTATACTCCTCAGCAAGGATATTTTCCAATAGAAGCACAACCAGCACAAGCTTTCTACTCTAATGAACTTCCACCAATCCAAGCACCGGTCTTTACTCCAAATGATACGCCAGCTGATGTTCTAAACCATCTCACTGCTTACTTGTCAAAACTTGTTGCAACTAGAGGATTTCCACCAACAAACAATCAGCTCCGCACCTCATCAAATCCTCGACAACAAGCCACTGTTCAAGATGGTCAAGTGACGGTGCAACCTATTCAGGGAAGGCAAAATTCATATGGACCTCCTACAAGGACTGGGAACAATCAAGCTGTGAATTCTCAAGCTAGTGGAAATGGGAGTCCTATTGGTCCTAAGAAGGTTGTGACTTGCTACAATTGCCGAGGACAAGGTCATATGGCTAGGGAATGCACTCAGCCAAAAAGGAGAAGGGATGATGCATGGTTTCGTGAGAAGATGTATTTGGTTGATGCTCAGTCTAAGGGGAAGATTTTGGATTCAGAGGAGTTGGCATTTCTTGCAGACCCAGGGGCAGCAGATACTGAAGGCATTGTAGTTGTTTCCACTTCTAATGCAGCTTATCAAGCGGATGATCTTGATGCATACGATTCGGATTGTGATGACATTCACTCTGCCCAAGCTGCTCTTGTTGCTAATCTCTCTCACTACGGTTCTGATGTCATCAGTGAGGTACCAACCACATCTAATAATACTGATGAAAACCAACATCAAGTTGGGCATGAAAATGACAACCTCGAACAGCATTCGGGAACTAGTAACTCAAATAAAGTGGTACCCAATCCAACACATTTGAGTGAACCTCAACCAAATGCTACGACGGGTATGGAATCTTATGCTCAACATGATTTGGTAATGGTGCCTAAACATATTATTGATCAAATGCATATGGCCCTCAGACAATCCGTAGATACCAATTCCACCTTAACTGCTGAGCTTGTGTTGCATAAAGAAAAGATCAAAACTTTTGAAATGGTCCCTCAAGAAGAGAAAATAACATGTTCTGAATTTGACCAATTTCGTTTTGAAAAGATTGAACACTTGAAAGAAATAGAATCATTAAAAGCTAATCTTTCCAATGAATTAAAAGAAAAAGAGTCGGTTGTCAATGATTTTCAGAAACTTAAAATGGATTTCGAAACTCTCGAGTCTAAAAAGGTTGAATCGGAAATTAATGCTACCAAACTTCTTAAATTCAAAGAACAACAGCTTTTAAAACAATACGCTTCCACAGAAAAGGTTCATCTTTTAACTAAATCATTTAAAGAATTCGAACTTAAACGTCTTCAAGATTTACCACCTAATCCCGGTTATGCAAAACAAGCTCAGGAATATATTCCCGGTCTTTATGACATGACCATAATTGGAAAATCGAAAGAAGCATCTTTTGTTCGTAGTACTGAGGAGACACAATCACTTGGGGATGAAACTCACTCTAAAATCTTTCAAAATTCCATACAATTAATTATGATCAACATAACAAAGATCAATTTTCGAAAAAGACACGCATTCGCTTACAAAAGGAATTAGCAGAATTAACAGTTCTTGTGCCCCAAAGTTTGTCAAATGAAAACCTTCCTAGTACGTCTCATACACTCGTCAAAAAGGATTTAACGAAGTTAATTCCACCGGTAAGTAAGGCGTCCGTTAACTTAAATACGGTTCACCAACACTTAGCCGATTTTGACAAGGTCATTTTGGAACGTACGACGGCCACGGCCATAACGGAAGGTGAATTGAACTTTGAGCACACTAGAGCTGCGTTTCGAGATGAAATTGTTCCGTTTGTAAACAATGTTAAAGCTTGTCTTCGTAATATTGATCAAGATTTGTTTTTGGAAATAGAAGAAGTTAGACGTGTTTTCAATGAAATGGAAGATGCTTATGAAAACAGTTTACTTGAAATAGAACGGGTTTCACGCCATAATGATCTGCTTCTGAATCAAGTGATGTCTCATGATATAGTTTATGTCTGTGTGAATACAAGTGTTGATAATTATTCTATTGTGCATAATGTTGAATCTGTGGATACTGTGGTAGATAGTACTTGTCACGAATCTGGCGCTGAATTTTTAAAGCTTCAAGATTCATATTCATCACTTTCAAAACGTTTTGATGAGATTCAAACACATTGTATTTCGCTTGAATGCAAGCAACAATTTATTCAAGAAATCTTTGAAACGTCATTCGAAGGTGTTAATATCGATGATGCCAACTTTGAAAAGAATTTTCGATTGAATTTACAATCAAAACAGCGTCAGCCAAGTGACAAGGTTGCTAAATCTTTGCCGATAGACATAGAGAAATCTAAGGAGCTTCACTGTGTGAACGTACTTGAGGCCGCTGAGAATTTTAAACTTGATCTAGATAATCGAGTTTCCAAGATGTTGTCCAAAGTTGATAACTTAAAACAGAAAAATACACGACTCTTCGATTCAGTAAAGCCCGCATGTGCTGATACCACTGCACAGAATCAATCATTGATTGAACAATTGAATCAAAAGTCGGTGGAAATATCTGATTTGAGGGAACAAATTTGTGATAAGAACCTGGTCTTGGCTGAGTTAAAGGAAACACTTCGTACTCTAAAAGGTAATAATGTTGTGGATAACGCAGCCACTATCTCAGCATCGTCCTCTAGTGCAATCAAAAGAACCCTTATAGCCGTCACACCACTTAACAAGGGCCCTAGGACTAAACCATCTCAAACTTTGGTCACTAAAGATAAGGCGGAATCAAAACCAGCTTCTAATATTCCCGTGTTGCCTTCTACAGGAGTAAGCACCACTACTAAGGCTCAAAGATCTAAGCTTAAAAGAAACAAGAAGAATGATAGGATCTTGCCCCCATCTAGTAGTCAAGTGAAGAAGAAAGTAGAAGCCCATCCTAGGAATGTTATTTCCGTTTTGAATAAAAAGAATCATGTAGCTAAACCTAAAGGCTCTGCGGTTGTGCGGCGTTCTAAGCCTACTGTGAATTCTAATTTAAAATGTTGGAATTGCAATGAATGTATGTTTTCTAGTCGTCATGATTCTTGCCTTATTGACCATGTGAATGAGATGCATGCCCTGAAAAATGGATTAGAATGGAAACCGACTGGGAAAGTGCTAACCCAAGTTGGCTGGATGTGGCGCCCCACTGGTAGAACTTTCACTATAGTAGGAAATATGTGCCCTTTGACTAGGATCACTCCCACTACAGCGAAGAAAGCGTGCCCTTTAACTAGGAGTACCAAGGCTACCAAAACACAAGCGTGTCCTTTAACTAGGAACACTGACACTACTGTAGGAACCAAGTGCCCTTTAAATAGGTCTACTCCCACTGTAGTGCCCGCGAATAATCCAAAACCTAAGAAAGTTGGAACAGTAAAACCTGTTAGTGCTAAAACTCACATTAGAAAACGCAGGAAATCTAAGGGTCTCAAAAATGTTAGCAATTCTGATAATTCTATATCTGTATCTGCTAACACTCCGGAACCAATAGTTTCCAATGCATTGTCTACTGTTGTTATTGAAAACAGGTGGTCCAAATTGTTCTCTGGTATTTGGACTCTGGTTGCTCCAAGCATATGACCGGAGATCGCTCTCAGCTCAGAAATTTCGTCAGCAAGTTTCTTGGTACGGTTAGATTTGGAAATGATCATATTGCTAAGATAATGGGTTACGGTGAATATCATATTGGGAATGTTATAATTTCACGAGTGTATTACGTGGAAGGTCTCGGTCACAACTTATTTTCTGTGGGACAATTTTGTGATGCAAACATAGAAGTTGCTTTTCGAGAGCATACCTGCTTCATTCGTAATTTGGAAGGGGTTGATTTATTGAAAGGTACTCGAGGGAATAATTTGTATACTTTGTCTCTACAAGACATGATGGCCGCCTCTCCCGTATGTCTTCTCTCCAAAGCATCGAAGACTAAGTCATGGTTATGGCATCGACGGTTATCTCATCTTAACTTTGACGCTATTAATCACTTGGCGAAAAACGAACTTGTTCGTGGTCTTCCTAAACTATCATTTCACAAGGATCATTTGTGTTCTGCGTGTACAATGGGGAAAAGCACTAAGAAATCTTACAAACCCAAGACGGAAGACACCAACCAAGAGAAACTTTATCTGTTGCATATGGATCTTTGTGGGCCAATGCGTATTGAAAGTCTTGGTGGCAAAAAATACATCCTCGTCATTGTCGATGATTACTCTCGGTTTACATGGGTGAAATTTCTTAAAGCAAAAAATGAGGCACCTAAATTCATAATCCGATTTCTCAAGATGATTCAAGTGCGTCTCAACACTACTGTCCGACGCATTCGTACAGATAATGGAACCGAATTTGTGAATCAAATTTTGCGTGATTATTATGAAGAAGTTGGCATATCTCATGAAACATCCGTTGCACGCACTCCACAACAAAACGGTATCGTTGAAAGGCGAAATCGCACACTTATGGAAGCTGCTCGAACGATGTTAATTTACGCAAAGGCTCCATTGTTTTTATGGGCAGAAGCAGTATCTACAGCAGTGTACACCCAAAACCGGTCACTAATTCGTAAACGCCATGGTAAAACACCTTATGAGCTTCTCCATGGAAAAGTACCAGATTTATCATATCTTCATGTATTTGGTTCTCTTTGCTATCCAAATAATGATGGTAACAATTTGGGAAAACTTCAACCAAAGGCTGATATTGGTATTTTCATTGGTTACGCACCCGCAAAGAAGGCATACCGAATCTACAACCGTAACTCTCGCAAGATCCTCGAAACTATGAATGTTGATTTTGATGAGCTGACAGCAATGGCTTCTGAGCAAAGCAGCTCTGAACCCGCACTTCATGAAATGGGACCCAGTAATATTAGTTCTGGTCTTGTCCTAAACAACCCTACTTCATCATCATTTACACCACCTACTAGGAAGGAATGGGATACGTTGTTTCAACCGTTCTTTGATGAATTCTTTACTCCTCCAAGTATTGTTGCTCCAGAACCTGAAGTAATAGCTCCGGTAACCGAAGTTGTCGCTCCAGCAACCGTTGCACAATCAGATACATCTGCACCAACAATTGGTCAAGATATACCTTCAACAAGTAATTCTCAACCAACACATGTTTCAACTACCCACGTCATGCCTATTGATGATGAAGAGGATGATGATGATCACGATTTGGAATTCGCTCAAATGCGTGAACTTCCATTCTTTGGTGTACCAATTCCCGACCCTCATCAAGCCGGGTCGTCCACCTCAGAGGAAGCTCCTACTACAGTTTACTCCAATCCACGGATTCGTGAACATGACAGCAAGTGGACAAAGGATCATCCTATAGATTCTATTATTGGTGACCCTAATCGTCCGGTATCCACACGAAGTTAGTTACAAGAAAGTGCAATGTTTTGTCACTTTGATGCTTTTCTCACTGAAGTTGAACCTAAGACATGGAAAGAAGCTTTTACTCAATCCTGTTGGATAGAAGCTATGCAAGAAGAACTTAATGAGTTTATACGTCTTGAAGTATGGGAACTTTTCCCATGCCCGGATCAGGTGCAGTTACTCACTTTGAAATGGGTTTACAAGGTGAAACTCGATGAGTTAGGCGGAATATTGAAAAACAAAGCTCGACTAGTAGCTCGTGGATACAAGCAATTATTGGGCGTCGACTTTATGGAATCCTTTGCACCTGTTGCCCGTTTGGAAGCTATTAGACTATTCCTCGCTTATGCAGCCCATATGAATATGATCGTCTATCAGATGGATGTGAAGACGACATTTCTTAATGGTGAAATCAAGGAAGAAGTCTATGTTCAACAGCCGGATGGTTTTGTGAATCCTAATTATCCTAATCATGTGTACAAGCTTAAGAAGCCTCTCTATGGGTTGAAGCAAGCTCCACGCGCATGGTATGATCTATTGTCACAATTCCTCATTACTCAAGGCTTCGCAAAAGGCAAGGTGGATCCCACGCTGTTCATTTAGAAACAAGGTAAAGATATGACAATGGTACAAATATATGTTGATGATATTATATTTGCAGCCTCGACCCAAACCTTATCGGATGAGTTTGGGACACTCATGTCTTCCAAGTTTAAGATGTCAATGATGGGCAAGGTATCATTCTTCTTAGGTCTTCAGATATCTCAGAGTCCCAGAGGCATCTTTATTAATCAATCCAAATATGTCCTTGAATCGCTTAAGAAATATAAGATGGAATCTTGCGACCCCGTGGACACTCCAATGGTGGAGAAATCTAAGCTTGATGCAGATCCACATGGAGTTTCCGTTGATCCGACACTTTATCGTGGAATGATCGGTACTCTTCTGTATATCACAGCCAGTCGACCTGATCTTCAGTTTGCTATATGTATGTGTGCCAGGTATCAAACTAGGCCTACTGAGTTACACTTAGCTACTGTTAAAAGGATCTTTCGATATCTTAAAGGAACCATTAATCAGGGACTTTGGTATTCGAAGGACTCTTCTATTGCACTAATGGCATATGCAGATGCGGATCACGCGGGTTGTCAAGATACAAGGCGTAGCACGAGTGGAACTTTGAAACTACTAGGAGATCGGCTAATCAGTTGGGCATCGAAAAGGCAGAAAAGCGCTGCAATTTCAAGTACGGAAGCATAATACATAGCTATGTCCGGTTGCTGTGCTCAAATTCTTTGGATGAGATCGCAATTAACCGACTATGGTCTAGGTTTCAACAAAATTCCGATGTACTGTGACAACAAGAGTGCAATTGCCTTATGCTGCAACAATGTTCAATTCTCTCGGTCGAAGCATATTGACATTCGCTACCACTTCATCAAGGAGCAAGTGGAAAATGGAGTAATCGAGCTTTACTTCGTCCGATCTGAGTATCAATTGGCAGATATTTTCACGAAGGCTTTAGATCGCGCTCGAATTGAATTTTTGGCCGACAAGCTAGGAATGAGAACTTTCTCGCCTGAGACTCTAAAGGAACTCGCAGATGAAGCGAAAGAATAGTGGTGGTAAAACTATTCTCTGTATCCTTGGTGATCATTTGTATATATTGTTTTTATTTTTATCCACAAAAGCAAAATACAAAAATATAAAACCATATAAAAACCATAAAATTGAAAAATCTAGAAAAATCCAAAAATATTTTTACTTTATTTTTTAAAAGGCATGTCTTTTGGTACGATAATATTTACGGCCTTAGAAATGTTGATTAATATCGACACGGCGCCATAAATAGAGTTCATACAAAAGTTGTAAATATTTCATAAAACATTCCCTTATGGCTTGTAGTTATTTCTGACTGCAACCCGGTTTTCATATTAAAGTCAAGTATTTCTTATGAAAGCTTTGGCTCACAACGGGAATTAATTTTCTCGGGCAAGGTTTACTTTAAAACCTTGTAAGGGATCAAGTTTACGTTATAACTTGGTCTAACACAAATCTATGTACGTTTCAGTGCATTTATTTGTTAAAACAAGAGAAGTCTTGTTTTTATGAAGTTATCATCTCTACAACCATGCTATCTACAATTGGTATCTACATACTCGACGATGCGACTACTCAACCGACGACTACAGCTCTTTCGATAGAACACGGGTCAACAATTGAGGGGGAGCAATTGTCAAGCATTCAGAATCTTCGATGCCGACCGTGTCAAGTTCGCAAGTTGGTGTCAAGACAACAATACCAATCGTACACGTGATGTCAAGAGATGACTTCAGACGTGACGAGGCGACCAACATATGCTGACAAGAACCATTTGATCTTATCATATGATGTTCTCATCTATCAGGTCCAACCTTGTCAATTCTTTTTTAATATGGTGAATATGTGATCATGCTACAAATCGATATCATATCTCATACATTTGATATCATGAAGATGAAATGGACTTGCATTTTTCTTCCCAAAACCTTTGTTAAAACTTCATTAAATCAATTGATATTAAAAACATTGATTGGGTTAATATTTTTAATATGGGGGAGAAAATGTGATTTAATATGGGATTTTATCACAAATGATTTGACTTAATGTGCTGGCTCATCCCGACATATGCGAAATGTTTTCGAATATCGTGGCATATGTTAAGGGGGAGCAAAATGGATTTTCATATCAAAAATTGGATTTCATGGTGACATATACTTACCCAAAACCCTTTTATTTCACGACGATGAAGATTGTGGTGACATAAGGATGGTAGGATAGGTTAAGTCCTATGATTCTTCCAGAACCGGAGGAATCTTCCCAAGGACATTCCATAGCTAGAAATAGTAGTCCTTAGGAAAGATGGAGAAAGATTGTGAACGTAGCTGAATGCCGACCAAGTACTTAAGTTAGCACTGGAACAATCACAACAAGGTGCTAGTTATGACGTATTGGTAAGCATTGAAGGGGTTGAAGAATGAAAAAGAATTGTAAAGATAAAGGGTGTAAAGAAAGAAGCCCTCCTTACAACTTTAGGCAGAAACCGGGTCAATACATATGCTATCGAGATCATTTTTAATAATGCTTGATATTGGAGATAAGACATCATGGACCCAGTGATGCAATGCACAACCCATCCCAGCTAACTCAGATATCTCTCAAAAGGTATTTGTTTTAATCACACGGAGACAACACGTTATCTATCGATTTATTCACTCCGAATAAATTGGTATTGAAATGGTGGCACTCCTCTCCAGCCTCCGATCACTAAAATCCAAAGTGCACGATCGAGTCTAGAGCCATTTGAGATTATCAAATATCTCATTAGGACACACTTTCATGTTTCCTTGCTTCTTCACACATTGTGAAAAGTAAGAAAGATTTTAAGAGTCCTACGCAAAATCTTCATGATCTTGCCTGAACATCCGATTAATACGAAAGTATTTACAATGAAGATGGAAATCCTTCTTGAGCGAACATCAAAAAGCTCATGGTAGGTGACTTGTGCGGTTCTTTATGAATCAAACTTGTGATAACTGGAAAGCAACAGCTGTTTAATTCTTAACTGAATTTAAACACGTTCCAGACCTCTACGCAATATCTTAGTGATCTTGCCAGAACACTCAGAGTGATACCTTAGTGTTCACAGTGATGAGTGGAAATCCTTCTAGTGTTAACCTCAAACAGCACTTGGTAGGTAACTTGCAAGATTCTGTACGAATCAAGCTCGTGACAACTGGAAAGCAACGATGGTGCGGTTCTTAATTGAATTTCACTTGTTCCAGGAACATGAATTGACGGCTTCAAATCATGCGGATATCTTTATCCAAATGATTCACTCTTTATGTTCGCAGTCAGCTTTGGACGGTCGAATAAAGAGAACGGGTTTACCCGCGAAATCCTGTCAGGAAGTTACTTAATTGAAACTATCCGTCACGGGTACGATATCTAATATCGTCCAACGGTCTTCACCGACCGGAGGTAAAATGCTACCGATTTAGAATGAAATGTTCAAAGCCATTTCGTTCGTGTCTACTTATGTTGCGGTATTTGAAGACGGTGGTGTTGCGGAATCCGAGAAGAAGTCGTCTCGCATGCTTATACTTTATGCACTTAATACCTCATCTAATTCAAGAAAGCCTAAAAGTTAAGTCTTCCGCTGTATCGAACTCTGAAGCTTTCAAGAATTACTAAGGTATAAGTATGTGGGACGTGAGGTCACGAAGAGGCGAAGATCACAAGTGAAGGATGCACGAGATCAAGGCAAGAGATTAATGCTCAAGATTGATATCAAAGATCACATCAACATGTTCACCAGAAAAGAAAAAGAAAAAGAAAGACGAAGACTACGAGCTCAAGACAAGCATAGTATGCTAGGTTTATTTAATTATTGTAACTTGGGTAATGCCCTTGTTTGGAGTGACCTCCCTTAGGGGAGATTGTTGGAAATACGTTTTACGTATTAAGAAGGATCGGTCACTCCAACGATAGTTCATGTAATAGCTCGTAGTTTAGTTAACTTTATTTGTTTATCAAACAACATCAAGCCTAGCCTACAACATGTGTAGGCCGGCCCAAAATGTAAGCCCAAGCCCATGACAAGGGCTTGGGTGTATAAACCCTCTCCTTTGATGGAGAGGGTGGTGTGGTTATTCATATTTTACACATAGTAAACTCAAGTTTCTCTCTCTAGAAGTGTGTATAATCCACCATCTCTCTATCTTTCTCTCTCTCTAAAAACATAAGCATAGATTTACAATCCTACACAGGCCACTTATGTGATCAGTGAGATACATGAAGGGTTATGCGGCATGCACGCAGGTCCGCGATCTGTGGTAGCTCGAGCCTTACGCACAGGATATTATTGGCCTACCATGCATAGGGACGCACGCGACATGATTCGCAAGTGCAGTGATTGCCAAGTGCACAGACCAGTGTCACGACATCCGCAGCAGGAACTTACACCTATTACATCCCCATGGCCATTCTATAAGTAGGGGATCGACATCGCAGGACCATTTCCTGTAGCTGCGGGGGGAGTTAAGTTCTTGATTGTCGCAATGGACTACTTTACACGATGGATAGAGGCCAAGGCAGTCAAATCTATCACAGGCAAACAAGTTAAAAAGTTTGTTTGGGAGAACATAGTGTGCCGTTTTGGCTTACCAGGAGAAATCATCTCGGACAACGGGAAACAGTTCGCGGATAATCCATTCAAGGACTGGTGCGCAGCATTGAATATCAAACGGCGCTTCGCGTCTGTTAAGCACCCGCAGACAAATGGCCTTGTGGAACGAGCAAATAGAAGCTTGGGAAACGGCATCAAGGCACGCTTGGAGGAGCGAAGTGCCATATAGGTGGACGAACTACCACATGTTCTATGGGCGCATAGAACTATGATCAAAACAACCAACGGGGACACTCTATTCGCATTGGCCTACGGCACTGAAGCTGTTATACCAGCAGAAATAGGAATGCCTACCATCCGCACGGCGGAGGTTAATGTCGTCATGAACGACGAGCAACTCCGGATCAATTTGGATTTGTTGGAGGAAAAAAGGGAGATAACGGCTATCAATGAGGCCAAGTCCAAGGCTAAAATGAAGGCTTATTATGACGCCAAGGTTAAAGGTGTTTCTTTTCGACCGGGAGATTATGTCTATCACGCTAACGAAGCAAGTCGAGCGGAGAATACAGGAAAGCTGGGCCCTAAGTGGGAAGGACCATACGAGGTCACGGAGGCTTTAGGACGGGGCACGTACAAGTTACGTGACATGGATGGCCGCGATCTGGAACGCACATGGAATATCTCCAATCTCAAAAGGTGATATCTTTAAAAGCTACGGCTTCCGCATGGACACTTCGCTATATTTAGCTTTAATGAAGATCCATGTGTTCTCTTTGTTTTGTTTCTTGTGATTTTATAGGACCTTTTTGTTTTTAGGGTTTCCCATTCTTGTCAAAACAAAAAATGTAAACGTTAGAATAAAATGCCGTGGTGCCTAGCTAGCTCCACGGCTAGTTTTCCGTGCAAATTGTTTGGTTGTTCTTTAGATTCTATTATAGTCATATGAATTTTAGTTATTATTATAATATGCCATGTCTCATTCATATGCAGTCATTCAATCACCGTACATGTACTATACGCCTCCAGGTGGGGTAAGAGGATTAAGTGAACCTATTAATTCAACTTGTCGCATAAGAGGGATGCAACCCCAGCGACGCGGATCATGTATCCTTACTAGACACCTTACTCACAAGACGTTGTGATAAGTTTTCGTATGTCGTACTCACGCAGTGTTTTGCATAGTAAAGACGCACGTCGCATGTCTAGTAAATTATAGACTTGAGTGTATTTCTTTTTTGAGTAAGACGTGACATGTCATGCAGTATCGGTATATGATATCCAACAAAATAAAAATACACAAGTTTCAAAATCATAACAAAAGGTTCGTGGTTATCACGAACTTACATACATAGGACAGTAATTTCACACATCAGTCTTGGCCGTGTACATGCACGGACGAATAAAAGCTACAAATGTTTACAAGATAAATTACAACGGAAGTAGGAACTCCCCTATATCCTTCTTCCCTTCTTCGATCATGGCGCGGAGGGCCTCCCCGCGAGCATTCTTCCCATCCTGCGCCTTGATCGCAGTCGCATCCAATGCCTCAGCAAGCAGTTTTTCACCTTTCATTACCTTTGACACGGAGTCATAGGTAGGCAAGGTCAGTTGGATGGGATCCGCAGTAAGCTTGGACATTACTACCTCGTTAGGAGCATCCTTCAACGCCTCTAGTTCGTCCAAAAGAGGATGTTGGATTTCAGCAAGTGCATCCATGGACGCGGTCATCTTGTCCGCAGCTGAGGGGTTGTGGTAGGCGTGTTGGGTAATGTCCTCATTCTTACCTATCAATTCTGCAGCTTGGACCAAGCCCTCATGCCTACCACGGTCAATCCCATCCGAAACGACGCCTGTGAATGCTTGCAGCAAGTGCGGAGCTTCCATAACCTTGCTTATGGCAAGGCGCATTCCCTGACCAATCATCCACCTACGCCCAGCTATGGCCGATAGCAAAGGAGGACACATCCTTTCAGCACAATCCGTGGCCATCTTGCTTAGCTCCTCCTCGGCTGTTGCAGCTTGCTCATCCAAATTAGTCTGCGCTTGTGTTAGCTCATCCTTTAGCGAGTCGCGCTCCTGTGCGATGTTGAATGCTTGTACGGTTACAGCTTTGGTGGAGGCTTCGGCTGCGGACACCTGCATATGGCACTTAGAGTTATCACAAGGATGATGTATTTTCTTTCTTATGCGCAAATATATATATATATATATATATATATATATATATATATATATATATATATATATATATATATATAAACATTCATGTTGAAGGCGTACCTTCTCGTTAGATGCGGCTACAAGGGCCTCAAGCTCAGCGACGCGTTTTTCCCAAGTATTGGCGTGATGGGCCTGCTCCTTCACGGTGGCCTCTGCCGTAACCAACGCCGTTTGCAAGGAAGCGATGGTTTTCTCGTGCTTCACAACTAGTGCTTCACGGCGAGCTATTCTTTTGTCTACACGCTTCGCATTCGCCAAAGCCTTGATCAGACGGCGTCTTAAGGCGGCACCCACTGTCACTTGATGTGCGGATGACACATCAAACTGCTCCAGCAAGGACTCATGGTCTAGCTCGTCCAAGTCTTGAGCAAGGGCCGGAGGAGTGATATGCTCGATAAATTCCGAACACTCAGACTCCACCTCCAACCTTGTTAAACTAGAGAGATTCCATGCTAGGCGCAGGCTGTTTTCCGGTCCTTCAGGAAGTGGCTCCTCGGCATGTGTCACAGGAGGGGATTGAGGTCTGATTGATGTCGTGGGGGAAGGTTCCCTTTCCACCTCTCCCTCTTGAGCTACAGTTGACGGATCCGCTCTGTTATTAACATATTTAATTTTTTGTTTAGGCATTCTATTTTTAAAAAAACAACAAGACAAGGAAAGAATGAAAGACGAGAGGGTGCTTACGTGGTACCAGTTGAAGGTTCCAGGGCGGTAGGAGCTACGACACTCATGGGGGTAGCTCGCCAGACTTGTTCATCCATGTGCGGTGTGGGGTTGGCCTGGGCCGTCGCAGTACCACTTCCCTCCTGGTACTGAGGATGGTCTTTCCTTAGTTTCTTTGGGGGAGCATTTGAGGACCCCGCCTCATCCCCTAGTGTCTTTGCCACCCTCCTGGTGGTCTTTCTCTTTCTGGATGTGGGCTTAGGGGACCTAGAGGCTTGAGTGATGTCTTCATCCTCAAGGTTGAGGAAATTCTCTTCTCCTGCATCTTCCTGGTGCGTCACGGCGCCCTCCAACAGCAACTCTCCACCATCTTCATTATGGAAATCCAGAGGGGATTTCTCGATAATATGCTCCTCTTCATCCGATCTTTGCTCGGAAGTTTCTTCAAGTGGAATGGTACGGTCTGCGGTCGCATCAAGAAGGGGGAGTTCATTCTCCTTCAACGGGCGGAATCCTTCAGGCACTTTAATTGGGTCGCCCTGGCGCAATAATCCGTGTAGGTTCATCTCTGCAGACAGTTACAATTACACGGGTCAGTTAGGTCCTAAAATGCAAATGACATTTATCACATCTATAAAGTATAAGTAAACCTACCCTGTCCACGATCCGTCAGAAAGCACGGGTATAAGTTCTCCCTCCCATAATAACGACGGCTTAATCCTACTAAGCACAGAAAATGTTCCGGCAACCCCCTATGGAATTCTGTGCGGTGGGTATCTAGTATTTTCAAGTCTCTACTGCTATAGTCTTTGGATTTGGGCGGAGAATCTTTGGGTACTCTGGTTTTAAGGACGAAAGGAGTGGGGAATACTTTCTCATCAACAAAAATTAATGGTCGTACCAGTTCTTAAGGGAGTCTAAAGGCTTCCTATACGTCATGGGGGCGTTCCCGGATCGTTTTTTAAACGATAGCCACCCATTCACTAGTTGGGGGGAGTAAAAGGCCCTAAATAGGTTCACGGTCGGAGTTACACCACATGTATGGAATGTAATCTAAAATTGATTGATTTTACACGCCCTTATGCAGTGAAGCTGGATTATGTGGAAATCATAGTATAAAAGCAGATCTACCAGGAACTTAGATAGGGGGATACGGTAGTTGGCCGAATCAAATAGGCGCGTGTACACGCCTATCTTTCCCCTTGGCGCATCCGTAATTGCCTCACCTTCACCTGGATAGGTTGGGTGTACGCTTTCGGGAATATAATACTTAGACAAAAAGTCTATGTATTTTTCCGCAGACATCACGCTCAGGACATCCGTGATAAGCGGGTTGTCCTTTACCATGTTTTATAAAAAGGGTTTGTAAGGCGTGATGATCTAACTTGCGGCGGAGGAAATCCGTGGAATAGAAGGCAAAAGTTTGAAGGAAGAAGCTTGGAAATAACAATGGCGGAAAGAGTGTGAACTGTGTGTGTAACAAACGCAGACACCAACTCTTATATAGGGTTGCCTCGATTTCCGAGGTAACGTGGATGTTTGACACGTGTAGGCCACTACGCCTATCCAACGGATGGGATTTCTGACACTCCTGAAACGTCAGAAGGGACCCACGGGTCACTTCTTAGCAGCTTTACGTGGCTCAATGGTGGGCATTAATGGTTCACTTTTGCAGAAGTGCGACTGACCAGTTGACTACCATTAATGCATTCATTCTTGTGTCAGGATATGCGGTCTTACGTAAGACCATATTCAATGCTACATTTAATTTGTCTCGGTCGTTATGTGCGGCTGAGGTCCTATTGGAATAACATTACTAAGACCGGCAGCCACGTGCGGCCAAAACAAATTCTTAAATGTTTATCATTCCCTAGATCTTTCTTGGTATGTCCGGAGAGCATCTTGATAGTCTAGAGGTTACGCCTACGGCTGTAACAACTAGACTGGGGGGACATGATGACGTATAGTCCCCAGCCGGGTCATGAACCCGGCCCACGGGTACTACCCGTATCTGGCCCATCACAGATGGGTGGGAATAATGTCATTTGAGCTTATGGGCTTGGATGAACAGTAACCGCACACACGTGTGCGGCCCACGGCCCGGCATGACCGGTACAGGGTTAGACAGAATCATATTCTGTCTATGAATAGGATTTACCCCAAAGAAGAGGATATTCACTCACCATAATTAGAAGATAACAATTAATCTAATTCTGGTACTTATCCTTTCCTTGGGGTCGAAGCATCAGTGACAGCCCATTAGGGTTTCACTGCCTATAAAAGGAACCCCCAAGGGTTCCACAAAGGTATTACGTTCTATACACTCTCAACCCATCCGATTCCTATAAACCCTAACCGATTACTTACTCTCACGCCGGAGTCTAATCGTGGGAAACATTCCCACGGTAAGCCTAACGCGTGTTGTTTAGTGTGCAGGATCCCAACCATACGATTCACTTGGTGCAGGAGCCGGAGTCCAACCAACCCGAATTAAGCCTAATTCGGGTCTAGCAAGGATCACCCAACTTTTGCATCAACACCCTTATTAATCAGTTTGGTTAAAAACAGTCAAAAATCAAAGATTAATCGGTCAAATCAGAAAAATCAGCCAACTCGGTTTCGGGGATAAATCGGCCAAATCCGGAAAATCGAATAAATCAACCTAATCAGGCATATACTTTCAAAATTTTATAGATTTATACATAAAATAATCCGATAAATCCTCGACTAATCCCCACCAAACTGATTATAATATTCATGATTTGATATATGGATGATGTAAGCCACAACTTTGCCTTTATCTTCAATAAGCGGGTGTTTGGTTAAGCTTATGAGTATGGCTTAAGCTTATCTTACTACTTTATAAAAAATTTAACCTTTTTTTTTATATTTAGAAGTATTAAAACTTTCAGCCTTAAAAATTCCTAAAAAAGAAGTCTTATCAATTAAGTCAATATTATTCAAAAGTGCGACCGGAACTTATAAATACAGCAAAGTGTATGTTACAATTTCTAACCTGCATCATAATTTTTGTTATAAAGGAAAAGTAACAATCCTTAGTCATTCACTACCTGCATTATAATTTTTATAAATGAAAAGTAACAGCCCCTAAATTTATGTGTACTTTAAATATCCAAAGAAAATATCATCCATTTATATCATAGTATAAAATGATAAAAGACCTTACTCATACACATTTATATCCCAATATTTTTTCTCTCACTTCCTTTGAAAGAATACAAAAACCAATACAACTTCCTTAGGACCTTCTCCACAACCAAGACCTTTAACACTTCCGTCGCTGCCACTACTTCTCCGTCGACGTCGTCGTCGCCATCAGCGGCAAACGTCACAGCTAATGTGCTTTGGTGGTTTTGGTTATAGATATAGGTGGTTTCAATCGTAGTTGTTGTGATTTCGATTGTGTTTAGAGAGGGTAGGGATATGTGTTGTGTTTTTTTTTTGTGGTTTATGTTGTTAGATATGTTTAAACTTAAATCAAAGTTCAAGAGTTTAACCATAAACCAAAGGTATTTTGTATTTCTTTTCTTTCATTTGAAAACGAGGCCAATGATGTGACCATCATAACACGTTTAAATCTGTTTTTTGGTGTTCGGCAACCTAGAGAAAAAGGAAATAAGCTTTTCTTCTCGATTATATCAGAAGCAAAAAACATTGATTTTATTGTGCTTGGTGTTTCGATTTGGTAGCATAGCTAAATTAGTTTTTTTTTTATCATTTCGCAGGTATTGTGCAAAAAGAAAGTGACTCAAGTATTTTGTGATGTTTTCTAAAAACTAATTATTCAGTTTCAAAGTTTAAGATAGGGCTGTCAATCTTTCGATAATTTGAAATTGTTTTACATTTGTGATAAATTTGGTTAGTATTCAAATTATAGTATTGGTTTTTGGGACTTACTATTTGGATTATTATTACTCGTATTAGTTTTATATTTGAATCACTATAGTATTTTGCTGAAACTTTTTAGGATGGGTGACATTAGTGTGTCTTAGATTTAGATTAAGTGTGAGATAATGATTTAGTGTAAATCATAGATCTTAAATATGTGCACATATAAAATGATGGACCATCATTTTTTTTTAAATCGTTGAAATGTAAAGAACTAAGCTATATTAAAAGCATAAACATTTTGAGTAATTAGACATGAAGGCATTCTATTATTTCAAATGTAAAAAAAGATTATTCTATGTTTTGATCTTTAATTGGTCACAACTAAACAATAAAAAATCCCTGAAAAAATAGTCAACAGAAACATTTGTTTAGCACGAAATTAGTTACTGGGTACTCGTCGTCGCATTGCACGGATATCAAGGTAGTGTTATATAAGTCATTTATAGCTTATATATCATAAGCTTATAAGCTTATGTTCAGTGTTTTATCAAAATTGATAAGGTAAAATAATAATAAAAAGTACATTAATATTAAATGACGTGATTATTAAATGTGAGTATTAATGTCTTTTTATAAATTATTGTTATATAAGCCTATTTTTTGTTATAAAAGCCACAAATTTTAAGCTTACCAAAACCCTCATATATAAGCTTATAAACCTACTTATATAAGTTTAACCAAACACTTAGTTTCGACTTATAAGCTTATATAAGCTAATAAGCTTATAAGTCGATTGTATAAGCTAAAATAAACACCCTCTAAATATTTTAAACAACTCTTGTAGTCTCATGTGTCGCATATGGATATGATTTCAATTTTTTGAGTTATTTATATACTTGAAACCCTTACGTAAGCAAAAAATTGTTGTGGAACATCGAGAAAAAATCTTTAAAAATAACTCAATCGTCAATCCAGAAAAATAAATGGTGAAGCATGGACAACATTGAGACTCAAAGTTCAAAAATAAGTCTGTAAATAGGGTGTTTTACAAATATGTAAATTGAAAATAGTTTCTCGGAGAAATCATGATACAATTGTAAATTAAGAACATTTAGGCGACCAATAAAGCATTTTTTCGTAAAACCCATATTTTAGAAATATATTGACTCTGTATGATTGCTTCTTCAAAAGTTTCAAACAAAATAATGACAAGAATTCAAAAAATCTTTTTGAAGCAAAATATAAACCGAAGGTTATTAGCTCTCATAATATGATATGAGCCTAGTTGAAAAAAAGTTATCATATGAACCCCTTCTTCAATCTAACAATATTATATGAAAACTTTATCTGACGTTATTCATGAATCATGATTAATCTTTAAATCGGATAAATCGGATACATCGTCCATATAAAAATCATATATTAATGATACATATAAAATTGATTTGTGTAATTATATTGGGTTTGTATACCCAACAACATCAAACAAAATATTACGGTTTCAATGACATAAATCGGCGATATTCATTGTCATCTCAACTTTTTGACTTACCACAACGTTGTTTAGAAATTTGGCCTAAGAATACCACAAATTTGTAAGATCAAAAGTTTGCATCACATCCACAACAAACACACATAAAATTCGAGGTTATTATACAAAGAAATTACTAAAGTTTCCTCAAATTTTCACCTAAGTTACTATCGTTTCATTTTTGTTCATCCATGTTACTCGTGCTTTGGTGACCGCTTATATATGTTACTTCATACATTACGACTTAAAACAACCAGTTAGAATCCTATGTGACTATTCGTGTGTGGTCCCGGAAAGTGACCGGAGACCATGACATGTGTCACTTGCCGGAGCCGTGACCGGGAAGCAATGCCGGAACACAAACCCACGTGGTATGAACAGTGCTATGATGTCACTTATGACGTCATCTGATAATGGGCCCCACCTAGGGTCTTGGTGTATGCCCAAAGAAGAAAGGAACAGCGTCAGAACCTGCGAAGTACACAGACCCATTTCGGGAAAGAAGACAAGGTATGAACTGTCAATATCAAGATATCAACAGTATCCTATATATATTCTTCATATTTATTATCAATGACAGGAATGCTCTAACAATACCATATAACATACCATATATCATTACTCATTCTCACACCGGAGCTTGGTCCTGGGATAACACCCGGGGCGAGTTAACGTGTGTTGTCTCTTGTGTGTAGGTGCTTCGCTCCCTTATAGCTTACGTGGAAGGTTCTCAGTCCCGTAGGCCCTACCGGAGTATTTTAGCATCAACATTTTGGCGCCATCCGTGGGACCAAAACTTCAAACGACCTTGAGTATTTGATGGCGGGTCCTCAAAAATCACCAGTCACCCCTACCGAGCCTTCGGGCTCGGGAGGAAACAATGAAAACCGCGAACCACTCAACGACGAAACCGAAGCTCACTTGACTAACCTTCGAGCTCTCATCTCGGAGTACAACGCTAGTCGGGCCCAACATCACTCTAGTCCGCCTATCATTCGAAGAAACCAAACCAAGAAGGAACGTGGCCAAACCCGTAGCCGCTCCAAAGCCAACGGAAGAGCCGAAGGAAGACTTGTCAAAGCCGTATAAGGAAATATCCCGTTCACCCTTCGCAAGACGAATCATCCAGTACTCATCTCCGAAGCACATCTTGCCTCCTCATCTCAAGTTATATGACGGAAGCACTGATCCGGACAACCATGTTACGCGATTTGCCGGGGCAGCCACACAAGGGGATTGGCCTATGTCGGTATCGTGTAGGATGTTCCAACAAACGTTGGATGACGCGGCCCGGGGATGGTTCGACCGCTTACCCAATGAGAGTATAGACAATTGGTTAGACCTAAGAGCTCAATTCGTCAGAAGGTTTGCACTAAGGAGGAAGTGCACCAAGGAAGCCATCGATGTGACCAAGATAATCAGAAAGGCTCACGAAAGCCTGTTAAGGAGGAAGTGCACCAAGGAAGCCATCGATGTGACCAAGATAATCAAAAAGGCTCACGAAAGCCTGTTGGACTTCAAGGAACGATGGACGGATGAGACAAGTTACATTGAGGGCGCTCTGGAAATAATGTTGATCTATTCGTTCGTGAGCAACTGCAAATGCCCCGAATTGGCTCGGCGATTCACCGAAAAGACCCCTCAGTCAATCCCCGAAATGATGAAGAGGGTGGACGATTACGTCAAGTCAGAGGAAGCGTATCGATCCACCGAGTTGCCAAGGGGGAGTATGAAGATAAAGGAGCCAAACCCTTTCACAAGACAGAGAGGCACGGAGGCTCGGGGCACAAGGGGCAAGGCCGCTATGACCGAAGGTCCAATAAAGGCAAAGAGCTATACCAGCCCTACCCGCACTACCCTCCGCCCCGCCTTTACGAGGCAAAGAAGCCGCTCTCAATCTCAGCCATCGATTCATTGGTTCGGACCCCGAAAGAAATACTGGCTTACGAGACTCATTTACGATTACCTCGACCGGAACCCACCAAGGGAATGGTCAGAAGGGAGAACTTGAACAAGCATTACGATTACCATGGTCAAAGGGGACACTTGATCAATGACTGTTTCCAACTAAGAAGGCAATTAGAGGCTGCGCTAGAAGCCGGAAAGCTTAACCACCTTATTCGAGACCATGAACCGAGAGGGGGATACACCGGGATAATCCCCCCAAAGCTAAAGATGATTACAAAGGAGGAAGGAAAACAATCAACATGGTTAGATCGTACAGGTCCGAGGAAAAGAGAAAAGAACCCACTCCGGAAGAGTGGGATTAGATGCAAGCCCCGATACGTTTCCCCCTCTGAAGGAAACGATGCCTCAGACGAACCATTAATGATCGAGGCAGAGGCGGAATGGCACTTGATAAGGCAGATACTCGTGGACAACGACGCATCGGTCCAGATCATGTTCGAGCACTGGTTTAACCACTTATGCCCCTCGATCAAGAAAAGATTAAAGCCATCACAGTGGAACCTGGTCGGATTTTCAGGAGAGGAGTTGACACCGCTAGGGAAGGTAGAACTGGTCGTGTCGTTCGGGACGGAGAAGTTAAGGCGCACGGTTAACTTAAAGTTCACTGTCGTGTAAGCCATGTCCCGTTACAATGTCATCCTGGGCCGGACCGGTATTAGGGCGCTAAGGGCGGTCCCGTCGACCGCTCATGCTATGTTCAAATTCCCAACCCCGAAAGAAGTCGCCACACTGGTTCCCAGAGCCTCCATAATAGCCGAATGCCGGATGCTAGAGGACAAGCAGAAAACCCACTAAGGGAAAACAAACGAGGGTTCCGTGGAACATAGGGCCGAGAAAGCCGAGTCCCAAAAATACGAGGCATACATCCCCTCACAGAAGAAGTGTTAGTAAACCCGGCCCATCCGGACCAATTGGTAGTAATCGGGAAGAACTTTTCCAAGGAAGGAAGAGTGCGCCTAATCGATCTGCTCAGACGAAGCCTGGACGTTTTCGCATGGACCCCGGCTGACATTACGAGAGTGCCCAAGAGGTTGATCAAGCACTCGTTAAATGTCAACCCATCGATGACTCCGGTCGCCCAAAAGAGATGAGTCCTCGGTGAGGAGAAGAGTAGAATAGTAGCCAAGGAGGTGGAAGAATGGGTCAGATCTGGCATCGTCCATCCGGTGAGATACCCAACATGGATATCCAATGCTGTCTTAGTCAAAAAGTCTGATGAAACTTGGCGGATGTGCATCGATTTCAAAAATCTTAACTCTGCATGTCCAAAAGACTAGTATCGCCTCCCGGAAATAGATTTGAAGATAGAGTTGGTAATGGGCTACAATTACAAGTGCTTCCTAGACGCCTACAAAGGCTACCACCAAGTCCAAATGGACGAAGAGGACGAGGAAAAAAAACCCTTATACACGGACCAAGGAACTTACTGCGATACCAAGATGTCCTCCGGGCTCAAGAACGTCGGGGCCACCTACCAAAGGCTGGTCGACGCAACCTTTAGGGAGCAGATAGGCCAGAACTTAAAAGCCTATGTGGATAACATGGTCATTAAGAGCGTTTCAGAAATAACCCTCTTGGCATACATCACCGAAACCTTTAGTAACCTCCGGAAAATTAATATGAAACTCAACCTCAAAAAGTGTTCCTTCGGGGTCGAAGAAGGGAAGTTCTTGGGCTACATGGTAACCTCGGAAGGGATAAGGTCTGATACACTGATTTTGTGTGGGTTCAAAATATTTCTCGGAATCCTCTCGAATTGATCGCAGTTAAAAGTGGAATGATTTGTTCTTGGTGACAAAAAGTGGATTTGGTTTTCTATTCTAAATAAATGAGGCAAATAAAGATTAAAGCCGGAACAGTAGATAAAAACAAATAAATGATAAAGTAGAAAAATACTCTTACTGAAAAATGCCCTATGCTGAAAATAACCCTTATGCGGAAAGATGCTCTATGTGGAATTTCTCCCTATTCGGAATAAATCCCTACGCGGAATAAAAAGTCCTATGCGGAAAGTAGCTCTATTCGGAATACAAGGGCTATTCGGAATAAATCAGCTTATGCGGAAATGGGTGCTAATCGGAAAACTTGCCTTATGCGGAAAACATCTTTATGCGGAAAAATATGTCCATTCGGAATACTTGGCCATTCGGAAAATAATCTCTATGCGGAAAAATATGGCTATTCTGAAAAATTATGCTATTCGGAAAAAATTGCTTATTCGGAAAAATTATGCTATTCGGAAAAAAGGTTCTATGCGGAAAAATTAAAATGTTCCGAATAAGGGAAAATAAAACTTGGCTATTCGGAAAAATATTCCGAGTAACAGAAATGGAAACACCCCTATTCGGAATATCCAATATTCCGAATAAGGGAAACACAAATTCGCCTATTCGGAAAGTTCGTCTTGTTCGGAATATTCTGGGCAGCGAAGAACAGTAACAACAGACACCAAACGATTTTTAATCTAAACACCAAAATACTCAAAAAGGTTTTACCAAATTAAACACAAATCATTTAAATACCATAAGAAACAAATCCCACCAATAAAAACACTAAATCAACAACTTTTTGAAATCAAACTTGAATCAAATAAGAAACTTAGAAACTTGCAATAAAAATGATGAAGAACAAGATGAATAGAAAGATGGAATGGATTAATTAAAGGGAAAGTAACAAGAGTATTGAATCAAACTTACAAGATTGAAAGAAAAAGATGAAAATCACCAAACACCCTAATGGTGTTTGTGATGGAACGAACCAACAAGAACTGGGAAAAGAAAAAATGAACTAACTCTCTAATTGTGTGAAGGGAGTTTCTATTTATACTCCTAGTGGTTGGTTGGTGAGTGGGCTTTCTCCCTTTCTTCTTGTCTTCTCGTCTTTTCAGAAAAGTTGACGTTTTCGATTCTGATTCGGGATTTGTCGTCGATTAAATCCAACTCGTCTTTTAATTTCTTCGTTAAATAGACTCGAGTTTCTTCGACTAATGAAAATCTTCCGTCTTTAGTCCTTTTCTTCGATAAATCTTCGAATAGGCCTAGTGACTTCAAATCTTTTGCATCTCTTGGACAATAGACTTTATCTTGAGTCTTTTTCCTTGATAAATCCCGTGCAATCCCATGTTTTCTTTAATATTTATCCGGTTAGCTCTGAAAACACCATAAACACAAAAACCACGCATAATTCCAAACAAATGATATTAAATACGTGTTTTGGTCTTGTTTTAGCCAGAATTAAGTGGTAAAAGGATGGGTGTTTACACACCTATCAAATCCCCTACACTTAACCATTGCCATGTCCTCATGCAATGCTTAGTGATAAAGCAACTTTACACTTTTCTCATAATTAATCAACCTTGGCCTTATTCAAATACTACTAAATAAAAATCAAATTACTAAGAGAAATAAAAACTTTAAGATAAACAAAAAGAATGGAAATAACTTGTAAAGGAATCAAGGACTTACATTAGGGCTATGGTGTTGCGAAGATTTATCACCCTCAAGTTTCACGTTCCCCAAACTAAGCTTAAAAACGAGATCATTGTTATTATAAGTTAGTAAATCAAACACTTACACACATGGCTTAATTAAATGCTTAAACTCCCTTATTCCTAGTTGTATCTCTTATATTTTATTTTTGTCTTAGAATGATCATGAAGATGCATTTTTGGACTTATTTCGATAGTTTATTAAGGCTGAAAGCAAAGTAGGACGATTTGATCAATAGTTAGCTAAAGGACAAAATCTCTTAAAACTGCTTCTCGGGATATCAAAAAGTTCATATCTTGGCATAACTTGGTTCACGATTTGAGACCTTTCTCGGGCCGATATTTGGCATGTACTTCATACTTCATATCTTCGAGAGACGTTCTTGAGATAATGGTCTTCTCATCATAATAGAGTTTCTTCACTTGGAGACTTTTGAGGGGTACTCCAACTTTGTTGACCCGACTTCATGATTATTTCTTCAATCTCTAATTGGGATTTTGAGATACAACGATCCGCCTCCTTTTCGGACTTGGATCTATTTATCCTCATACCTTGTTAGGGTCTTTTCGGATAGACTTCTCCATGATCTTTATGGGAGTTGATTGCTTTTCGTCGTGAGTCTTGATCCTTCATATTGATTTTGGGAATAATGCTTTTCACATCACTTTGGATCTTCAGCAATAAAATTGAATCCTCATGCCTTGTTAGGGCCTTTTTGGACTCGCCAATCTTCGCGCCCCGCTTCATAAGTTATGCCTTGGCTATGAACTCTTATCATTACCGAGCAACTTTTAAACGATCTTGGGCTAGAAGCTAAGTAACTTTTCAAATCGTAAGACCTTACTTATTGCAGATAAATTATTAGCAAGTGATGGGAGAATAGGCAAATAATTACACCAAGTGAGCTTGCGCAAGAATACCGACTTATAATTGACTCTATCATTTCTCGTCCTCCACAATTTAAAATCTCAAGTAATGAGACTCGTGGACACTTAGCCTAATAAACCAATTAAGGTCTATATGGTTAAGGATACTAGCTAGAATAAATTTGGATAAGTCTATTCGGGTTGAGTCAAAATAAACGCAACGGGCCTAATATGTCAAAGACTTCTAAACTAGCTACACCATTTTATTAATATTTTTGACTTTATTGTGGAATATATACTTATGAAAGTAAAGATAAAAATTTAAAAATTACGACTAAATGGCCAAAGTTAATAAAAAATTTGAAAAATATTGAAAAATAGGATTTTCCGGTTAAATGAAGGCATTTTCATGGAAAAGTCCACTTAAAACTTCGATAGAAGTCTCCCCTACACTTAAGATAAACATTGTCCTCAATGTTTAAGCATGTGGGAAAAGTCTCCCCTACACTTAGGACATTGTGCACGTTGGTTAACTCGAGTTAAGGAAGAGACGACTAAAGTGATCAATTTCAAATGTGAGTATGAAGAAAATTGAATCACGATAGTTGAGAGATGGAACCGGATTTCGGATAACACGGGAGCACGGTTCTTCAAAGATTCCAAGATTGCAGTTATCCCTGTAAGCACATCACCACACAAACACAAATGACCACAATAGGTCCTCCCCTACACTTAGGGGGTTAAAGGGATAGATACTCGGGCTGCCTCCCGAGGAGCGCTTGTTTTTTATAACCGAGTCACGAGCCTGACTCGACCCAAATTTAGTTCATGGGGAACGTGGTGAGGGATGGAATCACCTCGTGAGAGGTGTCCTCACCAAAGTACAACTTCACTCGTTGGCCATTCACCTTAAAATTCGGTCCATTAGGTTGAGCGAGCTCGAGAGTACCATATGGAAAAATTTGGGTAATGGTGAATGGGCCGAACCAACGAGATTTGAGCTTGCCCGAAAAGATTTTCAACCGAGAGTTAAAAAGTAAGACTTTGTCTCCAACATGGAACTCTTGGTTTTTGATCTTGGAGTCGTGAATGAGCTTAGTTCGTTCCTTATAGATCAAAGAATTTTCATAAGCCTCATTACGGAGTTCATTCAGCTCATTGAGTTGGATCTTGCGTAGGTCACCGGCTTTGTTGATATCAAAATTAGCCCACTTCAAGGCCCAGTAAGCCTTGTGCTCCAACTCAATGGGGAGGTGGCACGCTTTCCCGTACACAAGACGATAAGGCGTACAGCCGATCGGGGTCTTGTAAGCAGTACGGAAAGCCCACAAAGCATCATCAAGTTTATCAGCCCATGCGGCACGATGCTCTCCCACGGTTCTTTCCAAAATTCGCTTCAGCCCTCGGTTGGATATTTCAGCCTGGCCATTAGTTTGTGGGTGGTAGGCTGTGGAAAGACGATGATTTACACCGTACTTAGCCATGACTCTAGCAAATGGGTCATTGCAGAAATGAGTCCCACGATCACTAATAATGGCGCGAGGCACACCGAATCTAGCGAAAAGAGCTTTCAAAAAGTTACAAACCACCCTTGCGTCATTAGTAGGTAAAGCTTTGGCTTCAACCCACTTTGAAACGTAGTCAACGGCTACAAGGATGTATTTGTTTCCTTTAGATGAAGGGAATGGCCCCATAAAGTCGATACCCCAAACATCAAAAATTTCACACTCTTGAATGAAGTTCTGAGGCATCTCGTCTTTATGTGTGATTTTGCCTTGCTTTTGGCAAACATCACATCGTTTGACCATATCGTGAGCGTCACGATATATGGAGGGCCAATAAAATCCCGAATCAAACACTTTCTTTGCGGTGTAGTTGGGACCAAAGTGACCACCGGTGGGTCCTTTGTGGCAAGCATCAAGGATGTCCGACGCTGCCGGTCCATCAACACATCGGCGAATTATCAAATCAGCACATTGTTTGAATAGGTAAGGGTCGTCCCAAAAGTAAGTCTTGATGTCGGTAAAGAACTTCTTCTTTTGCTGGGACGTCAACCCTTCCTTGAGAATTCCACCCGCCAAGTAGTTTGCAAAGTCCGCAAACCACGGGGTTTCATTCGGCTTCGAGTTTATAGACATTAAGGTCTCCAAGGGAAAAGAATCATTGATTTCTTTGGTCGGATGATCCCCTTGGTATGGATCCTCAAGTCTACTAAGATGGTCCGCGGCTAAGTTTTCTGCTCCTTTTTTATCGCGGATGTCGAGTTTAAATTCCTGGAGCAGCAAAACCCAGCGAAGAAGTCTTGGTTTGGAATCTTGCTTTGTCAACAAGTACTTCAACGCGGAATGATCGGTATACACAATGGTGGTAGAAAGGACAAGATAGGGGCGAAACTTTTCAAAAGCATAGACAACAGCTAAAAGTTCTTTTTCGGTTGTCGTATAATGCAATTGTGCCCCCGTCATTGTCTTGCTAGCGTAATGGATAGGTTGGAAGTGTTTATTCACTCTTTGTCCAAGAACCGCTCCAATAGCAAAATCACTAGCATCGCACATCAACTCAAAAGGAAGCTCCCAATTAGGGGTAACCAAGACGGGTGCCTTAGTTAGCTTATCCTTAAGTGAGTTAAAGGCTTCAAGGCACTCTTTGGAAAAGATAAAAGGAGTATCTTTTTCCAAGAGGTGGGTCATCGGGCGAGCGATTTGAGAAAAATCTTTGATGAATCGACGATAGAAGCCCGCATGACCCAAGAAACTTCTCACACCCTTCACGGTTGAAGGTGGAGGCAACTTTGCGATAACATCGACTTTAGCACGATCAACTTCAAGACCGGCTTTCGAGATCTTATGTCCAAGCACGACGCCTTCTTTTACCATAAAATGGCATTTTTCCCAATTTAGAACAAGGCGAGTGTCTTCGCACCGCTTTAGCATACGTTCTAAATTGGCAAGGCAAGCAGAGAAGGAATCCCCGAAGACCGAGAAATCATCCATGAAGACTTCCATGGTTTGTTCAACCATGTCATGGAAGATAGCTAACATGCACCTTTGGAAAGTCCCGGGCGCATTACATAAGCCAAAAGGCATTCTTTTGTAAGCGAAAGTGCCATAGGGACAAGTGAATGTAGTCTTCTCTTGATCTTGGGGATCGATGGGTATTTGAAAATAACCCGAGAAACCATCCAGAAAGCAGTAATATTCATTACCGGCTAATCGTTCAAGCATTTGGTCCATAAAAGGTAGAGGGAAATGATCCTTTCTCGTGGCATCATTGAGTTTGCGGTAGTCTATACAAACTCTCCACCCAGTAACGAGACGAGTGGGAATTAACTCGTTGTGTTCATTGGGAACAACGGTTATTCCGCCCTTCTTGGGCACACAATGGATTGGACTAACCCACGGTGAATCCGAAATAGGGTAAATCATACCCGCATCAAGAAGTTTGATAACCTCTGTTTTGATGACTTCATGGATTTTTGGATTCACCCTTCGTTGGCTTTGAATAGTGGGCTTGAAGTCGTCCTCCATGAGAATTTTGTGCGTGCAGAAGTGAGGATCAATTCCACGAATATCCGAGATTTTCCAAGCAATAGCCTTCTTATGAGCTTTCAGCACGGCAACGAGGCGAGTCTTCTCTTCATCTTTCAAATCCTTCGTAATAATGACGGGCGACTTCTTGTTGTCGTCAAGGAACACGTACTCGAGATGAGGCGGCAACTCCTTAAGTTCCAAATCCGGAGGATTTTCGACGGGAAGCGTTTTCAAAGTCGTGGCATCGATAGCAATAACCGTGGGAGATGGAGGCGAAGGATTGTCTTCGGTGAGAAGATTGTCAAAGAAACTCATGTCTTCATCCCCCTCGGTGGGAGAATCATTAGTAGCTAAATTCGCATCTCCCATGGTAGCTTCAAGATTGTTCCAGAATAAATCACTATCTCCAAATAGAGACAACGATGAATCAATAGAGGACACGGTCTCAACATTGGGAAGAGAGGTAGGAATACTTTTGCAAGCATCATTAAAGTGTTCTTCACAAGCCTCATCGAGAACGTCAATACAATTAACACTCTCATATGAATAAGGTTGTTTGGACAACTTTCCCATGTTAAAGACTACTTTATCGTCACCCACTCTCATGATAAGCTCTCCGGCTTCAACATCAATAAGAGTGCGACCGGTCCTCAAGAATGGACGACCAACAATAAGTGGCACACGGGGGTCCATCTCGTAGTCGACGACAACAAAATCAGCAGGGAAGGTGAATTTGTCGACTCCTACAATAACGTCTTCGGCTATCCCCACTGGATAAGCAACCGTACGGTTGGCCAATTCCAAAGTCATTTTAGTGGGGACTAGCTCTGGGAGAGATAATTGCTTCCAAACACTTAGAGGCATGAGATTAATACTGGCACCTAGATCGGCTAGGGCCATGCAATTCTCTACTCCCGGGAAATTGCAAGGGATAAGAAAACGACCCGGATCACCAAGCTTGATTGGCAATTTCCTTAAGAGCACTGCGGAGCAGTTCTCATTAAGTTGGGTGTTGGCAATATCGAGGAGCTTTTCCTTGTCGCTCAGAAGATCTTTAAACATTTTGGCATACTTGGGCATGTGAGCGAGAGCCTCAGCGAAGGAGATATTAAAATTCAGTTGTTTAAACATTTTAAGAAAGTTAGAAACCTGAATATCATCCTTGCTCTTTTGCTTCTCTTTCCTCAACCTAGAAGGATAAGGTATATTGGAAGAAGAGGAAGGCTTTAGAGGAATAGGATCACTCACAACCACGGGTGGAGGAGGGGTAGAAAGAAGAGGTGGAGAAATTGGGGAAGGAGAAGGAGGAGGAATAGGAGCAGGCGACTCGTTCTCCTGAGTCACAATCACCGGTGGAGGTATAGGAAGCTCGGGTTCCTTGGTACCTTTACCACTTCGAGTGGTGATTGCTTTCATCTCCCCTCTTGGGTTCGCAACGGTGTTACTCGGAAGAGTACCCGAAGAAGAGGGTTGATTACCATTGAAGAAACTAGCCATCATGTTCCTCAGATCATTAGTTTGGGTATCCAACGTATTTCTCATATCGGCTCTTAAATCATTTCCTTGCTTTACCAAATCGGCCTTCAAATTGCGCACTTCCTCTTGGAGATTTCCCACTATCACATCATTGGTTCTCATGTAGGTTGCAACCTCTTGGTGTAATGCAGTGGTGGCTTGGTTGGGAGGAGCATTGTATGCAGGTGGTTGGTAAGCAGGTTGTTGGTAGACTTGATTGTTACGTGGAGGTGGTTGTTGTTGCTTGTGAGGTGGGATGTATGGTTGTCGAGGTTGTTGTTGTTGTTGAGAGAGCGGTTAAGGTTTTGTTGTTGGTTTGGGTTGGTAGGAGGGAAACCAGGTGGTGAAAGATAGTTGTTGCTGCGGTAGCTAAGCAAGTTACGGTCACCTTGAGGTTTAGCTTGATAAGCAGGTTGTTGGTAGGTGCCATATGCCGCATTCACATTCTCAGCAGGGTAATCTTGGGTGGCGGTACAAGTTGTGTAAGAGTGGGGACCACCGCATATCTCACAAGGTTGGCTGACAGCGTTCACTTGTGCATTTTTGGCGTTGTTGTTGTTGTTGTTGCTGACGGTGTGGGTGACAAGCGATTCAAGAAGCGTAGTGAGTTTGTCCAATCGCTTGTCGCTATCATTAGTGCTAGCACTAGCAACATTGGTCCTAACACTCTTGGTTTGCACACGAGATTTATTCTCAATGATGTCCCAAGCAGCATTGGAAGTTTTAGCCAATAAATTACCCCCCGAGGCACTATTCAGTGAATCTTGGTCATTCATGCTTAAACCATTGTAAAAAGTATTTATTTGATGAACTTTGGTAAAACCATGTTGTGGGCATTTTCTTAAAAGATCTTTAAAGCGATCCCAAGATTCACTGAATGACTCATCGTACTTTTGTTCAAAGGTTATAATCTCATTCCGCAAAGCGGTAGTACGAGAGGGTGGAAAAAAGTAGTTGATAAACTTTGTTTCCAAATCCGTCCACGAGAGAATACTCTGTGGCGGTTCCTTAGCAAGCCAATGCCGGGCTTGTCCCTCTAAAGAAAAGGGAAAAAGTTGTAACCTTATCACTTCTTGTGGAACGCCATTGAACTTGACCGTGTTCGTGAGTTGTAGAAATCTCTTGATGTGATCGTGTGGGTCATCAATGGTTCGTCCCAAGAACGGTTGAGCTGAGACCATCTGGATAAAGCCTGACTTTAGCTCGAAATTGTTGGCGGCAATTGGTGGAATAACAATTGGATCCATGTTGCCATCGACATGAGCTTGCAGCAATTCAATCATTGGGCGGTTATCCGGAAGGTGCTCATTGTTGTTATTATTCATGTTGTTGAAAGGCGGATTGTTGTTGTTATTATTGTTGTTCGGAGGTGGTATGTTATTGTTGTTTTGTACACCAGCCATGTCTAAGTTATCGAGAGGCTCGGGCTCTTGATAAGACGTGGATCGAGTGCGCATACACCTGCAAAAGAACGAACAAAGAAAAACAAAGCAAAAGTATTTTTGTTTTTTATGTTTTTTTTTTTTACTTTTTAGGATTTTTGAAAATTTTATATTTTTTAGTGTTTTTGAATGTTTTTATGAAAAAGTAACGTTCACGGGGAACGGATCCCAAAATCCAAGTTCTCACAAAAAACTTTTGATCTTAACGAGAGGAGCCGGCAGCGGCGCCATTTGATACACTGATTTTGTGTGGGTTCAAAATATTTCTCGGAATCCTCTCGAATTGATCGCAGTTAAAAGTGGAATGATTTGTTCTTGGTGACAAAAAGTGGATTTGGTTTTCTATTCTAAATAAATGAGGCAAATAAAGATTAAAGCCGGAACAGTAGATAAAAACAAATAAATGATAAAGTAGAAAAATACTCTTACTGAAAAATGCCCTATGCTGAAAATAACCCTTATGCGGAAAGATGCTCTATGCGGAATTTCTCCCTATTCGGAATAAATCCCTGCGCGGAATAAAAAGTCCTATGCGGAAAGTAGCTCTATTCGGAATACAAGGGCTATTCGGAATAAATCAGCTTATGCGGAAATGGGTGCTAATCGGAAAACTTGCCTTATGCGGAAAACATCTTTATGCGGAAAAATATGTCCATTCGGAATACTTGGCCATTCGGAAAATAATCTCTATGCGGAAAAATATGGCTATTCTGAAAAATTATGCTATTCGGAAAAAATTGCTTATTCGGAAAAATTATGCTATTCGGAAAAAAGGTTCTATGCGGAAAAATTAAAATGTTCCGAATAAGGGAAAATAAAACTTGGCTATTCGGAAAAATATTCCGAGTAACAGAAATGGAAACACCCCTATTCGGAATATCCAATATTCCGAATAAGGGAAACACAAATTCGCCTATTCGGAAAGTTCGTCTTGTTCGGAATATTCTGGGCAGCGAAGAACAGTAACAACAGACACCAAACGATTTTTAATCTAAACACCAAAATACTCAAAAAGGTTTTACCAAATTAAACACAAATCATTTAAATACCATAAGAAACAAATCCCACCAATAAAAACACTAAATCAACAACTTTTTGAAATCAAACTTGAATCAAATAAGAAACTTAGAAACTTGCAATAAAAATGATGAAGAACAAGATGAATAGAAAGATGGAATGGATTAATTAAAGGGAAAGTAACAAGAGTATTGAATCAAACTTACAAGATTGAAAGAAAAAGATGAAAATCACCAAACACCCTAATGGTGTTTGTGATGGAACGAACCAACAAGAACTGGGAAAAGAAAAAATGAACTAACTCTCTAATTGTGTGAAGGGAGTTTCTATTTATACTCCTAGGGGTTGGTTGGTGAGTGGGCTTTCTCCCTTTCTTCTTGTCTTCTCGTCTTTTCAGAAAAGTTGACGGTTTCGATTCTGATTCGGGATTTGTCGTCGATTAAATCCAACTCGTCTTTTAATTTCTTCGTTAAATAGACTCGAGTTTCTTCGACTAATGAAAATCTTCCGTCTTTAGTCCTTTTCTTCGATAAATCTTCGAATAGGCCTAGTGACTTCAAATCTTTTGCATCTCTTGGACAATAGACTTTATCTTGAGTCTTTTTCCTTGATAAATCCCGTGCAATCCCATGTTTTCTTTAATATTTATCCGGTTAGCTCTGAAAACACCATAAACACAAAAACCACGCATAATTCCAAACAAATGATATTAAATACGTGTTTTGGTCTTGTTTTAGCCAGAATTAAGTGGTAAAAGGATGGGTGTTTACACACCTATCAAGGTCAAACCCTAAAAAGACGAAGGACATAATGGACATGAGATCCCCAAAAACGCTGAAGGAAATGCAGTCGCTGAGTGGCAAGTTAGCAGCACTAAACCGGTTCGTCTCTAAGTCCGTCGAACGCTCTTTGCCTTTCTTCGAAACCTTGAAGAACATCACCAAGGAAAACCGTGATGAGTACAAATGGACCCCAGAAGCCGAATCCGCCTTCCAAGAGATGAAGAAAGTTGTGATAGATCTACCGCTGTTAACCACCCCGGTCAAGGGAGAACGCTGTTTATTTACCTAGCCATGGCAAAGGACGCAGTCAGTGGTGTTCTCATGGCCGAGAGGAAGCACGGTCAAGTACCCATTCGGTATGTCAGTAGGGTGTTGCATGATGCGGAGCGTAGATACGCACCACTGGAGAAGTTGGTCCTATGCGTGTTACACTTATCAAGAAGGTTAAGGAGGTACTTTGAAGCCCATCCGATCAAGGTGATCACCGATCAACCGATCAAACAAGTGCTATCAAGGGCTGAAGCATCAGGAAAGCTAGCCAAGTATGCAATCGAACTGGGAGCTCACGCGATGAGTTATGTACCCCGGAACACAATAAAGGGACAAGTGCTGGCTAATTTTCTAGTCGAAACACCGGAGGGGGAAGCACTAATATGCACCACGGAAGTATCTGAACCTACCAAAGCAGAGTGGACGTTGTTCACAGATGGGTCAGCTAGCTCAAAAGGAGCCGGATCAGGGCTTGTCTTACCTGATCCTGTTGGTACGGAATATACGTACGCCCTTCGTCTCGACTTCGATACCTCAAATAACGAAGTCGGATACGAGGCGTTGTTGGCAGGGCTTAAACTGGTTGGAAATATGGGATTGCAATACCTCTAGGCTAAGGTGGACTCAAGACTAGTCGCATGTCAAATCAATAGTGAGTTCGTTGCATGAAATGAACGAATGAAGAAGTACCTTGCCAAAGCCATGGAGCGTGTGGCCAAATTCAGCAAGTTTGCAATCCAGAACATCCCAAGGAATCTGAATCAGAAAGCAGACATCCTAAGTAAGCTGGCATCAGTCGCTTTCAACCACCTTACCAAATAAGTACGAGTAGAAGTTCTGGCTGCCCGGTCGATTAAAAAGGAGAAGGTTAATGACGTGGTGGAGGAAGAGGAAGATAACTGGATGACCCTGATCATTAAATGCCTGCATGAAAGAGTATGGCCCAAAAACCCAGACGAACCTAGGAAGCTCCGAATAAAAATACCGCAGTTTGTCATCGAGGGAGGAGTCCTATTCAAGAAGTCATACCTCTCCCCCATGGTGCGATGTGGAGGGCCGCTCTAAGCAAACTTCATTATCCGGGAGGTCCATGAAGGAGGATGCGGGATGTATCCCGGCTATAGATCTGTGGTAGCAAAAATAATGAGGCAAGGATACTACTGGCCAACGATGTACCAGGATACATACGAGATAAGGTGAAATGTGATTCTTGCCAAATCTACGCCTCGGTCCCAAAGCTCCTAAAAACCCTGATGACTTCAATCATGTCTCTATGGCCTTTTTATCAATGGGGTCTTGACATCCTTGGCCCATTTCCCGAAGCACCAGGAAAAGTTAAGTTCATCATTGTGGGTATCGATTACTTCACCAAATGGATTGAAGCTAAGCCATTGGCAAAGGTGCGCGGGGAGGATGTGAAAAAGTTTGTGTGGTAGAATATAGTGTGCAGGTTTGGCGTACCGGGCATCATTGTCACTGACAACAGAACCCAATTGGTAAATGAACCATTTAAGGGATGGTGCGTCAAATGGCAAATCAAGCAAATTAACACCGCAGTTGCACATCCGCAAGCCAACGGACTAGTTGAAAGGGCCAACAAATCCCTCATGCATGGATTGAAGGCACGTTTAGGGAGAGAGATGACCGGATGGGTAGATGAGTTACCTAGTGTCCTATGGGCTCACCGAACGATGATGAAAACCAGTAACGGAGAGACCCCATTTAGCCTCACCTACGGGAGTGAAGCCGTCATCCCGGTCGAGATAGGAATGAGGACCTATCGAACGCTCATGTTCAAGGAAGGGAAAAATGAAGAAGAACTCCGCATAAACCTCGATCTCATCCAGGAAAGAAGGGAGATGGCAGCCATAAGAGAAGCCAGATACAAGAAGAAAATGGAGCAATACTACAATAAAAGAGTAAATCATATGGCATTTAAGGCGGGGGACTTTTTCTACCAAAAAAACGAGGCAAGCCAGGTGATAAAACCTGGTAAGCTAACTCCTAACTGGGAAGGTCCATACTGGATCACCGAAGCATTCTAGAACGGCTCCTACAAGCTCGAGACAATGGAAGGGAAGGAAATCCCAAGGAAATGGCATGCCATGAACCTAAGGAACTGTTTTATGTAATCATGAATGGATGTAAGCAGCTATGTTAATACAATATATATTCTCCCCCTGTTAAAAGATAGAAAATTTTCCGAAACAAGCATGTGGTAGGAACAAAAATAACGAAACAACTGTAGAAACAAACACCCAAACCCCCCGACGAGTCTGATCAACTCGAAGGAAGAGGCTCGCTTGTAAAGGTTAAGAGCCTCATCGAGCGGTAGCCTAATGGTTGTAAAGTTAAAGAGCCTCATCAACCGTGGTAAAGGTTAAGAGCCTCATCCATCGAAGAATAAGACCGCTTGTAAAGGTTAAGAGCCTCATCGAGCGGTGGCATATTGGTTGTAAAGGTTAAGAGCCTCATCAACCGTGGTAAAGGTTAAGATCCTCATCCACCGAAGCATAAGACCGCTTGTAAAAGTTAAGAGCCTCATCGAGCGGCGGCATATTGGTTGTAAAGGTTAAGAGCCTCATCAACCGCTTGTAAAGGTTAAGATCCTCATCCACCGAAGCATAAGACCGCTGGTAAAGGTTAAGAGCCTCATCGAGCGGCGGCATATTGGTTGTAAAGGTTAAGAGCCTCATCGACCGTGGTAAAGTTTAAGAGCCTCATCCACCGAAACACAAGACCGAGAGTCTATCGGTCATAAAGTCGAAGCAAAAGGGTCGCGTATTAAAGGAATGGGAGGCCCTCAAGCCCTCATAAGAGGCCGAAAGCCTCATCCGAGCTGAGCCAATGGCTAAGACTCGATACGCCGGAGCGTATCAAAAAGAAAGGGGCGTGCCCCTACCCTTCCGGATGTGAAGGCAAAACAAATACAACTGCATAAAATAAAGAGCTACTAATTAAAAAGTGGAGCACCGACAACATTAACATTAGCAAACATTAATATTAGCAAACAGCAAAAGGTTAGAAGAGCAACTAGAACATACTCCAGTGCACAAAAGTTGGAAACTATTACATCATTTAATATAACCGGAACATACTCTGGTGCGAATAAAAGCTGTTCAAACATTACATCATTAGGTATAACCAGAACATGCTCCGGTGCAGGTTAAAACAAGTGATACAAGAGATAAGCAAAACAACACAAAAGACACTACCACAAAGACATGCTTCACTGAGGCGCTGGTTGAGACGAGGTGGAGATAGTGGGGACATGCGGAACCTTGTTGGGTACCTCCAGTTCATCCGGAGTAAGCTTTATAAGAGAGCCCATTGAAAGATCAAAGGATTTGCTCACCTTGTCGATGAAGGGGTAGGAAGGATCAAATAGCTCATTACACTTAGCCACCCACGCCTTGGCTTGAGCAAAGTCAAAATCCTTGGTCTCGGAAATTGGTCAGCGACTCCTCAGAGCGGTTAACTTTTATCCCATCATACCACCCCCAGAATAACAAACATTCGCAACCTTGGCCACATGTTCCTTGTACTCGGAGCTACCATGGAGCAAGCGGACAACATGAGGAATAAAGTCCTTGACAAGTCTGGTCCGGTCAGATGCATCCTTACGAAGATTATTTGTGCACTTGGTGTTAAGCGCCTCGGCATCTTGAGCACGCTTGAGAGCCCGGGCTAGCTCCTCTTCCTTCAAGCCAAGAGAACATTCAAGGTCTCGGACCTTTTGATCGTCAGCTTGGGCAGCGGCCTCCAAAGACTTGACCTTAGACTCCAAGGCAGATTTCTCTTGGGAGCAAGAAGCATGCTCCGTCTCGAGCTTCTTAAAGTTCTCGGAAATCTGCTCCAGCAAGGCTTGCCCCTTTGAAAAGTATCAGAATCTTGACGGCTAGAGTTAACCAAGGCTCTATGATCCTGGTTCAGCAACTCGAACCGCTAAATAATCTCATACTGGTTCAAGGAAGTCCGAGCCAACACCAAATAACTCTGACGAATCAGCTCATGGTCAGATAAGGCAGCCAAAGACCGCTGCTCAGTAGGTGTAGGGAGGTGAACCAACATCTCCTTAGAGGCAAAGTGAGTATCAATGAGAACGTTATGCTGGAGCCTCCAAGAAAGGACGTAGGTCTGCATCCCTTCGTCATCCGCTTCATCATCATCTTCATCCTCGTTCTCTACATCAAGATGCTCCGACCCCTCAACAAAAAAGGAAAATACCAAAATAAGAAACGAATCAAAGCAAAAAATAAAGCGGAGGGGTAAAAAAAGCGTACCGGTAATAGGTCCCTTGCCGGAACGGTGGGGAGAAGGAACAGGATGATCTACTTCCTCATCATGATTTCCCTATTGAGAAGTATTCCCCTCCTCGACCACCGTAGGCTCCGCCACATTAACCGGGTCAGCAAAGATAGTCCTACTGGATGTAGATCCAGTCCCAGCTTGATCGACCGAAGCCACCTTGCTCCTCTTCGCTCCAGCCCCAGAGTTATCTCCCTTCCTCTCTTTTTGGCTAGGTCCGGCCCGGCCTCACTACCCTCCGGTTGCAACAAGAGGTTCTTCTCAAGAGTGACAGCCTCCCTGCGCTCACGAGCAGCTTTGATCCTAGGATCGGCATTCTGTACCTCTTGCTCCGAAGTAAGAGCTGGGATAGCCTCACCATTGGCCAAAGGTTGAGCCGTGCGGTCAACCGTACGTTGGTTCTTCGGAAGCTCCTCTTCGATAGTCATTCTAGCACCGGTCCACTTGGGTAGTCGCATAAATTGCTCCATAGTATGTTTTGCATAAACAAGAGCAAGAGAGGAGAAGGAGGAACAATTAAAGAGATCCAGTTAGTAAAAGACGAGATAAACATAAAAAACAATGTATTACTGTTTCCCCTTGCATCTCGAAGAGCACGTTGACATTCGAAACGAGACAAAGTCCTAAACAACCCATACAAGTATAACAAGCCCTTGTGGGGAGGTCTCAACGGAATCAAGGTGGTAGCCAATAAATCTGCATCGGCTTGACTATAAGTCCTAGGGAAAGAATCTGCAACACAGGTGTCACGGTCCCTCCATGGCATCTCATCCGGTATCAGCCTCCGGTCGATCAAAAAGAACTTCTTCTTCCACTCCTTCAAACTGGATGTGGTTTCTATGCAAAACCGCTTTGCTTTCTTATGTACCTTACTAACGAAATAAAACCAGTGCCCCTGCTTCCCCAGTTTGTAAAACACACGAAACAAGTCGACGGTGCAATCAAT
The DNA here is from genome assembly GCA_025667525.1 of Glebionis coronaria. Taxonomy (NCBI): domain Eukaryota; kingdom Viridiplantae; phylum Streptophyta; class Magnoliopsida; order Asterales; family Asteraceae; genus Glebionis; species Glebionis coronaria. Next base: position 548,413,433 of record CM046881.1, on the reverse strand, counting down.
GTTCAGGCTCCGGCACCGAATCTCAAACATCACTACCCGGTTTACACCGATGGGTGCCAGTTGAGAAATGTGTACCCGGAAGTGCTTAATCACATCCAGAAGAAAGGAAGAAAAGGGTATCTGAAGCCCTCCATGCTCCAAGTAAGCCAAGTAAACGCCTATATGCCTGTTGCGCCTCAACAAGTCCATAGTCATGTTCGGATCCGGAAGCTGTGGCCGAAACTCCTTCGATATCCGATACTCATCAATGGTATGATCTAATTCTTCGTCGGTCATCTCGGAATACCGAATGTGCATATCACACTTCGGATCTAGCAAGCCAAAGCTAGAGGCTACACCGTCGGACTCTTCGTCGGACATGGTCGGATGCAAGAGGAACGGAACAAAAGATAACCGGAAAAGAAAACCTACCTGAGGAATGAGAAGGAGAGAAGTCGCGAGAGATGCACACAGTAATAATATGTGAAAGTGAAATGAAAGCGAAAGTGAAAAGTGAAAGTAAAAAGTGTGAAAAAGCAAGTATATATAGAGATAACCTCGAGAAGTGTGAGAGTCTCATTAATGAGGACCATACGTGGCACGCACAGAAACAACTTAGATGTGTGATTGCATTCCACGTGGCATCCCTAGAAGCCTCCCTGGCAAAACGATAACCAACGTAGGGCCTAGGCCCACGATTGCCCCGCAACCCAAAAAAGTCCAAGAAAAGTATAACGTTATCCTCCGGATAACATTATACTGGGGGGAACATGTTCGTGTATGGTCCCGAAAAGTGATCGGAGACCATGACACGTGTCACTCGCCGGATCCGTGACCGGGAAGCAATACCGGAACACAAACCCACGTGGTATGAACAGTGCTATGATGTCACTTATGACGTCATCTGATAATGGGCCCCACCTAGGGTCTTGGCGTATGCCCAAAGAAGAAAGGGACAGTGTGCGAAGTACACAGACCCATTTCGGGAAAGAAGACAAGGTATGAACTGTCAATATCAAGGTATCAACAGTACCATATATATATTTCTGACAATACCATTAATACCATATAACATACCATATACCATTACTCATTCTCACATCGGAGCTTGGTCTTGGAATAACACCTGGGGCGAGTTAACGTGTGTTGTCTCTTGTGTGTAGGTGCTTCGTCCCTTTATAACTTACCTGGAAGATTCTCGGTCTCGTACTTGGGTGACCGCTTATATATGTTACTTCATACATTACGACTTCAAACAGCCAGTTAGAATCCTATGTGACAATATCAATTTTTTTATTCCTTCCTTTAATAGTTAGACTTACTTTATTTCGAGTAAATTACATGGATGGTCTTTGTGGATTAACTGATCATCACAACTTACAAACAAAACACTTATCGATCATCAACATCCGATCCATATTAGGGTGACAATTCCACAAATGATCCGATTTGGACTATATGCTATTTGTAACAGTCAAATGGGTAAAAATAGTGAATTCGGCTAAAATGGGGCAATTCATCAGACGGACTTCCAAACAGGTTTAGAATCATGTGCAGTCAAGCATGCTGTTAAAATCATGTGTAGACAAGCATATATGCCACAATCAAACGGAACAAGGGTCATACTTCATGGCACACGTGGCTAGGCGTGTCAAAATCCCCGACCGGGCACGACCTAGACGGCTAGACCCGATTAAATCAATATATGTCGGGTTACTCGGGTCACAATTTTTGTAACCGGAAGACTAAATAAGGTCGATATCAGGGAGAAATGTGTAGGTAACTCAAGTTTGAGTCGACCCGGTTAACCCAAATAAGGGTTATTTTATTTTTTTTAAATATCAAATTTATAGATTTTTTGTTTAAATGAGTAAAACTAGAAATTCTATTACATTGTACTGATATTCAGGTTGACCCGACATCCCAACCCCAGTGCCCCTGACCTGAAAGGGTTTGGGTATGGAATTTATATCAATGACCCGGCTTTGACCGACCCGAATTGACCCGAACCCGACCAACCCAACGCCCCTACGACATGGCTCAAAATTAATCCTAAATCTATATGGATTTACAATTCATATAGGCAAAGCTTGAGCAACACTAACCGGTTAGCCACACAAAGCAACGTAACATGTGCAACTCTTCTATCTCATAAACTAAAACCGTAAATCGTAATAACCAAATTCATACACAACTAAAGCTAATAGAATCAATCAAATTAAGAGATAAGTAGCACATATGTTTATACGTAACATAAAGAATAAAAAAGGATTCAAGAGGCTGAAAGGCGTGCATTTCAACCACTGTTTAAAGGCATCTGTTATCGACAGTCAGCAATAAAAAAAAATACATTACAGAACTTTTTTTTTCAATGGGGTAATATGGCCACGCTAGTTTCTGTCAGGCCGTTAATGTTTTTCCTCATTTGTTAGTATTATGGCCTACCTCTTTTCATGCAAGAAGGGCATTTGTACTGTTTTATGCTCTCAGCTCTGGCTGGCGTAATTTTGACACATTTCCCGTGATACCATCTTTCACATATGTCGCATCCTATCCAGAACTCGTCAGCGCTGTAATTCCCACCACAGCTACCACATTGCGTGTCACCATGTTCATCTTCTTCCTCCTCGTAACTCTCCTCTGCTGGCTTTTGGACGCTTTTCACCTGCCCGTCACTTGATCTCTGCAGGTAAAAAAATCACTATTGTTATGCACTTTCCTAATAGATATTTGAAAGTAGCATTGTGTTCAAAATTTACGGGGTAGTGCATGGTAGATCAGAATAATCTCACCTTTGTGCTGCCCTTTGCTTTGCTACCACTCTCGGCTGCGCTACTCTTGTCTTTAACGGGCTTCTTTTCTGATACAACTTCAAAGACAGTGGGCATCTCATTAATCATGTTAAACAGACGCTTCCTGTTAAACACAAGAAGAGACGTGATACTAAGATGAGTTCTTGGAACAATTCACAAAGGGAGATGAGACAAATAGGTATCAAGAGCGTCAATAATAATATTATATAATCCACAACTAAATCTAGCTTCTTTTTAGCAGGCATGTAGCTATAGACTGCTAAAATCAAGATACTAATCCAAAAAGCGTTCAAGGTACAGATTATAGTTATACAGAACATGTGTTAAGCTGCAGATTATACAGAACAAGCACCTGCAAAATAGGTGCTTCGAGACATTTATTTAGCTTAAAACTAACTACCTACAAGTCTTCATCCAGATTATCTTTGAATTCACTCTTAATAATATCCATATCACAATGTTCTGTTTGCACGAAGAGCTAGCACGAGGCTTGGAGGCCTTGCAAACACAAGACTTCCGTGAAGTAGGTCGAATGCAACAACCCAGGTATGGAAGATTGGACTTTCCTGTCTATGATGGTAAGAATGATCCATCGGTATCAAGAGCCAAGAGTTATGGGTGGTCCAAGTGAAAACCTGGAGAAGATGTTTGATCAGTTCTTGAAGATGTACCAAGAGGATTGTCTAAAGAAGCAGATTGAATGGGAGAAGTTTTCTCGACAAATTAAAAAGCTATCACAAAGTTTGGAAAACTTGCAAAAAACAGAGTCATCTTCTGAGTTTTCTTGTTTGCAAAAAGGTGAAAAGAAAGCAACAGGGATGGAAGACCGTGACACAGGAAAGTCAGAAGTGGAGTCGAGTACAATGGAATCATCTGACGATGAGCAGATGAAGCTTCCTCATCCGGCTGAAGAAGAAAAGCTTCTGATTAAAGACAATGTTGTGAAGGATCTCATTCGAGTTGATCTCCCTCTTTACTCTAATGAGCCTATATCGTCTCAACAAGAGTATTCTAAGGCCCTCGAGTACTCTTCCTTTCTGGACACACCATATCAGCATGGAAAAGAGGGATGGTGTCCCCACAGATCTCTAAATGTTGCTGATTCCCAGGTTTCTGGATATGCTTCTTATGAGGGTCTTGATGTTATCGTTGTACGGGACTATAACCGATCCGGAGTAACTTGAAGGGTCTTATGTCTTCCTTAGTGCTTGAGGACAAGCACTTGCTTAATGGGGAAGTAATGTTATGACCAACAAGATATAACAGATGTTATCTTTTATTTGAATTTTTTATTTAGGATAAGTGCAAATGTTAGGATAAGTGCAAATGTTTAGGTTTATCAGAGTGCTATTACTTGGTTTTTAGGTTTCTTTCCTATAAATGTAACGTCTGTTTCATTTAAGAAATCAATCAGAAAAATTAAGTCAATTGAGTTAGTCTCAGAGATCGTCGGTTCTCTCTAACGAGCCATATTTATCCCATAACTTGATCACAGACCCGGGACCGTAACATGGCCATTCTTATTCTTTTAACATCGTACCTTACCAACACCATGGCACACTGACGGGTTTCATTTTGCCTATCCTTGGCATTTAGAGAAGTTTATTTCATTTCTAGTTTCAAACTGTTGCGTAATCTCGTTTTACCATTGCCGTCTCCCCTCCAGCCAAAAGAAATGCAATGGTCGACTTAGCACATAGTTTCATACACATCGTGGCTACTGATTAGATATTAAAGAAAAAAGCCCCTGCGAAGTGCGTACTCCAACTGTCCTAAATAAAGAGACCACTTTTTTGTAGTTAAACTTGTAACTTGATATAAACAATGTTACCTTATGTTTAATTGTTTAACACAAACCATTTGTAGTAACATGGTATTTAAGTAAACCCATTGAAGATAAAAACTAAGGGAGAGTTTGTCTAAGCCTATTTTCGGGCTCAAGTTTAAGTTTAGTAAATAGCTTATGATGAGTAAGATCATAAGCTAGCGTTCAGTGTATGGACTGGTTAATGATAGACAGATGGAAGAATAGGCTTGACTCATATAAGCCTATAAGCCACAAAGAAAAGGGACTTATCGATCCTCCCTTATATAAGCTCCTAAGCCTAAGCTTAAACACTACAATGGGCTTAATTTGGCTATAGAAGCTAAGCCTAATTAAAAAAAGCTATAACAAACACCCCTAGGAATAGAATCTTTTGGTAATAACTTGAAAAATTGTGTTCTCCATAGCTTGAAAAATAACTTCTAATACAACACAAGTGGCCCTCGTATTGGCTATTTTTTTATTAAGCCTATAAAGAGGCCATATCACAAACTAACACAATACCAACATTATTACATTGGCTAACATCTATTTGCAATCCTCCCACAATCATCCCTTACACAACCTTATGTTAGAAAGTGACAAGAAACATGCGGTCCAAAACACATTCAGTTAATAGTTTTTATACATGCAAGTGCAATATCTTTTTGTTTGCATTTCAGTTTAAAGTAAACATACATAGACCATGTAAAGCTATTAAGCCCATTTCGGTGTTTTAGTAAAGACACACAGCTATGTCTATGGGCTTATTTGACCTACTTTTGGTGTGGCTTCTTGAGCTTATTTGAGGATGCTTCCTACATATTACACTTATACAACTAGAGGGTAATAAGCTAATCCAAACACTAAATGCTTATATTGTTTTGATACAACTATAAGCTAATAAGCATAAACAATTTCGATAAGCCTACCTAAAAAGCTAAAATTCTACTTGTGGATGCAATAAAAGAACATGCTAACTAGATAGACTTATTGACAATATTATAATACATGTAAAGAGTTACACGAAAGCAGAAATAAACCACTATAAAACCTTCAAAAGCACATAATGAAACAAGCAAACTACTCGTATTACATTTAGCTGACTGCAAGCCTTTTGTGGAAAAAGTTAAAGCAAGAGTTCTGACTGGAACAACAAAGTATTGTTATATGCTGGTAGATTTCAACTATTTTTCATGATATCAATCAGTTGTTATAAGGCCTTCTATGGTGCCAAGGGGATTTAACAAAAGGAAAACCAATAATGACATGGGAATCCCTTTGTAGGCCAAAAGATCAAGGGGGCGTGGGTTTAAAAAAATTGCAGATTCAGAATGCAGTTTTCCTCATCAAACAATGTTGCTGCTAAAAAAAGATTCCCGGGTAAAATGAGTAAGCGTTGAAAGATTGAAAGGAAGAAATAATTGGGAAGTCACTATTGATATGCAAGCTCGGGGTGGAGGTATTTACTAGCTCTTAGGGAAAAGACTGTTAAGCATGTTATGTACTCGGTTGGAGATGGCAAGTCTGTATCAGTTTGGCATGACAGATTAGTGAGATTACAGATGGCATCGGTTGGACCCTCATAATTAATATGTTACTAACAGAGACATCTACGCAGCAAGAATGGATACTCTAAGTTCTTGGCAGACGTTATTCAAAATGGTAGTTGGAAATGGCCATTGGAATGGCATTTAAAGTTCCGTGTTCTTAATCAAATTCCTAATCCTGTGTTAAGTACAGACAAGAATAATAAAGCCATGTAGTTAACTAATTCAGGACAAAGTAAGCCATTTAGAATTTCAACCGTGTGGAATGATATGTGTCCTGCAGCTCAGAAAGTTAGATGGAAGTCAATTGTTTGGTACCCACGTGTATACCAGTTTATCATTTAGAAAGAATGGCAAAAGAGGCCAAAAACTCGTTTTTGTTGTGGATGGCCATACATGAAAGGTTGATGACCACTTGTTATTTAAATGTGGATACTCAAGCAGAATTTGGCATAGTACTAACTACTAGCTTAAGATGATGAGCTTGAAGGTTAAAGATTCAAGTGCATAGTACTAAATTTATAAAAGTAACTGAATATTATACAACTGCATCATATACGAACATGTTCCTGTCATCCCGAAAACTTAATTCAGTTTAATTGTTCGTCTTTAACCAACAAAACTAAGATTTCAACTGCCTAGTACTAAGCTTTAAAATAAGCATACAGAAGAAAAAGCAACCCAACAAGCTAACTGGATAAAGTAACTTAAAACCACGAGCTTGAAAAGAAAAGGAGAGCACCGTAAAACCATCAAAAGCACAAAACAAATTAACAAAGCAAGCAAATTATTCAAGGCATAAATCATGAAAAGTAAGTACCTTTCACCACGATTTAGTCGGGCACCAAGGTAAAAGGACACAGAGAGCAACCAACAGTCGCTGTGAACAGCAACGAGTGACAACCAGTCTTTGCGGTTCATGCCGTCTCTTGCAAAGTTAATCCCGAGAGCCGGTTCAGGAAGCTCTGGTGGAACTTCTTCTGCTGGTAGAGTCACTTCCCAGCTCTCATTTGGATGCCCGTACAGACACAAATTCTCTTTTTCTGAAACACCAACATACCACACGATACGTTGGATAAAGAATCAAGTATAAAGCAAATAGTCACGAAAAAGACCCAATTGTCAACATCACGCATTTCACAAAACCGTCCTTACAAACGAAAAAAGTACGGACTTTTACGAACTCGTTAGAAAATATAACATAATTTAACTAGTTTGAACATAATCCCTTATAAGAGAATCAAATATCTAAGAAACGCTAAGTTAATCGCTTAAACAGTACCAACGCCATTCTTCTATTCCGCTTACACAATTTAACTAATTGCTTCTATTAACAAACATTGTACTATAAAGTAATGAAAGAAGAATGATTTTTTTTTGTATAAGCGCGTAACCCAACATCACACATTTCATGAAACCAAAAAAGTTTGCATTTTTTCCATACCCTTTATAAAATGATATATAATTAAGATAGTCTGAAAATAATCCTTTGATAAAAATTAAAACTTTATATCATTTAACAAAGAAAAACATTTAGTCGTGAACTACAAAATGATCCCATAAAATGTTACAAACCTTAAAAAACTGTTCCAATATGAACATTTTGGTAACTTGTTGTACCACATATGATTACAAATATCACTAACATTTGTTGTAGTTCAGTTACCAAAACGGAACTTGAATAAAATTTGTAGGTTTTAACGGCCTAAACCTAAAAAGAACAAGTTAGTTACATTTGTAGACCATTGTCCTTAAGTTTCAAAGAACTTAAACTTTAAAATAGCTATCATAAAAAAATATGAAAAAAGATTATTTTTTTACCTAAAAATGTTTTGTTTCGGCTTATACAGTGAGCTATCATAAAAAAATATGAAAAAAGATTAATTTTTTACCTAAAAATGTTTTGTTTCGGCTTATACAGTGAGCTTATAACTAATGTGGTTCCCTGCTTTTGTTTCATAAGCTCATTTTATGAAACGTTTTGGCTTATCATAAGTTTATAACGTCATAATAAGCTTATACAACCCGAAAAGCTTTAAAACAAACCACAAAAAATGAACTTACGAAACATAAGCTGAAAACCACATAAGCCATAACCCCGCCATATAAACCGGAAACAAACACCGCAACTTTTTTTCGTTGTCTTTCTTTTCTTTTTTTACTTCTAAATTTCGTTGACACATAGGGTATGTTTGGCATTTTTAGGAGCCGGAGCGGATCGCTGGAGCAGCATGTAGCTTGAGCTTATTTTTACATGCTAGTTTAACTAGCATTTCACTTATGAGCTTATTTTTTAAACATGCTCCTTCAAGCTCTGTCGGCTAAACGAGACTTATTTTTAAGGATTAATTTCATATATCACCCTACTTTCAACATTAATTTCATATATACCCAAAGTGCAACTATTGAATGCACAATTTACAATGATTTGTAGGCATGATTGGGTATTTTTTAAATTGATTTTAAAAATAGGGTGAAATATGAAATTGCCCTATTTTTAATAGTAGTAGCTTATTCTATTAGAAGCAAAAAGCTCATGCTACGATAAGCTCACGTGCCAAACATAGCCATAAATAAACAAGAACACAAAAGTACAACATTTCTAGATAAACCAAACATAGTATCATGTCAGGATGACGTCATCAAAACAAACAAACGGATCTACATTCCTAAAAACAAAACATAAGTAATATTACCAGGGTCACAAATTCCATAGAAATCATCAACATCTGCAAATTACATAACATAAATTAACAAAAATTACAGTCAGTAAAAACTTTACTTAATTCAAAAAAAAAGGTAAATAAATAAATAAATAAAAATTACCATAAGTAAGCGCACGAAGGATTCCAGTACGACGAGCAGAGTAATCTTTGAATATATCTTCAACAGAACGAGGAGGTGAAGAACCCATTTCCATTTACTTTCTAATTGTATATAAATTTATATAAAAATATAAGATCTATAAAATTTTTATAAAAAATATTTTATAAAATATTTGAATGAATAGTGTGTGTGTTTTTATTTATTTAATTTGGTACAGATCGGGTGTTGTTGTTGTAATAACAAAAAGAATATTTTTATTTTATTAATTATTGTTTTTGAAGTGTAGATGTGTGTGTGAGAGAGAAAGAGAAAGAGATGGAATTGGAAGGGGTTGGTTGTTGTCTTGTTTTGGTAAGTGAGATCAAAAGTCAAATTTCAGTTTTAAGTTTGTGTGTTTTTTTCAATCTTGGAATATTCTTATCCTTTTCTTTTTAAGATTTTTTTTATAAGAAGTTATAAACTACACAGATTTTTATAGAAAAGTACATAGAAATTTACATTTTATAAAATCTGAGTTGAGATCAACATAGACCTTCTTTTTAGCATAGACCATATCAACCAATCACATTCATTCAAATTAACTTTCCACCTTTTATTTAAAAATAAAATAACTCACAAACGGTAAATCGTCAAGTGACAAAAAATACACCATTACAACGAAAATTAAATCATCTTTCTATCGAGGGGCACATGTATATACTTTCGACGAACTTTTTTTTCGATTTTTTTTCTTAAGTCACGTTTGAGAGAATCATATATGATTCGTCACGAAACATATATGATTCGTCACGAATCATATATGATTCGTCACGAAACATATATGATTCGTCACGAAACATATATGATTCGTCACGAATCATATATGATTCGTCACGAATCATATATGATTTTTAGAAAATCATATATGATTCGTGATATGAATCATATATGATTTTCTGAAAATCATATATGTTTCGTGACGAATCATATATGTTTCGTGACGAATCATATATGTTTCGTGACGAATCATATATGTTTCGTGACGAATCATATATGTTTCGTGACGAATCATATATGATTCTCTCAAACGTGACTTAAGAAAAAAAGTCGAAAAAAAAGTTCGTCGAAAGTATATACATGTGCCCCTCGTTTGAAAGATGATTTAATTCTCGTCACGATGGTATGTTTCGTTTTGCGTAACGGTTAACGGTTTGTGAGATATTGAATTTTTAAAAAATATATTTTTGTTGTTAGATGAAAAAATGGGTGGTTGTGATTGGTTGATTGAGTCTATGCTAAAGAGAGGGTCTATGTAGAACTTTTTCCTATAAAATCTTGTGTATTTTTTTTAGAATCATATGTATTTTTTATGTACTTCAGACCTTCTACTTATCATGTGCTAGGGCACAAGATAAAAAAACCCTTCTTTTTATGGTTTTTAAATAATACTCCTTCGGTTTCAAAATTATTGTTTCTTATTAATTTTTTCGGTCTTTTTCTTTAAATGTTTTTTACGAGTCATATAATATTTAACGAAAAATATATGAATTGATCGTTTTTAAATGCATTTTTTATTATTATAATTTTATTAGGTATTATATAAAAGAAACAAAAATATATACGGCTAAAGTTAGAAGAGAAGGACCGAAAAATTTAATATGAGACGATAATTTAAGGACGGAGGGAGTATAAATTCAGGATTAAATGATAAGTTTTAGAATAAGAAGGATCCGTAAGTATCGACGGGTATTTTTTTATTAACGGGAGAATAATAAAATAAAACCGGTCTAGCAATAGTTTACTTATTCTTTTAAGTTTGGGTTGGTTTGTTTTTGGATGGTTTATATATGCTAGCCGAATCAGTGGCTTTCTAGTTGAATCCATTTTCAAACAACTTTTATAGATATATATGGTTTTAATTGTTTTATAATGTGAATAGATAATTGAATTTTTTAATAATAGGATGCATTAATTATATATTAATTACGGAAAAGTATTCATTATTATTTTCTTGTCAAATGTGTATTATTACAATGTATTAATTTGTTTTAATATGAGTAATAAATTATGTTTATATGTTTTAGTTAACAACTTCTAGTTATGTTTATATGATTGTATATTATGTAGGAAAACATGTACATTTTAATTTATAAAATCAAAAACTATTACTACTATTAAAATAACAGAAATATATAATTATAAACAATAATTAAAGAAAATAATAAAATGATAAAAAAAAAACCCCTTACTAGATCGTCAGCAAGGATGCACTCACGGGTTGAACTGTGAGACCCCCAAAATCTGACATGGAACAACTAGGCAACGAGGGGTAACACATCATAGTACAAGAAACAATGAATTACAGTTCATACAAAGCTGACGAAATAAATACTTGTACATTACATCATAAAAGGTCAGAGTTTTTAAACATAGGTCCCAGAGTTTTAAAAGCAGAAAATTATATTATTTCATCTCGATTTATAACAATAAGTTGCCCAAAAGATTGAATAAACTTTTGATAGTTTATATAAAACAAATCTTTCACAAACACCACAGAAATCTCCAAGCTGCGATAATATCCTGCGGGCTCCCATCCAAGCAAAGCTAAGTAATAATACCTGAGATTAAACATGTAAAATCGTCAACATAAAGTTGAGTGATATTCATAGGCTTAGTAATAAGGATGTGGAACACAAGCATTCATTTGTAAAACAAGTAGTATGGAGTATGGTTATATACGTCAACCATAGTCCGAAATCATTATTATTGATGTTCAGTTCATGAACCGAAGCTTAACTCAATGTAAGTTCATCTAGGGAGTATTCAGCCTAAATACTCAAGTAGTAAACAAATATCAGTGCGTCAAGGTACTTGAGACGGGGATAGTCAATCCCAATGGATCCACCCACAACATTCGCGCTTAGTACTCGAAATTAACGGTTCATGATCGGGAGAGGAAACTCAAGACTAGACTAAAAAGCAATAATAATATTGAAAACCTGAAATCATACATGTTCTGGATAGCATACAAGTTCTGGATAGCATACAGTTTTTAAATGGTTGTGTTCCACCATGTAAAATCTCACCCCGTGTTTAGAAACCATGTAGAAGTAAAAAGGGGCTATGAACTCACCTTAGCCATGAGGTAAGTCAATCACGGTACTCAGCAACTGAGTAGAAACGGTAGTGGTAGACGATCACCGACGATATTGATGCCCGGGAAACACGAAAACCGCAACCTATCAAAATAAGGCGCGCGTTAAGACTCGAACTCGAATATCGATATGTACCAAATATAATATGACTCAAATGTTTTCAAAGTATACACGTTTCAAAACCATTGACACGAATCAAATGAATACATTTATCCAACGTTACACGTTAAAACACTTGAACACTTGAAAATGACTCGACATACGACGCCAAGTCAACGCAAGTCAAACTATCCTTTACCCTTACTTGGACCAGTAGCTAAGTCATTTATATAATGACTAAGAACTTGAGTAAGTCATCATGTCCGATGATGAATACTCAAACTCACGCAACACAAACATTGAACTATGTGTCCAAAATAAAATCAGCAAGTACACCCCGAATGTACACACCGATCTACCCTATCTAGACTTGTCCGTTTTAGATGAAAATTGGTGTCAAGGTCACTTATAACCTGTATAAGACCTCACCAAAATTTGAGCCAAATTTCACACTTTAAAACCCATCAGCTCGACACTTTACTCGACTTCAAATTTGGGACAGATTTGTACACTTGTTTTGTAAAACCGTTTGGACCACTTTAAAAGTACTAATTCGATAATCCGTCTTTTGAAACCACTACTAGACTCATCAAACTCGGTTTGTAAACTTTGAAAATCAGTAGATACATTAATCTAACCAAGCCTAAAGTCCCCGAGAGTCGACCCAAAATCAGCCACAATTTCGGATTGTGCCGACTTGCGTCTCCCGGTACACGAAAACTAAAACTAGCATAACTTTTGACTCGTAATGACTTAGAAGCTCTATCTTATACCAAAACGACCGTCTCGGAAAACTCTACAACAATATCAAATAATCTCATTCTTTCACAGAACTTAAACCCACGAAAATTCTGTTTAATACCTGCTGTCCCAAAATAGCCTTTTATAAAACATGACAAATCACATTTTCAAGCAAAACCACTCATTCCCATACCTCTAGGATCACTATACTATCATTCCTATCAGCCAAACACTCCTAAAAACACTTGCATGCAAAATCTAAAAAATCAAAGATCAAAAAATACAACTTTTAAGGATTAAAATGTGATGATCTTACCAAAAACAATGCATGCAAGATGATCAAAACCAATACCCACCATAAAATCATAAGAACTAAACAAATATCTTGATGCATGTGTGAAATTTTTGTATAGATAGAATCATAAGATGATTTTAGAGATGGGATATTGATTAGATTTTGTTAAAAATCAAATTTGAGGGGTGTTTTGTGGTGGTGGAGTGGCGGCAAAATGGAGGTGAGGGTGGGGAGAGAAGAAATTTCTTTGTGTGTGTTTTTGAGTGATGAAAATGAGGTGAAGTGGTTAAAAATGTTTATATAGTATGATGGAGGGCTAGTTGTGCAATTGTGTATAGTTTTGGACTTAAAAGAAATTTAATAGTTTAAAGGATAGAAAATGGTTATTGGTAAATATTGAAAATATTTACGGGGCTCGGGTTTCGTAAAAATACTTTTCAAAAGTTACAATGCATCATAAAAATGATTATATGATTTCCCGACACGACTTAATACGTAATTAAAACGAAATCGTCGAAAATATTAATTATCGAAACAATCGATAAATAAACGTAAACTTTTGGGCATCCGTCGGTATCGCGATCACTAGGAATTCTCGTTGTACATTGATTTAGAATAAACTCGTTGTAAAACGCACGCGGGTGATTTTAAATCAAAAACTTTGATTTAAATTAAACATGGAAAAATAAAATAAAAATTTATAATTCCATATGAAGCATTGTCAATGAACAAAATAATACTTAAAAGTATAATTTAAAAATCTCAGGATTTACATATAAAGTATTCAAGAAAACATAATACGTTGGAAAAATTCAAAAAGCACGAATAAAAAGAATAAAATAATGCTGGGAAAGTACAGGTTCTCACAGTCTTCCCCCTAAAGGAACTCTGGTCCCCAGAGTTCTCCTGAAACAGTAGAAGATGCAAACGAGAGGAGGTACAAAGTGTAGAACGAAATTCATTGCTTCCCAAGTAATTTCCGTACCACGACGAATCTTAACGGTTAGAATTCACTATGATTCAGTTTTCTTAACTCCTTTTTCGTATAACTTTTCAGTCTTGGATTAGGATAACGATCTTTCAATACGGAGATACATCGAGAGATAGAGTTGTTGGAAATACGTGCGATAAACTAACGTGAATGAACACAAGAATCGCTTAAACAGGAAAAGTGTGATAAAATGAATCAAGATTGTAAATCAACAAGGGGTCGCAAGTCATGAAACGGTAAAATGTGACAATCTTAAAATGTAAAAATCTAGTCACAAGCGAAATAGAATGGAAATATGAATAACATATGATCATTTAAAATACAAGCTGTCAAAATCAGTTGTCTAGGATTTTGGTATTACTTTAAAACTTAGTTTTAAATATTTTCTTTATTAAAAGAAAATTTTACCAGGTGTATTAATTTAAATATCAAACTCTATATAAAATGAGTGGGTAAACAGTTGTCAAATCTTTTTCTTGATCAGAATTTTCAAAGCAAAAGTAGAATAGTTCAAAATAGTTATCCTGATCTGCTTAAGAACTTTTGGGTGACTGTATGAAATTATTGTTAAAACTCAGGTTTAACGTTACCATCAAAGAAAATTTAGATTTTCCAAATTATTTAAAACCATTTTCAGAAATTATAAATTAATTTAATAATTTCATTATGTTGAAGGTAAAGTACGATATAATCAAATACTTTAAAAGATACAGCTTGATATCCTTTTTAAATACTAGTTATAAATTTACCAAAGAAGATATATATATCTTGTACTTAACTTGAAACAGTTATTTTGGTAATTTACATTTGATAAAATGTGTAAAACGTTCTTAAAAATTAATAATAATTTTTAGAAATTCAAGAAAGTGTTTAAGATATCAAATGATAAACACGTAACACGGTTTCTGGTTTTCAGAAAGTGACAAAATGGCAAACGATTATGAAACGAATATCGATCAACAATTTGTATACAAGCAATAGCACGAGAGAATAAAACGGAAGTCGTATCAACTCTTAACGAACATGATAGAGTAGATGCATCGGCAATAAGGACAATAAGAGACAAGGATTATAGCAAGTCATCACTTCTTGAGTGCAGTTGGTGACACCAATAACAGCTTATTAAGTTCTCGGTGGTCGATATACGGTCGAAAGAGAAAAGCTACACAATAATTTCCGAATCAAAGAAAATTCTTAAGAAGTCACTTGAGAGAAATTCCAGTAAAACGAACAACATTAGCAATGAAAGGAGAAATCAACACATGATTCACACGAATGAATTTCAAGACGACAAAGTCTAACACACATCATGACAATTACACGAAATCATCGTTCACGTCCAGTCATAAATCATTAATCGCGTCCAAAGACGTTTCGAAGGTCTACCAAAATAGATAGAGATGGTCAATCAATGTAGAAGCATAACAACGTTGAAACATTCAAGTCTGGTATCAATGGTAAGAAATTTAAGCAAATGGTAACGAAAATCGTATCATGAGGATGATGAGGTAACAAGTAAGGCAATGATCGTCGAGTATGGAAATATGTATTTAAGGCATGTACTTTGTTCAAGAAAAGATAAGGGTTTATATGTGTATGTTGTGAACTGTTGATACTTGCATTAGGAGTAAAAGTTTTCTAAACTTTATTTATCTAACTTTTTAAGGAACATATTAAAAAGTTGATTGTTGGTCAAATATTTATGGCGACTACTATTTGGCCTTGCATGACTCCTAAATTAAACATAGGTGATCAAGCCATGCATAATTTAGGACTAGCAATGCGATGCTCAGCTTTGTCAAACCAGTATTACATATCATATGATTTTAAATATGTATATAATGTCTTTTATAAAAACAGGAATCAAAATAAATTGTGAAACTCTTCGCCACTAAGTTATTGGCTAGATTATTTAATTCAACAATTTGTATTGTTACAAGGGTTCTTCATAAGACCCAAATAGAATAAATTGTGAAAATACATTGCAAAATTAATATAAATTAATTTTAGAAGATAACCTTCAAGTATTTGGTAAAGTCCAAGTAGAACATTTTTTTGTAAAAAAAAATGATTTGCAAACATACCAGTTTGAGCTTATACGGTAACTTGTAAAATAGCGAGTGGGTTACATGAGGGTAATAAAGAGTAGTTCAAGACAGTCAACGAAATGGTTACAAGGTGATAAGGTTTCAAGAGGTTTAGCAGGAATCGTCATGAGACGCGTTTCAAGATGATAACAAACGTTACGAAAGCAAGATCTTCAACCTCGGTCCAATTTAGTGGTACGATAGAAGCGAAGAAAGACAATAGAATGACAATTAAGTCATAAACAAAAAGAAAGAATAAATGAATCTGTATGTGTGCACATCGTGATAAATTTGACGGTAATGTACTTTTAAGAAAGTAGGGTATCAGTTAACAAATAGTACAATCACTCCGAAAAGTTTCTATATTAGGGAGTTACCGAATTTCAAAAGTTCAAGATTTATGTACATGTATGATCGAACTCAAAGTTACTATTTTATACTTGTTCAAACGCAATCCTTGTTTTTAGTTTGCAAAATATCATTAGTTAAAGTTTTACGAGCTCAACGAACTCAAAAACGCTTGAAATCATATTTTTAAAGTCTATCAGTTGTGACTTTTGGGTTTGACTAGACCAATTAACTCACTAAACGATATTCTAAGACTCAAAGTATAATGCATTTCGATGTAAAACAATGTTTTGAACAACTTCTAGTTTTACCCGAGACTTGAAACGGAATAAAAATAGACGAAAATGCCCTTGCATTAAATCTGTGATATTTTAGAATTATTTAGAAAATAACTTCTTAGATTTTACATTCTCAAATGAGCGTAACGTGCTCGATTTAAATGTTTACTGGTAAAATATTATGTCCTAAACGAACATCTCAATAGATAAAAATATATTTTTATGTCTAAAGTTATAAAAATATTTTCTCGACACTGTTAAATTTCCTATAAAGTTTCTGTACAAAGTATATTTTTCGACACAGCTTGAAATTGAATCCAAATTTCATAATAACTCATAATTAGTGTGCACACAAGACTAGTGGATTCCATAAAGACGAAAGAGAATAAACTATAAAGTTAATCATGTAAAGAAAACACATTATATAAATGGTTCAAGAATACCAACGAAAATCTAAGAAATCAACAATGACGCCTGACATCCGTTTCTTCGATTGCAAGATGCAGTGCAGGAAGGTCTCATGGTGGCGTGATTTTCCAAAATCACAAGACATACCGAGAAAGAAACAAAATATTAACAAGTCACACTCCTGAAGCGAGGAGGTTTAATGAAAAGGGAGGATACAAGTAGGATCTTATTCCAAACAATCGTCACATAATAAATGACGATCATGTGTTCAAGGTACAACGGATGTTTTAAGTCGAAGTCGAAACGTAGAATGGTCAATGAAATAAAATGTAATCCATGTACAAGTGTCGTGTAAAACGGTGGCGTAAAGGTAAATCAAGTTTATGAAAACCCACAATATTATTCAGGAACTGGTTCAACGAATGCTTCGAGATGTGTGAATCACATGGTGTCCTTTAATCTTTTCCGGAGACACATTGAGCTACACAATGGTCTATAGACTAGACATTCAGTTACGAATGGTCGGAAAGAAAATCTGCGTATCTAAATAGATATTTTAAAGAGGTTTAACAATGAAAGCAACACGCACGGTAGTAAGAATGAAAATCAGGAGTTTTATCGAAAACAACACTTATTCAATTCCGAACAATGGTATCACGAGAGTATGCACAACATATAGCAGCGAGTCGAGAAAAACAGACGGTTCAAAACGAACGAGCATATGAAGTCAGTCGTATCACGCATAAATGAAATAACAATAGTACTCAGAAAAATGAGCATGAAAAGTCGGCAGCATACGCGCTCTGAATACAAGTATGTAACGTCATAACAATAAGAAATCATCGTAACAAGATCAGTTCACAAGAACAAGAATTCAAGAAGTACAATATAGGCAGATGTAATCACGGTAACATTCAATGATAATTCATAAAGCTCTAGGCTTTGAGAAAACACAGTAATTATCGCCATTAAGGTAATGTAAACTTGCACCACGAAGTGCCCCATGTGTTTTTATTGGCTATAGCACTCGATACAAGGGATATCAGTATCTTGATATGTCCACCCAGCGGATTTACATCACGTGCCATGCTCAATTCGATGAAAATATTTTTCCCTTTGCATGTATCTCACCCATAACACCATCTGCTGAACTCCTTTTAACCATGTATTGTGATGATTTACCCATCTCTACATCACCATCACATGTGCCCACTCCATCAGAAGCTTCACCAAAAACATCACCAATCTCATCAGTTCCTGATCCTTTGATTTGTACATCGAAACACCACTGTCGCCTACCGCTACTGATCCGCAAACCACCCAACAGCCCGCTACTGATCCGCGAACCACCCAACAGCCTCCCTTTCGAGGTCAAACATTGCCATCTATAGAGCCCACCTCATCAACCCCATCAAGACATCATATGGTGACTCGATCCAAAGATGGTATATTCAAACCACGCCACTTTGATGATCTTACTCATCTATCCTCTTCGGCACTTCATCAAGCCTTATTTGCTGCAAAAGAACCAAAAGGATTTAAAACTGCTTCAAACGATCCCAAGTGGTACGCAGCTATGTGCCTTGAGATGACGGCTCTTCTACATAATGCTACCTGGCAACTTGTTCCTCGTCCGACTTGTGCTAATATTGTTGGTTCAAAATGGGTTTTTCGCACCAAATTCTGATCCGATGGCACAATTGATAAGTTTATAGCCCGCCTCGTTGCTCAAGGTTGTCCTTAACAAGTGGTCTCTTTATCAATTGGATGTAAAAAAATGCTTTCTTAAATGGCAATCTATCTGATGTGGTTTATATGGAACAACCACCAGGATTTGTCGACTCGAGGTTTCCAAATCATGTTTGTCGTCTCAAAAAGGCTGTTTATGGGCTTAAACAAGCTCCACGGGCATGGTTTCATCGACTAAGCACGTTCCTTGTCAGCCTCGGTTTCACTTGCAACCGCGCTGACACGTCTCTTTTTCTCTTCAAAAAGGACTATTGGATTCTCTACTTATTAGTATATGTCGATGATATCATCTTGACCGGGAACAATGATATGCTTCTTCAAAAGTTTATTACTCGCCTTAACAAAGAGTTTTTGCTAACTGATCTAGGAAAGCTGAATTATTTCCTTGGTCTTGAGGTTTCCTATGTTAACTCAAGCATCTTTCTCAGTCAATCTGAATATGCTCATGACATTCTTGCCCGTGCTAATTTGTTGAATGCAAAACCGGTCGCTACACCTCTCTCAACTTCGACTTACTTTACTAGCCAAGGCACTCCATACTCGGATCCTACACATTATCGATCTTTAGTAGGGGCTCTCTAATATCTTACCATCACCCAACCTGATCTCTCTTATGTCGTTAACCAAGTCAGTCAATTCTTGCACAATCCCATGCAAGATCATTTCCAGGCAGTGAAACGGATTCTACATTATGTCAAAGGCACCATATCCTATGGTCTTTCTTTTTCCCATGCTCAGTCGCCAACCATTTTAGGATATTCAGATGCGGATTGGGCACGTTGTATAGAGACCCGAAGATCAACCTACGGTTACTCCATCTTCCTTGGTGGTAATTTAGTCTCATGGAGTGCGAAGAAACAACCAACAGTTTCTCGTTCTAGTTGTGACTCAGAATATAGAGCTTTGGCAAACACTGCTTCCGAGATAATTTGGATTACTCATCTCCTTCGGGAACTTCATGTGCTCCCTTCGGGGCGTCCTACGCTCTTATGTGACAACCGAAGTGTGAGACCCCCAAAATCCGACATGGAACAACTAGGCAACGAGGGGGTAACACGTCATAGTACAAGAAACAATGAATTACAGTTCATATAAAGGTGACGAAATAAAAACATGTACATTACATCATAAAAGGTCAGAGTTTTTAAACATAGGTCCCAGAGTTTTAGAAGCGGAAAATTAATTATTTCGTCTCAATTTATAACATATAGTTACCCAAAAGATATAATAAACTCCTGACAGTTTTTACTAAAAACAGTCTTTTTAAAGCATCACAAAAATCTCCAAGTTGCGATAATCTCCTGCGGGCTCCTATCCAAGCAAAGCTAAGTAATAATACCTAAGATTAAACATGTAAAATCGTCAACACAAAGTTGAGTGAAATTCATAGGTTTAGTAATAAGAATGTGGAACACAAGCATTCGTTTAAAAACACGTAGTAGGGGAAATGGTTATATACGTCAACCACAATCCGATACTATTATCATTATTTCTTTTTAGTTTCATGAACCGAAGCTTAACTACGTAAGTATTCAGCCTAAATACTCAGGTATAAACAAATATTAGTGCATCAAGGTACTTGAGACGGGGATAGTCAATCCCGATGGATCCACCTACAACATTCGCGCTTAGTACTCGAAATTAACGGTTCATGATCGAAGAGATGAAACTCAAGGCTAACGTCTAAAAACAATAATAATATCGAAAATCTGAAAATCTTACACGATCTGGATAGCATACAAGTTCTGGATAGCATATATTTTTTTAAATGGTTGTGTTCCACCATGTAAAATCTCACCCCGTGTTTAGAAACCATGTACAAGTAAAAAGGGGCTATGAACTCACCTTAGCCACGAGGTAAGTCAATCACGGTACTCAGCAACTGAGTAGAAACAATGGTAGCGAGACGATCACCGACGATATGGATGCCCGGGAAACACGAAAACCGCAACCTATCAAAATAAGGCGCGCGTTAAGACTCGAACTCGAATATCGATATGTACCAAATATAATATGACTCAAATGTTTTCAAAGTATACACGTTTCAGAACCATTGACACGAACCAAAAGAATCCATTTATCCAACGTTACATGTTAAAACACTTGAACAACTTGAAAATGACCCGTTATACGACACCAAGTTAACGCAAGTCAAACTATCCTTTACCCTTATTTATACCAGTAGCTAAGTCATTTATATAATGACTAGCACTTGAATAAGTCACCATGTCCGATGATGAATACTCAAACTCACGCAACACAAACATTGAACTAAGTGTCCAAAATAAAAATCAGCAAGTACACCTCGAATATACACACCGATCTACCCTATCTAGACTTGTCTGTTTTACATGAAAATTGGTGTCAATGTCACTTATAACCTGTATAAGACCTCACCAAAATTTGAGCCAAAGTTCACACTTTAAAATCCATCAGCTCGACACTTTACCTGACTCCAAATTTGGGACAGATTTGTGCACTTGTTTTGTAAAACCGTTTAGACCGCTTTAAAAGTACAAACTCGACAATCCGACTTTTGAAACCACTACTAGACTCATCAAACTCAGTTTGTAAACTTTGAAAATCAGTAGATACATTTATCTAACTAAGCCTAAAGTCCCCGAGAGTCGACCCAAAATCAGCCACAATTTCGGATTGTGCCGACTTGCGTCTCCCGGTACACGAAAACTAAAACTAGCATAACTTTTGACTCGTAATGAGTTAGAAGCTCTATCTTACACCAAAACGACGTCTCGGAAAACTCTACAACATTTACAAATAATATTAGTATTTATCAGACCTTAAACCCACGAAAATTCAGTTGAAGACCTGCTGTCCCAAATTGTACTTTTAGAAAACATGACAAATCCATATTTCAAGCAAAACCACTCATTCCCATACCCCTAAGATCATCATACTATCATACCCATCACCCAAACACTCCTAAAAAAACACTTGCATGTAAAATCTAACAAAATCAAAGTTTAAAAACAAGACTTTTAAGGATCAAAACATGATAATCTTACCAAAAACCTTACATGCAAGATGATCAAAATACAAATCCACCATGGAATTATAAAGTTTATAAAAACTTTGATGCATGTACATGATTTGCATATCAAAAGAACCACAAGAAGATTTTAGGAAGGGGTCTAGTTTTAGTTTTAGCTAGATCATGTTAATTGATGAAGAAAATGGGGTGTTTGTGGTGGTGTGGGTGACGGCAAGGGTGGTGGTGGGGAGAGAAATGCATTTTTTTTATTTATGAGTTGTGTGTGAGAAATGGAAGGAAAATTGGTTTATATATGTTAGTTTAAGTGGAGGGACCATTGTTGTCAAGTTTAAAACTTGTGGACTTTAAAACAATTAATAGTTTTAAAGGGTAGAAAATGTCTAATAGTAAATCTTAAAAATATTTACGGGGCTCGGGTTTCGTAAAAATACTTTTCAAAAGTTACAATGCATCATAAAAATGATTATACGATTTCTCGACACGACTTAATACGTAATTAAAACAAAATCGTCGAAAATATTAATTATCGAAACAATCGATAATAAAACGTAAACTTTTGTGCATCCGTCGGTATCGCGATCACTAGGAATTCTCGTTGTACATTGATTTTGAATAAACTCGTTGTAAAACGCACGCGGGTGATTTTAAATCAAAAACTTTGATTTAAATTAAATATGGAAAAATAAAATAAAAATTTTATAATTCCATATAAAGTATTGTCAATGAACAAAATAATACTTAAAAAAAGTATTATTTAAAAATCTCAGAATTTACATATAAGAATACAAGAAAACGAAATACGTTGGAAAATTCAAGAAGCACGAATAAAAAGAATAAAATAATGTTGGGAAAATACGGGTTCTCACAGTCTTCCCCCCTAATGGAACTCTGGTCCCCAGATTTCTCCTGAAAATATTAGAAGATGCGAACAAGAGGAGGTACAAAGTGTAGAACAAAAATCATTGCTTCCCATGTGAAATTTCCGTACCACGACGAATCTTAACGGTTAGAATTCACTACGCTCCTGTTTCTTAACTCCTTTTCGTATAACTTTTCGAACTCGGATTAGAATAACGATCTTTCAATACGGGGATACATCAAGAGATAGAGTTGATGGAAATACGTGCGATAAACTAACAAGAATGAACACAAGAATTGCTTAAACAAGCAAAGTGCGATAAAATGAACCAAAATTGTTAATCAACAAGGGGTTGCAAATCGTGCAACTGTAAAACGTGACAATCTTAAAACGTAATAATCCAGTTACAAAAGAACTAGAAGGGAAAAATAGATTACATATGATCATTCACAATATAGGCTGTCAAAATCAGTTGTCTAGGATTTTGGTATTACTTTAAAACTTAGTTTTAAATATTTTCTCGATTAAAAGAAAATTTTACCGGGTGTAGTGATTAAAAATCAAACTCTGTATAAAATGAGTGGGTAAACAGTTGTCAAATCTTTTTCTTGATCAGGATTTTCGAAGCAAAAGTAGAACAGTTCAAAATAGTTATCCTGATTGGCTTAAGAACTTTTGGATGTCTGCATGAAATTATCGTTAAAACCTCATGTTTATCGTTACCTTTAGGAAAAATCAGATTTTCCAAGTTATTTAGAATCATTGTTAGAAATTATAAATTAATTTAATAATTTAATTAGGTTGACAGTAAAGTATGATAAATTCAATTACTTTAAAAGATACAACTTGACGCTGTTTAAATATAAGTTATAAATTTACCCAAGAGGATGTATAGATCTTAACTTGAAACAGTTATTTTGGTAATCTAAACATTTGATAAAATGTATAAAACGTTCTTAAAAATTAATAATAAATTTTTAGAAATTCAAGAAAGTGTTTAAGGTCTCAAACGATAAACACGTAACTTTTTCTGGTTTCAAAAAGGTGACAAGACAACAACGAATAGGAATCATATAAAGGTCAACAATGTGTATGCGAGCGATAACACAAGGGAATAAAACAAAAATCATATCAATTCTTTACAACATGATAGAATAGACGCGTTGATAATAATAAAAATAGTGAGAAACAAAGGATTATAGCAATGATAATTTCACAGGTGTGGTTGACGTCACCACAACGGCTTATTAAGTTCTCATTGATCGATACACAATCGAAAGAGAAAAGCCACACAATAAATTTTCGAATCAAAGAAAATTCTTAAGGAGTTACTTGAGAGTAAATTCCAGTAAAACGAACAACATTAGCAATGAAAAACGAAATCAACACATGATTCACACGAATGAATTTCAAGACGATGAAATCTAACACACATAATGACGGATACACGAAATCATCGTTCACGTCCAGTCATAAATCATTAATCACGTACAGAGACGTTTCGAAGGTCTACCAAAAGAGATGGAGAAGGTCGATCGTTGTAGAGGCATAACAACGTTGAAACTTTCAAGTCTGGTATCAATGGTAAGAATTTAGACAAGTGGTAACGAAAATCGCATCGTGAGGATGATGAGGTAACAGGTAAAACAAAGGTCGTTGAGTAAAGAAATATGTTGATGCAAAAGTTGGTTGATCCTTGCTAGACCCGAATTAGGCTTAATTCGGGTTGGCTGGGCTCCGTCTCCTGCACCAAGTGAATCGTTTGGTTGGAATCCTGCACACTAAACAGCACGCGTTAGGCTTACCGTGGGAATGTTTCCCACGATTAGACTCCGGCGTGAGAGTAAGTAATCGATTTAAGGTTTATGTGAGTTTAGAGTACCAGTCGTAATACCTTTGTGGAACCCTTGGGGGTTCCTTTTATAGGCAGTGAAACCCTAGTGGGCTTCCACTGATGCTTCGGCCCCAAGGAAGAGATAATCACCAGAATTTAGAATGATTGTTATCTTCTAATCTTGGTAGTGAATATCCTCTCTTATTGGGATAAAGATACTCCAGACAGAATATGATTCTGTCTAATTGTATGTCGGCCGCACTGGGCCGTGGGCCGCACACATGTGCGGTTACTGTTCATTCAAGCCCATAAGCCTGAATGATATTTATCCACCCATCTATGATGGACCGGATACGGGTAGTACCCGTGGGCCGGGCTCATGACCCGGTTGGGGACTATACGTCATCATGTCCCCCCAGTCTAGTTGTTACAGTCGTAGACGTAACCTCTAGACTATCAAGGTGCTCTCCGGACATACCAAGGAAAGACAGGAAATGAGACATTGAAATGTTTGTTATCCTGGCCGCACGTGGCGAACCTTCGTGGGAATATTTAATGAATACTACCTCAGTCCGCACACAACGACCGAGACAACTTAAATGTGACATTAAATACGGTCTTACGTAAGAGCCGCATAACCTGACAAGAATAAAAAAAAACATTAATGATAGTCAACAAACCAGTCGCATGCCTACAAAAGTGCATCATTAATGCTCACCCTTGAGCCACGCAAAACTGTTGAAGAAGTGACCCGTGGGTCCCCCTCTGGCGTTGCAGAAATGTCAGAAACCCTATCCGTTGGATAGGCAAGGTGGCTGACACGTGTCGAAGATCCAAGGTACCTCGGAAACCGAGGCAACCCTATATAAGAGTGGGTATGCGTGTTTGTTACACACACACCCCACTCCTTCTTCCGCCATTGTCAACCTCTAGCTTTTATCTCCCAAATTTTTTGCCTTCTTTTCCACGGATTTTCGTCGCCGCAGGTTAGATCATCACACCCTTAAAGACCTTTTTATAAAATATGGTAAAGGATAATCCCCTTATCACGGATGTCCTGAACGTGATGTCTGCGGAAAAATACCTCGACTTTCTGTCGAAGTATTATGTACCCGAAAGCGTACACCCCACCTATCCGGGTGATGGTGAGGCTATTACGGATGCACCGGCGGGGAAAGTAGGCATATATACACGCTTGTTTGACTCAGCCAACTACCGTATCCCGTTGTCCAAGTTCTTGGTAGACCTTCTTTTGCATTATGACTTTCATATCACCCAGCTCCACTGCATAGGGGCGTGTAAAATCAACCAGTTTGAGATTACATGCCATACCTGCGGAGTAACCCCCACCGTGAACCTTTTTAGGGCTTTCTACTTTCCCCAGTTAGTGAACGGGTAGTTGTCGTTCAAGAAACGACCCGGGAATGCCCCGATGACATATAGGAAACCTCTGACTCCCTTAAGAATTGGTACGACCATTATTTCTTTGTAGATGAGAAAGTATTCCCTACCCCCTTCGTACTTAAAACCAAAGCCCCAAAAGACTATCCGCCCAAATCCAAAGATTATAGTAGCCGGGACCTGAAAATACTAGATACCCATCGGACGGAATTCCATAGAGGATTGCCGGAACACTTTCTGTGCTTAGTAGGGATAAGCCGCCGTTACTTTTGGAGGGATGACTTATACCCGTGCTTCTTAACGGAACAGGGCGAGGGTAGGTCCAATATATATTTTGTAAATTTGATTTATCACATATGCGTAGAATTTTACTAACCCATATACTTCTACAATTGTTTGCAGAGATGAACCTTCACGGACTAATCCGTCAGGGCGACCCCATGAAGGTGGCGGAGGGATTCCGGACGTTAAAGCCGAATGAGCTCCCCTTGCTAGAAGCTTTAGCCGACCGCACGATGCCGCTTGAAGAGACAACCGAGCCCAGGTCGGACGAAGGAGAGCCTGTTATCGAGAAATCCCCATTGGATTTTCATAACGAAGACGACGACGACCCATTGCTGGAGGGAGGCACCATCAATCATGAGGAAGAGCGTAATCCCAATGAAGACACCACGCAAGCTTCCGGATCCACCCCACTTACCTCCAGAAAGAGAAAAACAACCAGGCGGGTGGCAAAGAAAATTGGGGAGAATGCCGGAGTTGCAAATGCTCCTCCCAAGAAGCTGCGGAAAGACCATCCACAATACCAAGAAGGAAGCAGCACCACGACTGCCCAAGCCGACCCTACCCCGACCATGGAAGGGCCAGTTCTGCGAGTCGCCCCTGTGAGCGCCGTAGCTCCTACCGGCCCAGACCCTGACATTGGCACCTCGTAAGTACCCCTCGTGATTATGATTTATACCTTTGTATGATATATATAGACTAATTTTTTAAACAACAGGGTGAATCCGGCAGCCGCAGCGCAAGGAGAAGAAGTGGGGAGAAATCCATCCCCCGCGCCAACCAACAATCCCCCATCACCTGCTACCGCATGTGCCAAGGAACCGCGCCCCGAGGGGCCAGAAGAGAGCTTGCGCTTAGCATGGAACTTATCGAGCTTGACACGGCTGGAGGCCGAATCCGAGTGTTCAGAATTCATCGAACACATCACCCCGCCTGCCCTCGCACAGGATTTAGATGAACTAGATCATGAGGCCCTGATTGAACAGTTTGACGTATCATCCGCACATCAGGTGACGGTGGGTGCCGCGTTAAGACGCCGTCTGATCCAGGCCCTCACTAATGTGAGCCGTGCTGACAAGAGGATAGCCCGCCGTGAGGCGATGGTCGTGAAAAACGAGAAGACCATCGCATCCTTGCAGGCGGCATTATTGACCGCCGAGGCGACGGTGAAGGAGCAGGCGCTTCACGCCGATACCAGAGAGAAGCGTATTGCTGAGTTGGAGGCCCTCGTAGCCGCATCAAATGAGAAGGTAAACTTTCAGAAATGTTGTACATACACTCCTACTTCTTGTATGCATGTAGCCCAAAAAGTATATATTCTTGTAATAACTCCAAATTTCATACGCAGGTGTCTGCGGCTGAGGCTGCTACTAAGGCGGTGACCGTGCAATCATTCAGCATTGCCCAGGAGCGTGACGCACTGAAGGAAGAATTGACGCAGGCCCAAATTAATCTTGAAAATCAAGTTGCCTTAGCTGATGAAGAGTTAAGCAAGGTGGTTGTGAGCTGCGCGGAGAGAGTATGCCCCCCTACTAACCGCTACAGCCGGTCGTAGGTGGATTATCGGGCAAGGACTGCGGCTTGCCGTAAGTGGGGCCCTGAACGCTCCACACCTACTACAGGCATTTGCTGGGGTCGTATCCGATGGGATCGACCGTGGTAGGCATGAAGGCCTGGTCAAAGTTGCGGAGATGATCGCAAAAGATGAAGATATCACACAGCATCCGTATCACAACCCCTCCGCAGCGGGTAAGATGACTGCGTCCATGGATGCCTTGGCAGAACTCCAACACCCCCTCCTGGACGAGCTTGAAGCAATGAAAGATGCTCCAAACGAAACAATAATGTCCCGGCTGAGTGCTGATCCTATTCCCTTGACGTTGGCTACTTATGATTCCGTATCCAAAGCCATGTCAGGCGAGAAGCCGCTTGGAGAAGCTCTAGATGCTCTTGCAGTCAAAGTTCAGGACGGGAAAGATGCTCGTGGGGAGGCCCTTCGTGCTTTAATTGAGGAAGGGAAGAAGGATCTAGGGGAATTCCTACCCCCCTTGTAACTTATCTGTTGTAAACACTTGTGATTATATTCGTCCGTGTATGCACACGGCTAAGACATATATGTAATAACTTGTCCTTTTATTTAGAAGTCCGTGACAACTACGGCCATTTTGTTTATTGTTAATTTTGAAACTTGTGTATTTCATTGTATTTCAATGCCGCATGATGTATCACGTCTTACACATAAAGAAAAAAGGGAAAATACATACAAGTCTATAATTTACTAGACATGCGACGTGCGTCTTTACTATGCAGAGTACCGTGTGGATACGGTGCACAAAAACTTATCACAACGTCTTGTGAGTAAGGCGTCTAGTAAGGATACATGATCCGTGCGGCTGGGGTTGCATCCCTCTTACGCGGCAAGTTGAATTAGTAGGTTCACTTAATCCTCTTACCCCGCCTGGAGGCGTATAGTACATGTACGGTAATTTGAAAGAATGCATATGAATAAAACATGGCATATTATAACACAAGTAAAAAATTCATACGACTTAACAAAAAAAATCTAAAAAAATGATTTGCACGAAACAGGCCGTGGAGCTAGCTAGGCACCACGGCATTTTATTTAGAACGTTTACATTTTGTTTGAACAATAATGACAAGTCCTAAGAAACAAGAAAGGAATCTAAACAAACATAAGACAAGACAAAACAGATGAACCCGCATGGTTCTTCAAAGATAGCACTTTTAAGACTGCACATAGCGAAGTACCCATGCGGAAGCCGTAGCTTTCAAAGATAGCACCTTTTGAGATTGGAAATATTCCATGTGCGTTCTAGGTCGCGCCCATCCATATCACGTAACCTGTACGCGCCTCGTCCTAAGGCTTCAGTGACTTCATACGGTCCTTCCCACTTGGGGCCCAGCTTTCCTGTGTTCTCCGCTCGACTTGCTTCATTAGCACGATAGACATAGTCTCCCGGTCGAAAAGAAACACCCTTGACCTTGGCGTCATAATAAGCCTTCATCTTAGCCTCATTGATGGCTGCTATTTCCCTCTTTTCTTCCAGCAGATCCAGGTTGATTCGCAACTGTTCATCGTTCGTGACGACATTAACCTCCGCTGTGCGGATGGTAGGCATTCCTATTTCTGCTGGAATAACAGCTTCAGTTCCGTAGGCCAATGCAAATGGAGTATCCCCGTTGGCTGTTTTGATCATAGTTCTATGCACCCATAGCACATGTGATAACTCATCGACCCATTTGCCACTTCGTTCATCCAGACGCGCCTTGATGCCATTCCCCAAGCTCCTATTTGCTCGTTCGACGAGGCCGTTTGTTTGTGGATGCTTAACAGATGCGAAGCGCCGTTTGATGTTTAATGATGCACACCAATCTTTGAATGGGTTGTCCGTGAACTGCTTGCCGTTGTCCGAGATGATTTCTCCTGGTAGACCAAAACGGCACACAATGTGTTCCCACATAAACTTCTTGACCTGCTTACCTGTGATAGACTTGACTGCCTTGGCTTCTATCCATCGTGTGAAGTAGTCCATTGCAACAATCAAGAATTTAACCCCCCCCCCCGCAGCTACAGGAAATGGTCCTGCAATGTCAATTCCCCACTTATAAAATGGCCATGGGGACGTGATAGGTGTAAGCTCCTGCCGCGGGTGCCGCGGTACTGGCCTATGCACTTGGCAATCATTGCACTTGCGAATCATATCGTGCGCGTCTCTGTGCATCGTAGGCCAATAATAACCTGTTCGTAAGGCTCTAGCTACCACGGATCGTGGGCCTGCATGCATGCCGCATAACCCTTCGTGTATGTCACTGATTACGTAAGCTGCCTGGCGTGGTCCAACACACCGCAGCCACGGCTGCAAGAAAGAGCGCTTGTAAAGGATGCCTTCTCGAAGTTCAAAATGTTGCGACTTCCTTTTAATGCGCCTTGCTGCTTTTTCCTCGTCTGGAAGGGTCTCATTAGTCAAATAGTTGATGATTGGGGTCATCCACGTAGGTCCCTCCTCTTCAACTATAGCGGCAACCTCCCCTTCCGTTATAGATTTCTCCTTGAGTATTTCCACCAAAACTTGTTTAGACAAGTGAGCGAAGCTCGTGGATGCGATCTTGCTAAGAGCATCCGCTTTCTTGTTCTCGCCCCTTGGCACCTGCTTGATGGAAAACTTACTGAAAGTCGCGATTAACGACTTGACTTTTTCCAAGTACCTGACCATGTTGTCCTCCTTAGCCACATACCCACCTAGAATATGGTTCGCGACAAGCCGTGAGTCCACGTAGGCCTCAAGGTTGCGGACTCCCATTCTGGCGGCGATTTTTAAACCCACAATTAATGCTTCATATTCCGCTTCGTTGTTGGTGGCCGTGAACTCAAAACGGAGGGCGTACGTGAATTCCATTCCTTCTGGATTTGTGAGGATGAGACCTGCCCCGGACCCGTCTGTACACGAGGATCCGTCCGTGAATAGCACCCAAGGTTCCGTTGGGATCTCGTCTTGCTTAATGATTGGTCCTTCCTCATCCGGCTTCTCGATCAAGAAATCTGCCAAGATTTGGCCTTTAACAGCCGTCCTTGGTCTGTAAGATATATTATGCCCCCCCCCCCCAATAGGATGCTCCATTTTTGTAGCCTCCCTGCCACGTCCGGTCTAGAAATAACCTGCTTGATTGGCTGATCAGTAATAACCACAATTGGGTGCGCCTGAAAGTACCGGCGCAACCGCTTTGTAGCAAACACTAGTGCTAACACCAATTTTTCCATGGAGGAATAATTCAACTCCGCCCCTTGTAGTGTTCTACTTATAAAGTAGACCGGAGTTTGTATTGTATCTCTATCCGTCATAAGTACCGCGCTTATTGCGCCATGAGTAGCTGAGAGATACATAATGAGTTCCTCCTTTGGCCGGGGAGCTACTAGCATAGGGAGAGATGCGAGATGCTGCTTGAGTTGGCCGAAAGCTTCCTCGGCTTCCTTCGTCCAGCGGAATTCTCCCTTTCTAATACACTTCTTGAGTGTCTTAAATAGGGGTAATGACTTCTCTGCGGATTTAGATAGGAATCTATTCAGCCCGGCTAACTTCCCATTCAGGGACTGCACCTCCTTCCGTGTCTGAGGGGACGGCAGTTGTATCACTGCATCCGTCTTCTCTGGGCAAGGTTTGATGCCATTTGGGTCAATCAAATATCCCAGGAACATTCCCTCAGTTGCTCCAAACGTACATTTCTTTGGATTTAACTTCATGTTAATCCTTCTCAGCGTGTCGAATGTCTCTTGGACATCCCGGAGAAGTGCCTCCTCCGTGTGACTTTTTATCACCAAGTCATCAACATAGACTTCCAGGTTGCGTCCTATTTGTGATTCAAAAGCTTTATCCACCAACCGCTGATATGTAGCGCCGGCGTTCTTCAGTCCAAACGGCATTTTCGTATAGCAATATACGCCCTGGCTCGTATGGAACGCCGTTTTTTCTACATCCTCCTCCGCCATCTGGATTTGGTGATACCCTTTATATGCATCCAAGAAGCATTTGAAAGGATATCCACACAAGGACTCCACCTTCCAGTCGATTTCTGGTAACGGGTAACAGTCCTGTGGGCAGGCCTTGTTTAGATCCGTGAAATCCACACACATGCGCCAACTTCCGTCATGTTTCTTGACCATGACCGGATTAGATAACCACTCGTGGTAGTATACCTCGCGCATGATGCCTGCGTCCACTAGTTTCCGTACTTCCTCCAGTATCACTTGGCTGCGCTCGGGCGCCTGGCCGCGCTTCTTTTGCTTAACGGGTTGGTACCCTTGGCGGATCTGGAGCTTATGCTCTGCTATCGCGCGTGGCACGCCTGTCATATGCTTTGGCTCCCATGCGAATATATCTAGGTTTGCACTCAAGAGAGAGCACATGGCCCTTTTGCCGCTATCCGAGAGCGCCCCTCCTATGGATACCTCCTGTTCTGGATAGTCGGGGTGAATTGCTACCTTCCAATTGGGAGGTGGTGATCCATCCTTGGGTGGGACAGGTGGAGCCGGTGTTGTCACGGTATGACACTCGGATGTTGGTATGACTGTGTTGTAAATAGTAACGATTCCCCCCTCAACGGGGAATTTGATCATTTCGTGTGCCGTAGAGGGTACTGCCCGGATAGCCAAAATGCCTGGTCTGCCTATGATCCCATTATACGGAGAGTGTGAGCGTATCACCATGAAGTTCATCCACGTCGTAGTGGAATGTTCCTCATTCCCAATGGTGACAAGCAAACGCAATTGCCCTATCGGCCAGATAGTGTCTCCACTAAAGCCAGTAAGCGGCGACGTGGCCGGTACTAATTGGCTTCTTATTTCTGGGCATAACTGCACAAAACAGTGTTCATACAGTACCTCTGCTGACGATCCTCCATCCACATACATGCGACGAACGTTGTGTGTTCCAATGCTTATCTCAATAGTGAGAAGCGCATCAATCACATCGCTTGCTGTGATGGGAGGGAATGAGATTTCCCTGCCGCGTGAAAATTTTTGGCCAACTTTCTGCCTCGTGCGGCGCTGTCTGGATTGGATCATGTATATGGTCGAAGACTTGTCCTTTTGGGGATCCTTCTTATCATACTTCTTGTTGTTGTCTTTTCCGTCCTTCCAATCCTTAACCAGGTGCTTGAGTTTTCCTGATTTGATCAGCGACTCAATATGTTTCTTGAGCTGGATACACTCCTCCGTGCCGTGTCCTTTGTCATTATGGAACTCGCAGAAGCGACTTCCTTGCCGACGTTCCGGGGGAGTGGTCATTGGGGGAGGCCTTGGAAAGTTCTCCCCTTCAGTCAGCAAGATCTCCCGGTAGGACATCTTTAGGGGGGTGAACTTATCGTCCGACCGTCCGCCTTTGCTTTGGCTCTTATAGTCTGAGCCCTTGTTATTGTTCTGATTACCTTGACCGCCCGACTGTCTCCGGGACTGGTCATTTGACCGGTACCCATTTCCTCGGGATAGGTAGGCCGCGGCAACAGCTGTTTCTCCCTCTATGAAATTTCTGACCCTTTCCATGAGGTCATCATATCTCTCTGGACGCTTGTCATTGAGGCGCCTGATCAGTTCTCTGTCTGTTATGGCGTGCATGTAGTCAGAGATTTTCAGGAGCTCTGGCATGGTTCTTGTGCGTGTGCACTCATCATTGAAGCGCTCAGTGAAGGCTTCTGTGGACTCCCCCGGCCGTTGCTTGACGGTTGCCAATGAGACCGGATCCCTATTATACTTCTTCCTTTGAGTATAATTGTTCTCAAACACAGTGCGTAGTTCTGTGAAACTATCAATGCTCCGTGGGGGGAGTGCCTCGAACCAGTCACGGGCGTTTCCAATCAAGGTCGAATTGAACATTTGGCACCATATGGGCATGGGCCATCGCTCAATTTTAGCCTGCGTATCAAATATTTTGAGGTGATCCACAGGATCACCGGACCCATCATAAGTCTTGATACACGCCGGCATGCGACGTTTGGTGTCCTCAGAATAGTTCCGTATGCGGAGGGTGAACGGGTCTTCCCTGGGATCCGCCCATGGCCGGGTGAGCCTAGGGTCATCCCATGGTTCACACCATGGACGCGAGAGATCCTCTGCTTCCGATAGTAAGGGCCACCATAATACTCCTCATTGTTTGGTGGTGGAGGGGTGCGCCTAGGCCGGCGGCGCTTAGGCGGATGGTCAATTGAGTCCTCCCCAGACGGATCTGGGGACGGTGGTGGTGCCCCATCTTTTGAATAGGGACCACTTTTTTGAGACGAACCAGGAGCCTTTCTCCCAGTGTTCATTCTGTCCCACACACTCGGGCGGCGTGCAGTTCTGGCCAGCTCTCGATCTGGCCGTTCGGGTGAACCATCCGACTTTTCTCCCTCTCGTGATTGCACCAGTTCCTGCACGAGGCGATCCCCTATGCGTTCAAACACATTCCGGGGTTGAGGAATTTCCTCAAAGGTGCCCTGTTCCTGAGGTCGAGCTCTCCTTTTTCTCTGAATTTGGGAGGAGGTGATTGGTCTGGTGTCACCAAAGTTGAGTCTGGACTGGAGGTTCCTCCCCAGATTCAACCTCGATGCGATTCCCGGGACGATCCTATCGAAGATCTGCGTGAGAACTCGAGTAAGATCCTCCTCGCTGAGTGGTAGGACCTCTACCTCTTCCTCTACCGATGGTCTGCGCGGCTCCTTGTTAGGAGGGTTGGGCGCACTCCCTGGGTCTGGATTGTCCAGGGTTGAGGTAGGTGG
The DNA here is from genome assembly GCA_025667525.1 of Glebionis coronaria. Taxonomy (NCBI): domain Eukaryota; kingdom Viridiplantae; phylum Streptophyta; class Magnoliopsida; order Asterales; family Asteraceae; genus Glebionis; species Glebionis coronaria. The sequence continues at coordinate 548,378,674 of CM046881.1, read as the reverse complement.
GGGCGTTATGGAGATCGTGCTCGTTACCCCCAAGGGCTGGAAGCCGCTACGGTTGCCCGGTCCGCCTGCAAGGCGGCTAGGTGATTGGGTGGGGATGAGTATCCCTTCCCCTTGGGACTTCCGGTTTCCAGGATTCATATTCCTGGGATTGGCTTGCTGATGCCCTTTCGTCATTGGAATTTGAGATGAGGTTTTGTTCTAGCTTAGTGTTATGGGTCCCACGGATGGCGCCAACTTGTTGATGCAAAAGTTGGTTGATCCTTGTTAGACCCGAATTAGGCTTAATTCGGGTTGGCTGGGCTCCGTCTCCTGCACCAAGTGAATCGTTTGGTTGGAATCCTGCACACTAAACAGCACGCGTTAGGCTTACCGTGGGAATGTTTCCCACGATTAGACTCCGGCGTGAGAGTAAGTAATCGATTTAAGCTTTATGTGAGTTTAGAGTACCAGTCGTAATACCTTTGTGGAACCCTTGGGGGTTCCTTTTATAGGCAGTGAAACCCTAGTGGGCTTCCACTGATGCTTCGGCCCCAAGGAAGAGATAATCACCAGAATTTAGAATGATTGTTATCTTCTAATCTTGGTAGTGAATATCCTCTCTTATTGGGATAAAGATACTCCAGACAGAATATGATTCTGTCTAATTGTATGTCGGCCGCACTGGGCCGTGGGCCGCACACATGTGCGGTTACTGTTCATTCAAGCCCATAAGCCTGAATGATATTTATCCACCCATCTATGATGGACCGGATACGGGTAGTACCCGTGGGCCGGGCTCATGACCCGGTTGGGGACTATACGTCATCAAAATATGTGCTTGAAGCATGTTCTTTGTTCAAGAAAAGATAAGGGTTCATATGCGTAAGTCGCGAACAGATCATACTCGCATAAGATGTAAAAGTTTTCAAAACTTTTATTTTATCTAACTTTTTAATGAACAATATTAAATAGTTGATTGTTGGTCAAACATTTAGAGCGACTACTATTTGGCCTTTCATGGCTCCTTCTAAATTAGGCATAGGTGATCAGGCCATGCATAATTTAGGACTAGCATTGCGATGCTCATCTTCGTCAAACCAGTATTACATATTATATTATTTAAACTATATATATAATGCCATTTGTAAAAACAGAAATAAAAATAACATATGAAACTTTTCGCCACTAAGTTATTGGCTACATATTTAAATCAACCATTTTATTGTTACAAGAATTCTTAACAAGACCAATGTAGAACAATTGGTGAGAATACATTGTAAAATTAATATAAATTAATTTTATAAGATAGCATTCAATTATTTAAGAAAGCCTAAGTGAAACCTTTTGTAAAATAATTCACAAACAAGACTAGTTTGAGTTTATATAAAGTAACGAGTGGGTTACAAGAGGGAAATAAGGAGTAGTTCAAGACTGTCAACGAAATGGTTACAAGGTGATAAGGTTTCAAGAGGTTTAGCCGAAATCGTCAAGAAACACGTGTCATGATGGTAACGAACGATGAATATAAGAACTTCAACCTCGGTCCAATTCAGTGGTACGATAGAAGCAGAGAAAGACAAAGTAGAATGACAAATAAGTCATAAATAAAATAAAAGAAAGGAATCCGTATGTGTACACATCGTGATTTATTTGACCAAAAATATACTTTTAAGAAAGTAGGGTATCAGTTAACAAATAGTACAATCACTCAGAAAAGTTTCTATATTAGGAAGTTACCGAATTTCAAAAGTTCAAGATCTACTTATAAGTATGACCGAACTCAAAGTTACTATTTTATACTTGTTCAAACGCAATCATTGTTTTTAGTTTGCAAAATATCATTAGTTAATGTTTTATGAGCTCAAACGAACTCAAAAACGCTTGAAATCATATTTTTAAAGTCTATCAGTTTTGACTTTTGGGTTTGACCCGACCAATTGGCTTGCTAAATGATATTCTAAGACTCAAAGTCTAATGCATTTCGATGTAAAACAATGTTTTGAACAACTTTTTAGTTTTACCCGAGACTTGAAACGGAATAAAAATAGACGAAAATGCCCTTGCATTAAATCTGTCAGCAAAACGATATTTTAGAACTACGCAAAAATAAGTTCTTAAATTTCACAATCTCAAATGAGCGTAACCTGCTCGATTTTAATGTTTAGTGGCCAAATTTTATGTCCTAAACGGACGTCTCAACAAGTAGAAATATTTATTTTTATGTCTAAAGTTATAAATATATTTTCTCGACACTGTTAAACTTCATGTAAAGTTTCTATACAAAGTATATTTTTCGACACATCTTGAAATTAAATCCAAATTTCATAATGACTCAGAATCAATGTACACACAAGACTTGTGGATTCCATAAAGACGAAAGAAGATAAACTGTATAATTAATCATGTAAAGAAAACACAGTATGGAAATGATTCAAGAATGCCAACTATAATCTGAGAGATCGAAAACGACGCATATCATCCGTGTCTTCGGCTGCAAGATGCAATGCAGGAAGGCCTCCTGGCGGCGTGATTTTCCAAAATCACAGGACATACCGAGAAAGAAACAAAATATTAACAAGTCACACTCCTGAAGCGAGGAGGTTTAATGAAAAAGGGAGGATACAAGTAGGATCGTATTCCAAACAATCGTCACATAATAAATGACGATCATGTGTTCAAGGTACAACGGATGTTGTAAGCCGAAGTCGAAACGTAGAATGGTCAATGAAATAAGATGTAATCCATGTACAAGTGTCGTGTAAAACGGTGGCGTAAAGGTAAATCAAAATTATGAAGACCCACAATATTAGTCAACACTGATTCAAATAATGCTTCGAGATATGTAACTCACACGATATCCTTTAGTCTTTCTTGGAGGCACATTGAGCTACACAATGGTCTATAGACTAGACATTCAATTACGAAGGGTCGGAAAGAAAATCTGCGTATCTAAATAGATATTTTAAAGAAAATAAACAATGCAAGCAACATGCACGGTAGTAAGAATGAAAATCAGGAGTTTCATCGAAAACAACACTTATTCAATTCCGAACAATGGTATCACGAGGGTATGCACAACATGTAACAGCGAGTCGAGAAAAACAGGCGGTTCAAAACGAACGAGCATATGAAGTCAGTCGTATCACGCATAAATGAAATAGCAATAGTACTCAGAAAAATAAGCATGAAAAGTCGGCAGCATACGCGCTCTGAACACAAGTATGTAACGTCATAACGCTATAAAATCATCGTAACCAGATCAGTTCACAAGAACAAGAATTCCAGAAATACAATAAGAGCAGATGAAATCACGGTAACAACCAATAATAATTCATGAAGCACAAAGGCTTTGAAAAGACACAGTAATTAACGTCATCAGGGTAACGTACTATTTCAACATGAAATCAAGAGATGAAATACTACAACGATAATTAAAAGTAAATAATAAGGATTAGAGAGTTACCCGCAAAGATATCGAACAGCAATGGCAGATTCTGTGTAAGACACTTAGAAACAATAAAATATTTGAACTTTCGGTTATAGACTAAGTTTTTGAAAAGGACTCAGTTCCCTATAACCATCGCTCTGATTCCACTCCGTGAGACCCCCAAAATCCGACATGGAACAACTAGGCAACGAGGGGGTAACACGTCATAGTACAAGAAACAATGAATTACAGTTCATATAAAGCTGACGAAATAAAAACATGTACATTACATCATAAAGGTCAGAGTTTTTAAATATAGGTCCCAGAGTTTTAGAAGCGGAAAATTATTTCGTCTCAATTTATAACATATAGTTGCCCAAAAGATATAATAAACTCCTGACAGTTTTTACTAAAAACAGTCTTTTTAAAGCATCACAGAAATCTCCAAGCTGCGATAATCTTCTGCGGGCTCCCATCCAAGCAAAGTTAAGTAATAATACTTGAGATTAAACATGTAAAATCGTCAACACAAAGTTGAGTGAAATTCATAGGTTTAGTAATAAGAATGTGGAACACAAGCATTCGTTTGAAAACACGTAGTAGGGGAAATGGTTATATACGTCAACCACAATCCGATACTATTATCATTATTGTTGTTTAGTTTCATGAACCGAAGCTTAACTACGTAAGTATTCAGCCAAATACTCAGGTATAAACAAATATTAGTGCGTCAAGGTACTTGAGACGGGGATAGTCAATCCCGATGGATCCACCTACAACATTCGCGCTTAGTACTCGAAATTAACGGTTCATGATCGAAGAGATGAAACTCAAGGCTGACGTCTAAAAGCAATAATAATATCGATAATCTGAAAATCTTACACGATCTGGATAACATACAAGTTCTGGATAGCATACATTTTTTTAAATGGTTGTGTTCCACCATGTAAAATCTCACCCCGTGTTTAGAAACCATGTACAAGTAAAAAGAGGCTATGAACTCACCTTAGCCACGAGGTAAGTCAATCACGGTACTCAACAACTGAGTAGAAACAATGGTAGCGAGACGATCACCGGCGATATGGATGCCCGGGAAACACGAAAACCGCAACCTATCAAAATAAGGCGCGCGTTAAGACTCGAACTCGAATATCGATATGTACCAAATATAATATGACTCAAATGTTTTCAAAGTATACACGTTTCAGAACCATTGACACGAACCAAAAGAATTATCCAACGTTACATGTTAAACACTTGAACAACTTGAAAATGACCCGTTATACGACACCAAGTTAACGCAAGTCAAACTATCCTTTACCCTTATTTGGACCAGTAGCTAAGTCATTTATATAATGACTAAGCACTTGAATAAGTCACCATGTCCGATGGTGAATACTCAAACTCACGCAACACAAACATTGAACTAAGTGTCCAAAATAAAAATCAGCAAGTACACCCCTAATGTACACACCGATCTACCCTATCTAGACTTGTCCGTTTTACATGAAAATTGGTGTCAAGGTCACTTATAACCTGTATAAGACCCACCAAAATTTGAGCCAAAGTTCACACTTTAAAATCCATCAGCTCGACACTTTACCCGACTCCAAATTTGGGACAGATTTGTGCACTTGTTTTGTAAAACCGTTTAGACCGCTTTAAAAGTACAAACTCGACAATCCGACTTTTGAAAACACTACTAGACTCATCAAACTCAGTTTGTAAACTTTGAAAATCAGTATATACATTTATCTAACTAAGCTTAAAGTCCCCCGAGAGTCGACCCAAAATCAGCCACAATTTCGGATTGTGCCGACTTGCGTCTCCCGGTACACGAAAACTAAAACTAGCATAACTTTTGACTCGTAATGAGTTAGAAGCTCTATCTTATACCAAAACGACCGTCTCGGAAAACTCTACAACAATTTCAAATAATATTAGTATTTCTCAGACCTTAAACCCACGAAATTTCAGTTGAAGACCTGCTGTCCCAAATTGTACTTTTAGAAAACATGACAAATCCATATTTCAAGCAAAACCACTCATTCCCATACCCCTAGGATCATCATACTATCATACTCATCATCCAAACACTCCTAAAAAAACACTTGCATGTACAATCTAACAAAATCAAAGTTTAAAAACAAGACTTTTAAGGATCAAAACATGATAATCTTACCAAAAACCTTACATGCAAGATGATCAAAATACAAATCCACCATGGAATTATAAAGTTTATAAAAACTTTGATGCATATACATGATTTTCATATCAAAAGAACCACAAGAAGATTTTAGGAAGGGGTCTTGTTTTAGTTTTAGCTAGATCATGTTAATTGATGAAGAAAATGGGGTGTTTGTGGTGGTGTGGGTGACGACAAGGGTGGTGGTGGGGAGAGAAATGCATTTTTTTTTTTTTATGAGTTGTGTGTGAGAAATGGAAGGAAAATTGGTTTATATATGTTAGTTTAAGTGGAGGGACCATTGTTGTCAAGTTTAAAACTTGTGGACTTAAAAACAATTAATAGTTTTAAAGGGTAGAAAATGTCTAATAGTAAATCTTGAAAATATTTACGGGGCTCGGGTTTCGTAAAAATACTTTTCAAAAGTTACAATGCATCATAAAAATGATTATACGATTTCTCGACACGACTTAATACGTAATTAAAACAAAATCGTCGAAAATATTAATTATCGAAACAATCGATAATAAGACGTAAACTTTTGGGCATCCGTCGGTATCGTGATCACTAGGAATTCTCGTTGTACATTGATTTTGAATAAACTCGTTGTAAAACGCACGCGGGTGATTTTAAATCAAAAACTTTGATTTAAATTAAATATGGAAAAATAAAATAAAAATTTTATAATTCCATATAAAGTATTGTCAATGAACAAAATAATACTTAAAAAAGTATTATTTAAAAATATCAGGATTTACATATAAGAATACAAGAAAACGAAATACGTTAGAAAATTCAAGAAGCACGAATAAAAAGGATAAAATAATCTGGGAAAATACGGGTTCTCACACGGAGTGCTCTTTTCTTAAGTCAAAATCCAGTTTCTCACAAGCGAGCTAAACACATCGATATCAATTACCATTTTGTTCGTGAGATGGTTTTATCAGGCAAGCTTCGTACCAAGTATATTTTTACGCATTTGCAGGTAGCTGACATCTTTACCAAGAGTCTACCTCATCCTCTGTTTGAAGATTTTCGATCCAAGCTTCGTGTTGGACCATCCCCTTCTTCGCTTGCGGGAGGATAATAAGACCGATTGATTTGCATATATCTTAGTCATAGATAGTCTTATATTTAGCCTATAATTACGGCTATGACATCCTTAAATTTAGCCTGTAATTAAGGTTGTAAGTCTATAACTTTCTTGTATTGTAGCATAGCCTCGTGTACACTTTTGACTATAAATATTCATCAATACAGAACTCTCCTATCAAGGACATTAATCCTAATATTTTATTTGAATTATTATTTAATATTCTTTTTAGTGTAATAATTTTATTTATTAAATTTTAAAAAAAAGTTATTGACCATTTTGTTATGAAAATAAATCATCTATAACCCATAAAAAAAAGACTAAAATGACAAAAAAAATCATGATCACACCAAGTAACTCTTATGTCAAAAACAATAAAACCTAAAGTGTAGCAAAACCACTTACACTTGGCAAGACTCGTGTGATTATCATCAATTAAATTTGTGAAGTCTTTGGACTAGCACATTATTTACTTTTGATATGTCCATGTCAACTTTTCAAGAAAGAAAAGAGCAAAGGATCCATTATTACTAAAAATCATAGGTCGTACTGATTGTTACTCGCACGTTAGTAAAAAGATCATATCTATATGACAAGAAACCGAACATTATCGCCTTTTTCATACAATAACCTAGTGACTTGAGCAGGGGTGGACCTAGGGGGTTTTCGGGGTTTACGGAACCCGATGGCAATTTGTCACGTAATGTAAATTTTTATTAAAAATTTCGATTTATTCAAAATGAACCCGATGCTAAATATGTGTGTTACGTAAAAAGAGTTTATGCACCTTATAACTTTATGTTTTGGGTCAGCCTCTGAACTTGAGCAAAGAAACATTTAGGGGCCTAAAGTATCATGGTGATATATCCAGCTGGTGTCGTCATGCAAAAAAATAGTGCCACATTAACATTTTTTTTTCATGACAACATAACTCTTCACAATACCAAAAACATCTATCCTTGATATTAGGTGATGTCATCATGAAAAAAATATGTCATCGTGTTAAAAAGAAGAGAAGATAGAAAAAAATTTAAAAATAGTGTCAACCAGTCGATTAGCAACGACGACGCGAGACCCGACGACACGAGGTCTAGTGTCGTTGTGGTGTCATCCCATCGGCTGGTCCAAATGGCGCGAAATAGAGCCAGGGTACCGAAAGCTCTGCACATGCCCGGATGTCGCGGAGGAGCAGACAGGGTATCGAAAGCTTTAAATGTGTAGATGCGTTCAATGTGAAACTTTTAATTTCCAAAACTTTGAGTGTAAGCACGGTCTCTTTGTCCGGGCACTCATAAATTTTTTTGATGTAGTATTAGTTTTTAAATAAAAACATCGTTTTTTCTTAAATGCAACCGATCTATCAAAATGTATTTATAGTGTTTATTATATTATGGGTCAAAAAAATTTGTGCACCCACTTATATTTTATCATGGTTCCGTCTCGTCCTAGTGAGGAACGTTTGGTGCAGTTTGATGCCGTGATAGCTACCACCTTGTAAGCCTAACTATACAATAAATGCTCACATAAAGCAATAACACTGGTACAGGACCTTTGATGAGGTGCCTCAAAAAAAATATGGAAAATTTGTGGCCCAGACTCTCTGAAACTGAAACCTAACATTATTAAAGATTGTCTTGACAAAGACATTGCCTTAATGTCTAAAAGCTAAAAGCCTAACTAGTCTCAACTCACAAGCTCAGGTCTTAACTTGGGGGTCCAGTGTCGCTAACTGGGCTTCCAGAAAAAAACTGGTGAACAAAAGTCACCGGTCGTTATAAGCCAATACTTTTAGGACCAGTCTCAAGCAACGCGCAGATTTAATCTCAGGCCACCAAATTGTAGGCGTACATTACGGGCCAAATGATCGATACCTGCTCATTTTGATACCTCTGCAACAGACCAACAGTTGCATGTGTTGTGTGAAAAGCGTGACGCATTTTAACCAAGTTAAGCCAATCGCATTCACAACTTGAGAATAAATTCATACAAAAAGTTTCAACAGATAGTACAAGAAAACTCACAAAGTAAGCCAAAATCTAGCCAGCAAACCCGGTGACAACAATTCACAAGATTCCTTTTTGAATAATATCTAATAATTCAAACGCAGCGACAATTTTTGCGTCTAAAACAAGACAAAGTAAAGATTACCGCTATAATAGTTTACCGACCTGTGACACAACCTCAAGAAGATGTCAACAGCATCTTAATACCCTTTTTCTGATCCGAAGTCAATCTTGTAGGAAACTTAATATCGAATTTGATTCTCAAATTTCCTTTTCTTGTTGGTTCTTTGGGAATAGGCATACCTTCCCCTTTAACTACTTCCTCATATGTTGGACTGATGACACTGTTGACAGGGACGGTTAAGCTTCGTCCATCAAGGGTAGTGATTTGTGCTGTGTAGCCGGTGAGAGCTTCGGCAAGGGAAATCTTTTGAGTGGTAACGAGATCGTTGCCATCTCTCTTGAAGACTGCATGCGGTTTTTCATCAATGATGAACACAAGGTCAGAAGGAATAACACCTCGCTGTTCGTTTCCCTTTTCAGGAAAAGTTATTTTGGTGCCCTTTTTCCAGCCTGGTCTTATCTCTATTGCAAGAATTTCTTCCACTGTGGTTGGTCTCCTGCAGATTTAAAACATATGTAAGGCAACTTGCTAAAGGTATTTAGCCAAAAATAAGGGGTTCGAACAAGTGAAAAGTCACTAGTGGCATAATTGTGTGTTTACAGCCTCCCAAATCGTTAGTTAAGAAGATATCAAGATGCTGATAAATGATATGTGTAATCATTTGTGCAAATAGAAGATTCATATGTGCACAAAATTACATTTAGTTAGCATATGCGAAATCACTGGTATTTGACAAAGAAACAATGGTCCCAAGTCCCAACAATCAATAAACAAAACTTGCTAGAATCCATATGGTACTCTAAAAGTTCTGCAACACCCACAGTGCATGTCTCAAAGCACGTCTTCGAGTAATACTGACAAAATCATGACATGTGACTATTTCCAAGTTCATGCTCACATTTTTTAGTATCTTCTTCATCATTTAGTAGTTATCGTGTCCTATGAACAACATGAAGCGGGCATACTTTTCGATTCCAAATCACACCATCCCAAGATGCAATAGTGCACAAAAGAGATGGCATGAACAAAACCAAAGCACCCAAGAATGATCATATGCGCCTATGTGGTCCACAGTATGTAACTATATACCCTAAAAAAACATTTTTGTAATATTTATGGCAAGGCATAGACTGTCGTAAAACTTGCATCTACCAAGATGTACTATAAACAAATGTTACACCCACCACTTCACTGAGTTGGTTAGATAAGTAATAGAAAGGGCAGATGCCTTCAAGCACAGAGAAATAAATAATTACTCGTACTAGTTTGATGAATAGTACTACACAATCTTACGAACAAGATCTGGCCATTTTATCGTTATACGCCCACCACTTGTTAAGTCAGAGTAACCTATATTCAGTTCTAAGGGAATGATAGCTTTTTTGTAAGAGGGTAAGATATATTCGCTATACCACACAAGAAAGAATTTTAACATCTTTGTGCTAAAGTATTTGCATTATGGTCTTTATCTTCATCGTCACTAATAATCGTCAAGCATGCAAACCATTATCCCTAAATTCATTTGAGTGCGATATCTTTAACAACTCTTATTTTTCTTTTGTTATTAGATGCCAACTTCACAAAAAAGCATTAAAGCATTTCACATTGGAATATGGTAAAGCTATAAGATACTTAGCGAACCATCTCCAAGGTGGCCTAGTTGTAACTTGTAAGGTGTCCCCAACTCTCAGAAGAGACTAGGATTCAAACCTTGTTGGGTGGACATCTTGGAATGACCAAGAAGAAGTCCATAAACTTCCATGGGAATACTAGTAAAGCCGTGTACATCATAGCCAAAAAGGCTCGCTCGACTTTTCTAGAAACCTGAAGACATATCCTTCTCTGTTTGCCCGTTTATTAGTTAATTATATGAAACATCTAAGTTGTACGGGACTACGGGTATAGTGCAGAGCAAATATTAAGTACCTAACTTCTTAGAACATGGAAGTGTTCTGTCAAATTGACCCTAATCCATCTAACAGTTGCACAAAGATGTGGTTTGCAGTTTATCAGCGTATTATAACTGAAGCATGTTTTTTGTTAAAATGCTAGTATTTAAAATCTTTAAACCTTTCTACAAAGGGCAAAATCCAATAAATAAAAGTGCGCTTTTACTACATTTCTAATTTGGTCATATGACTCCAAAACAATTATAAAACGATTCAACTTCCATAACCATAATAGAAAGAATTCTGAGTATATAAACTACTAACCTTTTGAGTCCCTAAATAAAACATCAGATTTTCAAAGCCATTATAGAGAGTAGAGACCATTCAGCTACGTCAGAATCATTTAAGGTTTAGCAGTAAAACCAATTTTCTTATCGACGGGGAGAGTTATCAACAGATGCAAAGATGTAGTGATAAAAAGGTTCCCGGGATTTCCATTTATAAGGAAACAATTACTTAACTTAATCATATGAATTACGTATCATGCATAATAAGTACTCTTAAACAAATCCCTTGAAATTTTTATATATAAGGAAAGGAAACAATTAGCTAACTTCAATCATATGGAAAAGTCCATAGCTTCAATCATAAGGATTACGTATCATGATTTAAATGGATTTCCATATATCAGCTTTTAATACTTATGAACAAAAATCAGAAGCTTACCCGGTAGAATCAGTAACGTCCCTTGAAATTTTCATTTTCTTTGTAGTCCCCTTAAACAAGTCCTCCAAGCTACACGGCAAAGTGCGCTCAATCATAGCCCCTTTCCTAGGTGGCATACTTGCTGATCCTTCACCACCACCACCAGTCGCCCCTCTAAACTGGGAAAAAATATCATCACCAAACATGCTCCTCTGAAACGGGCTCCCACCATGAGACCCTCCCATGCCTCCTCCAAATGGACTTTGCATTCCAAAAAACTCTGAGAATATATCATCTGCATTCCTAGGATTAAACCTAAATGACGATGAACCACCATCGTGGTGCATACCAGAGAACCCACCAGCACCCGGAGGGGGCATCTGCCCTTTCAAACCTTCCTCGCCCAACTGATCATAAACAACTTTCTTCTGTGGATCACTCAAAACCTGTTCATTAATGAACCCACAAAAGACACTTATTAGATAATAAAATTCCAATACCTCCGGTTTCCCAACAAAACAGTTATTAATGCTATAATCGCGCAAAGTTGGCTCTTTTATATTACCCTTATCCAAATCAAACCAATCAAGTAACAAAATGATTACATTTCAATAAAAAAAACCCTTAGCAAGAAATACACACATGAACTGTTAACCAAAATTAAGTGTAAAGTAAACTAGGGCCGTTTGCAACAAATTCCAGCGCAAATACACTTGATTCTATTTTCGTCATTCAAACAAGAAATCGTTACCGAAACCATTCAACTTCTGAAGAACGTTAAAACACACCTTTCACGTCATGTAGGGTGTTTGTCGCTTATTTGATGGGCTTATTGAGAATCGGTGAAGTTTCTTTTTCTTTCGGCTTATGAAGTTACATAAGCTATAACGCTCAAGACGATAAGCTTATAAGCCATTACATGTGACCTTGCCCATCACATAAGCTAAGACAAGCACCCCATTGTACATTTTTTGTACATTCAAGTCTTGACCCGTTTAAACGCTTACTTTCATGTAAAAACTAAAAACATCCAATTTACGCATAAAAATGTCAAATTTATACATAAGACCAAAACAAACCAACTTCTTGCGAAACCCTTGTCGAATTTAGCTTAAGAAACCAATTCACAAAAACTAATAAAGTACGTAGTACTAAACTTCATATACGAAACAACAAATTTACGCATAAAAATGTCAAATTTAGCTCAATAAATACAACCCATCAAAACCTATTCGGTATAACTAATAAAGTAACGAACTTAATATAGAAATCATCAAAAGCTCATAACCACAGTTTTTTTCTGCGTTTGAGCCAATTTCAAACAAGCCCATAAAATAAGCTAATCCAAACACCATTCTACACTTTATGTACATTCGCACCTAAAACACTTAGTTTCATGCAAAACATCAAATTTATCCATAATTAGGCTAAATATTTTAGAAGAAAAATCAAGATTTTGCAGAAGCCTTTTCTAATTGAGGTTAAAAAAACGAAACCCAGTTCGCTAAAACTAATAAAGCAACAAAACTTTTACATGAAACATCAAATTTATCCATAAAAATGTCAAATTTATACATAAGGCTAAAATTTTCAAGATTACAAAACCTGTCTAATATAGCTCAAAAAACATAACGCGTCAAACCCAATTCACTAAAACTAATAAAGAAACAAACTTTATATAAAAATAATCAAAAGCTCATAACCTCACTTTCTGTACATTCGCGCGTAAAACGCCTACTTTCATGGCAAAACATCAAATTTGTCCATAAATAAGCTAAAAAAAATCAAGAAACGTAACCTACTTCACTAAAACTAATAAAGCAACAAACTTTATATACAAATCATCAAATTTATGTTAAATACATCATAAGCTTTATACAAAACCCATAAAACCCTTGTCCAATTAAGGTTAAAAAACAGAACTCAATTCATTAAAACTAATAAAGCAACAGACTTTAGATACAAATCATCAGATAAGCTAATTAAGGTTATAACCAATTCACTTTCTGTACATTCGCGCCTAAACCACTTACTTTCATGGCAAAATATCACACTTCCAGATTTTGCAAGAAACATAACCTACTTCGCTAGAGTAACGAACTTTATATACAAATCATCAAAAGTACTGATATCATAAGCTAATCCGAACGCATTCTACACTTTGTGTACATTCGCGCCTAAAACGCTTGCTATTTTCATGTCAAAACGTCACATTTATCCATAATAAAGCTAAAATTTTATAAAAATCATCAAATTTATACAAAACCCATAAAACCCGAATCATTAAAAGTACTGACATCATAAGGTAATCCAAACACCAATCTACACTAGGAGTACATTCGCGCCTAAGTTTTTATAAAAATTATCAAGATCCTAGAAAACCCTCGTCTAAAGGTTAAAAAACAAAACCCAATTCATTAAAACTAATAAAGCAACAAACTTTACATACAAATCATCAAATTCATTAAAAAAAATACTGATATCATAAGCTGATCCAAATAACATTCTACACTTTGCGTACATTCGCGCCTAAAACGGTTACTTACTTTCACGACAAAACATCAAATTTATACACAAGGCTAAAAATTTTAAAATTTTCAAGATCCTACAAAACCCTTGTCTAATTAAGGTTAAAAAACAAAGCCCAATTCACTTTATATACAAATCATCAGAAGTACTGATATCATAAGCTAATCCGAACAGCTTTCTACACTTCCCGTACATTCGCACCTAAAACGCTCACTTTCATGTCAAAACGTCACACTTGTCCATAATAAGGCTAAAATTTTATAAAAATTATCAAGATTCTACAAAACCCTTGTCCAATTAATGTTAAAAAACAAAACCAAATTCACAAAACTAATAACAAACTTTACATACAAATCATCAAATAAGCTAACTAAGGTTAAAACTTAAAAACAAAGCCCAATTCACTTTCTGTACATTCGCGCCTAAAACGCTTACTTTGCTAAAGTAACAAACTTTATATACAAATCATCAAAAGCTCATAACCTCGCTGTTTTCTGCTTTTGATCCAATTCCAAACAACCATTCTACACTTCTTCGCCTAAAACACTTACTTTTATGGCTAAAATTTCAAGATTTTTGTCTAATTTAGCTCAATAAACAAAACGCATACCAAAGCATAAAACCCAATTCATTAAAACTAATAAAGCAACAAACTTTACATAAAAATCATAAAAATTATATAAAAATCATCAAATTCATTAAAAAAAAAAGGTGAAAAGGGTAAGAACTGACATTAAGCTAATCCAAACACCATTCTACACTTAGCGTACGTTCGCGCCTAAAACGCTTACTTTCATGTCTAAACATCCAATTTATCCATAATTAGGCTAAATTACACAAGGCTAAAATTTTATTAAAATTTCAAGATTCTACAAAACCCTTGTCTAATTAAGGTTAAAAAAAACAAAAGCCAATTTATTAAAACTAATAAAGCAACAAACTTACACTAAAATCATAAAACCGCAAATTATCAAATTTATACAAAACCCATAAAACGCTAATCCAACCACCATTCTACACTTCGCGTACATTCGCGCCTAAAACGCTATACATAAGATAAGGCTAAAATTCTATTAAAATTTCAAGATTCTACAAAACCCTTGTCTAATTAAGGTTAAAAAAACAAAACCCAATTAATTAAAACTAAAAAAGCAACAAACTTTACATTATCAAATTTATACAAAACCAATAAAACGCTAATCACGCTATACATAAGGCTGAAATTCTATTAAAATTTCCAGATTCTATTAAGAGCTCATAAACAAGCCCATAAAATAAGCTAATCCATGTACATTTGTGCCTAAAACTCTTACTACTTTCATGTCAAAACATCAAATTTATACACACTCTTGTCCGATTAAGGTTAAAAAACAGAATCCAATACTAAACCTAATAAAGCAACAAACTTTATACACAAATCATCAAATAAGCTTAAAAAAAAATAAGCTAAAAAAAGGTACTAACATCATAAGCTTCAGAGATGGTTTTGAATTTAGCTTCAGCATCTTTTTTATTATTAGGGTTTTTATCAGGATGCCACTTCATAGCCAGCTTCCTATAAGCTTTCTTCAAATCATCTTCTTTCGCGTTCCTGTCAACCCCTAACACCTTGTAATAATCCACACCCATTTTCCCTTCTTCTTCTTCTTCTTCTGATCTAATCAATTTTATTTTATTTGATTCTTAGGGTTCTTCCTTTTTTTTTATAATTTTTTTTTATAAAGATTTGATTTGATTTGAGTGAGTTTTCTTGTGAGTTGGTGTTGTTAAAGAAGATGATGGATTGATTCGGAGTGTTTGTTTACATGTTTTTGTTTATACTTTATACCCTTTATGTTTCCTAAACTATTGATTTTAGCTAACTATTTGCACACTAAGTGTCTTAATAAAAAAATTGAGCGTGTCAATCAATTTTTATAGATTTTAGTTTTCAATATTTGTTTTCTCTTTAAAACTTTGTATCGATCAGTTATACTATAGCTTTAACAGATTGTGCATTAGGGTGTTCTAATCAAAAAATTTAAACGTGCCAATCAATTTTCATAGATTTTAGTTTCCAATATTTGTTTTCTTTGTTTGCGGATTCAAACTCATTATGTAGTCGTTATAAATATTAAAAACTCATTTTTTATGTCTTTTTATATATAAATGGATTATTTTTATTTTTAAACTAAAGATATGAAAGTACGAAATTAATAAAGACGTGAGACGTAATAAATTTGAATACTTTTATTCGATCTAGAAACAACAAATACGATACGACACGAGAACACAGATACCATACGATACTAAGCTTTAGATTACTTGATAATTGTTGATGAGTTATTGCTTCGTGTTTATGATTTCAGTCAGTTTTTTTCTAGAGGCCTTCAAGGATGGTGTGATATGTGTATCTAATTTCGCGGTCACTAACAGAGCATAACTGTTAGGTGGCTGGTAAAGAGGCAACGAGTACATCCTCGCCAGCTCCTTACTACGACTATGGATCTGGAGGAGATAACGAGTCACTTCACCCAACAAATTGTTAACCAACTAGACCTTCTTTTCGTGTATGGTTCATAGTCGGATAATAATAGCATCTCGCACCTCGTTTGGTTCCTTAGTTGTAGTGGTGGTGTGAAAATTAAGGATAATTGAGAGGGTTTTATAAGAAGTTGTATGAGAAAACGAATGAAGGTAAAGGGCTCTTTATAAGGGAAAAGTAGTCGTTCGGGTAACAATTCAGATTTACAATATGAAATTTAAAATTACATTGCGAACTTTAAAAGCGTAACACTACAATGATTAAAGTTACACAACACACTTTTTTAAGCTTTGTTAACCACAGTACAGAAAGAAACACTTACACAACATATTTTTTAATAAATTATTAAAAAACACACACAATAGTAGGAACCCACACCCAAAGAGAGATGAACTAACTCCAAAGTTTAAGCAAGTCGTCAAAGTATTTAATACACACTCAAATCCATGAAATAGATATTGAATCATGTACAGATCCTCACTCAAAAATGGCCATTAGAACAAAGTCAACAATGTATGCTCAATCAGAACACTACTATACATAGACACTTGTAGGTTGCTTTAACCTCTGATTTGTGTAAATCATTATCAGCACTAAGTATTACCTGTGATTAGATAGACTTATTATAAAAGCCTTCTTGACAGAATTTTCAACAAAAAGTTATTCTCTAAGCCAGATGTCCAAAGACTAACACACCATAAATGGAATGACAAATAATAAGCCAGCTAGTAAGAACTAGCTTGCTAAAGAAGCAACCAACATGTATATACAAATATCTCTTCAAACAACTTTTCTTTCCTTGCAAATGTTAATCCAAAATCAAGAAAAATACTTGCCCAAACATATTTCCCCCTTTTTATGAAAAATTTAACTAAGAGAATTAAACTTTACACTAGCACCATTAACTTCGACACTAAAATAATTAATTTCACAAGTTTACCCAAATTGACTAATAGCAGTACTAGACTTTACAAAACTTTACATGGCATAGCAAAAGCTTAAGAATTTATAGATTGACCATTCCAACGCTTGCCCTCAAGTATTGAAATCTACCTATATCAAAACCTTTGGTAAAAAGGTTTGTAAATTCTTTTCAGTATCAATATTAAGCACCAGAATAAAAAATTTCTCATGACAATCTCTTATAAAATGGTGCCTAATTTTAATATATTTGGTTTTGTTATGTTGAATTGGATTTTTAATAATACAAATAGTATTGATAGTGTTCATGAAATTATACTCATAATCCAACATCTAATTCTAGATCCATAGCACTTGTCCACAAACAACGAGCAACATCAACATACTCAACTTCAGTGGAGGAAGTAGCTGTAACACCCCGTCTTGGCGAAAACACGGGGTGTAACTTCATGGGTATCATCACAACACAAAGGAGTCACTATAAAGAATATATTAAATGAAAAGTAAAGACAATAACAACAAAGTGTCATGACAATACCTCAACAAAACAAAAAAGAGTCTTGTATTGAAATCTAATCCCAAGACAATACATATACTGAAGGTTTATATAGTTCATAACAATTACACAAAACCGTAAACGAGATCAAAGCACACATAGCGGAAGCGATTTAACAAGATCATAATAATAACACAATTATAATTAATCGAACTAGGGTTACATACCTTTACGCTAAAGCAAATCCAGAAGACGAAGAACGAAACACCAATTCGGGTTTGTATCGTATATAACCAAGTTATAGTCTAAAGTAAGACTATATTACGATCTTGTATACACGTAATACAACGAGCTAACCGTGATTCTAGCACGTGTAAACCGAGCTATATCGATAGTATAAAATCTACCCAACAACCCTAGAGAGGGGCTAGGACTAGATTTAAACTAAAACCGAGCACCAAGAAAAAACCACACCAAACCCCTTTGTGGGTTGGTGTTGCGATCGGCCAAGAGAAAGAAAGAGATGAGAGATTGAAGTGTGTGGAGTTATGAGGGGTGAGGGGATGTATTTATGGGCCTAGAAGTCTTGTAGCCCAAACAAATAAAAGGCAAGTTTTTGCCTTCCCCTTGTGTGCCCTAACCGACCATCGAACACCCCTTCATGGGGTGTTCTGGAACCTTCCGTCCTTATTTCTTTTTAATACTCTTTCTATATATTATTTAACATTCGTTAATACTTAACTCTTAATTAATTAACGATCGTTAAAGTTATATAGTTATATAGATCGATTTAATTTAATAAATATAATAAATATATTTATTAAATAAATTAACTCTTTACGTATTGAGTGCAATCCCGTAATCTCGAGTTCGATCCTATCACACGACAATTAAATATAAGTCCATAAACTTTCAGCTCCCACTTGGACATATTTCGAATATCGTGATTACATTGACTAGCGTCTAGTTACACTTAGCAATGTCTCTAGTACAACTCGAGTAAGGTCTCCTGGATAAAACCTTTTAATGATTCATCATTATTATTATCCTTTTATTTCTAATACAACGTTAATAAGGATATGGATCTCAGTCATTTTTTTATTAACCATTTTGTTTCTCGTTCACAGATTCAGCAAGATTACCAAAACAAATTTGGGTGTGGCCACACAAACATCTTACTAATCCCACGAGGGCCCCACCTGTATTAAACTCCAAAACGGAATTGGAGGAAATAAATCCCATATTGACTACGAGCAAAACTTATGAATTTTGCAACACTTCCGAAAATAATCCTTATAGCTACCAGTTACGTTTAGCGTTAGATTATTCCACAAAGATGCACTAGATTCATAACAGTTTCCTGGTATCTCAAGTCTAAGGATAACTATTTATGATTTACTTGATGACAAAGATCCACAAAGTAAAATCATATAGTTGGGATAAGTCCAATATTCAATTCATTGAATATCATCCAAAATTGATCAATATACTTTCAAGTATACTCTACCACAATTTTGATTTGTCTTAATTTAATAATATTCTCATATTATTAATCGACAACGGATATTTAGCATAACAATTTATTTATGGATTAAAACATGTAAATATGATACAATATTAAGTAACAAGAATAAACGAAACCCAATCTTTATTTTATTAAATAATAATGTCATAACACCCTTTATCCAAATACTAATCACTAGTTTATTGCATGAGTTCGCTAGCTAGTTGCAGCCCAATCGTCTTGGCATGCTTAACTACCTTTGGTCTAGGCAAAGCCTTAGTTAAAGGATCAACTACGTTATCATCTGTGTGAAATTTTATTAATTTGATTTCACGAGCTTCAACTTGTTCTCGGACGTAGTGATGTCTATGTTTAAAGTGTCTGGCGTCTTTCATGACTCTAGAATCAGTGGCAAATATTATTGCGGCAGAATTGTCACAATACATATCAATAGGGTTTTTTTAATTGAAGGCATCACTCCAAGATCTCTAATAAACTTCCTAATCCAAACAGCTTCTGAAGCAGCCATGTACTCAGATTGAGTAGCATGCATTGCAATCGTTGTCTGCTTCTTGCTCTTCCAGTCAACTGCTCCTCCATTGATAACAAAAAACGTAACCCGTCTGAGACTTCGTATCGTCTTTATCACATTGCCAGGACGCATCACAGAAACCTGTCACATTCAGTTATGTGTTTGGTTTCCCTCCAAATACCAAAAACATATCTTTCGTACTCCTCAAATACTTTAGAATATGTTTAAAAGCAATCTAGTGAAGCTTCCCTGGATTCTGTTGGTATCTACTGACCAAATTCTGAGCAAACACCACATCAGGCCTTGTGCATCTAACAACATACATAATAGATAGGGGTGTGCACGGTTCGGTTTGGGTCGGTTCTTGGCTAAAACTGAAACCGAACTGACATATCCGGTTTTTAATAAACCAAAAACCGAAACCGTTCGGTTTTGGGCGGTTCGGTTTTTTTGTTTGTAATCGGTTTCGGTTCGGTTTGTCAAGTTTTTTCGGTTTTTTAAACCGTTTATATTGGGCTACGTGATATATAGATTAAAAAACTTGTTTTGCGTGAAAAAAATAGTTTTTTCTTTATTTTTTTGTCAATCTAAGCCTAATAATGTTTATCTCAAATTTCTATAATTATACACATATTAATAAGATAAACACACATGCAAGTAGACATATATATATAAACGATTATCGTCACATATATGATGACATATTCTGAAGTAAACACATGTACATATAAAAACGCGTATAAAAAACACGCGTATAAACAATAAGATAAATATATTAGTTCTATTTTCCTAAAAAACGAATATTTTTTATAATTTTTATATATTACATATTTATTTATATTATATTATATTTAATTTTTTAATATAATAAAATGGTTCGGTTCGGTTCCGTTTTTTGGTTCGGTTTTTGGATGTAAGCCGAAACCGAACTGAAACTTTTCGGTTTTTGAAAACATAAAAATCGAACCATCGGTTTTTATATTCGGTCGGTTTTTTCGGTTTGGTTTTTTCGGTTTTCGGTTTGATTTCGGGTTTTTCAGTTTTTTTCTCACCCCTAATAATAGATCATACAGCCGAAGCGTAAGGCACCTTCTGCATGTATACCTCCTCTTCAGGAGTTGATGCATCCATCTCATGACTCAGGTTATGCTTAACTTCCATAGGTTGAAAATCTTTCTTGGAATTATGCATGTTATACTTCTTCAATATCTTATCTATATAAGCATCTTGACTTAGACCAATTAACCGTCTTTTCTTATCCCAATAGATCTTAATTCCCAGAATGTATGCAGCTTCTCCTAATCCTTCATAGAAAAACATTTACCAAGATAATCCTTAACAGTTTTAAGTCTTGGAATGTTACTTCCCATGATTAATATGTCATCAACATATAGGACTAGAAATACTACATCACTCCTACTAGCTTTGTGATATACACATGGCTCATCACGATTTTGAATAAATTCAAACTTTTTGATTTCTTCATCAAATCGCTTATTCCATTGATGTGATGCTTGCTTCAAACCATAAATGGATCTTTGAAGTTTGCACACGTGACTTGGATACTTAGGATCAACATACCCTTCTGGTTGCTGCATATAGATGTCTTCATCTAAGCGACCATTCAAGAAGGCAGTTTTAACATCCATTTGCCATATTTCATAGTCATAGTATGAGGTTATAGCTATGAGAATCCTAATAGCTCTTAAGTCTACTACATGAGAAAATGTCTCCTCGTAGTCTATGCCAAAAGTTTGAGTAAACCATTTAGCTAATAAACGACCTTTATAGGATTGTACTTTTCCGTCCATGTCGGTTTTATTCTTGTATATCCACTTATGTCTCACTACTTTAACATTTGGTGGTGGATCTACAAGAATCCAAACATCGTTAACTTTCATGGATTTCATTTCCTCATCCATAGCAACCATCCACTTATCCTTTTCAGGATCAAGTATGGCGGATTTATAATTAGCAGGTTCTCCAAGATCCCCTAATTCATCATCATCCTCTATGTTAAGACATATATTTCTATTTGTGTTACTAATTCTTGCGGATTTATGTAGAGGAACTGATTCCGGTGGAACCGCCAGACTCTCTGGTTCTACAGGAATTACATCGCTAGTGTTTTCAGAAGGTAATGTATCTATATGACTCTCTTCAAGATCATAATTTCTCTCACTGAATTCTTGATTAATAAGATCATATTCAAGGAAGTCTCCATACCTAGCAACAATCACTTTGTTCTCAAGTGGATAATAAAAGTAGTAACCCATAGTTTCCTTTGGGTATCCTACAAAGATACATTTCACATATCGTTGTTGAAGTTTGTCACCCTAGTCACGTTTCACATACGCCTCGCAACCCCAGACCTTTAAATAAGACAAATATGGCTTCTTGCCATGCCATAGTTCATATGATGTCTTATCAACCTTCTTTCTGGGAACCACATTTAAATGCGAACAATAGACTCTAAAGCATAATCCCAAAAGGATAAAGGTAAAGTTGTAAGATTAAACATAGATCGCACCATATCCAATAATGTACAATTTCTCCTTTCGAATACACCATTTTGTTGTGGAGTATAGGGAGAAGTAAGATGCTGAGCAATTCCATTCTCACTTAGATAATCTATAAACTCTTGACTTAAATATTCACCACCTCTATCAGAACGAAGCGCTTTAATCTTCTTTTCTAGTTGCAGATTTACTTTTGCTTTAAACACTTTGAATGTTTCAAATACCTCATGTTTATGCTTAAGTAAATAAACATAACCATAACGGCTATAATCATCGTAAATGTTAAGAAGTAGCTAGCACCCTTCCTTGACACATGTCTAAGTGGTCCACACACATCAGTATGTATTAATCCAAGTAGATCAGTATCTCTTTCAATATTGTTATTAAAAGGTTTCTTGGTCATCTTCCTAGAGATACAAGACTCGCATTTATCAAATGATTCATCATTGATATTTTCCTAAAGACCTTCACGTTGAAGTTTTTGTATACGAGTCTTCCCGATATGGGCAAGTCTACAATGCCATAGATAAGAAGAGTTCTTGTCAAACTTTCTCTTCTTATTCATGTTAAAGACAGATTTATTATTCTTGGATTCATTATCATGCATGTCTATTTCAAACACACCATTCACAGAACTTGCATTAAAATAGAAAATACCATATTTCCAAACAGAAATTCCATTATTATCAACCGTGTGAACGGATCCATTACTCAACAAACAAGAAAAGGAAATAACACCCCTAACAATTATAGGTGCGTAATGACAATCATTTAAAATCAGGACTAAACCTGAAGGTAAAACTAAATTAAATGTTCCTATAGCTTCAACTGCTACTTGTGCACCATTGCCCACTTGCAGAAATTATTCCCCATAGGAAAGCTTCCTTTCCAGATTAAATCCCTACAGCGTATTACAAATGTTAATACCGCATCCCGTATCATATACCCAGGTATTTAATTTTTATGTTAAATTGAACAATTCAATCATAAATAAAGTACCTGAAGTTGCAGCGCTCTACTCATACTTCTTCTTTATTTCTCGCAACTCTTCGAGGTAAATAGGGCAATTCCTCTTCCATTGACCACTTGCCTTGCAATGGTAACAAGTCTCATCCTTCTGAGATTGATTCTTTTTGACAAAGTTTTGCTTAGGTTTTGAATAAGTCGCAACTTTTTTGCCCTTATCACCCTTGCCTTTGCCTTTCTTCTTGTTCGCTTGCGGTTTTGGCTTTCTCACTCTACCCTTTTGTATGGTTAGTATAGGAGGCGTAGAAGTTGATGCCTTGTCTTTCAACCCTTTTCATAGTCAATGAGCATTGCATGCAAATCATTATCTGTCTTCCCCGTGCAATGCATATTATAGTTTCGAACAAAATCATTGAAGTCCTTGTTAAGGGACCTATTGATCAAGTACATAGCCATATTATGATCATAGGGTTGTCCTAGTGCAATGAGATGTTCCATATAACCCCTCATCTCCAAGTAATGGGCACTTATAGACTTTCCTGAAGCTTGCTTGCAGCTATGCAAAGCATCTACTAAGTCGTAGATCTCCACAGCTTGCGGCTTCTCGAACATAACCTTGAGCTCATCAAGCATTCGCTTTGGTGAAAATAGCTCATACTTCTGTTGAAGTGGAGGAGCCATTTTACCTAGCATTAAGCAAGCCACCTTAGAGTGCTTCTTAACATTAGCAGCGTGTTCAAGCCTTTGCGCATCAGATGCTCCTTCAGCAAGATCCTTCGGATAGGGAGTAGTCAAGATATCAATAGTACCCGCTGCTCTCAATACAATCCTTAGTGAGCGGTACCAATCATTGAAGTTTGGGCCAGTAAGTTCAGGACGTTCAAAGAAAGCTTTGAACGCAGAACTTATAGTGTTATTGGTGGGTTGAGCCATTTCTACAGAAACAAGTTCAAATATTAGTATTTTCAATAACAAAATACTTTCAAGAAAATAAAATTACCCTGATATAACAACCATATTATTTTCCTTGAATTCTAGAACTATATTGACATAGATCCATTACATCAGTTGATCTGCTAGTAATGAATGTACTAAATGTAGCGACTTGTCGAACAATTCAATTGACAAACGATTTTCAATTTCTAGATATTTAAAGGATTTACATTGCCAAAAAATGTTTTGCATTGTAAACATGTTTCATCCCTTCTGAATGCTTTAAGTTTCCAAATCTCACCGAGTAACTTAATTAAGTCGTCTAATCTGAGTAACGTAAAACCATCATACGAATTCTCATTCTATGAAAGTTTTCTCTCCATCACAACATCACCCAAAAATCTCATTTGATGACGTAGTAATTTCAAGTGTTCGTCAATTAGGAGCATTCGACTTAAATTTTAAGGATATAAATTTCGATGTCAAAATCAATGTATTGAGAAGCATGCTACAACTCCATAGCATAAGTTTAATAAAACATTTAGTTAACTTATTCACAAGACTAAATTTCTACATAAATTATGTTGAGGTATTGGTTAAACCAATTAAATAATTTACCCACAACTATTCACAACGTACTTTTGCTAGAACTCGGCTACGTACAAAGCAATACCCTTATTTATTGTGTTTCGGATGTGAATTTGTGGTAAATCACCCTTAAGGTATAATTCAATTAATAATCGTAGGTAATTTCAATTTGATGCACAGGCGAGCCGAGAATTTGGTCAGCGACTAATGGCATAACACTCATTCCTTAACCGGGTACATGACCAACAGTGTGTTACGCCCACTTTATATTTTGTCAAAAGGAGTAGGCCGTTAGATTGTTATTGCAATTCACCAATCAACGTAATCTTATGTAATTTAAATCTCTAACAAATCTTTATTTAAATATGATCTAGTCCATATTATTTCTTTAAAAAAAAAACCTTGTTTACAACAATTCAACAATTTTTAATATAAACACGTAAAAAAAACTAAATCATAAACACATAATAACAATTTATATGTGCAATAAGTAAATCAAATAGCCACATGCATACAATTTATTCAATAATCATCAAATCTAGGTTTTTATATTCATATAAAAGTCTTCCTTAATTCAAGATTTATTGAATCAAATAATCACGTAGCACATAAAATCATATAACCATATAATTTTACGATCCATGAAAACATGCACGTTATCACGGAATCCCCCACAAATCTTAACAATTAAATCTCTATGGATCGTAACCATACATGACATAACAATTAATCATGCAATTTAATCTAAAATTATCCTACATGTAATTTAGGGTTTCAAAACAATTCTTTTTTTTATTATAAATTTGGCCAAAACACTAATTTTTAAAAAACAAAACCCTAATTTTAAGAAAACCTAAAAAACATGTATTTTTAACTCAAAACAATTATTAGTTAAAAAACTTTAGATTTTCGATAATTATAACATGTTAAAACGGCTCTCTGATACCACTGAAGGTTTATATAGTTCATAATAATTACACAAAACCTTAAACGAGATCAAAGCACACATAGCGGAAGCGATTTAACAAGATCATAATAATAACACAATTATAATTAATCGAATTAGGGTTACATAGCTTTACGCTAAAGCAAATTCACAAGACGAATAACGAATCACCAATTCTGGTTTATACCGTATATAACCAAGATATAGTCTAAAGTAAGACTATATTACGATCTTGTACACACGTAATACAACGAGCTAACCGTGATTCTAGCACGTGTAAACCGAGCTATATTAATAGTATAAAATCTACCCACTAACCCTAGAGAGGGGTTAGGACTAGATTTAAACTAAAACTGAGCACCAAGAAAAAACCACACCAAACCCCTTTGTTGGTTGGTGTTGCGATCGACCAAGAGAAAGAAAGAGAGGAGAGATTGAAGTGTGTGGAATTATTAGGGGCGAGGGGATGCATTTATAGGCCTAGAAGTCTTGTAGCCCAAACAAATAAAAGGCAAGTTTCTGCCTTCCCCTTGTGTGCCTTAACAGACCATCGAACACACCTTCATGGGGTGTTCCGGAACCTTCCATCCTTATTTCTTTTTAATACTCTTTCTATATATTATTTAACATTCGTTAATACTTAACTCTTAGTTAATTAACGATAGTTAAAGTTATATAGTTATATAGCTCGATTTAATTTAATAAATATAATAAGTATATTTATTAAATAAATTAACTCTTTACGTATTGAGTGCAATCCCGTAATCTCGAGTTCGGTCCTATCACACGACTATTAAATATAAGTCCATAAACTTTCATATACAACAACATCATCCAAGTATAATAACCAAATATGCATAAAAGTCTAAAGCAAAAACAAGTAAGACGATGCACTCCAACAATAAATCCTAATGTCTCTCTAGCATCTCTTAACTCCTAAACCACCTCGTTAATCACCTGAAAATGATGTTAAAGCACGTCAACATAAATTTAGTGAGAGTCATAGGTTTAAAACACAAAATAATTCCCTGCGCTACGATCATCATCAAATGAAATAATTTATCATTATGGACAATAATTACTACATGTAAGCAAGCAAACATATCATCATAACACTGAGACGACACATGTCTCTCCGCTCCATAATACACATCACACTGGGTAGGCGTACCCATCCGCTCCAATGGTACCATCACCATTCATAACACTAGGTAGGCGTACCCATCCGCTCCTATAACAATATCACAATTCATCACATTGGGTGGGCGTACCCATCCGCTCCCACAACAATATCACATATCAAGCAAGTTACATAATAGCACATTGATGTCCATACACTTTAAAACCAAAATTCACAGCACATCATCACAACATAAGCATCATTTCCATCCCTTCTGGAGTAAAACAATTTATAAGATAAAGGACTATGAAACTTACCTAATTGCACATTTACAAAGCAATCCTTTCAACAATATAATCAACAAAACATACATGTTACAATCGATTAGGCCAAATGCCCAAAATGATGTAACAATCACATAATGGATGTCTAAACTTACCTATACCTTTGTAACAGTCCTAATCATCATTATATACTCACAACTCATCTTATTGCACCACTAGTTATTTATCTCAGTATTTCCAAAAACTGCTAACATTTCTAGTCATGAAACGGTCCTAAATAAAATACTAAATCAATGTATTTTCCAAGCCCATTCTTCCCTTAGTTTAAAAATGACTTGTGAGCTTAAAATAAATTTCATAAAAGTGTACCCATAGTGAAAGTATCTTATCCGATTATATTTTATAAAAAACTGACCCGAATTAATCCCAGTTTTAGACATAGTAACAGTAAGATAGTCAAACTTATTTAAACACCTAGACAAATATTACCAAAACTAAAGTAGTTCCCATAATTTATGAACTTACCTCTATAGGTTTCTCAAACATTAGAAAAATCATTTAACATGGTTTTTAAATTAAAAACCCATTCTCAAATTTGCCTAAAAACTTATTATTCTGAATAACGAACCTTGTAACCATGTTTTGACAGACCTACATGCCTCAAATAATTACAAATCTTATATTTTTGAAAACTAGACTTCCTGTAAATAACCTTAAACTTTTGAATCACTCAAAAAGCTTTTCGTATGATCAAGTTATCATCAAAACAAGATGACTCAAAAATTTGGTGAGATTTAACTCTGAATTTACACATGATAAAAACCCTAATTACCATCACTAATTATCACCAATCATCATCCTAATCATATTAATTGTTATATAAACTCCTAGTTACATATTTATTAAGAACCATAATCCATCATATAAATTAATTATATAATTAAAAACATGATTGGGTTAATTAAAATAAAACTAAAGAAGGGTTTTGAAGGATTTACCTTAGAAACAAATGAAAAATCATTATTTTTGAAACCCTAATTGTCCACCATTGTTGAATTTCGGCCAAAGGAAGTTATGAGGAGAGTAAATCTGATACTTTGGATATGGTATGTGTTTGGTGTAATCCTAAAGGCCCCCGAATGCAATTACAAGTCCGTTGGGCTTTTAACCAAATTTCCCTTTTTTCTTTTCTTTTAGTTGACCCAACTCTAAACCCAACCCCTATGATATGATTTTTATCATCCTTATTATTTTTTAATACTTACTAAAACTAAATATTACCTTCGGTTTACATTCAGGCCAAAACCTGAAAGCCTCACGTTAATTCTTTGACTTTTTACGCGATTTCTGAACTAACCTTCATTTCTAAAAGTTTCTAATTATGGAAAGTAACTCTAAAACTTATCCTAACCTTACAATATATACATATTACATACATATAACAAACAATACGTACACGAAATCTTATAAAAATGATATCTGAACTTTCACGCAGTTCATTTCTGATTTCATTTCATCGCGTTTCATTTCCAACTCGTACCATGATTTATAAACCCGGTACCTCATTTCATCCATTCTCATTCATAAAAACACACATAAAAACACATAAAACACAATCTAACACATAAATAGAGTTCCACGAGTGAAAACTAACTCGTCAAAACCCTAGTTGTCACAGTATCCCCTCTTAATAGAAATCTCGTCTCGGGTTTACTTTCAAATTCAAATTAATTCTCACCAAACAGATGGGGATGCATATCTTTCATAAGATCTTCACTTTCATATGTGAACTCAGACTATACTATAACCGTCCTCGAGGAAACTTTTTAAAACTATAAAGTTATGTAACCATCCTAACTAAATCTCGCAACTCATCAAATAAGAAATGTCTTGAAACCAAGTTAGGAGCCTCACATAACTCGACGTGTTTGTAAGGCCATTGTTAATGCAAGTGATGCCTAAAAACATTATTAGTGTTAACTAATCTTTCTTAGTTTTGATCACAACAAACTATATAACACATTTAGTGTAAAACATAAAACGAATTATTTAACTAACACTATCATCAAGATAATAATCATATCACTAATCTTTCTTAATCATACTTAGTGATCATCAAAATGATTATCCTTAAAACTCACTTTTGTTAATATGACAAAAGACTTTTTAATAAACTTTCTTTTTTACAAAATGTTTTATTAAAATGGAAAATGTAAATTTGAAAATAGCATATTCCATATGCTATTAGAATATCCTTTGAAGGCTTAAAATACCTCAGATATTCCTACCCCACTAAAAGACAAAAAACGGAGCGTAGTCTACAGGCGGAACCTTAAGTAGCTAGGCGGTTCCCTAGTGATAAGGAACCGCCGGGCTAGATAAGGTATCGTGCCCAGATAGCTGTTGTACATTGTCTCCTTTAAATAGTGGATCAAATCTCATTTTCCATCAAGCCTCTTGGACCTTTTTCTCAGCCCTCTTTCTCTTTTCTATAGCATAATCATTAGTAAATGATCACTTAAAGTGTTAAGGATGTTTACA
Source organism: Glebionis coronaria (assembly GCA_025667525.1). NCBI lineage: Eukaryota > Viridiplantae > Streptophyta > Magnoliopsida > Asterales > Asteraceae > Glebionis > Glebionis coronaria. The sequence continues at coordinate 548,348,866 of CM046881.1, read as the reverse complement.
TATGATTATCCTCTTGATCCCCTCCTTTACCTTGTCCAAAGAGAAGATCACTCACTCACTAGTGTTGTGATAAAGGTGAATCAATGAGCTAGTCATATTCATCATGATACCCTTTTTGTTTTATGTTAATCCATTGTATTTATGAATACTTGGACTAGTTGTGTTCATCCAAGTTATTTGTGAATACTTGGATTTGTTGTGTACATTCATTGCATATGTGTTTGCTTGGATTTATGTTGTGTAGATCCAAGCTACATGTGTGTACTTGGATATGTTTAGTTGAGTTGTAATAGATTGATTAGAAGTTCTCACTAAACTATAAAGTGATGTGGTTGTGTCTAGTAAGTTCTCACTTAACTTGAAAGTGATTAGTAGTTGTGTTGTGTGAAGTTCTCACTTAGCTTCAAAGTGAAGAGTCGTGAAGATTGGTTCTAGCTTTAGATTAGAACTCGACATCTAGCCTTGTGTCGTAAAATAGTGAAGTAGGCAACATCGTGAAGATTGGTTCTACCTTGAGATTAGAACTCGACATCTAGCCTTGTGTCGTTAAATTGTGAAGTAGGCAACGTTGTGTAGATTAGTCCTAGCTAAAGATTAGGTCTCGACATTTAGCTTAGTGTCGGAAAATAATGTAAGCGACGATGTAAGGTTTTCTCCGCCAAGAAGGGAGCTTGTGGATATAGTGGAAATCTCGAGTAGGTGTACTCTAGGAGTGGAGTAGAAACGAGGATAGAGCCTCGTTGTCGAACCACTATAAATCTTGGTGTCTTCCCACTAGGTTGTCTCCTTTCTTACTCTTTACTTATTTCATTACCATTACACTTACCTATTATCTTTACTAGTGCATTTGAATTGAACCTAATCATTATGCAACTTAGCTTCAAGTAAAAGATAGTTTTGATACAAACCAAATTAAAAGTAATTTTAATTTGGTTGCCAATCGAAGAGAAACTATTCACACCCCCCCCTTTCTAGTTTCTACAATTGGTATCAGAGCGATGGTCACTCAAGATCTTTGAAGTATATTGTACTTTGAAACTTGGATCGATCCGTTGTCTCCTCAAATTAGAAGGTCAAGTTGTACTAAAGTTTCTCTTTGGTCAAAACCATTTTGTTTTTGAAAAATAGGTCTTTTAATTGGTAATATTGCATCCCTCTTAAGATTAGTAGTCTTTATGTATTTTAGATCTACTCTTGAAATGTATCTACTAGTTTGCATCTTGCTTTGTGTAGGTACTCATGAAGATCAATCACTTAATTGGTTGTGGATTGAGTTACTTGCACTTGTAGAAGACTCATCTTCATTGATCTTTAACATCCTTGAATGATGATACCAAGATGATTGAGAATGATACTAGTCCTTGAAAACTTAGTACTCATCATAGTCATTGTTGGGCATAGCATTGATTCCTTGTTGGATTGCTCTTTGTGGCCAAGATACGCTTTCGTTCTTCCACACGCCCTTTGATCATTCTTTTGATCATTACTTGACTATGTGCTTGTTCTTGGCATCCTTGCCTTGACATTTGTTTATGGTTTGTGATTCTTTTCTTTTATCCTCTCAAACCTTCATTGCTTGGATACTTGACTCACTATGGTGATGTAGAGTGAGTTAGTAGTAGCCTAAAGTATCAAGCATGATTTCCATGGTTTGCACCATACGGTTAAAGGCCCTTTGTGGGAGAGAACGTGAATTAATACCTTGCTCATATTTTGGTTTAGACTAAGACTATTATTGAAAGTGATCTTAGTCTATACATGAATAGTTGCTTTGTGTTTATTCATTACCAAAGCCGTTTAACGTTTCGCTGGAAAGGCACGTCTTAAACCACTATATATGACACAAGCTCTTCGTCTCCATGATTTGAAGATTGACATTAATCCCTTGAGCATTGATCTTAGTCTTGATTCACTTCCCTTGACTTCTCTCCACTTTACTGTTTTGCTACGAGTAGTCGTTTGTCCGTTTCGGTTCTTTTCGATCTTGATTCAACTCGTAGTCCTTCATTAAAGCATATTGCCTAGTGTTATGATGATCCAATGTTATTCTAAAAGGTTTATGATATATTTTTAAGTATCTTAGAAAAACTTGGTTTTTAAAATTTGGCGAATTTCATTGATAAAACCCAGCCTCTGTAGGCGGTTCTTTATCTCTGGCGGCTCAAACCTGCGGTTCTCTATCGATAAGGAACCGCGGGCAGTAAAGTTTGTCGGAGCGCCAGTTTTAATAAAATAAACCAAACCCTCTCTCTCCCAAAAACACACAGCCGTCGTTTTTCATCTTTTCCACCATTGTTGAAGCTTCAAAAACCTTCAATCAATCAAATTAATTGATTCCAAGTTGTGGGTTTCACTCATCCTTCATCAAACATCAATTAATTGTAAGTATTTTCTTTCAATTTCATCTATTTTTCTCTAGGGTTCATCCTTTCATAATTGGGGATTTTTAAAATTGAAATTGAATTAGAACCTTAATAGGAATATTGGTTGACATGGTTACTTTACTGTGATTCCTTAGGTTCATATTCATTGAGATTTCACTAAAACCCACTAGTAGAACAAATCCGAATTTTGACTAAATGTTTTTGGTTAAAAGATGTAATTGAGATGAACCCATGAACAAATAGGTAGTTGCATTGTTAATGCTTACCTAAAAACATTGTTTTGAAAAACCAATGTTCTAGTCCATTGTTGATCCAACATAGGTCATATGTTCTTGGTTAATAATGGAATAGACACATTGTGAACATGAGAATGTTATGGATTCAATCCTTTGTTTGTCAAGAAATTGATATAACACATTCTCATATTTTTGAGCTTTAAGTTTATTTTTCATATGAGTAATTGGAAAAATATTGTCTTATGTTTATATTAGGTACTAATCATGCCTTCTCAATATCAAAAGGATCATCAATTCACTAGACAATACATGTCAAACCTTTCCCAAACCAATGCTTCCACTCAACTTAGAAACTCATTTCCATCCCTTTCTACTCGTTATTTCCATGAGGGTAGGGTCGTTGATAAGGGAATAACGGGTTATGACTATATCCAATCTATGTTTGAGCTTTCGGGGTTTGATTGCTTGCTCAACATAGAAGACGATATTTACCCCTTGTTTCTTCTTGAATTCTTTAGCACCTACTCCATGCTTGAATACAATGGAGAAATCTTCATTCGATTCGTGTTGAATGATCAATTGATTCAATACTCCCTCGAAAACTTTGGTGAAATTCTTGGTGTGCCATATGAAGGCACTTGTCGTTTTACGGATAAATGGAGACTTGATGCTCTCTTGGAATCCTACGATAAACCTCCCAATGACCTCACCGAAATTGATCTAGAGTTTATCCTTGACATCATTTTGAAAGAGCGTGATGGAAACGTTGTGAGAAGCCTTCATTCAAATGTGCAAAATGTGAATCGATATGAAGTGCTCTCTAGCGACCTTAAGGATTTTATGGTCCAATGGGCAAATATCCTTAGGGAGAATGTATTTTGTCTTGGTGGAAACCGAGATCATATCCCGGCTTGTATGGTGCATATGTTGAGTTGCATCTTTACATCCACCAAGTACAATTTGGCATTCTATATCGCTCGACGAATAAATTATGCCCTTTCAAAGCCCAAAACAAACCTTCCCTATGCTATGCTTCTTACTCGCCTTTTCAAAAGGGTTGCTCATGAATTTCCCCACCTCGATCTTTCTCGCTTTCACCCGGTTCATCGGGTTATGTTGCCTATTCAAGAGGTATATGCAAGAAAGCCAAGAAGTGATCGAGGTTCGTGAAAATCCGATCATCAAGAGACGGATGATGAGGACACCTATATGCCAACAAGTGATGGTGATGGCATAGGTACTAGTTCCCACTTCAACTCTTCGAGTAATTCCCACCCATCCTCAAACTCATTCGTGGATGGACTTGAAGACTTAGCTCCCCCACCTCATTACTCCTCTAGTGAAGTACCGGAAGATCTCAACATGGAGCATCTCTACCGTGAAAATCTTAGGACTAGAGGTGAATTGCATGAACATCAGGTTGAGTCAAGGAAGGGATTCAAGTACTTGGGGAATATGATCAAGGGATTGGGCAAGAAGAGAAGGTGAAAGCTTTAAAGTATTCAAAGAATACATGTTGGTAAACATGTAATGTTGAACATTTTTTTATCTTGGATGTGTATTAACTTATGCTACATGTTTGGATTACTATTTATTTTAATCCTAAATGTTATTTATGCCATCATGTTTGTGATTTACATAGCTTTGTGCATCTTTTATGATAGTTAGCTTCTTAGATTTTGGTCAGTAGTTAACTTTGGCTTGTGAATCCTTTGGTAAAAATCTGGGTTAACCAAAATTTGGGATGTGAAATTTTTGAAACACCTCTGGTCGCGGTTCCATATCGACCAGCGACTCCTTATCGATAAGGAATCGCCGGTCCTAGATAAGGAACCGCCGGCCACTGTGTCCGACAGAATCTTTTGCTTTACACTATTTTCTTCAATCTGTGTAAACATTGCATGATTCTTTGCAAAAACCTGCACATTTCCTAAACTAGGTTACCTAAATTCATTATTCACCTAAAATGATTTTAACCCATTACTAGTTTGGATCATCCCCTCACCTATTTAAACCCACCTTGTTAGTCATGTTCTTCACACATCAAAACATCCTTCCCTAACCCTTAAACCACCCTTGTCAACCATGGTTTCTACAAAAACCTCAAACACTTCCAAAACCTCCACCCCAAGGAAAATAATTAAGATTAGGATTAAGGTACCCAAGCCTAACTCCTCACCCTTTCACACACCCAAAAATGAGATGATTCCAATCCTCATTTCCTCATCACCTTCACCACCCCTTGCACCATGCAAGACAACCTCTACCCATGGTACTAACCACTCTATTGGTTCTACCTCCTCTTCATTCCACTCAAGAATGAATGAGCTCTCTTCACCCTTCACTCCAAGTGCACCCTTGGATGTGACTACACAACCCCAACCAATCCAAAGCATTCCTTTTGTGAATGACTTTGATGACACCTTGGTGACTTCACCATTTACCCCTCCTAACTCACCCATTTCACCAACCTTGGAGAACATACCTCCACACTCACCCATCACCCTTGGAGAACATGCCTCCTCCACCTCCACCACACTCAAACACTCCAATTTTGGGTGTCCCACTTTCCCTCCTCTTGGGTGATCCTTACTATGGGTTTCAAGAGACTCATGGTCCTAATTGTCCATGTTGCCTTTACAACCACTACATCATCCATAACCATAGGATGGAGATGTTTGGACTACATAGGAGGTTGCAAGAGTTCTTGCTTGCCTTGTTCTCCATGCCTCCTCCTAGGAGATGAATGATGAGTTTTCTTAATAAGTGTTTTTTCAACAAAACCAAGCCAAAGAATACTACTCATCTAGATTTAATGTTAAGCTAGCTTTGTATTAGTTAGTTGTTTTTCTTTTCATTTGTCATTGTATTTGCTTCCTTCATGAGTGTTTCATGAAGTTGATCTATGGATTTGTCTTTATGTGTTTCTATCCTTATGTGCACATTAATCAACTTTAATTTGAAATTAAAATTGAACCCAAATCTATCATAACCTCTAAAAACTTGACTAAAATTGGTTCAAAATGATATCTAAATATTTTGTCACCCTTTGTCAAGACATTCTTTGTGAATGTGTTGCTTTTATGCAACCCTATCATAATTTAGTGCTAATAGAGGTAAAATTCAAAGATTTGCAACTTTTTGAAAAAGTCTTAGTTTTTCTCAAAACCCTAGAAAAACTTGGTTTCAAGTCCACTGCATGCGGCTCCTTAAAGTCGCACGGTTCCTTAAGTGATAAGGAACCGCCGATCCCTATAAGGTACCGCGGACAGCAACTAGCTTTTGACTCGTTTTTGGTCAAAAAATTTTAAACCCTATACGCTGTCAAGATTCCTTGTTTACTCAATTTGGCTAAACATTCCTTGACACTTCATATTTTGTATTCAAATTCTTACCTTGATTACATTCTTCTTATACCCCAACCTTGAGATTTCATTCTCACACCTTCCCAACCTTGAGAATTCATTCTCACCCATCTCCAACCTTGAGATTTCATTCTCACACCTTCCCAACCTTGAGATTTCATTCTCACACCTTCACAATGCCTAACTCCTCCATTCATAACCTTGACATTTCTTTGTCACAACCCCACTCACCCAAAGCTTCCTCATCCAAGCTTTCAAAGAAACCGAAAATATCGGTTCGACCTATTTGGATTAAGAAGAATGAACCATCTTCTTCCAAACCACCCAAAAACCCTACCTTCTCTCCAATCAAGTATTGGAATGAGACTTATACCATTAACCACATCACCGGAGCAAAATAAAATGTTCCCCCACCACCACAATCCTTCAACACCCCTCAACTCAATGACCTTTCAACCTTCCCAAACCTCACAAGGCATTGTGAAAACATTTCCTACCCTATTACCCCACCACCACCAAACCCTAGGTTTGATGCCCTACCCCCATCAACCGATTTTGTGTTGCATCATGGATCCTCGTGTGCTTGTTGTTGATTTCAACAAATTGAACTTGCTCATGTATATGAGAAGTTAAATTTCCTTGAATTCCTCCTCACTCGACCTCCTCTCCAAGTTTTCGTTCCGGTGGACAAAACTTCGAATGATGCATCGTCGTCTTATTTTTCCAACTAAAGGACTAACTACTCTTAGAGTCTTTATTACTTTAGTTGTTTTAGAGTCTTTTATTTTTTTAAGCAATCTTGGAAAATTATCACTATTAGAATAGCTTATGCTTTGTGGTTTATTTTCCATATTTTGTTTTTGCTTTAGATACTCATATTGTGTGTATGACTATCTACCTTGTTGTGTCTTTTCTTTTATGTAACCTTTGTATTGTTTGTGTGTTATTGATCATGGTTAATTTTTACAATTGCTTATGGGTGATTCCATCAATTCTAAACTTTAACCCCTTGACAAGTTTATCATCTTCATTGGATTGAAGTTTGATTTTTTTAATTACCTTTTTGGACATACTTAGCAAAATACTTGCTTCTAATTTGAGATTTCTTCTCTTTCTCCCTCTCAAGTTACTTAGTAGGTAGTGATCATATATACATTGGTGTTTCTTTTCTTTCTACTAACCTTTGTGTAGCATGTCACCTTAGCTCATATACTTGGTGCCCCAAGCAAGGGGGAGCAACCACCAAGGGGGAGCTACTAGCAAAGTCCGGTTTTCTTCAAAGACTTGTGCTAACCTTTTTGCTACGACAAAGGGTGAGAAATGATAGTGATAATCTCGTTAATAATTCGATATTTTGTGTTTCTACGTAAATGAGTTTATTGTTTGTCGTAATAAAAAGAGGGAGATTGTTAATGCAAGTGATGCCTAAAAACATTATTAGTGTTAACTAATCTTTCTTAGTTTTGATCACAACAAACTATACAACACATTTAGTGTAAAACATAAAACAAATTATTTAACTAACACTATTATCAAGGTAATAATCATATCACTAATCTTTCTTAATCATACTTAGTGATCATCAAAATGATTATCCTTAAAACTCATTTTTGTTAATATGACAAAAGACTTTTTAATAAACTTTCTTTTTTAGAAAATGTTTTATTAAAATGGAAAATGTAAATTTGAAAATAGCATATTCCATATGCTATTAGAATATCCTTTGAAGGCTTAAAATACCTCAGATATTCCTACCCCACTAAAAGACAAAAAACAGAGCGTAGTCTACGGGCGGAACCTTAAGTAGCTAGGCGGTTCCCTAGCGATAAGGAACCGCCGGGCTAGATAAGGTACCGCGCACAGATAGCCGCTGTACATTGTCTCCTTTAAATAGTGGATCAAATCTCATTTTCCAACAAGCCTCTTGGACGTTTTTCTCAGCCCCCTTTCTCTTTTCTATAGCATAATCATTAGTAAATGATCACTTAAAGTGTTAAGGATGTTTACATATGATTATCCTCTTGATCCCCTCCTTTACCTTGTCCAAAGAGAAGATCACTCACTCACTAGTGTTGTGATAAAGGTGAATCAATGAGCTAGTCATATTCTTCATGATACCCTTTTTTGTTTTATGTTAATCCATTGTATTTATGAATACTTGGACTAGTTGTGTTCATCCAAGTTATTTGTGAATACTTGGATTTGTTGTGTACATCCATTGCATATGTGTTTCCTTTGATTTATGTTGTGTAGATCCAAGATACATGTGTGTAATTGTATATGTTTAGTTGAGTTGTAATAGATTGATTAGAAGTTATCACTAAACTATAAAGTGATGTGGTTGTGTCTAGTAAGTTCTCACTTAACTTGAAAGTGATTAGTAGTTGTGTTGTGTGAAGTTCTCACTTAGCTTCAAAGTGAAGAGTCGTGAAGATTGGTTCTAGCTTTGGATTAGAACTCGACATCTAGCCTTGTGTCGTAAAATGGTGAAGTAGGCAACGTCGTGAAGATTGGTTCTACCTTGAGATTAGAACTCGACATCTAGCCTTGTGTCGTTAAAATGTGAAGTAGGCAACGTTGTGTAGATTGGTCCTAGCTAAAGATTAGGTCTCGACATTTAGCTTAGTGTCGGAAAATAATGTAAGCGACGATGTAAGGTTTTCTCCGCCAAGAAGGGAGCTTGTGGATATAGTGGAAATCTCGAGTAGGTGTACTCGATGAGTGGAGTAGAAACGAGGATAGAGCCTCGTTGTCGAACCACTATAAATCTTGGTGTCTTCCCACTAGGTTGTCTCCTTTCTTACTCTTTACTTATTTCATTACCATTACACTTACCTATTATCTTTACTAGTGCATTTGAATTGAACCTAATCATTATGCAACTTAGCTTCAAGTAAAAGATAGTTTTGATACAAACCAAATTGAAAGTAATTTAATTTGGTTGCCAATCGAAGAGAAACTATTCAACCCCCCCCCCCTTCTAGTTTCTACAACCATTTTTTATTTCAAAGTTACTCATAAATGTAATAAATCAAAATTCATAAAAATGGAAATCCTGTACTCTAAGGTCTAAAGAACTCTTAAGTTTCCAGCCTTAGTTTCCCAACTCCCCTCGACAGGTCAAACTCATTCCATGACCAATTCCATCACGTCCTACATACTATCTCAAGTATTCCTTACTCAATATAAAGTGTCTTATCCTTTAAAATCTCATCTAACGACACATGCAACTTTGCATCAGACGACCATTTTTTCCAAATTTGACACATGGAATGTGTCGTGCACACTTCTCGATTCCTTAAACAATCACTATCTGATAAGTTACAGGACCAATACTCACAAGGATTCTCAAATATTCCTCACACAATTGAGTACTACCTCACCCTTCTTATCATGACGTGCCACACCTTGCTAAGGTGGGACTTTCCACCACACATGATCAACAACATTAAATCTAAAAGTTTCTTTGTACATCAACTTAATCCTTTTTTACAATTTATGGCTTTTAAGCCCTCCCTTAGTCACAACTGCCCTATCAGTAATCTATTGCACTATCTCATGTTAAATCAACATACCTTCTCAAGCCTCGACCTATGAAATAGTCGACCAACACATCCTTCCGTAAAATGCCTCAACGAAGTCTATGTCACACTTGAATTAGAGCTATCATTATAAGAAAATTCCAACTCACGAAAGGTGAATATCATAACCGCATCAAAACCGTCACACATAATTCGAGCATAACTTCTCATGTCTATATGGTACGCTCACTCTAGCCATGAACCAATAGATGGTAAACACTGGTCCTATCCAAAACCGTCCCAAATGGCTTTACATCACATGTCAACGTCCCAATGGAACTATTCGATCTCCTGCCAACAAACATCGACGCGTATACTTCATGTCTCGCAACTATTATACCTATGTATCATCCTTCCAACTACTCAATCTTACATCCTCGTGCCTTGATAGAAAAATAGGTTGTCTCATCAGTCCATCGACTAACACTCAATTCAGTTTGTGTAAAACCCGCATGCTTTTACCCATGAACAGTACACTTATGATCGTACGTACATGATTAAAACTTTCCTTATATAACATGAACATGTATCACGAATATTAATTACAAGAATTATGTACGTGTGATTACACGATAATTATTAAATACGTGTTAGTACACGATAATTATTAATAATAATAATTATAATCACGAACATAAGATCATGAACACGAAATCACGAAAAGATAATTATGTACTTACGTATATTATTAATACGATGAATGTCGTTACGTACAAGTAATTATAATAACATGAATAATTAATAATTAAGTAACACGTAAACACGAATAATTAACACGATTATTCTTCGTATATTAAATCAAACACGGTAAGTCATTACGTATGTAATAGTTACGTTTAAACGTATAAAGAAAACCAAGGGAAAATTCATGATGTTTCAATACACGATTATGGGCGTCATTTAGCAAGATCGAATTAAATTAAAAAGGTATAAGTATTTGGTTTGGGCCGTTTAGACAAAGAAGAAAATAAGAACACATGGGCTCTAGGCCCAAGGGAGTCCTAGGCCGTTTATACTAGGAAAAAGACGGGGGGGGGGGGGGGGAGGGGGGGGGGTAGTTTTATTTTCACTTTTAGACAAAAATCAATTAAAACCCTAAAAATAATCAAACAGCCATCATTTTTTGGTGATCCTCCCTACCGACGCGTGACACAAGGAAATCAAGAACAACAATCGTAGGTTGATTAAGATCAAGCTTGTGTTCGTGAGTTTTATTATTCATAAACGCTAAACATGTAAGTAATTAAAATCCCTTTTAGTTAATTGTTTGATACGTCTTAATTAATCAAGAACCCACTAAAACAGATTTTTAAGATGCATTTAAAACGTGGATAACACAAGGCTGTGGGTTGTGACGTGGTTATAGTTGGATAGCACACCAACCGAGAGTCACAGATTCTCGGTGGGCTTTCTGCCTCATCAGCTGCAAGCCCCTGCCGCCAGCAAGGGTGCGTTTGGCTTAGCAGTGGCAACGGCAACCCATCAAGGGAAAACCACTGGCTGCGGCCAGTGGTGGGTTTGGTCTGTCAGTGGGAACCGAGACCCTGGTGGTCTCGGTGGGAGTTTTAAACGAGCAGGGGGAACCGGCTGTTGCCGGTGGCAACAACTTAACTGCCAGGGGTAACTGGAAGATTAAAGGGGTGTTTGGTTTTTGATTTAAAACAGACTGAAGGGTGTGTTTGGCTGATAGTTTAAGAAAAATAAAAGATGCTTGCTTTATCAATTTTGCAAGTCTTACATTTTTACAAGTTATAGATTGTTACAAGTATATTTTTACAAGATTAATTAAATTAAATTAAGCATGACTAATAATTAATTTAATTTAAATCATGGACTTAGGTTATAGTTATTTTTAATAAATAACACATGTATTTAACCTAAGTATTTTTACCCCTTTAATTTGACGATAGATATTAATTAATTATCTAAAACATAGATTATCATTAATTAATAAAACATGACTTAGGTTATAAATAACCAATTAATAATGCATGATTTTAACCTAAGTATTTTATTATTTATTTGAGATTATAGTAATTAATTAATTGTTAAAACATGACATGTAATTAATTAATTATCATGACTTAGGTTATATTAATATAATTATTAATAAATGTTTTAACATAAGTATTTTATACACTTAATTTAATTAAATCATGTTTATAGTTAATTAAATCTTATAATATATAATTTATTTAATTTACATGTATTAATTAATAAACTATACTATTTAATCACATGACTTAGAATATTAATCAGTAAAACTTAAGCTTATCCTTTTTAGCTTAATAATCCAGCTTATTTCTATTTATGGAAACTTTCTGTTTTTAGAAAATTATCTATTTTAAGCAGTAAATCTATTTTTGAAAACTTTCTATTTTAAGAAAACTGCTATTTTTAGAAAGTTACTTATTATTACACAAGTAAATAATACAAGAAATACAAGTAATACTTAATCAGAATATACAGAATACACGATAAACACAGTATAACGTTAAAATCAGTAAAACAAGACATAAACATATAAACAAGCTAAGACATGATATTAAACCAGTTACGTATACAGTAATCAGAATACTTACACACGTATATTATCTATGTAGCATTAGTGAGATCGAAGTAGGACTCTCTTCCGTTCGTCTTCTTCATTCACTGGACTTAAGGTACGGATTCTCCGTTCTTTCAGTATGGACATTCTTCCTTATTAGGATTTTCCGTATGCAGCCAATTGTTTTCCCCAGTATATGTTTTATATGTTTTTGAACTGCTTATGTTTTATTAGATACCTAAAGCCATATACATGCATGACCAGTTTCACCTAGTTATGGAGGTACTATAACCATAACACTAGAGGCACCAGTGTTATGACTCCACCACGACGGAGTGATAGCTCGTGGCGTCCCTTCAGCTTTTGGCCATATTATTATTATTATCATGTGGGGCGTATGGATGCATCCTAGTTTACATGTTTTCAGCAGATTATTCAATTGAATGTGGTGTGTGCCTTGCATCCTTCACAAGGAGCTGATCCCTCCTACCCAAACAATTATATTAATTAGAGGCAACCCCTCTAATTGCATGACGAGGTCACCCCTCCAAGTATTCATGCACTTTGATATTTCACGACCTATATTGGCTAATGGTAAACATGTTAAACAATTTTTATAAGATAAACATAAGGCTTTTCAAACTATAAAACCATTTTTACTAAGTTATGTCAGGTTTTCCAGGACTTAATCAATTTTGTTGCTATCTGTTTTACATGCTTATATTATTCACTCCATGTTTGTATATCCGCGCACTGAGCGTTATGCTCAGCCGTTACTTTCCTTTCCATGTCCCAAAACGGCAGGTACCCAAGGACAGACTCGAGCATTTGGAGGACATGCATAGGATGGAAGCTGCCATAGACTTCTTCTCCTTTTGCCTTCATATACTTATGCTTGTTTAGTCTTTCATTCATTTCATTTACTTTATTATATTTTGGGCTTATGTTTGGGAACCGATGTTTGATTCCGGTTTTCCCTATGGCCATGTATGTTCTACTACATATTACCTTGCATGCTTTGATGACACGCCATAATTACGCGTAAGGTCCACTTATCAAAGAGGGGTGTTACAATTATGGTATAAGAGCCAAGGCTTCGACCTGTAGGCTCTAAAACATGACATGTGACTAGTGGGTAGTCACCAGGAGCTTCCTAAGCCAACGCTTGTTATTCCACGTATTGATGTGTTCAGCGCATTGTTGTTTTAACCATGATGTTTTCAGCACCTTGATGTTTTAACCTTGATGTTTTCATCCATATTGTTTTACTAATATGGATGGACAACCGTCATTCATATTTAGTTATGTGTCATTGTTTCATGCATGATGTTCCTCGTGAACTATGGCTATGTGGACTGAACCCCACTAGTTCCTAATTAGTCACATAAAATTTTTTCCTGATAAGTTTTGACAGATGATTTTTACTTATTTATGTTTCATGTATCATTGTTGCAGGAATTTTGACTATGTAATGGTTGGTATAGGACTGGCCCTAATTAGTCGCATGTGCTTTTACCGAAACTTTTAACTTTGGGACCGACCCATAGGCGTCCCCTCGCCATGTCTTTTTTTTGGGACCGACCCATAGGCGTCCCCTCGCGCATATAAAAGTTTTTTATAAACTGCATCATGCATTTATGCACTGGTTTTCATGCATAAAATTTTTCTCATGATTTATTGGCATAAAATTTTTTCATGTCCCCTTCTAAGTTACTATGTTTTTATGTCAAGTATGTTTTCATACTGTCATGGTTAACTTCAGTTTCATGCTGATTATGTTATACACTCCTTCATGTTAGGTTGTTTCATGTTTCTTCTTGATGATTTCATATTCATGTGATTACGTCTTACGTCTCTTTTGTCATGTATGCTTTCATACAAGACACTGTTGGAATTCATTTAAATCTTGTTTTCATGATAGTCATGGTTGGTTTTCATTAATCATGCTTTCAGGAAAATCATCGGTGAAATTCGTTTAACCACATGTTAGTGTTTCTCTATGCAACCAGAATGAGGTATATATTGGCATTGCCAGGTTATCTTGATGGTCTTTCTAACCGTTTAACCAGTTATTTTCCTTTAAATCATGTCGGACGATCGACCCCATACCGATCATTTCATGTGCATTCCATGTGTACTCCATGTACCGTATTCCATGTGCGCATTCCACTTGCTGATACTCTACAAATTGCTGATGCCGCTCATGGCTTGGAGATGTTACTAAGGGTTAATGCTGCGGATTTTAGAGACGCTATGAGATACTGATGATGTTCACAACTTGGAGATCTTACAAGACGAAGACAAAGGCGTTAGATCAAAGCGATCGGACGAGAAGATGCTTCACCACCAGACGATTTCCATCAATAATTGTCCCTAATTCTTAGTTACATGTCACACGTCATTCAGTTTTCGTTTCAGTCATATGAGGGAGAACCGGTACCAGCCGGCCACTCAGCTGAATAGTTACATGAATCACAGTCATGAGAATGACCGTCATGGAACTGACAGACAAGACGAAAATAACAGCTACTATGACAACAACTATCCTAGCAATCGCAACCGAAGCTCTGGCCGCGGACGTGATCAGAAATACAAAGGATCAGTAGTCCAACCGATCCGTCAATTCTGGCATAATAACCTAATATTTGTAGTTCTATTCGTTTCACATCTCGAGACACATGTCGGGACATCAGTCAAGACACATGTCTCATGGATACTTTCCGGAGACACATGTCAAGACACCAGTCATGACACATGTCATGCTTATATTTCCAAGACAGGAGTTAAGACACATGACTCACGTCAAATTCTGGAACATCCCTAAGAAATTCAGAGTACCCTCCAAAGGGTATATCTATTTTGTTGTGTCATTTATTAATCAGGCCACAGGAATTTCAGTACCATCAGCGGCGTATGAGTAAGATCTGTCACGATTGCTTGATGACACTTTCATTTCTTGCACCCATATTTCGTATACCCATGGCCATAAAGGACACCATTCGTATTCCCCATGTATACGAAGGTTTTCCTTCAACCTAATGATAAGATCCAAGCTGCTAACGCATTACCTCGGACATATGCGAGTTGAATTAAATCCTAATTATGGACTACGAACAACACACCATGCTACGATTCATGATTATGTACGGCGATGTTTAGGCTCCTGAATACATTCAGCATGGTTTTCCATCAGGAAAATCTATACAAATTATCCATGCTTTACAAGCACGTGCGTTGTTAGCTATGACTGCTAAAATTTTCTAGCTGTCGGTTAAGACACGACCACTAAAGTTCCTTTTACGCATAACAAGTTGATTATTCCAAATCTTTTCTTACATTCCAGAAAAACCTTCAAGGAGAAGGACGGTACCATGAGATTATGTGTCGACTACCGTCGATTTAAACAAATCACCATTCATAACCGTTATTCTCTACGACATATTAACGTCATGTCCAATCAATTTAAGGGTGTTAAGCACCTTTACAAAACTTGATTCATGATCATGCTACCAACAGTGACGAGTGAAAGAACAGGACATGTCCATGACTGCTATTCGTTCACAACTCAATCATGCTAGATTCATGATTTTGGTATTAGTCTCACAAAGGCCCCAGCAGCATTGTGGACTTAATAAATTGAGTTTCCATGAACTCATAAACAAATTCACCAGTATTTTCATCGAGAACAACCTATTTTTTTTTTTCTCTAGGTCTTGAGAAGAGCAGGAAGACCATATTTGCACTATGTTGCAAATTCTACGACATGAGAAATTTCACCTTGAAATTTTCCAATATAAATTCTGGTTGATTGCAGTGACATGCTGAATCACATGGATTCGCACGGTGAATCTTACCATGACTCAGCTTATGCATAAAGGTGAGAACCCTACACTACGTTAGGAGTTCCAAGAAAATCCTATACTAAGAGAAGTCTAATTTTGGAGACTTATAGTTCCGCAAATTTCTATGTATCAAGTTTCTACGAAGCAATTACGTTCATATCTAAGTACCTGACATACCAACAGGCTAAGATAGAACACCAACTGACTGGGATGTTTATCCACCATCAGAATTGTGATCTGAAATGGGACAAGATCTCCACGGATTTTGGTTACCAGATTATCGTAGACTCAGAAGAAGCATGATGCTATCTGTGTTATTGCCAACAGTTTGATCAAGTCTGCAGAATCCTTACATCCACAAGGATTTCAGAACCAACAGATTGATCGGACATGTTCCAGCCAAGGCTCATCCGATCACTTGGTAATCCCTCAGCTAACGGACCAAACAAAGGTTCGTATTTGTGCTCCTTATATACGTTCACGACTTGCTTTCACGCTCACGTTTATGAATCTATTCACGTCCATGATCGTATTCTGGCTTACGATTTTATGTTCATTTTCCTTCTGGAAGTTTTGCAAGAACTTGAGAGATCAGACCCAAGTTTAGTACAACTCCCTATCCTTAGATAGACGTTTCGCGTCATATTCCACGTCCCACCTTGTAGCGTTTGGTGTACCGCAGTGGTATTCCATGTTCACGATATGTTTCACATGTCATGTTCATTCCACGTTCCTCATATCACGTTCACGATATGTTACACGTATCATAGATCACGATATGTTTGCTCATACTATACTCACCATATCTCTACATATCACGTTCAAAATTTTTCACGTATCACGTTCAAAAATTTTCACGTACTACGTTTCAATATGTCTCGCGCATCGTTGCTAATTATCAGTTAAGTTAGATTGTTTTGCACCATAATAACGGTTCAGTTACCCTTGCATGTTAATTCTTATTCCCTCGATCAAATTCAGGGGATCTTTCTTACGTACATGACAATCAACTTTCGTGTTTTCAAGTCAAGGTCAAGAGGACCAAGATTATCATTGTGTCAAGATCTTGTGAAGGAACCGTTCCAAGAGGGAAGCCACGTGGAAACGGACAAGTTCATTCGGACTTCTTATATGTTTTTCTCTTACGATTAGATACGTCCTCTCAGTCACGTCACGTTCCATGTCCTTTCAAGACATGTCACGTTACACGTTCCTTCTACCATGTCACCTGCATGTCCTTTTATCTTACATACCCTCTCAGTTTCATTTGGGTATGTTCCTTTTTCAGTTTACCTTATCTATAATTCGGGGAAGAATTATTCTTTTTAGGGGGGAAGAGTTGTAAAACCCGCATGCTTTTACCCATGAACAATACACTTATGATCGTACGTACAAGATTAAAACTTTCCTTATATAACATGAACACGTATCACGAATATTAATTACAAGAATTACGTACGTGTTATTACACGATAATTATTAAATACGTGTTAGTACACGATAATTATTAACAATAATAATTATAATCACGAACATAAGATCATGAACACGAAATCACGAACAGATAATTATGTACTTACGTATATTATTAATACGATGAATGTCGTTACGTACAAGTAATTATAATAACATGAATTATAATAACATGAATAATTAATAATTACGTAACACGTAAACACGAATAACTAACACGAATAACTAACACGATTATTCTTCGTATATTAAATCAAACACGGTAAGTCATTACGTACGTAATAGTTACGTTTAAACGTATAAAGATAACCATGGGAAAATTCATGACGTTTCAATACACGACTTCGCGCGTCATTTAGCAAGACGCGAATTAAATTAAAAAGGTATAAGTATTTGGTTTGGGCCGTTTAGACAAAGAAGACAAGAAGAACACAATGGGCTCTAGGCCCAAGGGAGTCCTAGGCCGTTTATACAGGGAAAAGACCGGGGGGGTGGGGGGGGGGGGGGTAGTTTTATTTTCACTTTTAGACACAAATCAATTAAAACCCTAAAAATAATCAAACAACCGTCATTTTTTTTTGGTGATCCTCCCTGCCGACGCGTGACACAAGGAAATCAAGAACAACAATCGTGGGTTGATTAAGATCAAGCTTGTGTTCGTGAGTTTTATTCTTCATAAACGCTAAACATTAAGTAATTAAAATCCCTTTTAGTTAATTATTTGATACGTCTTAATTAATCAAGAACCCACTAAAACAGATTTTTAAGATGCCTTTAAAACGTGAATAACACAAGGCTGTGGGTTGTGACGTGGTTACAGTCGGATAGCACACCAACCGAGAGTCCCAGACTCTCGGTGACCTTTCTGCGTCATCAGCCGCAAGCCCCTGCTGCCAGCAGGGTTGCGTTTGGCTTAGCAGTGGCAACGGCAGCCCAACAGGGGAAAACCACTGGCTGTGGCTAGTGGTGGGTTTGGTCTGTCAGTGGGAACCGAGACCCTAGTGGTCTCGGTGGGAGTTTTAAACAAGCAGGGGGAACCGGTTGTTGCCGGTGGCAGCAACATAACTGCTAGGGGTAACTGGCAGATTAAAGGGGTGTTTGGTTTTTGATTTAAAACAGACTTAAGGGTGTGTTTGGCTGACAGTTTAAGAAAAATAAAAGGTGCTTGCTTTATCAATTTTGCAAGTCTTAAATTTTTACAAGTTATAGATTGTTACAAGTATATTTTTACAAGATTAATTAAATTAAATTAAGCATGACTAATAATTAATTTAATTTAAATTATGGACTTAGGTTATAGTTATTTTTAATAAATAACACATGTATTTAACCTAAGTATTTTACCCCTTTAATTTGACGATAGATATTAATTAATTATTTAAAACATAGATTATAATTAATTAATAAAATATGACTTAGGTTATAAATAACCAATTAATAATACATGATTTTAACCTAAATATTTTATTATTTATTTGAGATTATAGTAATTAATGATTTGTTAAAACATGACATGTAATTAATTAATTATCATGACTTAGGTTATATTAATATAATTATTAATACATGTTTTAGCTAAGTATTTTATACACTTAATTTAATTCAATCATGTTTATATTTAATTAAATCTTATAATATATAGTTTATTTAATTTACATGTATTAATTAATAAAATATACTATTTAATCACATGACTTAGAATATTAATCAGTAAAACTTAAGCTTATCCTTTTTAGCTTAATAATCCAGCTTATTTCTATTTATGGAAACATTCTATTTTTAGAAACTTATCTATTTTAAGCAGTAAATCTATTTTTGGAAACTTTCTATTTTAAGAAAACTGCTATTTTTAGAAAGTTACTTATTATTACACAACAAGTATAATAATACAAGAAATACAAGTAATACTTAATCAGAATATACAGAATACACGATAAACATATTATAACGTTAAAATCAGTAAAACAAGACATGAACATATAAAACAAGCTAAGACATGTTATTAAACCAGTTACGAATACAGTAATCAGAATACTTACACACGTATATTATCTATGTATCATTAGTGAGATCGAAGTATGACTCTCTTTCGTTCGTCTTCTTCGTTCACTAGACTTAAGGTACGGATTCTCCGTCCTTTAAGTATGGACATTCTTCCTTATTAGGATTTCCCGTATGCAGCCAACTGTTTTCCCCAGTATATGTTTTATATGTTTTTGAACTGCTTATGTTTTATTAGATACCTAAAGCCATATACATGCATGACCAGTTTCACCTAGTTATGGAGGTACCATAACCATAACACTAGAGGCCCCAGTGTTATGACTCCACCACGACGAAGTGATAGCTCGTGGCGTCCCTTCAGCTTTTGGCCATATTATTATTATTATTATCATGTGGGGTGTATGGGTGCATCCTATTTTACATGTTTTCAGCAGATTATTCAGGTGAATGTGGTGTGTGCCTTGCTTCCTTCACAAGGAGCTGATCCCTCCTACCCAAACAATTATATTAATTAGAGGCAGCCCCTCTAATTGCATGACGAGGTCACCCCTCTAAGTATTCATGCACGTTGATATTTTATGACCTATATTGGCTAATGGTAAACATGTTAAATAGTTTTTATAAGATAAACATAAGGCTTTTCAAACTATAAAACCATTTTTACTAAGTTTTGTCAAGTTTTCCATGACTTAATCAATTCCGCTGCTATATGTTTTACATGCTTATATTATTCATTCCATGTTTGTATATCCGCGCACTGAGCGTTATGCTCAGCCGTTACTTTCCTTTCCATGTCCCAAAACGGCAGGTACCCAAGGACAGACTCGAGCATTTGGAGGACATGCATAGTAGGGATGAGCTCGGGACCAATCCCGTCCCGATCCCGTCTCGATTTAGTGCTCCCGATTTTTTCCCGATCTAAAAAGTTATGTACCGATCCCGTACCGAACGGGATTCGGGTATCGGTACCGGTACGGGTATCGGTACCGGTACCGGGAAATCGGGATTTTCCCGTTTTTTTCCGGGAATTTCCCGATTTGGTACCGATCCCGTACCGAATTAGTGGCCCCGAATTTTTTTTCACCTTATTTTGTAGTCCAGATCCCGTACCGAACGGGATTCGGGTATCGGGAATCGGTACGGTTCCGGGAACGGTTCGGGTTCGGATTCGGTATTCGGGTCAAAATGCTCATCCCTAATGCATAGGATGGAAGCTGTCATAGACTTCTTCTCCTTTTGCCTTTATATACTTATGCTTGTTTAGTCTTTCATTCATTTCATTTACTTTATTATGTTTTGGGCTTATGTTTGGGAACCGATGTTTGATTCCGGTTTTCCCTATGGTCATGTATGCTTTACTACATATTACCTTGCATGCTTTGATGACACGCCATAATTACGCGTAACGGTCCACTTATCAAAGTGAGGTGTTACAGTTTGTCTCCACTACTCAACCTTGGTAACTTATAAAGGAACTTATAGTTATCTTTTCACTCCTTCTCAAGTGTTGTAGTAAACCTGAAGACCTTTGATGTTCATCTTCTGCTTCCGAACACGTTAAATACTTACTAACACAATCAACCATAATATTTCTCTTACCCAACCACTATTACTGCATCGACTAACAGTTAATTCAGTTTGTCTCTACTACTCAACCTTGGTAACTTATAAAGGAGCTTATAGTTATCTTTTCACTCCTTCTCAGGTGTTGCAGTAAACCTGAAGACCTTTGATGTTCATCTTCTGCTTCCGAACACGTTAAATACTTACTAACACAATCAACCATAATATTCTCTTACCAAACCATAATATTTCTCTTACCCAACCACTAATACTCATATCAATTATAACAAATCAAACCCTAAAACACAAAGAAAAATACAAAGTTTTATGTGATAAAAATAGAATTATGGGGTATTCTTTGTTGCTTGTGATTTTTTAGGTAAAATGATTTGATTGGTGCAAACACGGATTTCAAGGCATTAATATCAAGAAAAGGACAAAAGAAGGACTCATTGTGACAAGTCTCCAAAGATCAAGGACCTTTCATGACAATCTGCCAAAGATAAAGGACTCAAAGTGGCAAGTCAACAAAGTCAAAGAGCTTATGAGGAAAGTCAACCAAAGTAAAAGGATCAAAGTTGTTCAAATTCCAAGTCAAAGGGCTGAATATATCAACTTTATGAAGTTTCCATGCTAAAATAATAAACTACCAAAGTTGAGGGGTGAAAACGGCCAAATGGGAAACATAAATCTAGCTTAATCCGAGTGACATGTATATCAACCAATCAGAAAACGAGTATTACTAAGCCACGGATTGCCAGCTAACACTCTCATTTATGAAGAAAGAGAAGAAACTCCACAGTGCACCCACTAGCTGAATTAACCAATCATATTTCACTATTTGGATAACAATCCGTGTGCTCCTCTCTCACCTAATGCCATCACCCTTCAATGTGAAACATGTAGAGGTTATCACTCATACTTAAATTGTGACAAAGTTCAAAACTTTCAAGGAGAATGTTATGCTTACAATGATGATGGAAGGGCCTATTTCAAACCAAACATCAATCCTAATTACCTTTCATACAAATATAATAATTACCTTGCTCTACCGGGTTTCCCTCCCCAACAACCCACCCAAAACCAAGCCAACAATCCACAAATCCTAAATAGAAACCAAGGGCCAAGAGGAAATTATCAAGTGAATAAAAACAATATAGGGTCAAATAACTTTCAAAACCAAGGGAACAACTTTCATGGCAATAACAAAGGGTTTTACAATTTACCTCCACCTTTCTAAAACCAAGGATTTCAAGGGAATCAACCAAATGATTTTAACACTATTGAGCTTCTTCATAAGATTAATCAAGATAATGAAAGGAGGTTTCAAGCCAATGAGAGGAGATTGAGGGATATACAAGAGGAGACAAACAAGAAGTTTATGTTGCTCTTAAACCAAAGACCTCAAGGTGCTTTACCCTCAAATACCCAAACCAATCCTAGGGCCAATGTTAATGCCATCACTACATGGAGTGGGAAAACCACCGTGGGACCTTCCATTCCTCCGCCATCAAAGGGAGAACAAGGCCCGAAGGTAATAACGAGTACTCCTACTCACCCTTCGGTGATTCCTCCCATGGTCCCTTCCTGTGACATTTCACCATCAACCGACCCTACACCTTCTAAGCTTACCCTTGAAGAAACCAAAGAGATGAGTCCTTCACCACCCTCTACTCAACCTTCACCCAAACCTAATCTATCATACCCTTATAGGTTGAGGAAAGAGAAGTTCAAGAATAAATATGACATACAAGTTTCCAACTTCTTGAGGATGTTTAAGCAATTGAATATCAACATATCTTTTGCTCCCCCACCAACTACTGTGAAATGAGTTAAGAGCTTTTTGGGACATGTGGGTTTCTATAGAAGTTTCATACAAGACTTTTCTAAGATAGCTAGACCCATGACCCACCTCTTAGAAAAAGAGGCTCCTTTCATATTCACACAAGAGTGTTTAAAATCTGTTGAGTTCCTTAAAGAAAAATTAACTAAGGCTCCAGTTTTGGTATCACCTAATTGGGATTTGCCTTTTGAGATCATGTGTGATGCTAGTGATTATGCCGTGGGGGTGTTTTGGGCCAAATGTTAAATAAACACTTTCAACCTATACACTATGCTAGTAAGAAAATGACGGGTGCTCAATTGCATTACAAACTACCACGGAAAAAGAATTGCTAGCCATTGTATATGCTTTTGAGAAATTTCGCCCCTATCTTGTTATTTCGAAGACCATAGTGTATACGGACCATTCCGCCCTTAAATACCTTATGACAAAGCAAGATGCTAAGCCTAGACTGTTAAGATGGTTTTGTTGCTCCAAGAGTTTTCTATAGAGATTCGTGATAAAAAGGGAGCCGAGAATTTAGCCGCGGATTATTTGAGTAGACTTGAGCATCCTTTTCAAGGAGAATTGCCTCATAAGGAAATAAATGAATCCTTTACACTTGTGGAAATCATGTCTATCTCTTCACAAGAGGATGCCACCCCTTGGTTTGCGGATATTGCGAACTATCTTGTAGGGGATGTGATAATTGAGGGTATTACTTCCCAACAAAAGAAGAAGTTTCTCAAAGAAACTAAATACTACTTTTGGGATGACCCTTACCTCTTTAGGCAATGTGCAGATCAAATCATAAGACGATATGTAGATGGGCCCGAAGCTTTTAAGATCTTAGAGGATTGCCATAAAGGACCCACGGGGGGCTATTTTGGGCCTAACTACACGGCTAAAAAGTCTTTGATTCGGGTTACGATTGGCCCTCAATCTACAAGGATGCCCAAGAGATGGTGAAATATTGTGATGTATGCCAAATACAAGGAAAAATTAATCAACGAGATGAGATGCCACAAAATTTCATGCAAGAATGTGAGATATTTAATGTGTGAGGTACAGATTTTATGGGACCTTTTCCATCTTCTAAGGGGAATAAGTACATACTCGTAGCGGTGGATTATGTTTCAAAGTAGGTTGAGGCTAAGTCCTTCCCTACTAATGATGCTCGAGTTGTAGTAAAATTCTTGAAGCAATTATTTGCTAGATTTGGTGTACCTCGTGCCATTATTAGTGATCACGGGACTCATTTTTGTAATGATCAATTTACAAGAGTCATGAAAAATATGGTGTTAACCATATACTTTCTACAACTATCACCCATAAACCAATGGGCAAACAGATGTCACAAATCGTGGTTTGAAAAGGATTTTGGAAAGCACGGTGGGAGAGCATCGAGCCTCTTGGTCGGATAAACTTGATGATGCATTGTGGGCTTTTTGAACCACATTTAAGACACCTATAGGTTGCACACCTTATCGTCTTGTATATGGAAAATCATGCCACCTCCCATTTGAGTTGGAACACAAGGCTTCATGGGCTTTAAAATGGGCCAACTTTGATCTTAATCAAGTCGGTTCACATAGGAAAGACCAACTCAATGAGATGAATGAGCTTAGAACTGATGTCTATGAAAACTCATTGCTTTACAAAGAAAATACTAAGCAATTTCATGATGCCAAGATTAAGAACCGTGAGTTCAAAGTTGGAGAGTCGGTTTTACTCTATAACTCACGGTTGAAACTTTTTGCGGGCAAGCTTAAGTCACGATGGACAGGTCCATTCACTATAGCTCAAGTGTTTCCATATGGAACTATTGAGTTGTCTCAACAAAATGGCCCAAATTTCAAAGTGAATGGTCATCGTGTGAAGCATTATTTTGGGGAGGACATTTCCGTTGAAATGGTCCAAGAGACCCCCATATTCCCCATGAATTAATTTATTGTGGGAAGAGTCGAGCTAGAGAATCCTTAAATCAAGCTTGAATAACTATGATAGATCATCTAGAATAGAGTGTGGTAGGTTAGGATTAATAAAAGGGTAATATAGTCGAGATGAAGTGTAGGGGGTGCCTATCTTTTATCTTTTTGGTGTTTGTAGGGTTTCTCTGTCTCATTTCATGCTTGGAGCTTATGGAGGAGGCCCTCGTATCGGGTTCACTTTGATACTTTTGTGATTCAAAATTGACTCTTAATAATGTCTAAAATGAATTCACTTTAGTAGACCTTTCCTTAACTTGAGTTAAACAAAGTACGCAATTTCATAAGTGTAGGGGAGTTTACTCCAATGCTCTTAAACATTGAGGACAATGTTTATCTTAAGTGTAGGGGAGTCTTCTATCGAAGTAACCTTACCTAGACCATTGCCTTGCCTTCATGATAATTAGGAAAATTAATTTTTCAAACATTTTTCAAATTTTTGATCTACTTTGGCCATAAAAATATGCATTCATAATTTTTGCATATATCATTTTTCATTTGCATTGTATATATATCTTCTTTTATATTTCATCAAAAAAATATGAAAAAGAAAAAATATAATAAAGGATTTGGTTTAACAAGTTTAGAATTTTTTGACATATTAGGCCCGCCATGAATATTTTGACTCAACTCGAGTTTGCTTATCCAAGCTTACTCTAGCTAGTATCCTTAACCATGTAGATTTTATTGGTTTATTAGGCTATGCATCCACGAGTCTCATTATTTGAGATTTTAAACTTTGGAGAACGAGAGATAATAGAGTTTGAAGTAAGTGTAAAGGGCTATATAAACCTCATATTAATTACTTGTGGTTATTATATCCCCTTTCGTAACCTTTACTTTCTTGTCAACGCATGTATATATTGTTAATAAATAATCAAGAACGGTTTTAATCGGTTTGTAGTCTCTTATGCGTTTTTGACTAATCATTCGTGGTTGGTATAAGTACGTCTTAAGATCCTAAGTTAGAACGTTTTATGTGTACTAGACTTATGTCATGCTTAATATTTAGCGGATGTTTTTCTTTTAATTATTTTTCTATTCTTTGTGAGGAATCAAGAAAAATAAGAGCGGCTTATAAAAAAATGAGTGGCTAGAAAAAAAAGAAAAAGAAAAAAATACTTATCCAAGACTCCCAAGCGGGGCAGTGTGGTGTTAATTATAGTAGCTATTAAATTCCAATATTACTCTCACAAGGGTTGCGGGGATTTAATAGTTGCTCCAATATAATATTACCTTGACGGGTTGCGGGATTGAAGATCCAAGGTCTCAAAAAGGCGGCGGATATAAATTATTGCGTGAGTTTTCTTTTTCTTTTCTTAGCGAGTGAGTAACTACTTATTAATGCATGACATAAGGATCTTACACATAAGGCGAATGACTTATTATTTTGGGTCGGACTTATATCAATTGTGGGCGGTTTTTCGAGTAATGGATAAGATGGTTACTTAGGATTAAAACCGTGCTTCCTTATTTTCAGATTTTATATTTCTAATATTTCACGCTTTAAATAATGACAAATTTGCTTTCAAGAAATTTTCTCAAATAATAACCGATCTTAGAGGCACAATAAGTGGGGGTATAATGGTAACATAATTAATTTGTATGAATAAGTCGATGCACTTTCACTTATGAAAAACAATGATCTCGTTTTTAAGCTTAGTATGGGGAAAGTGAAACTTGAGGATGATAAGTATTCATGGTACCAAAGCCCTAATCAAAGTCATTGATTTCTTTATGAGTTATTTCCATCAAAACTATTTCAAGAAAATACAAAAATATATAAATAGAATTGTTTACCTTGCATTACAATGTAAAAATCAAAATCATGCATCATATAGTGTAGCATAGTGTAAAAGCATTTCATCTTGGCCAAGGCGGATTAATTATGAGAAAAATGTAATTTTGAGATTTGAAATACTGCATTGCATGAGGCCATGACAATGATCAAGTGTAGGGGAGTTGATATGAGTGAAATATCATATAAATTATAACAAATCAAACCCTAAAACACAAAGAAAAATACCAAGTTTTATGTGAAAAAGCAGAATTATGGGGTATTCTTTATTGTTTGTGATTTTGTAGGTAAAATGATAAGATTTGGTGCAAACACAGATTTCAAGGCATTAATATCAAGAAAAAGACAAAAGAAGGACTCATTGTGATAAGTCTCCAAAGATCAAGGACCTTTCATGACAATCTTCCAAAGATAAAGGACTCAAAGTGGTAAGTCAACAAAGTCAAAGAGCTTATAAGGAAAGTCAACCAAAGTCAAAGGGTCAAAGTTGTTCAAATTCCAAGTAAAAGGGCTGAATATATCAAGTTTATGAAGTTTCCATGCTAAAACAATAAACTGCCAAAGTTGAGGGGTGAAACTGCCAAATGGGAAACTTAAATCTAGCTTAATCCGAGTGACATGTATATCAACCAATCAGAAACAAGTATTACTAAGCCACGGATTACCAGCTAACACTCTCATTTATGAAGAAAGACAAGAATCTACACAGTGCACCCACTAGCTGAATTAACCAATCATATTTCACTCTTTGGATAACAATCGTGTGCTCCTCTCTCACCCAATGCCATCACGCCACATTGACAACTCATCACCAGGTCGTGGATTTTGATAGAGACCATATCAAAGAAAGCTTCCAACATGAAAAGTGCTCACAAAGGGAAAACGAACTCATTCCAACTACTTAATTGAGATAAAATCAAGAAAAGCAAATTCCCCCAATTTTGATCAAGAACAGCTTGCCATAAATTGACACGTGGAGATAGCTGATTGGAGAAGACACGTCAACTACCTTCAACACTCATCACGTTTTGTCTATAAATACCCTAGAGGATAGCTCATTTGTGTAATATAGTTAGAGTGTAAAAAAACACACACTTAGCAAATTTCTCTCAATTTATTTCCTTCTAGTTTTTAGCAACTAAAGAGTGATTGACAACCACTCTTTAGTCTATTAAAGTAGTTGTAACAGATTTAACAACTTTCCACCATTAATGGAAAAATAACAATTCACTTTTAACTTGATCTCATTTCTACTTACTATCGTTGCTGTTCATACCTGCATTCTTTGGATTCTGTTATTCATGATTGAATAACAAAGTTGTTTTGATGATTAGAGAAGTTATCTAGTTCAGCCATTGTTGTTCACAAGCTTACTTTGCCAGTTCTATCTATAGCTTATGTACAGACAAGTAGCAGTTATGATGATCCATGGTGTGATGTTGATTGGTTGTAGTTGAATGGTGATAAGGTGTTGATTTAGCTCAAAAGAGAGTTCAACACTCTCTTCTTTAACAAAGGAGGCTTCTTTTCTAAAAAGTGAACAATTATGTTTTAAATTCCACTTAAATGTCAACTGCATGCTCAATTCTAGTTAACTAGTGTAATATTGCTTATTTTGCTTGCTACTTACTCAATTTGATCTTGCTGATATACTTTGATAGTTTGTAACTTAATTCTGTTAGCATTAATCTGTTTTCATAGATTAGAATTCTGTTTCAGTTGATAAGTGGTGTTTGGATGATCTTATATATGTTGATTCAGTCATTGAAATTGAGTAATTGTGGTTTACATTAATTCAATGACTGGTCAAAAGCAATTGTGTAAAGTTTCAAAGTCAATCATTTAGTCAAAAAGGCAAATGACACTAAAACACTTTGGGTCAGTTGTTCATGCTTAAAACAGCCAATTTCAAACAAGCACCATTAGCTCAATTCTTGGAGTTAAGACTAGATTTTTGGTTTAGTGGAAAGCTGAACATCCAAGCTTTCAAGATTGATAAGATTTTAGGTCTAGATTTCACTGTAGAATAAGCTAGAGCTTATTAAAAGTCTCTGTGATAAATAGCTCAATCTGCCAAGGCTTATTTCCATTTCCCATCGAATCTCTTTATAAAAGTAGCCATATTATTTCATAATTCAGTTGTAAAAGTGATAAAAACAAGTTTTGGCTTAAGTCAACTTTCGGTCAACGAAAGTCAACACGTGGTCAACATAAGCTCGGTTTAGCTTATTTTCATATTTTGGCTTATTCACTTGAGCTTTTTGAGAATTTCTTTTTGCACGTTCATTCTTAGAGGTATTTTACAAGTTTCAACCAAAAGTAGCCTAAATGACTATTTGGATAAGTTGTGTTCTTAAAAGTAGCTTATTTTAAAAAGCTATAATTAGTTTAAGCTCGATTTAGGAAAAGTCCTTTTAACTAGCTAGCTAAAATTGCATTTAAAACACTTTGAAAAAAACTAGAGCTTATAAGATGGTCTAGAACTGCTTATCCATCTTATTTTTGGTTAAGCCCGTTTTCACTTAAAACTTTTCATTAATTGCCATTTGGTCCTTGGAATTTGGTTAGTTGATAGTTAGTTGGAAATTAGTTATAAAATATTTAGGGTTGCTGATTAGTCCCTGGATTTTGTTAGATTTGTTATTTTCAGTTACAAGTTTGTTATATTTGTTATTTTTGGCAAGTAATTTGTACAATTTACATTTTCAGTCCTTATACTTTTCACATTTACATTTTAAGCCCTTATACTTTTATGAACTTTACATTTTGGCATTGAATACTTGTTGTGCATTACTTGGTTGTACATTGTGCTTGTTGAGTGGTATGTGCACTATGTTTTTAGACTAGTATGGATACGTAGACTATATTATTTTTACCCTTTTTGACGGATTTGTGGAAAGTAGAAATAGAATACCATAATCTTGACAATCAAATACCAAGAACAATCATGTGACTTGATTGATATGGATTGATCAATTCGTAAAGATATCGAGAGAAAAACGAACTTGAAAATGACAAATATTAATTACGCATATCTAAGATCATAATACTTCTCACAGCTATAGGTGAACGGAGTATCTTGTCGTATATGCTTCATCAAAATCATATCTCTCACTCCTCTAGTTAATGTCACCTGGTTTATTTTCAAGCACTCACTACAAGAAAATAGTGTTTTTGGGACGAAACTTTTGGGAACGATCAAAGAATGGTGCCAAATACACGCATTTGGCACCTGTTCCAGAAGCGTGCCAAAAATATAAGTATTTAGGAAGACTATTAAATAAATGTTCCAAATACATATTCATTTAGAACGGTTTTATATAATGGTACCAAATACTTGCGTATTTGGGACAGTTTGAGTTACTGGTTCCAAATACATATGTATTTGGGACGGTTTGTACCACGAGTGCCAAATTTTTATTTTTACTTGGAACACTATCTATTGTTGGTGCCAAATACTTATGTATCTGAAATGGTTGGTAATACCACGGGCAAATACATAAATGTATTTGAAACATTATCTAATGTTAGTATAAAATACTTACGATTTTGAATGGCTTTATAAGTTGGCGAAAATGCTAATGTATATGGGGCGATTTTTATTAACTGTTTCTCGAACGGAATTCTTTTAAAGATATACTTGCTCATTATTATTCACATAAATAAATAAAAAATAAAACTGAAACAACAACATTAAGTCAAATGAATTTGACGTGTGAATTTTAGGAAGGAAAAAGTAAATATAGGATTAGTCAATCAATTAAGCTGAATAAACGTAAAATAAATGGCCTAGTCAAACCGTGATCATGAAAACCTTAAATTTCGAAGTATTAGTTTTACACATTTTATAAACCTAGCCTCCCCTATCTTAACCTAATTCATAAGTGACTATTATAAAATAAAAAATAGAACATATCAGGAAACAATGGTTTCAAGGTTTGGCCACTTTGGAAGACATTCATGTATGTGAGGAATTAGTCAAATATGACTTGTGATCAATTTAGTTCGTTCACGAGTGGGTTATAATTTGAGATATGGCTATGTTTTGGGTTCATCTTTTCGTATTTTTTGGAGTATGGCGTTTTGATAGTGTGCGTGTTTTTGTTTGGATTTCGATCTAGTTACGTTTAGCCATGAGGTACCTTCTGAGCCATAACTAATATCGTATACGATTTAAAATGAAGCCATTCTTTGTAGTTAAATGAAATCAGTTGGTTATTTTTAAGAATACTACATATAAGTCCGAAAGTATGTTCGTTATCTTTCATAAGAGATTTTCGATTATCAATTTTCCGTAACATAACCTCAGTGCATTGATCTAAAATTCAATGAATGCATTATATTATTTTTTGATATCATAGGACTTATACTTTACTTTTACATTTTTTAGTTTGATACAGATATCTAATGTTGCAATATTGTATTATGCAGGTTTTAACATAAACACCATACCAGATGAGCTTTATTCTTTTTCTGTTAATAATAATCGTTTTGGTCATCTGTATTGCTAGACTTTGTCATTTTAAATACCATGATTTGTTAGGATAAAAAACATCTTGTAATTATTTTATGTAATCCAAATGATCATGGTGATTTGATTTTATAGAGATCTAATACAAATTGAGTTTAATTTATTTTTGGTTTTGATTGATATAATTGCAAGTTTGAGATACTTGGTTGATGTTTGTTCAATATGTGATGATATACTAAAACATATATTTAACAGAAAGTGGTGCCATTGTACGAACTGTGCCAAATAATTAACTTACGGATGCAAAAATGTGCCTAATGATTTTTATGACGAACACAAAAACATGTCAAAACTTTTTTTACAAGGCAGATAAAAATGTGCCAAATAAGTATTGAAACAAATAGAAACCGTGCATAATACATTCATCACGGTAGATAATAAAATCCTAGACTCCTAGTTATAATTGACAGGTAGATAAAAAGCGTACCAAATATCCTTTAGCACGCGAAGTAAGTTAGTATCAAATACATATTTGGCATGGATATAAAAGTGTAACAAATGCTTATTTTAGGATGAAAAATCGTTAGTCGTGCCAAATGCCTCACTCATGGCACCCCAAAGTTAAACCGTGCCAAATACTATTTAGCACGGTGTCAATTCGACCCAAATGTATTTGGCACCCTCATATTTAGGACGGAGCCAAAAGCGTGCCATATTGCATTTGGCACGGGTTTTTGACTATTTGGGACGGTTTCCCCCTTCCTAAATACCCCTTTTTCTTGTAGTGACTGTAAGCTACCATCAATTCTCTTTTCCATTTCTTGGTTTAAACCACGCTCATTCTACTAGCGTGCTCGCTCCTTTAGATTTCTCACTTGGTGCTACCAACATTTACCTTTGATTTTATCTTGATTTATTACCCAACACGATGTTAAACACTCTTAGGGAAAACCGATTTCTTCATTGCTATTTCATGCAACTCCATTCGTCTCCCTTGCTATGCCTCAAATCCCATCCTAATAGGAATAGGTTAGAGTTTCTCGTGATACCACGCGAATCACACTCCTATCCTAATTCTGAAACGGCTCCATCACTCATCGAGCAACCACCACACAAACTCATGTATCCAAGACTCATAATCCTGTACCTAATCCTTCACTCATCACGAGCTTCATCAAATCAGATTTCTAAGTGACAATTGAATGCCTCCTAAACCTTCATACACTACAACTCACTCCTTTAGAAGTTTAGCAAACAACTTCTCTTTTGTTATATATCATAAAAACTAACTTCAACGTCCTTCAAAAAGGTATTCCATAACCATCATCCTAAATTTGTCCAACACGGTTTGCACACCCGGTTTACTTCATTCTTAAGAACTGCGGGTGCATTGGGTAAACCAAAATGCATAACTTTAACCTTAAAGCATTTTAAACTTGTTTCAATAGTCTCCAACGTAAATCTTAAGAACTCTACATTGACGATGACTATAATGCATGTTATCATCGGGCATTCACGCGATCCTTGTTACTGGTCAAGTGCCTATTCGATTCTACGAATGTGTAGCGACTCCCTCACGGTCAACTTGTTCGGCTCTCAGTGATTCTCCCTCGTACACTCTTAACTGATGATAACTCAAACGAAAATATACTTCAGTCAACTCGTGTTAATCTACACGCATCTTGAATGACACGTCCTTCTCTTCAAAAAACAACACGGCGCTTCCCATAACGAATAACTAAGTCGAACAAAACTTTCCTCGCAACTCTTTCAATTGTTCCAATAACTTTTAAATCTCCAAAAGCGCTCAACGTCACATCTTTTCACTTCAAGGTCGTTTCTTGTACTTTTCTATGCGAAATTCTACTTTATGTCGAGGGATAACCTTTTGAAACATTTAGAAACACTTCAAGCATTCCTATACCACAAAGACATCACATGCCTTCAATTCATCTACATTGGTACTCTTAAAAGACCTCCATTCCGACTAACTAGTTTTCTACGAACTTCAAGTACTTTTCCATCTTCCCAAGACATTATATATAACCCTCATGGCATTCCAACTTGACCTTATGCTTCACAACCAATTCACTAACTCAATCGTATATGTGCAACCAAATCTTCCCAATAACTCCATCAACGCTCTTAATAAATATGAACCCAACACTAGTTTTAGGACCACCAAATATGGATAATGAATCGAACCCACGGATAACTAACGGAATTTCACGTACACGCATTAAAATGAAACAAAATCACGAGACTCCAAAAGAAAACTCCAACATAAAATAGGTATCGATACACAACGAACCATGGCAACAAACCAATAGCGCAAGAACATCCGACGGAAAAATGAACAATAATTTGCCCCGTAATTTAAGAAATTAGAATCCTTGAACAAAAATTGACTTTTACCCAAAAGAACGATCTTCGGTGATTTTTCATTGGTCGTTTTAAACCTATGAAATCATATTAGCCATTTATGTAATCACTTTAAATGCAAAATTAAGGTATATAATTTTTTTCATAAACTCATTTTAAGTCTTGTCCTTATAAATAATAATAATAAAGAATCATGTTTAGTAGTGACGTAAATTAGTTTAGCTTATTTGTATAAATACTAAGTAAATTTTTTTATAATAAACAAGTTTTGATTATATATTAAAGAATTTAGGTTACATCTTATTTTAAGCAAAGTTTTGATATGTAACCCTTATTTCATTGAGTACGAAAAAAATAATTCAATCTCTATTCTTTTTACCAAAAAGGTTTTCCATAAATTATCATTTGAAAGAGCCGTAAGACTCAAAGCGAAAGACATCATTATCTCAAAAGGGAACTTCAAAATACCTTAAGGAATCTAATACCAAAATACCATTTTAAAATGAACACGTGATATAAAATCTCGACAAGAAACTTTATGAATTGATAGGTTAGAAGCAAGGTTTTGAAACCCGGGCCGGGTCAACCGATTCGACCAGTTCTGGCCTAAAAAACGGGCCAAAACAAACCGGTTCGTAAATAATTGAGACCCAGTGCGACCCGACGGTTTTTTGGAAAATTGGTTCAGCCTAAGTGAACAAGTCACCCCTGGTTTCTTTTTTATAACTATTTAAAAAAGCACTATTTTTTTTACCCTAATGCTTATCCTTTCACTCAGTCTTTCTACCTAACTTTTTTATCTAGCCACCATGATTAACATCCTTATCCTTAATTCAATTAATATAACAAACGCATAAGTAATCACAAGTACTGCACGAGAAACAACCTAAAGGCTTGATGGAGGTAATTTTGACTCTTTATTTTCCTTTATATTCCATAATTAAGATGTTATTATTGTTTTATAATAAAGCATGATAGTACTACAATATTTGCAATAATTAGTCCAATGTTTGCAATATACCATATTAATTTGATTAAATAATTAAGGTGTTGAATATACTATATCAATTGAACACTAATTGATTAAAAAAAAGTTAGCATATGGTTATTATTATATATTTGTATGCACATATTAGTGATATCAGGGTATATAATATTAGTATTTACTTGGATTGTTTTTGTATTTTGTTATTTATAGAGTACAACAGCAGCATGTGGTTCTGAATCTCATACATTAGATCAACCGTCTGTAAGATTGAAGCTAGATAAAGCTTGGGATCATGTAACATAACATACCGAAGCAAATGGAAAAAAAGGCGTTCATTTGTAACTTTTGTCTTAAAATCATTCATGGTGGTGGCATTAACAGAGTGAAGAAACATCTTGCCGGTCGAAAAGGTGAGATCGCGGCGTGTACAAAATTAGATATTGTTGTTAGATTACCATGGAAGGTCTTTTAAAAGAGAATGACCATAAACTAGAAAAAGGGTATTGAATTTAGCGGGAGTACTTTCATATTTTATGACGAGGAAGAACAACGGGTTCAAGAGGTACCCCAACTAAATATGGGTAAAATAAAAGCAACAACAGGTTCTCATCCTTTCTTCACAAAAGGTATACACGATGCTTCTCAACCAATTGTTAAGAAAGCTATGCAAAGTAAGGAAAAATTACATGATGTTGATCTGGCTATTACTATGTGGTTTTATGATGCTTGTATACTTATGAACGATTGCAATTCTCCTTACTTTTAACACATGGTAGATAAAATAGCCAATGTTGGTTATGGTTACAAAACCCCTAGTTATTATGCTTTGAGGGTAAATTGGTTAGTAGATGCAAAAAAATCAGTATCTTTGATGATTAACTCATATATAAGTCAATGGATTGAATGTGGTTGCACGCTTATGCGTGATGGGTGGAGGGATATTAGGCAACTTTGTTTGATTAATTTCTTGGTTTATTGTTCTAGTGGGATCTCGTATATCAATCTGTTGATGCATCTAGTATTGAGGGCAATACTAAAACTTTGTGTAATTTGTTTTCTGAGATTGTTGAAATTGTAGGAGTAAAGAATGTAGTTCAAATGGTTACCAACAATGGTTCTAATTACAAAGCTACAGGGTAACTGTTAAGCGAAAGATATGCTACTAGTACTTGGTCTCCGTGTGCTGCACATTGTCTTAATCTAATACTATAGGATGTTTTAGAATTAGATAATGTGAAAGAAAGCATCACTCTTGCATCTAGGGTTACTGTTTTCATTTATAATCATAAGTGGCCCTTAAATTAGTTAAGAATTTGACATGGTTGGACATGAATATTTCGTACAGGTGCTACTCATTTTGGTACCGCATTCATTGTGTTAAAAAGTTTGGTTGATCATAAAAATGATTTGCAAGCTATGGTTATATCCAGTGACTTTAAGAAGTTATGGTGTAAAACCAAGTATGGTCGTATCTTTAATTCGGGGACGAATTATTGTTTTAGAGGGGAAGAATTGTAAAACCCGTATTTAAAAATCAGAATATTTAAATACGCAGTTTAATTTTGATAAACTATATAAGTATTAATTATTAGACAGAGATAGAAACGCAGAAATTAAATACGCAATCTCGGTTTATTAAAATACTATAAATATTACAGTTTATTCAGATAAGAAGTATTTAGTCTCAGAAACAGACAAATTATTATTTTACAGAAATAATTAAACATTAATAGTAAATACGCGTAGTCTCAGTTTATTTAAATATTACAAATAAATAATTATTCAGAAAATAATTATTAAGTTTCAGAATATATTACGTATGTATTATTACACGAAAAATAATTACCGCGATTCAGAAACAAAGACACGAGAAATAAAAACAAGTATTCACGACATTTAAGTGTAAAAAAAAGAGAGAAAAGTGGAAAAGGGCTTTTGGCCGTTTGGTAAAAAAAAGGGAAAGAATTGGGCTTTGGCCTGTTTGGTTCTAAAGAAAGAAAAGAAACGGGGGTTTCCCCTTTTACACATACATCGAACAAAAAAAAAAGAAGAAAAGGAATTAGGGTTTGTGAGTGCCGACAGAAAAAGACAGACAGAAGATGTCGTCTGATTTTTACTTTCTCTCCTTTCACGCAAACCAAGGTAATCCCACTCGCATTTTCTTTCTTTTTGTTTTCTTATTAACGATCCATACAGGGGATGTCGGAATGGATGGCTGCACGAAAACCAAGACACCACCAGTCTTGGTGGCGTGTGTTGATTCCCATCCGAGACACAGTCTCGTGGTGTCCTTTTTCTTTGGCCAGCCACGAACCAAACCCACCCCAAACAGGGGTTATATGATTAAGGGTTCGGGGTTTTGGGTGTTGATGCATAAAACCGAGACCATAAGGTCTCGGTGGTTCCTTCTCTGCCCAGCTGTGACCCACACAGGGGCGGCTTGGGTCTGGTCCAGCGACCGCAGCTAAAAGAAACCCCATCAGGGGTGTTTGCTTCGTAACAGGGGGTGTTTGGGTTTACTCGCCATAATGGGGTGTTTGGGAAACAGTGGGAAAAATATATAAACAGTGGGAAAAATATATAAACATTGGGAAACTATAACTAACAGTGGGAATATAATGAAAACAGTAGGAACCATGGGATTTATTCAAATCAGTAAACCATTTTGTAAATAAGTTTTATTAATAAATTATCTTGTACAATTTTATTAATTTAATTAATAAAAATTAAATTGATTTTAACTTTACCGTTTTATCCAATTAAAAATATATGGGTATTAATGATTTAATTTCGAAGATATTTCTTGGAAACTTTCTAAATTAGGAAACTTTATATTTTTAGCAGGATACCAAATATAGAGTTAGTATAACGTCAGAATACGTGTTATAGCGTAATTATTAGTAGAACGAAAATATGTTTAAAAGAAATATTTAGAACCGTCAGATTTATCAGTTTATGTACAAACAGTAATACAAAAATAAATAATTAAACTAAGTACAATAAGATCAGTAAAATAAACAGATATCAATTAACTTATTCAGCGTCCTTTATTCATGTAGCTCGCGTGAAGTCAGAATATACTTTTGTCAGTTGATCTCAGTCGGTTACGGGACACGAGGTACGGATTTCCGTCCTTTCAGTAAGGACTTCCTTTCTATGCATGATTAGGATTCCCCGTCTTCAGCCAAATGTTTTTCCCCAGTATATGTAAGTTTATCAGTAATCATATTAATAACTAATAAATTGCCTGAGCATTATATACAAGCACGACCAGTTTATGTACTAGTTACGGAGGTACCGTAACCACGGCACTAGAGGCACCGGTGTCGTGACTCACATGCAGGAGAGTGATATCCTGCATCGTCCCACTCAACTTTGCTTGGCCATTTTATCAGTATTATTAGTGGGGCGTATGGATGCATCCTAGGCTTATATGTGTTACAAGTTATCAGGGTGAATGTGGTGTGTGCTCTACATCCTTCACATTGGAGCTGATCCCTCCACCCATCACAGTTATTTAGAGGTCACCCCTCTATAGCATGATGAGGTCACCCCTCCAGTTATTCATGCATGGTTGTTACAACACGTGACCTATGTAAGCTCTGGCAAATAAAATACAGTAAATGCATGTTTTCAGAATTAATAGTTATATTTCAGTATCAGTGTATACGAACCAGGTTTCTCAGATTTTTATGCAGAGTTCCACCACATGTTACATATCATTCTTACAGCTTCAGTATTCTATCGCCCGTTTCATTCAGTATATTCTTATCATGCTTTATATCCGTTCACTGAGCGTTATGCTCAGCCGTAATTCCTTTCATGTTCTAACGGCAGGTACACCAGGACGCTTTTAGGATTCTAAGAGCATATGCATTTGGATGGAAGCTATCCAGACTTCTTACTTTATACATTTCTTACATTATTCTGCTTATTTGGACATTGTTTAGTCCTTTCATTCAGTATTTTATTTTTCATGTTTTGGGCTTATGTTTGGATTGCCGATGTTTGATTCCGGTATTTCCTTTATGGTCGGTTAATGTTTTAGGACATTTACCTTATGCTTTGATGACACGCCATAATTACACGTAACGGTCCACTTATCCAAGTGGGGTGTTACAATTATGGTATCAGAGCTATAGGTTCGACCTGTAGGCTCTAAAATTTGACCTGTGACTAGTGGGTAGTCACCAGGAACTTCCCAGATCTTGGCGTTGTCATCTTCATGTTTCTCATGTATTTATCAGTCAGTTTTCTTCAATTATCAGTCATTTTCTTAAAGTTTTGACTATGTAAAAGGTTGGTACAGGACTGGCCATATTTAGTCGCATGTGCTTTTCTGCGAATTTTTGTTTTGGTGAACCGACCCATAGGCGTTCACCCTTACTCGTTCAGATTTTTGTATTGGTGAACCGACCCAACGGCGTTCATCCTTACTCTTGACAGATTCATGTTTTCAGTCGAATATTACTTGGTGAACCAGCCCATATACGTTCACCAATGTTCAGATCAAATTTCATGTTTTTCAGTTTAATGTTGTTTTGTGAACCGATCTATAGTTGTTCACCTTTGTGATATCATGACGTTTCATAAATTCTTGACAAACATGAATTGGACTACAACCAACCACATTTAGTCCCAGATTGTACATTTCTATCATGATAGTTGTCAGAAAATTTTGACAAGTATGGATCGAAACAGAATCGCCCATACCTAACATGCTTCCTACTTTGAATACTGTGGATTAAACCATAACTACCCACACCAGTTGATGTTAAAACTTAGTTGATTATTCTTCTATGTTCTTTGTATCAGTTAAGTTTGTACTCTCAAGTGGATGTCGTTTTCATGTTGATTAAGTTCATGTCTCTTTATGAGGATTACGTTTTCAGCAAGGCGATGATGTTTTCATGCTAAGATACAGAAGAATTACAGTAAAATCCCATTTCATGATAAATCATGTTATGGTCTTTATGAATCATGTCCTTATACTGAACATTGATGAAACTCCGTTTAATCATACTTTTCAGCCTCTAAACAACCAGCATTAAGTCTACGTAGGAATTACCAGGCTATCATGTTACCCATTTTAGTTCAACCTACTACCGTTGAAATTAATTTATTTCTTTGATCATGTGAGACAATTGATACCAGTATCGATCATCCCATAAAATTCCACCCGTGCCATGTACAGTATTTCATGTGTACTCCATGTATAGTGTCTCAGATATGCTCAATTTGCAGTATTCATTTTGTACTCAGGTACAGTAGTCTAGGAGTACTCCAAGTACCCTACTCCATGGATATTGCTAATCGATCCTTAATCATCTTAGACGTTTCCACTTGTCGATATTCTACCAGGTGCTGATGCTGCTCGTGAGTTGAAGGTTTTACCAGATGCTGATGCTGCTAACACTCTGAAGATCACACAGATGCTGATGCTGCTGATACTTTGGAAATCTCTCAAGATGCTAATGCCGTTCATACCATGAAGACTCTGCAGAACAAGGACGAAGGATATAAATTTGAAATTCCTGACAAGAATAAATTTCAACCATCAGACACTACCATTCTATTCCATGCTCTTACCTTCCTCAGTTAGATGTCACACTTCACTCAGCTAATCTTTTTGTCAGAAGAGTGGGAACCGGAAACCAGCCGGCCACTCAGCAGAAATAATTACATGAATCACGGTCATGATAACGACCGTCAGGAAAGTGACAGACAAAGCTGTAGTGACAACCCTCGTACTTATAATTAGTCAGTCAGTAACCATCGGAACTCCGGCACGGACGTGACCGGAAATACAAGAGGTTAGTAGTCTAACCGGTCCGCCAATCCTAGCAGTTACCAAATATTTTCCGCCTTGTCCAGGTTCATCCATTAAAATACATGTCCAGACAACAGTCAAGACACAGTTCTCAAGTATCATTTCAGAAGACACAAGGACACCAGTCATTATACACGTCATACGAATCTTTCCTCAAAATACGAGTCAGAACTCCTAACTCCAGTATGTTTCTAAACCAGGCCCTCAGAAATTCAGGGTACCCTTCAGAAAGGGGTATACCCGTTATATTATGTCACGCATGAATCAGATCATTAAAATTCAGTCACCACCACTAGATTATTATTCAGATTAAACACACGGTAATCATTATGTGAGGTTACAGACGAACCCACTCAGTGGAAGTCGCCACATTACTCCACGTATTCCTATGTCAGCTTTATGTAAATCAGGTATTTACCTACCTCTCAGCCAGAAAGGACTCAACAGTATCACCATATTTATTAAAGCCTTATTATCAGTTAACGACGAGATCCGTTTTACTAAATCCCAAATATATTCATTATACTTTCGGTCAGAAAATCAGTACGAATTATTTCTGCCTTACAAGCGCGTGACTATCAGTCCATAGCTACGAAGACTTTTACCTACCTGTTATTAATTCACTTCTGAAATTCCTTAAACTCATGATCAGTAGATTATTCCAGAGTTCCAGATATAATTTTAGAAAGTTTTCAAGAAATTCCTTCCTAACCACGAGACAGAAATTTAACATCGAGCTAGTCTCAAGAACAGAACCTGTTTTAAAAACTCTTGATCACATGGCTTAAGCTAAGTTAAAAGAGTTGCAGCAATTGCTGCAAGGATTACCGGAACGAGGCTTTATTCGCCCTAACGCACCACCAGGAGGTGTATCGTTTCTGTCTATCAAAAAGAAGGCCGGGTACCATGAGATCATGTATCGATCACTGAAAATTTACGAGATCGCCATTCTTAAAACGATACTCATTCTACGAATAGGAGGTTACCTGACCTGCTACGATGTCTTAAATATTTTCCAGAACAAATTTCCGATCATGCTACCATCAGTGGTGAGAGAAAGAACATGACGTTTCCAGACTGCTGTTGCACATATTACAGTCTCTCTAAAAAAAATTTTGATTTTATACTTCTGAGCTCCCTAACGCTCCAGTTAGATATGAAATTATGAATAAATTTTTTTTATGACTCTCATGCAATATCATCAGTATATTCATTGATCATATTCTGATATGCCTAATACTAGAGAAGAACACGAGACTCATCTTCTCACAATTGTACTGAATCTTCAATAGGAGTTATTTTTATACACAACCTTCTAGATATAAATCTCAATTGAACAAAGTGGCAGTTCTGAGCCACCACATCTCAACAGCAAGAAATTTCAGACAATCCTGCGCAGGTGAAGGCCATCACCTGATGGTCCCGACTGACGCCTGTGAACGAAGTACAATTTTCTAGAACTCAATTGACTACTACCACAGAAATTGCCGACAGTTCTCACTAAAAATGTTTTATGACTATTCAACCAGATTTCCACCAGAATGTTCACTTTGATAGAATCCGCATCACACATTAATGCAGCTATGTTCACATCTAGATGCCTGACCTGCTGCAGGTTCAAGATAGAACGTCGTCATGTTAGTAAGTTACTACAACCCTTAGAAATTTCTGAACAGAAATGAGACAAGACTCCATGGAGATTGTTATCAGTTTTACCACAGACTCAGAGAAAGTATGATACTATCTAAGTTATCATCAACCATGTAATCAGCCTGCGCGTCTCTTTCATCCGAAAGGATCACGTAGTAGCAGATCTGCAGAAAATTTTAAAATTCAGCAGTAAATTGTACGAATTCAAGGCATTCCTTTGACCATCATATCAGACAGAATTCATGTTCACGATCAAGTGTATGTTTACGCCCACTTTAAATTCATGTTTATTTTCACTTTCACGTTTACGTCTCATTCGCGGTATGATGCTGTTTCAGTTCATCTTTTATGCTATCTCATAATTTAAGCTCACGTTTGTGTTCATAACATTGTTCACGTTCAAGTTCGTGTGCCATTTCTGATACACGTTTCTCAGTTTATTACCGAATACGGTTACAGAAAGTTTGAGAGACCAGACTCAAGTTTAACATAACTATTCCATAACCAGGCAGACGTTTCACATCTCAGGCCGTATCGTTTGGCATTCATCCCTCAGTCAGCATACGTTCGTAATATGTTCTAGTATCACGTTCACAGTATGATTCACTTATCATATTCTAATTCCATGCCAGCGCTCCTCATATAATTATGAACCACATTTACAATTGCTCACTTAGCATGTTCACAATTGTTCACGTAGTTCGTCCCTATATATATTCTCAGCAGCTTGCTCAGAGATATAAATGTTATCTTTTCAGGATAATTATACGTACCACTTCATGTATCCTACATGCTATAGCTTATTCACTCAGATTCAGAAAATCTATCTTAAGTATAGAACCAGAAACTATTCA
Organism: Glebionis coronaria; assembly: GCA_025667525.1. Taxonomy (NCBI): domain Eukaryota; kingdom Viridiplantae; phylum Streptophyta; class Magnoliopsida; order Asterales; family Asteraceae; genus Glebionis; species Glebionis coronaria. The sequence continues at coordinate 548,306,087 of CM046881.1, read as the reverse complement.
GCATCGTCAGGACAGGGTCATCAGGACCAAGATTTTCATTATGTTTCGACCCTTGAAGGAATTGTTTCGAGCGAGAAGCTACTCGAAACGGAGGAGTCCATCCGGACCTCTCACCCCCATTTCCTTCAATAAATCCAGTTAAGTTCTTTCAGTCATGTCACGTTCCATGTTCACTTCAGTCATGTCATGTTTATACCCTTTCAGCGGCTTTATGTTCTAAATCAAGGACGAATGATCCTTCAGCTTATATGCCTTTCAGCCTTCATGATCTTTCAACATATGTGTCCTTTCAACTTATACGTCTTTCAGCTTACGTATACTTTCAGCTTTTACTTCGATTGGCTTAAATTACCGATAATTCGAGGACGAAATTTTCCTTTTAGAGGGGAAGAATTGTAAAACCCAGTATCGTATCTTTAATTTGGGGACGAATTATTGTTTTTAGAGGGGAAGAATTGTAAAACCCGTATTTAAAAATCAGAATATTTAAATACGCAGTTTAATTTTGATAAACTATATAAGTATTAATTATTAGACAGAGATAGAAACGCAGAAATTAAATACGCAATCCCGGTTTATTTAAATACTATAAATATTACAGTTTATTCAGATAAGAAGTATTTAGTCTTAGAAATATTACAGACAAATTATTATTTTACAGAAATAATTAAACATTAATAGTAAATACGCGTAGTCTCAGTTTATTTAAATATTACAAATGAATAATTATTCAGAAAATAATTATTAAGTTTCAGAATATATTACGTATGTATTATTACACGAAAAATAATTACCACGATTCAGAAACAAAGACACGAGAAATAAAAACAAGTATTCACGACATTTAAGTGTAAAAAAAAGAGAGAAAAGTGGAAAAGGGCTTTTGGCCGTTTGGTAAAAAAAAGGGAAAGAATTGGGCTTTGGCCCGTTTGGTTCTAAAGAAAGAAAAGAAACGGGGGTTTCCCCTTTTACACATACAGCGAACAAAAAAAAAAGAAGAAAAGGAATTAGGGTTTGTGAGTGCCGACAGAAAAAGACAGACATAAGATGTCGTCTGATTTTTACTTTCTCTCCTTTCACGCAAACCAAGGTAATCCCACTCGCATTTTTCTTTCTTTCTGTTTGCTTATTCACGATCCATACAGGGGATGTCGGAATGGATGGCTGCACGAAAACCAAGACACCACCAGTCTTGGTGGCGTGTGTTGATTCCCATCCGAGACACAGTCTCATGGTGTCCTTTTTCTTTGGCCAGCCACGAACCAAACCCACCCCAAACAGGGGTTATATGATTAAGGGTTCGGGGTTTTGGGTGTTGATGCATAAAACCGAGACCATAAGGTCTCGGTGGTTCCTTCTCTGCCCAGCCGTGACCCACACAGGGGCGGCTTGGGTCTGGTCCAGCGACCGCAGCTAAAAGAAACCCCATCAGGGGTGTTTGCTTCGTAACAGGGGGTGTTTGGGTTTACTCGCCATAAGGGGGTGTTTGGGAAACAGTGGGAAAAATATATAAACAGTGGGAAAAATATATAAACAGTGGGAAACTATAACTAACAGTGGGAATATAATGAAAACAGTAGGAACCATGGGATTTATTCAAATCAGTAAACCATTTTGTAAATAAGTTTTATTAATAAATTATCTTGTACAATTTTATTAATTTAATTAATAAAAATTAAATTGATTTTAACTTTACCGTTTTATCCAATTAAAAATATATGGGTATTAATGATTTAATTTCGAAGATATTTCTTGGAAACTTTCTAAATTAGGAAACTTTCTATTTTTAGCAGGATACCAAATATAGAGTTAGTATAACGTCAGAATACGTGTTATAGCGTAATTATTAGTAGAACGAAAATATGTTTAAAAGAAATATTTAGAACCGTCAGATTTATCAGTTTATGTACAAACAGTAATACAAAAATAAATAATTAAACTGAGTACAATAAGATCAGTAAAATAAACAGATATCAATTAACTTATTCAGCGTCCTTTATTCATGTAGCTCGCGTGAAGTCAGAATAGACTTTTGTCAGTTGATCTCAGTCGGTTACGGCACACGAGGTACGGATTTCCGTCCTTTCAGTAAGGACTTCCTTTCTATGCATGATTAGGATTCCCCGTCTTTAGCCAAATGTTTTTCCCCAGTATATGTTTAAGTTTATCAGTAATCATATTAATAACTAAATAAATTGCCTGAGCATTATATACAAGCACGACCAGTTTATGTACTAGTTACGGAGGTACCGTAACCACGACACTAGAGGCACCGGTGTCGTGACTCACATGCAGGAGAGTGATATCCTGCATCGTCCCACTCAGCTCAGCTTGGCCATTTTATCAGTATTATTAGTGGGGCGTATGGATGCATCCTAGGCTTATATGTGTTACAAGTTATCAGGGTGAATGTGGTGTGTGCTCTACATCCTTCACATTGGAGCTGATCCCTCCACCCATCAGAGTTATTTAGAGGTCACCCCTCTATAGCATGATGAGGTCACCCCTCCAGTTATTCATGCACGGTTGTTACAGCACGGGACCTATATAAGCTCTGGAAAATAAAATACAGTAAATGCATGTTTTCAGAATTAATAGTTATATTTCAGTATCAGTGTATACGAACCAGGTTTCTCAGATTTTTATGCAGAGTTCCACCACATGTTACATATCATTCTTACAGCTTCAGTATTCTATCGCCTGTTTCATTCAGTATATTCTTATCATGCTTTATATCCGTTCACTGAGCGTTATGCTCAGCCGTAGTTCCTTTCATGTTCTAACGGCAGGTACACCAGGACGCTTTTAGGATTCTAAGAGCATATGCATTTGGATGGAAGCTATCCAGACTTCTTACTTTATACATTTCTTACATTATTCTGCTTATTTGGACATTGTTTAGTCCTTTCATTCAGTATTTTATTTTTCATGTTTTGGGCTTATGTTTGGATTGCCGATGTTTGATTCCGGTATTTCCTTTATGGTCGGTTAATGTTTTAGGACATTTACCTTATGCTTTGATGACACGCCATAAATACACGTAACAGTCCACTTATCTAAGTGGGGTGTTACATATGGAAAGTGAAAAATGCGCTTGAATGTAAACAAGTTATCATGAATGAAAATTTCTAGAACAATTGTTTAATTATAGTGAGAGTAATGACACCTTTGTTGAGGCTTTTGCGGTTGTGTGATTCAGATGTAAAACCAGCTTTGGGTTATGTTTATGAGGGTATGTATCAGGCAAGGAAAGGGATCAAGGACATATTTACGAAAAAGAAATAATTGTACCAACCATATACTAAGATAATAAATGAACATTGGGATATGATGTTGCGTACTGATATTCACTGTGCATCTTATTGGTTAAATCCAATTTTACAGTTTAATCACAATAACCTTTGCAAGAAAGGTGAGGTGTTTAATGGATTTATTGACATGGCTGATAAATATTATTCCGGTGACGAACTTATAGATCTTAATAGGGCTCTAGGACAGTTTCGAGACATAAGGGTAACTTTGGTAGGATTAGTGCTATTCAAGGCCGTACTAAACATCGTCTAGGTACGATTATATATTTTTTTGCATCTGATTCAGATAATTATTTGTATGTTATGATTTATGAAATATGTTTTCTAACCATTTCTATATTAGATGAATGGTGGAGAATGTTTGGTGGAGATTTCCCCCATATTGCAGAACTTTGCTATAAGGATATTAAGTCAAACTGCATCTTCTTCGTGTTGTGAATATAATTGGAGATTCTTTGAAAGGATACACACGAAAAGAAGAAACAGATTGGAACATCAAAGGCTAAATGACCTTGTGTATGTTAATTACAACTTGCGTTTAAAACACAGGTACTATATTGTTTAATATAATGTGTTTGTAATTGTTGCATAATTTTATTTTTCACATGATATGTTTTTGGTATATATTTTCTAGGCTTGATGTTGATAAGAGATCTTATGATCCTATCGATTATGAATGTAGATACGAGAATGAATTTTGGGTGGTCAAAGAAGAGCCACAAGGATAGCTAGATTATGATCAATTGGAGAATATGCTTGAACAAGAACCACCTTCTCAAACGCAATATTATGCTCTCGTTGATGAGGACAACGATAAGGATGACGAGCATAGTGAATTCCGTATCCTAAGTGATCGTGAACTTGATGCCTACAACACTCCAATGTCGCAATAGTAAGATATTGATGTGTCGTCGCAAAGTTAATGCTTTTGTATTGTCTATATAAAACTTGTAAATCCACTAGGATTTATCTATTTTGAAGTATGAAACTTGTAAATCCAGTAGGATAAACTTGTAAATCCAGTAGGATTGATCTCTTTTGAAGTATGAAACTAGTAATCCTGGTAGGATTTATGGAAGTATGGATGTTTGTAATCTGGTAAGATGATTTTATATGATGTAATCTGGTAGGATGTTCTTTCATTCTTTGCTTCTTTTCTATAACAGAAGCTGCGAGTACATATATATATGATTTTGTTATGAATAGTGTAAAACCGAGTTGACCCGGCGGTTCAACTAGTTGATCCGGTGACCCGGACGCTTGATCAGGTCGATCACTGACCCGATTATCAAAAAATTAGTTATAAGGACTCATCCATACTATCGCTCAAAGAACCGGAACCAAGGAGTATCAACACACATGTTGAAATAAGCAAATCGAAACGAAGGATGGGTAAAATAGGACTTTAAATTTATCATGATATAGACAAGGAACTCTAACACGAGAGTTGAGTATCTCAGCGTACAACGAATTATAGGAACAACTTAAAAATCACCATGACAACAACGATAGATAATCGCGATATCCACCAGGATAGGTAGGAGAGAAACTTACTATATACACAATAATCCATAATACCTCTCCACAAAACCCAACATACATATACGTATACGTACAACCAAAATCAATCACCCATGCAATCAACACCATTCCATGTAATCATACTTGCAAGTCCACTTGTGTTGTGGCACATATATAATTACGTTGGTCACCATAATTATATATGTCCCCTTTCACGTATGTACTCCCTCCTATGATGACATTTCTTGATATTAACGCATCATGAATCACATAGCACATAAATCAACCAACAAACCACATAGCAACCATTATATAACTCAAATATAGTTCGAGTATAAAAATCACTAATGCTGGTGATACATCTCAAAATGATAGGGAAAGAAAACTACAATTCCAAGTTTGAAAAACGCGTACCGGCAATTGACGAGATAAACTTATGCTGGACCTCATTTGGGTTTTGACTTTACTTTCACAAGAGTCACCGACTCCGCAGGAACAGTCTACTATGAATAACTTAGAGGGAATTTCCAAGCTGATCTCCTATTTTGACTCTCTTATCACTTATTCCTTTTAAATCAACTCTTAGTCTACATCTTCCGATATCGAATGGTTTGCAAATTGTATTAAAACTCAAAATGAGCAAGACAAGAAAAACGCATTATCAATACAAAACAACGTACTTTATATTAGGTACCAAATAAATAAAGATATTAATATATAACTTCATATACATATCATTATAAAATAATGAATCAAATAATAAATTTAAAACGTTCGAGCATATATAAAATATAAACATTTACATACACATAAGCACCCAATTCCTATATGCATCTATATGAGGGTTTCTAGGTTATAGTCTAGGCCGAACACCTAGTTCTCTATAACCAATGTCTCTTATACCAATCTATAACACCCCGTCTTGGCGGAAACACGGGGTGTAACTTCATGGGTATCATCACAACACAAATGCATCACTATAGAGAATATACTAAATGAAAAGTAAAGACAATGACAATAAAATGTCACGACAATACCTCAACAAAACAAAAAAGAGTCTTGTATTGAAATGTAATCCCAAGACAATACATAGATAACAACATCATCCAAGTATAATAACCAAATATGCATAAAAGTCTAAAGCAAAAACAAGTAAGAAGATGCACTCCAGCAGCAAATCCTAAGGTCTCTCTAGCATCTAACTCCTAAACCACCTCGTTAATCACTTGAAAATGATAATAAAACACGTCAACATAAAGCTAGTGAGAGTCATAGGTTTAAGACACAAAATATTTCACGCTGCGCTCATCATCAAATTAAATAATTTATCATTATAGACAACAATTACTACATGTAACCAAGCAAGCATATAATCATAACACTGAGACGATACGTGTCTCTTTGCTCCATAATTCACATCACATTGGGTAGGAGTACCCATCCGCTCCTATGGTACCATCACAATTCATAACACTTGGTAGGCGTACCCATCCGCTCCTACAACAATATCACAAGTCATCACATTGGGTAGACGTACCCATCCGCTCCCACAACAATATCAAATATCAAGCAAGTCACATAATAATACATTGATGTCCATACACTTTAAAACCAAAATTCACATCACATCATCACAACATAAGCATCATTTCCAACCCTTATGGAGTAAAACAATTAATAAGATAAGGGACTATGAAACTCACCTGATTGCACAGCTAATAAGCAATCCTTGCAACACCATAATCGACAAAACATACATGTTACAATCGATTACGCCAAATGCCCCACATGATGTAACAATCACATGATGGATGTCTAAACTTACCTATACCTCTATAACAATCCTAATCATCATTATATACCCACAACTCATCTTATTGCACCACTAGTTATTTATCTCATTATTTCTAAAAATTACCGACATTTCTAGTCATGAAACGGTCCTAAATAAAATACTAAATCAATGTATTTGATCTAGCCCATTCTTCCCTTAGCTTCACAATAACTTGTGAGCTTAAATAAATTTCACATAAGTGTATCCATAGTGAATGTATCTCATCCGACTATTTTTTATAAAAACAAACGCGAATTAATCTCAGTTTTGGACATAGTAAAAGTATGAGATGATCAGACCTATTTAAACACTCAGACAAATATTACCAAAATTACAGTAGTTCCCATACATTATGAACTTAACTCTGTAAGTTCTCAAAAATTAGAAAAGTCATTTAACATGGTTTTTAAATCAAAAACCCAATCTCAAATCTGCCCAAAAACTCACTTTTCTGAATGATGAACCTTGTAACTATGTTTTGACCGACCTACATGCCTCAAATAATTACAAATCTTACACTCTTGAAAAGTAGACTTTCTGTAGATAATTTTAGGCTTTTGAATCACTCGAAAAGCTTATCGTATGATCAAGTTATGATCAAAACAAGTTGACTCAAAAATCAGTCAGATTTAACTTCGAATTTACACATGATAAAACCCTAATTACCATCACTAGTTATCACCTATCATCCTAATCATGTTAATTGTTATATAAACCCCTAGTTACAGATTTATTAAGAACCCTGATCCATCATACAAATTAATTACATAATTAAAAACATGACTGGGTTAAACTAAATTATAAATTAAAGAAAGGTTTTAAAGGATTTACCTTAGAAACAAATGGAAATTCATTATTTTTGAAACCATAATGTTCCATCATTGTTGAATTCCGGCCAAAAGAAGTTACGAGTAGAGGAAATCTGATATTTTTTAGATATGGTATATGCTTGGTGTAATCCTCAAGACCTCCTAATCCAATTACAAGTTCATTGGGCTTGTTTTTGGGCTTTTAACCAAATTTCCCCTTTTCTTTTCTTTTAGTCGACCCAACTCCAAACCCAACCCCTATATATGATTTTGATCATCCTTATTATTGTTTAATACTTATTAACACTAAATATTGCCTTCGATTTACATCCGGGCCAAAACCTGAAAGCCTCACGTTAATTATTTGGCTTTTTACGCGATTTTCGAACTAACCTTCATTTCTAAAAGTTTCTAATTATGGAAAGTAACTCTAAAACTTATCACGGCCTTATAATATATACATAATACATACATATAACATACAATACGTACACGAAATCTTATAAAAACGATATTCGAACTTTCACGCAGTTCATTTCTGATTTCATTTCAGCGCATTTCATTTCCAACTCGTACCATGATTTACAAATCATGTACCTCATTTCATCCATTCTCATTCACAAAAAATCACACATAAAAACACGTAAAACACAATATAACACATAAATAGAGTTCCAAGAGTGACAACTAACTCGTCAAAACCCTAGTTGTCATAGTAGCTACCACTGTCTGTTTCTTACACTCCCATTTAATCAATCTGCATCCCAAAAATTGACAACCACCTGTTGTTGACTTCATGTATAAGTTGGCACCAGCATAATCACTGTCTGTGATGCCACTAAGTCAAAAGGAGAATCGTTAGGATATCATATTCCAAACTTGGGATGAGTCTTCAGATATCTAAAGATTTTCTTGACTGGTTTATATTGAGAGACTTTAGGGTTGACTTGAAACCTTGCACATTCACATACAGATAATATAATACCAGGTCTGGATGATGCAAGATACATCAGTGACCCAATCATAGATCTATAAGTATGTTCATCAAACTCTTCACCATCTTCATCCTTAGGCAAATTCTTGCCACTATCAATAGGAGCAGTGGCTTGCTTAACATCTAACATGTTAAAATTCTTCAGAATTTCAGCCACATACTTATCTTAACTGATAAAATGCCTTCTTTCTTTTGCTTTACTTGCGATCCAAGAAAGAATGTAATCTCCCCCATAGAACTCATCCGAAACCTCTCTATTATAAGTTTCTCAAGTTCTTCACACATCTTAGATTTTCTGGATCCAAAAATGATACCATCTACATAAACTTGAACTAACATAATATCATGATTGAGTCTTTTAATGAACAATGTTTTATCTATCTTTCCCATTTGAAACCATTGTCCATTAAATATTTTCCCATTGTTTCATACCATGCTCTTGTTGCCTGATGAAGACCATATAGTGCCTTTTTAACTCGATAAACTTTATGTTCTTTAAATCTTCAAATCTAGGAGGCTGACGTACATGCACCTCCTCATCTATGGTTTCATAGAAAAAAACACTCTTGACATAAATCTGAGAGAGCATAAAGCCCATATAAGAAACATAAGCTAAGAACAACCTTATAGCTTCAATCCTAACAACTGGAGCAAAAAATTAATCGTAATCAAGTCCCGCTTTTGTGTAAAACCTTGATCAACCAATATTCCTTGTTTCTTACCACAATGCCTCTTTCATCATATTTGTTTATAAAGACCCATCTAGTGCCAATAGCTCTCATCCTAGTAAGCAAGTCACAAAGTTCTCAAAGGGCTTACAACTAGAACTATAGAAGCTCTTCTTGCATAGACTCAATCCAAGATACATATTCAAGATCCTTTTTGATACTTTTAGGTTCTTCTTGTGACAAAAAAACAGGCAAATAGGAAAGTGTTTATATCCTTGTGCTCATTTTCTTCATAAATGGCGCTAATGAATCCTTGCTAATTTTTAGTCTTGATTCTTGTCATCCTTCTAGTTTGCACAGGAGATTGAACATCACCAACAACATTATCCAGCTAATGATCTTTGTTGATTATTGTGTCTAGAGTATTAGGAACTATATAAGAGTTGGGAAAGTTGTTACATACATATGAGCATCTTCCCATTCTTCTAAAGTACTATCAGCAAGATCGTCATCACATGTAGCACGACTTGGTTGATACAGAAGTTTCACACTACCAGCATTAGAATTTGTACTGGCAGTAGTAATTTATGACAAACCATCACTAGCCCCATTAATGCTTTTTTCACTTGTATGAATATAAGTGATAACTTGTTCACTCATTTCTTGTGCACTAGAGTCACTAGTACCACTTGACTATGTATCATCCTTCATTTCTGCAGCAAATCTTGCATCTTTACGAAACCTAATATCACCATCTAAAAGTGGTAATATGACGATATCCTCCTATGAACCTGCAACATTGTTAGTGTTTGTTCCTGCAACAACTGTCCCAGAACCTGCATTTACAAGTTTATCCTCCAAAAAGCTAATGTGCAAACTTTCTTCATCAAACATCCATTCTGGCCCAGAACATGCATTTACAAGTTTATCCTCGAAAAAGCTAATGTGCAAGCTTTCTTTAACCTGTTTGGTTCTAAGATTGTAGACTCGATATGCTTTACTATTTAGAGAATAACCAACTAAGAATCTTTCATCTGACCTCATCAAACTTCCCGAAATGATCTGAGGTATTGAGAGTAGTAACATGACAAACAAAAGGTCTCAAAATTTTGCAGTGTAGGTGCTTTACCCTTAAAGAGATCATAAGGAGTCTTATTATGTGGCTTAATAACTAAGACCATATTATGTACATAACAAGCAATACTTACAACTTCTGCCCAAAAGTGAGTGAGCAACTTGGAATCAACCAACATAGTTCTAGCAGCCTCTGATAGTATTCTATTTCTCCGCTCAACAACTCCATTCTGCTGGGGAGTTCTAGCAATGCTACACTCTCTCCTAGTTCATTTACTTTTACAAAACTCATTCATCTCTGTGTTCTTGAACTGAGTTCCATTGTCACATCTGATGGTTTTAACAATGTTCTCAGTACGATTTTCTATTTCAGTAATGAAGATTCTAAGAATCTCTAATGTCTCATCTTTATATTTAAGAAAGAAAACCCAAGTAAACCTATTAAAATCATCTGTAACAACTTAACAATGCTTCTTATTATTCAGACTATACACAAAGGTAGGTCCAAATACATCCACATGAAGAATTTCAAGAGGTTTAGAAGTAGAGTTCATAATTTTGGACTTACATGAAGCTCTATGTTGTTTTCTTTTCAGACAAGCAACACATGTTTGGTCATTGAGATAACGTTTGGGTGGCAAGTCTCTAACCAAGTTTTCTTGAACAATTTTATTAATATTCTTAAACTTTGTATTACCAAGCCTCCTATGCCAAAGCATTGCCTCATCAGATGCAATGCAGCATGTGCAATCATAGCAACTTATGGTGTTATCAGGTCAGGTTGTCGGGTCTTGTCGGATCAGGTTGAGTCGGGTTTTGAATTTTAGAAACTCACCCGCAACCCGATCCGACAAAGCATCGGGTTACCATGTGCAGGTGATATTCGGGTCAGGTGATGTCGGGTCAGGTGATTCGAGTTATCGAGTAGATACTACAAATCACAGTAGCAAATAAGATGGAGATAATAGAGAGGGAGTTAGGAATTCAAATTTGATATATGTGCGTTATGCAACGACAATTAATTAGTAGCATCACAACAAACAGAAACAATGTTCAATGTTGTGCAAAGTAATACAATACTCCATATATATCTCATCATCTTATATAATATAAGATTGAGTTATCAAGACATTAAATTTGAGTATTAATGACACAAAACTCATCTTGGGAACTCTCTTTTCACGATAGAAAGTTGGAGTAATAATGACACAGTAAGTTGTACAAAGTTAGAGTTTTAAGATTGGGCAAGTCATCATTCAACGAAAGTGTTAATCATAAGGAAATGAAGAGTTACATAAACAGACAGTTTCTTTACACCGTGACCTTTCAATTGCAAAAATCAATATATATTTTGTAACCTATCATCCTTGAAATGTACAAATAGCTTATCAGTATCCCAGAAACACTCAAACCACCGCCTATGTGATCAACGCTATGACCGATTCGACCGACAAAAAAGAAGAAACAAACAAACCTTTTTACAACAACAAATCCACAAACAAATCTACTGATCCTATACCTCATCTCTTTTTTAACCTGAACCACAAACAAATCTGACACATTCAATCCCATCTACATGAATGAATCAAACCAAAACGAATAAAGATCTCAACTTTCTCTTTTTCATGTATGCAATACATTCAGGCCTAATGATCAAATACACAAAAAGAAATCATTCTTGATATGTAAAGAGATTAAACCCTCTTTAATATTCAAAAATAAAGAATGAACTATAACATATATGTTAAATTCATTCTTTGTTTCGGTATGAAAACAACAAACAAGAACACACAAAACCTACCCGAGACCTCGATTTAGAGATCTAGAAGTCATCGGCCATCTAATTCGGTGCTCGATATGGCTGATTGCAAGGGTTTGGGTGAGGTATCTACGGTTTATATACTTAGAAAGAATAAAACAGAATCGTGTTTGGATTTTCATTTAATTATCAGTGGGTATGTGAAATGAGATAAAGGGGGCCGAGATAGATTAGGGTTTTGAATAGTTTAGCATATGGAATACTAAATTGTTTTGCAAGACATTAAAATGGTTGTATAGAGAAATTTAAGACCAAATAAAAATTATATGAATACAAGCCTCTAACATAAGCGTGTAGATTTTGTATTTCGAGGGTGTTTGTATGTGAGTTTCCATTTGGATTGTCAGCTTATCTCGTTTACGGACCACAGATAAAGTGTTTGGCAAAGCCAAATTCAATAATCGATTAAATGCGTATACAACTTTCAAAACGTCGGTTTGTGGCAGTAAGTAGAGACTTCTTTTTTTCTTTTGAAAAATTACCTAATTGCCCTTATTGTTCACCTTTTGTATTTACATGTTGTAATGAAAATGGTGAAATGAATTATAGTTTTTTTTATGTTAAAATTTAATCCTGTTGATTTTTTTATGTTAAAATTTAATATATTATTGTGAGTTTGTGATACACAAATCGTAGCTGTCTACGATTTATGACATATGTATAATTTTTGATGTATAAAAAAATTAAAATTTACATTATCATTATTTATAACTCAATCTAAGATTCTGCATTCCGCAAGTATCTGATGTGATTTTTATAATCACTAAAAAATGTATTTGTTGTGTTATAAATCTCTTAATTCCTTTGGATCTTTCAAATGTTAAGAAAATATATAACATTGCCCATTTAGGTCATTGTATGTGTTAAGTAATATGATTTGACAAACGCTTATAAATCGAATTATCTTCTAATTATTACGATATCAAACATTAAAAGTATATCCAACCACCATATTTTAAAATCATCATAACTTAAAAAAATAAAACAATTCTATTTAGAAAGAGTTCGTTAACTCAACTTCTTTTGTTCAAATAAGTAGCGTAATAAGTAAATAATTGAACTTTTGCAAAACCGATGATTCTTTATGTTGAACAAAGCATGTGCATCATACATGCCATGATCTTAACCATACTTTGAAATAACTCGCATTGATCTGACCCATCAATATTAAGACCTTAACACTTAGGCACACCTTACGTGTTGCGCACCGGTACAAAGTTATAAGATGTTTCACATAGGTAACAGTTCGATTTTTCCCAAAAATTAAGCTCGATGACATACACGTTAGCAACGTCATGACTCAACCGGGGCATCGCCCGGGCGTAGGCAAGCCTCGTGTAATTTATAAGTGTGATACGGCGCCTTAATAGTTATAGTCGTCCTAAGTTTCTATATATCTTTATATCAATCATCGCTATCTTCTAACACTTCGAGAAGAAACTCGTAAATGCGATTAATTTTGTTTAATTGATAAGTTGAGCTTGAATAAATATATTGATGATTAGAAAAAGGTGTTCGAGAAGATAAGGGTGAGCATTTGGACCATATGACTGGACCGGAAAACCGAACCGGACCGATAAATTCGGTCTGGTCCTCGGTCCGTGATTTTGGACCATTTCGGTCTTCGGTCTGGTCGGTCCGGTTCGGTCTTACCAAAAATTTGTTTATTTAGCCTACTTGGGACCGGATCGGACAAGACCGGACCGATCCGGGCAAGACCGGACCATTTCGGTCCGGTCTCGGTCCGGGGTTTTGGACCAATTTTGTCCTCGGTCTAGTCTGGTCCGGATTCGCCGCCCTACGAGAAGATATCAATTATACATAGCAACTTGTGAAACCATGCGTTCCCAGGGGCGGACCTATGAGTTGTGTTTGGGGGAGGCGCCCCTCATGGCTCGACCAAAAAAACGAGATTACAATGTATTTTTTCTTCAATTTCAACAGTTTTTTAAATAGTCCCACTAGAAACGTAAATTGCTCTCGCTCACGCATTTAAGTCCAAAATTTAACACTCTAAAACCTCGAAATCTTCAAATTTTAAGTTAAAATACTCGATTTTTTATTCGAATTTTAGTTTTTATTTCTTGCTATTGTCAAAAAAAATTTGTCCTTCACAATCTAATATCATGCGTCCGCTAGTGTGCATGCCTTTGACTATCTAGGGGTTTAATGTAAACTAAGTAATACGGAGTAGTCATATACACTTTTAAATACAAAGTATCGCTTGCATATATAAAAAGAAAAATAGAGGATGATCAGAAGAGAATAATAGATAGCTACCCATTGAAATGTACTTTACATTAGTAACTATAATATGACAGAAATATCAACCCAGGCCTAAAACTAAAAAAAGTTAAATATCCGTATCCATTTTCGGGTCTTATTGGGTTGACTTGATAACCTGAAAACAAAAATTATCTAACCCGAACCCGCCCCGATAATAATATCGGGTTATCGCGTTCCGGTGAAAATAACCTGATAAGCATTTCCAACCCGATTGAATCCGACCCTGCAAGGCTTATCGGGTTCGGTTCGGGTCAACCCGACCCTAATGACACCCCTAATAGCAGTTAACCATTCTTTAGGAATCATGTCCTTCATCTCAACATAGTACATGTTTTTTCTTTCTTGGGACTCTAAAGAGTATCTGATTGTCATCAAGCATCTTAAAGTCTAGTGAAAGAACAACACATTATGTGTCAATGAAAAGTATATAAGTCTTTTCATCACATATCTGACATATGCTAAAAAGGTTATATTGAAGCTCCTTCACATAGTATACATCTTCCAAGTCAATGTTACCAGCTTTAAATGTACATTTACCATAGATTTTATCACGAGTTGATCCTCCAAAGGTATCTAAAGCCTTGAAGTCAGACAAAAACTCCAAGTTCCCAGTCATGTGCCTTGAGATCCACTATCAAGGTATCCTCGGTCTTTTAGTTCCTATAGTGAAGTGCCATGCACAAGTTAAGAAATAAATTAGTTTATCTTGGGGACCCAAGCCATAAATAGACTTAAATCTGCCTCATACATCACTGTAATTTAGTCTTTGAAGAACAGTTGATGCACCATTAGGTTTGTCAGACTTCTAAACCCAACATGCTGAGGGCTTAATAGCATTGAGCCCATTTCTTTTTTCCCTGGCATTATTTAATACTTCTGAATTTGGTCTAAAATTATTTGACCAACATGTTCTTTGGAAACCAGTATTAAATTTTATGTTACCAGAATTAAATTTTGGTCTAACAACATTAAACTTTTGATTTGAGTTTTGAATACTTAAACCTATTTTCCTTTGCAATGGTCCTCTAATGCTTGGTTGTGCTTCAAATTGTTTTGGTTTTGCACTTCCAACGTGTGATCTTTGGTGGATAGTAGTAGAAGGTCTACCCGAATTAACTGTTTTTGGTCTACCAGTATTAACATGACCACCATGGTTATGACTAATCTTGTTGTTAACTTTTTTATACCCTACCTCAGCTTTTAGATTGAGTCTACATCTAGCCTTTAAATGATCAAAACTACCACATATATATTAGGATTTTTTATAAATAACAATTCCTTCTCCTAACTATTAGGACTTTTGATTATTCTAGTTTCTTTGATTTCCTCTAGGTTGTTTAGCTCTGTACGTATGAGCATACTTAACATATTTTCTAATAGGTTTGTATTTAGGTGCATTAGGATTTAACTTTCATACATTTTCAAAAACAACCTTTCATCTATCTTAGCAGTGGTTTGAAAATTAGTACTATCAGAGCTACTACCCCTAGAAGTACAATCCTCAAACTGAGAAACATTAGTATTAGCATTTGTAGATGATGTATGTTGTGGGGTGTGAACACTCAATCTACTATGAATAATAACTTCACTATCCTTTTTTATTTCTTCTGTTTTGATAGGCTCAAACTCAAGTTCTTATAATGTTAAAATTCTGGAAGACTAGTGAATGAGAAATCTTTAAAGGAGGAAAGTAAACAATAGGGGGTTCAACAGTATGATAGTCACCATTAGGGTAGGAATTGGGTCGGGTCAACCGAGTTCGAGTCAATTCGGGTCGGGTCAAGACTCAATTAAATCATACCCGAACCCGAGCTTAATTAGAACTCGGGTCAGTCGGGTTCGGGTCAATTCGGGTCGGGTCAATTTGGGTCAGGCCAACTCGGGTCAACACGGGTATAAGAAAAAAAATTAAAAATTGGATTATTTAAGTATATTTACAATGTAAAATGTGTTAAAAAACTCGGGTCACGTCGGGTTGGTCGGGTTCGGGTCAATTCGGGTCAAAGCTAAAAAATATAAACCCAAACCCGAGTCTAATTAGAACTCGGGTCAAATTCGGGTCAACCCGAATTGACCCGAACACATATTTGAACCCGAGTGACCCGACCCGAATAGACTTATTCGGCTTCGGCTTCGGGTCAGGTTCAGGTCGGTTCAACTTTTTCGACACCCCTAGTCACCATTATAACCTATACCCCATTTGCATTTGTCAGGAACCTGGTTATCAATCATCTTTTCTAGACATTTAGTGGCATTATCAAAACTTTTGAATTTTACTATATTTTCATTTTTTAATAATTTCACTATTTTTTAATTTAAAAATTAAGATGAGTGATTTCAAGAGTTTGAGAAACTAATTCCCTTTTAAGAAGAATAATAGAATCTTTAAAAGTCATCTCTTATTCCTTATAACATTCTATTTGTTCTTCTAACCTAACAACACCTCTTTTATAGTTAGTCACATCACACTCAGAAGAACGATAATTTCTAGTAATGTTGTCAGAGTACTTTTTTAGTTGCTTCAGTTTTTCTTAACAAGCTAAGTATATTGTTTATCAAGAATTACCTCATAATCTGATAACACCATGAGAGCCATGTTTTCAGTAGACTCCCCATTCTTCATGAATCACCTATCAATATTAGTGCCATTAATAACCATCAATGCATTTGAACATGGTTATTCAACAATTACCTTTCTTTCGTGTGGCTTACTCCTTGGACTTTTGCACTCCCTTGCAAAATGTCCTTTCTTGTGGCACATGTAGGACTCCACCTTTGACTTGTCAAAGCTAACATTATCACCAGCATTGAGAGTAATTTCCTTCCCTGTTCTTTTGAGAAACCTTATTTCTCTCATACTTAGAAAAGCCAATTAAATTTTAATTTTTAGCTCTTCCAAGTCATCATCATCTAGTTGCTGAAGATCATTAACAACTATTTCTATAACATTCTTGTAATTGGACATGAATGCATAAATAGTTCCATCACTTAACCCAGCAGTACTGATGGAAGTACTACCAGAATTAACAGATGCACTACAGTACTAAACACTCTACTAGAATTAACATCATTACTCTCATTGGATACGAATGCTAAGTTAACAGTAATGGAAGTTGATCATGCCTTTCTTTTAAGATAATATTCAACCACTTTGAAGTGATTGTACAAATCATCAATATTAACCTTGTCAATATCAACCTTATTCTCCTAGATGGATACTTCTATATTTTATAGCCATCTATGTAGGCATACTTCTCAGAAACTTAACATTGATATATTCTTGTTGAGCTTTTCCACCCAGAGTTATGAGCTTACTTACAATCCCTAGTAGTATATTATATATAGAATCAAGTGATCTTGAGTCATTTTCATTGAAGTTTTCAAACATAGATTTCAACGATGCTTTCTTAACCTTCTTTGTAGAATCAATTCCACCAAATTTAATAACAAATGCATCAAACATGGACTTGGCATCTTTATGTTGTTGAGAAGCAAGAATCTACTCATTGGGTATAGCTAGCATAACTATACTTCTAGCTTTCATGTCATTTGTTCTTTTCTTCATTGGAAATCTTTGTTGTAGTAGTATCGGGCTTAGTATGGGTGTCTCCATGGGCAATGACTTCCTACAGATCCCAGTTGTACATATGCACAAACTGAGTGAATCTGAACTTTCATTCTTCAAACTCTCCTTGATTATAACCTTGCTCATTGTGTTTGGTTGTGCAGCCTCTAAATCTATCTCTTTTATTAAAAAGAGTTCTTTAGTAATCTTCAAGATCAAAGCTTCTCAACAAGCTCTAATACCACTGGTTGATCCCTTTGATTGTTTGAGTATAACTTGTAGACTTAGACTAAACATAATAAGTCCTGTATAATCATAGTAGAAACTTTGAATAAATATCAAAGAGTATGTGGAATCTACTCTTTGATATTATGAAGATTAGGAGTTTGTATATGACAAAGAATTTACCAAAAGCTTTAATATTAATACTATGGCTACTCTTATGAAAGTACTAGGGTTAAAGAAACCTTAAAGCTTATAATGAAAAGATAGGAATGAGAGATATATTTAACATAAACCTATGACCTCCTTTTATACTGTAAGGAGTTCTTTACAAAATAAAGACCTAACAATCTTTTAAAAACAAAGAATATATATGCATAATATCTTTTGTTAATAACTTTCTCATCTTCAATCTTTGTTTATATAGGAGAAGGATTAGGATAATTAAGGTAAAGATCTTATCTTTCTTAAAAAGCAATTAATCCTTCTAGAAAATCTTCCACCTCCTTCCTTTTTGCTATGTTGGCCTATCACCCCTCTTACACCCCTTGGGATGACTTTTTTACTTTCTAGATTATTATATTAGTAATTACATTAATTACCTCAAAGTCTTATGTCTTTTTAATTAATCCTTGTTAAATCTTTTAACTTATTAAGTAATATCGTGAAGTACACACTTTTATCAAATTAAGTTTATACAATAAATATAGCCATATTATATCGTATATCTTAATAAAAGATGATCTCGATGTTTAAGTGTGTAACCCCTTAGGTCCACGTACTCCCAACCGTATAAAATACTATTTATGACATACGTACATCCCAACAACTCCCACTTGCGGAAGTCTCCGTCATAGGGTGTTTTATTTTAACATTGACATATAGTCTAGCAACACCATCAATGCTCCCAAAAGTACATGAGTTTGGTTTCCGTAAAAAATCTCAGCCTTATGGTATAAATTACTGCATCCCTTTTGTTTTGATACTGTTAATCATGAATATAGATCAAAATTAATTTCATGCATTAACGATTATATTTCTACTTTTTATAATTGATCAAGATTACCAAATGCAATAAGAATCTTCTTAACTACATTTTGGGTGCGGCTACATAAACATTTGATCAACCTTACGAGGGGCCAAATATATATCATACTCCATCATTAATAGAGGAATAAAATCACATGTTGACTACAAGTACCTTTTCCACATGCCAGAGATATTGAAATAGGTTTTAAAACTGCCCATGTAACTGACACAACGTTTACGCTAAATCAATAAATACTATCCATCCATGCGAAGATCCACTTGCATCTCAAGTCTAAGGACTAGCAATAATTACCATTAGTGTAATTTCTTAATGAAAACGATCCATAAAGTAAACTTACACGTTGGGGTAATCCAATTATTCAACCACATTGAATAACATATGAGTTTGAAAGATTCATCTTTATGTATCCTTTTAAAAAATATACAACCAACCATATTTGTTCTAGTTCAACAATACTCCCATATCGTTGATCGATAATGGAGATTTAGAATTTATATAATACACAAAGAGTGGAGATATTATATTCATGGATTAAACATGAAAATATGTCTATAATGAAAACGATCATACCTCATAGGTCAATTCATTGTTTAATACAATTGATTAATCGTCCCTTATCTAAATACCAATCTAAGATCACTACATGATAATCCTAGTTTGAATACTATCGTCTTAGTCACAACAATCCGATTGTTGATAAGTCATACATTTATACAAACTAGATTATTGATCTTGTGGAACTTTGAGAATATTTATTCATAATCACAACTTGAATAATATGATGATAGTTAATTTGTATATGTGCACCATGATATAATAATATCACATTAATTGGTCACACTACTCTCCATAAGATGTACATACATTTATTGGAAAAATTCATCATAACAGTTTCCAAAATTGTAAAGTATTATAACTTTTTAATATATAATGCAATTATGCTTTTAAACTAAGCACGTTAGTTTAGCAATGATGTTATCTATAACAAAGACTTGCTAAAACTGAAATTGAGTATCATCTCAATTAAAATAAGCACTAGTTTATACCATCCTACTATGTTACTACTTTGTAAACCTTGAACATTCCTTAAATAATGGTTTGGATATTTAATCAAACTCCAAGTTTGTCAACCATAATGATACTACTATTATTATCACTAAATATATCCATAGTATTTCCATTAGTGATTCCAGGAATGAATTTCTAATCTAACACACATTTGAATATTCCTACTAATGTCGTTCAATTAGATTTTGATGTTCCCAACATTCCTTCTAATGTCTTACAATTAGACTTTAATGTTGCTAACATTATTTCTAATATCTTTCAATTAGAATTTAAAGTCGTCAAATCAACTTGCATTCATGCAAATGACACAACTTATCCCATGTACAATATAATTCCCTTAATGAATCCCCTAGTGGGTCTTAAGGCATTCATGCATTCAATCTTACTACGTAAGATACATCAAGCAAGATTAACTTAATGATTATTTATATTTTATTTAGACTTAATTCACCGCATATGTTAAATCATAACATATCTCCCAAGGTTGCAATTTTCATTTTTTAAAATACTTATAAGAGACTTTATTTCACTCTTAAGAATAATTAAGATGAAAATTATTTCTAATATGTTTAAGAATATATTCAATTATAGAGAAATAAAACTATAAAGAAATATAATACCCTAAATGAATCCTCTAGTGGGTCTTAAGGCATTCATTCATGTATTCAATCTTACTACGTAAGATACATCATCCAAGATTTACTTTATGATTAATTATATTGTATTTAGACTTAATTCACCACATATTTTAAATCATAACATATCTCCTAAGGTTGCAGTTTCATTTTCTAAAATACTTATAAGAGACTTTATTTCACTTTTAAGAACAATTTCTAACATGAAATATTGTTTCTAATATGTTTAACAACATATTCAATTATAGAGAAATAAAACTAAATACTCCCACTGGATTTGAGATTTACTCATGAGTCACCTTATTTATAATTATAAATCAAATCCTACAAGTGATTGATTTAACCATTAAACTTAAGTTTTTCCTTATTTAGATGCATGCTTTTAATCATATGTGGATTCTTGCATTTTGCATATCTTATAAAGATTATATCTGGATTCATAAAATCTTCTTGTGATTACATATCGTCCTTGCAAGATAATCATTCATCAAAGAGTTTTGTAACCCAAATTGTCATAAATATATCTTTTAAATCCAATATGACAACGTAAACATCTTTAAACATTTATTATTTACAAATGTACAAGTTTTAATCATAGTTAAGTATGATTTAAAACATCTAACATTTATATTGCAATAAAAATATACAACATTGTTCTAATGAATTTTCCAAACAAGGAAACTTATTTTAAACCGCATCAAGTAGTTGATAGGTGTAAGATCAATCAAATTCTAAATTATGATTATCATCCTAAGGACATCATCTTTCCATTTATAGTATCGATCTATCCATCAAATCTGGAATTTGATAATACATCACTTATGGTTAGCAATTTCATAATGATATTCTAACTCATAAACCTCAATGTCGATACCATAAACATATCATGAGGAATCTTTGTGGATTTATGGATGTTAGTAACATCATACTAAGGTTCCACATTTTCATGTTTAGTCTTAGTTGACTTCAGCAAGTGTGTTTAGAGGCTTGGTATTATGTCCTTGAAATAATTCAAGACTCCCACTTGCTTCGTGCAATTGTGTGACTCCCACTCGATTCTTGTAAAGTGAGATTATCTCGAAGAACTCAAATTAATGAGTAACAAACCTTTTGTTCTATGCATGAGGTATTGAGGGAGCGTTATTCCATCGTTTCCTTTGGGCACCTACGAAATACACTAAGTAGTACTGGACGTTTGTTAATATAATCTTCAAGATTTCTAATAAAATCCAAACTATAATTAAGGCTCTATGGGATTCATCCCATCTTATTATTTTAAGAATAATGTCTTAATTGACCTTCCAATTTTGGAGTCATATATATCCATAAGATCCCTGGGAGTGGTGGCGCCGTGGGGTGCCAAACCCACGGCGCGAGAGCCGTGAAGACTCCCACCCCAGGCAAAACTCGCGGCGTGAGACCCCGGCGCGGGTATACTCACGTCGCGTGAGTGATTTTTTTAAAAAAAAAAAAATTCATTTTACCCCCTAAAACGGTTTAATTTTTAAAAAAATTTCATTTAACCCCCCCCCCCAAACGGCTAGTATTTGAAAATTTTTCATTTCACCCCCCCAACGGCTAGTTTTTTGAAATTTGAATTATAACGGCTATATTTTTCGATCCGTCTATAAATATACCTCAAAATCAACCATTTCTTACACACCAAAACATAAACACTCTCTACAAACAAATATGAATCCCAATCACGTTCCGTCAGTTTTTGAAATCGATGAGGAATTCGATGCTTACTTCTTGCCAATAGCACACAATCATTATCAACGGTTGCTTGAAGAAGAGAATCGTCCAAGACTAACTCGGAGAAGAAGATGCATATGAAGATGAAGAAAACTAAACGGCGGGTAGTATGATTTTTAATTTTCGTATGTGTTTTTAATTTCCGTATGTCTTTTTTATTATGTTCGTTTTATTTTAAAAGTATTGTAATGTTGGTTATGTTTAATGAAATATTTAAGTTTGTTTAGGGGGTGTTTTGTAAAATTCTGAAAAACTGGAAATCACTTGGAGTGATGACTCCCCTGTTTTTTTCATGTGAGTGAGTGAGTGAGTTTTGCTGACGTGGCACCCAAAAACACACTCACTCGGAGTGATGACTCCCAGCGCTCTAAGACACTCAATTTTTCTAACCTTAGTAGTAACATTATAGGAGTAATAAGTTAAATTCATTATCAACCAAATATAACAATGTACATATTTTGATCTCTCTTATTGTACATATCATTCATAGAATTTGAATGACATCAAATTCATGAGATAATCTCATAATTTATTTGATGAACTTATACTTCATGGCTTTGCCTATATGTCAACTTAAGTTCAAAACTCAAGAACATCGATAGTATTATTAAACCGATTGCATGCACTTAATCATAAGTCTTTGATCCTGTCAAAACTTAATGTATATGTGTCAACTAGTAGACATATTCATCCAATTCTTACTACTCCGTATTTATTATAAGTCTTGAAACAAACCAATGAATTCATGTACATATCTTAACAAACATGTAATATCACTAGTGATGTATAGATTGCAAAAGTTGCTTATATTTTTATTTGCTTTAGAAAATATAGTGATAAGATAATGAAATATCACTAGCGATATTTAATAAACATGTAATATCACGCATGATATTTACTGCTTTATCACTAGTGATATGTCATTGTTTTATCACTAGTGAAATATCAATAGTGATAAAAATTAGTTCAAAAAATTTACAACTTTAGTCCATTGATTGTGTTTTATGTCATTATGTAACAAGATATCATCTCTTTTTATAATAAAACACATCTTGGAGAATAAGATAACTAACCATAAACCTAATGAACTCAAGCCCACAACCAGGTTCAATCGTCTACTATCTTCGTTGGATTTTTGAAACTTTTGGAGTTTTTGGCAAAAATGATTCTTCCATTTTTTTTAAATCTTAGGTTAATCTTTACCGTTAGATAAAAAGTTAAATAGCGGGAATTTGTCCCTTAGCTTATGAGAAAAACTAACATGCAAAACTTTTCTCTTACAAATATCACTCATTTTACAAGTAAATTTCAGTTGCTTCAGGTAAGCCAATGCTTATATTGACATTGATTAGCAGCCATATATGGATTCTTGAGAATGAGAAAATAGTATGGTTGACAAGTCATATGATGCCATTAAATGTACACTAGAAATGTCACAAACAACCATCTATACATTATATTAAAGAGCACTTTGGCTGACCTCATTTTATCTGACGTGTCATTCAATCAGCATTTTATTTTGAAATGGCTGATGTCATAATTCTTGAACATTTTATAAAAAAAAAGTATACCGTATTTAAAGATCATATGCATCAAAAGCCACACCTTTGCAGGTCCTTTATCTCCCTTCAAGATTTCAAATTCAAAACCCTATTCTCGAGATCTGATCTTCTCATATCATATACTGAGTATCTTTAATTTGAAAATGAACACATCTCTCAATAGTCAGAGAAGGTTTTTTGTTTTTTTAATTCACCCGTTGATCTTCTCAATCAGGTAACATTTTTCTGAATGTTTTTGTACTTCTCTATTTGTTGTGGTGAATTGAGGTTGCGACATTATGTAGTCAATTTTACAATTTAGATAAACCACGAGGAAAATGAGCTTGCTATCTTTGATGCACTCCAAATGTTTATGGATATGCCAATTGTAGATGTTTTGCTGTTAATTCAATGTTTTTGTTTTCTAGATGTTACTCTTCAGGTGGAAGGATCAAACTTTTTGTTTGATATAAAGTTTATAAAAAATTCAGTAGCTCACTCCTTTATCCATTACGCTATACGACAGAATTGGTTTGTTGCTTAAGAGGTGTGAAAGAGTTGGGTTATTCTTGCGCTTGGCAACGGTAAGAACTCAACATACTCTCACTTTTTTACTAACATGGTATCATTCATGCGATAGCTATTTATTGATATCTGGTATTCGATTTTGATGAGAAGTTGATAAAAAGGGTTTAAAAGCACAAATAAACCTACAATTCACATTAGAAAGGGTTGTCTATATATCTAGCTATTCACCTGTTTATTTACTTTACTCAAGAGCTGAATAACTCATGGTATCCATTATATATTTAAGTACATTTCTTTTTAAGTATATCGGCATTCAGACTAATGATCTTATGTTTTCAGCAAAGACAATTAAAAGCAATCAGGAAAGTTGATTAATACTTGCAATGGTACTCATCTCATTCAGATTTGTGAGTTACCATTTGGAAAAAAAAGTACCCTTAAAATCCCAATTTTAAACCTTTGAAAGCTATTAGGATAAATGGAAAAGCACATTATAATTGAGCTTTTTAAATTCGTAGGGAGAATGGCTTTTTATAAATGTGCATTGCTAGGTTCAATTAAGATACTTAAAAGCAATTGTTTCGCTTTCTCTATCTGTGACAGTGAGCAGATTTTTACATTAATGTGATGCTTCCTGAAACTTTTTTGTTCCGACAGTCCTACATTAAGGGTCATGGTCTGGTCTTTTGTATAATCGGTAAGTGAGTAATGCTACATTGTTGTGATTTTGTAGGTATATTTTAGGAGACGAAAGGCACACTTCCCCTGCACCATGTAAGTGTGGTTCTGTTTCTTGCCTACTCACTTACCGCACAAAGAATGAAATTACTTGCTGCAACAATATGAATGCAATTATGACTCTTTATCGATTGACTTTTTTGAGCTTCATATTGTTCGATCAACTATTAATAGTTATACTATCAACTCACATTTGTTCATATTTTCTGTACGTCTTTGATTCATGGTCCCTTTTTTTGAAATTACCTTTGTTACAAGCTCTAGACATCGCGTTACATCTTCTCAAACAACCAGCACATTCATTTAATAATCAATATGACCCGTTTTCAATATCAATAGGATACACTTGAAATAAAGATTAAATTGGTCACAGTTAAGCTATATCCATTGCATGACAACTATTTTGGTAAATGATACTTTTGTAAATGATATTCCAATTTTTATTAGTTGATTGTTTTGTATAAGGATGTTAATGTAGTAATATTCTCTATCGACTACATTAGCAAATTGTATTTGTTTATATTTTTTTAACTTCAGTAATATACTTAAGTTTGCATTAGTTTGACCACCTTTTTATTGTTTTATGAACATGGTTGCATAGGAATATTAGATGTTTGCATCACAAGAGTAGTCTTCCATATTGCCATTTTAGTCTTAAACAATTCTTTTTCACGCAATTATACTATTTTGACCAACAAAGTTTTTTATTTATAGGGACATGACAATCTGGACTAGATCTTTAACAAATTGGAGGCCGAGTCACTATAAGAAAAATGGGAACGGGCGATGCAGTTGTCCCCAAGGACATACAAAGCCTTTTTTAGGGTCTTAAAGACAACCTTTTTATGCCTCTTTCTTTTGAGGGTCTCTCAAGACAACCATTTCGCCTGCCCACCCGTATTCTTTGATCACAGGTAACTATTTACAATTTTTTGTTTGATTTATTAACTCATGTCTCGGGTTATAATTTGTGAATTTGGTGGTATATAGTCGTTATAGACAATAGTATATTAATTTATACAATATCCAATTTAGTTTAATTGAACCTTAAATGTATCTACCAAACCATCTAACTTTAGAAGAACATTATAAAATCTATTGGTTATTGAATTATTAGAGTCTAATGTCTATATTATAACACATCGAAATATTATTGTTATGATATATTTGTCCATATTAAACCTTTGAAAGTTATTAGGATCAATGGGAAAATAGATTTGTATATTTATCTAAAGAGAATGTAGTCCGAATTATGATCTAAAAATCTATGTTGTAATTTCTTATGTTTTTTAATGGCTTAAAACTATTATCGAAGGTATGAAATGAATGAAACATTTGAATTTTTGTGCCCAGAGAACAATAAAGTATCATGTCCTTCTTTATAGCTCTTGAGATGTATCTTTTTCTATAACTGTTTATCATTGTTGTAAAGGTATTTTTCTCATATTAGGTTTGCGGACTTGCATATATGCTACCTTCAACATCACTTCAACATCGGTTTTGCTCATGGATAAATAAAAAAGTGACAACTGACAAGTCATATTTCATGGTGGGTTGGGCACGAACATGCCTCTCGACTTTGTAATCGGAATTCGAGTAACTAGCATGTTATGATTTATTTGTAGAAAATGTACATGAAAGAGATAATTAGATTTTATTTTGTCATTGTTACTATATTTATCGGTTCTTAATGTCAATAAACTCACTTGATTTTTAATGCATTTTTTCTCATATAAATTTTAATATTTAATTATTACAGCCCGTGTTGAACACGGAGCTAGTTGACTATATATATTTCAGTACTATTTAATTTCCCGCCTTTTTTCATACATATTACATATACTAGTCACACGGATCTCCATCGTCACATTTGATATGAAATCTTGACCCTCTATTCCTTTCACTCGGATCATCAATGTATGGCTTAGATCACACTTGAACAAGCACAAATATCCTCAAACAAACACAAATACCCATTGGGTAATAGAGATCCTCTCTTATATTACCCCCATATATACCAACTACTTCTCCTAACTAAACACACCAAACACACACTTTTTCTAACCTTAAAACACTCACCAGCTTAAGCTTATGTACCATACATCACGAAATTTGCCATCACATATCTCGACATGTTGCTTTTTTGGTCTTGACAATGGTATTGTTCGTGGGCTAGCCTACTTTCATAAAGATAACCCTTCATCCTCTTGTACACCCGCTACAAAAAAGCTTTCTTGAGCTGTTGGGTGATCCAAAAGTATTTCGCGTTCTGGCTCTTCATATATTTCTTCATCTAATTTGTAATAAATGTCCGTACTGTATTTTTTTGTATCGTTTAGGATGATGTTTCAGTGTCGTGTTAGAGGTGCTTGGTGTTTTAGTTTCGTTGTTCGACTGTCTTTGTAGGTTTTGAGGTTTATGGAAATGGAGGTAGTAGGTGTGATATGAAGATAGAAGATATTTTTTTTTTTTAGAATGTATCCTGCTTTTGTGTGTATATACATGTAGAGGATGTTAGTATGGTTTAATATGATAAACGAACCCTAATTACAGATCCAAATTCAAAAAGATACATTATCAGACAATACTCTTTCAATTCCAACATGCCAATCGCCATTAGATTATTTTTAATATTTTATTTGCCACCTAATTATATATATCAAGTTAAACCGAATTTATATGTACGCAGATTTCCCAGCAGCACCAATAAGAAGTAAAATACAAATAAGAGTTATGTCATTCAATCTCATATTGCGAGAAATCCAAGAATGCCTTCACTCCACTCCGCCTTTAAATGACGAGTGCTGTTAACTGCATTTCTACAACCAACTGCACAACAGATATGAATCGTCAAAAACCTGCAAAAAATGCCAAGAATATATCAGCCAATTCAGTCTTTGAGCGAACAATAGCGTCTTAACGCCACAAAATACAGAAAAATATCGGCTTTCAGTACTGTTTTCGCACAATAAATTGATACTTAGTATAGATCAAATCATAATCCTTTACTGCATATGCAAAGATCTCGAGGGCTTGACTTTATTTAGTCAAAGTGTAACCATTAGTCTCCATGTTTGGTACATGTTCAGGTGATTCTTTTGGTTCCCCAGCGGCTACTTTTTTTTATCTGAATTGCCTGTATCTCCTGTTTGTGACTGTGCTTGTGAGTGAGTCTGTGATTGAGCCTGAGACTGCAATGGTGATTGAGCCCGAGACTGCGATTGTGACTGGGGCTGAGATGGCGATTGTGACTGGGATTGTGACAGAGTTTGCGACTGTGCCAGAGACTGTGTTGTTGGATAATCTTGACATATCATGGTACGACTCAGTTTAGTCACCTGTGGAAACTTTGTTGTTTGGTCTAAGGTGTGTTTATGTGGTACCGAAATACATGGCAAAGGAACAGGGGTTTACAAGTTGGGTTTTACTAGTTCTTTTGGTTACCTACTATTTAGCAGATCATGGTACCCACGTTCCATATTTTATAGAGTAGATGTTACTTTATCTATAAATAGTTAGTATGTTTCTCATTATATGTATTCAGTTTCCTTTTTTATATAACAAGCAAGTATTGAAACCCAATCGCTGTTTTGATTGGTGTGTTGCCGAGTTGCGTTTCTCGGGGTAAAGGGGCTGAATCCCACACTTGGTATCAGAGCTATGGGGCTCATACCTCGATGTATGGAGAGCAAGAACGGGATGATTACATCTTATATAATCAGGCATCAGAAGTTATAGGCAGGTGGCAAGTTTCTTGATCACAGCGAGTGACGAGAAGAATGCAACAAGAACGCAGTCTCATGGACTGTGTGAAAGAATAAAATTAGCAAGGAATGTAGCAAGAAGGATAGCAAGAAAGCAAGATGCAAGATTGATCATTTGGTGATCAAAAGCAAGAAAGGAGCAGCAAGTTAGGAAGCAAGAACGTTGTCGCATAGCCTGTAGCAAGTAGCAGGCAAAACAACCGTAGCAAGTGAAAAAGGTAGCCACTTTGTTTGTAGCAAGTAGCAGGCAGGCAACCAAAGCAAGTTGAATGTTTTATGTTTATAGCAAGTAGCAAGCAAGAAAGAGTCGACAAGCAAGGGTCGACAAGCAAGATTCGACAAGCAAGGGTCGACAAGTAAGGATCGACAAGCAAGGATCGACAAGCAAGGGTCGATAAGCAAGAGTCGACAAGCAAGGGTCGGCAAGCAAGGGCCGACAAGCAAGATTCTCGACAAGCAAGAGTCGAGAAAGACAAGCAAGAGTTAAATAGAAAGAATCGATTACCAAGCATCGATTAGCAAGTAGCAAGAAACAAAGCAAGTAGAAAAGTTTGACGAGCAGTAAGAGCAAGGAAGGCACAATAGAAAGTAAGAGAAGAAGCAAGAATCCATAAAAAAAAATAGGAAGAATGGGAGTATCGTTTAAGAAGTCAATGGAAAAAAACTTAGGTGGGTGATGTGTGGTGACAAACAATAGTCGGGGTGTCGGAGAACAAGCTGGTGAACTAGCATTGCAAGCTCAAACAGAGATAGATTCGGATGTGTCCGGGGAAGAGGTCTTGAACGTGAAAAAAGAACCGTGTAAAAGGCTCGGGTCGATATTATCAAGATTATGGGGGTGAATGTTGGATAATCTTGACATATCATGGTACGACTCAGTTTAGTCACCTGTGGAAACTTTGTTGTTTGGTCTAAGGTGTGTTTATGTGGTACCGAAATACATGGCAAAGGAACAGGGGTTTACAAGTTGGGTTTTACTAGTTCTTTTGGTTACCTACTATTTAGCAGATCATGGTACCCACGTTCCATATTTTATAGAGTAGATGTTACTTTATCTATAAATAGTTAGTATGTTTCTCATTATATGTATTCAGTTTCCTTTTTTATATAACAAGCAAGTATTGAAACCCAATCGCTGTTTTGATTGGTGTGTTGCCGAGTTGCGTTTCTCGGGGTAAAGGGGCTGAATCCCACATGTGTTAGGGAATGAGACAGAGACTGAGACCCGGACAAGATTCGGTCAGACCCGGCTTACTAAGAATATTACTTAATGTTATGTTCTACATTATATTTTCTAAATCAAATTAAAATAGAAGCATCTTTGCAATCCATACATCAAACTATATTAAATACTCAATGATGATTTAGTGGTAAAAAGCTTGTAAACATCAAGATTGAGGTTATCCGCTTCGCACCTGCTTTCCTAGCCTTTACCGTGAGCACGATAACTAGCACACGATAGGTCCTCTCGTACTAGGGAAAGGTCCTCTCAGTCTCAATGCTATAACACTCACACCGGATATAAACCAAACTATCTCACAATGAACCCAACTGATGTACGACATTATATTTTTAAAGTTAATTCACGCTAGATGCGAGCAAATCTCAAATGGCCACACCAAACTTCCCATGAAATAAGAGAACTTCATCCGGTTTTAGTCTTTGTGACGGTAAGCTAAAAGCAATTGTTATAATAAACACTTTCTATGAAGTTATCAACCAACTTATCTACTGCAAATAATGCAGTATAAACTGAAAAACATTTAATGTTCAACTAAAAGCAGAGACTTCATTTACTTTTCATCACCTGTCCATTTTGTATCTGGTTCGACTTGTAACAGTCAAGAGGACACACAAATGATGGTGCACGGAAACAGTACTCCGTATTAATAGCTAGAAAATGACAACACCTTCTTACGAACCATAGCTGGAAAACTACTTTAACAATACAAACTTCAATTGCACAACCACCACAACAGAAACACTTCAATGACATCTTTTACTTTAGCTCAAAAGTTTACCCTCTTCTAGAAGTCTTCAAACCAAATGCAAATGTGTCCAACTAGATGGACTAACCAGTAAACGCACATATGAGTAATTTCAGAGTTTAGAGTTTAGAGTTTACACTAAGTAAGATCGCGTTCAACAAAAATAATATTTATCACTGATCACTAAACTAATATGAGGTGAATCCGAAGATTGCTTCATCTTGTAAAATGAGGTTACATTGTAATATTAGTTGTGTATAATAGGAGGAGGAATGGTGTCAACTTCCCTTGTCGCGCGTGGAGTACAAATGTACAATTCTCTTCCTGGAAAATATGTACCCATTCCGTGTGTTTAAAATAGTTATTCTGTCATCAACTTAGTCATCACTTTGATCATTAACACACCTATATCTTAAACTTCCACGAAAGCCAAAAACAATCGAGCCACGCTGGCAATCCTCACCTACACAAAATAAGCCAACGTGGCCATCTTGTGCTACCCTTCTCCACCAATCACAACACACCGAATAAACGATGTTGGCAATCCGTGTGCTACCTCTCTCCACCAATCAGAACACATCACACCCCTCTATAAATACCAAACCAAACCCACTCATCCAAACACAAATAAACAAATTAGGATTCAGCCTCTCTTTTACCCCCTTTTTCTAACTGTCTAGTAAGCCCAACACATACAAATCTCTTTTGCGGGTATCCATACTTCCGAGGGATCTGTATGTTGTTGTTTACTAGATAGTAAATGGCTAGTATTATCAAGGTAGACAATTAGTTCTTTCATGCTTCGTTCATAAAGAAATTTCAAGTAAAATGGAAGCACTACTACCTGTAAGATTGTTTTTTTATCCAGATATGATCATTTTGAGAGCAATTAGTTGTAGTTTTTATTTGGAAATGAGATGTTTATGTAGTTGGTGTACATAAAATTATCCTTTCTACATATATGTCTCGCTTTCTAATAAATATTACAATAAATTTCACTCAAAATGATAGTTTCTGAGATATAAAAACAATTGTACAAACTTGTGCTTTCGTTTTACGAGGAGTTCTTTCAATGAGACAGAACATGAAGCATCCGTACGACATTTCCCATCTTTGCGTTAAGCTTGTAATACATGTCCTTCACCCATTTATGGTCTATCTTTGCATCTACTTGGAAATCAGTTTCGAATAGTTGTGTTTTTTTATCCGAGGTTGTGGAGGAGCCAAAATTAGTCGGATTATGACTTATGAGGTTTGTGATCTTTAGAGTCTAATGATGGAGATTGTGTATTTTGATTGAGACATGACTTGATTTAAAGATGTTAAAACAATGATTGGATATGTGTTTTAATTCAAAACATATAGGTGATTTTGCTAAGATAATCTATATTGAAATCACAATATGTTGTAACTGCTAGGTTAATGGGTTACGAAAGTAAATTAGTTAAAAGAATTAAATAAATAAAGTACATACAACGATTAACGAGGGTTAAACTTTCTGGTTCACAACTATGTCGGACAAAGAACGAGGGATTGAGGAATTAGAATATAGTAATGTATGTTGGTTTCTGGATGTTAGCCTATAGCCACGACCAAGGTTGCAGAAATCCCTATGCGGTAGTCGGACGTCAGACCACCTTCAAAGCGGAATTCGTATTAAGCGGATTGGAATTATATGCATATAAAAGTTATAAATAATACGTATAACATAACAAAATACTTCTAATTTCTAATTATTCAAAGTTTACATAGTTTCAAGTTGCAAAGTGGACAAATAAACATAACAATTTAAGGACTTAAAACTTGAAAGGTGACATATAATTCAGTTGGTTCCAGTTTTATTCGAAAAACATATTACTTTATGTTAACAATCATTGGGTTATCTTTGAATTTAAAATGTTATGTTAAAACTAATATGGTCATTATATATTAGAACAAAAATCCAAAGTTTTTTGTAAAAAAATATTGACTTTTTGTTGACTTTCATTGACTTTTTGACCGTCTAGGCGCCGCGTAGCACCGCCTAGGCGGATGTTTGACCCCTTTTGAATTTTCCGCCTAGCTTGGCCACCTAGCCATAAATTGAGGCGGAGTATGACCGCCTAGCGTCTAGGCGCCACCTAGCCCGCTTTTTACAACACTGACCACGACCCGCTGAAACGAAGTAGTCGTTACATAGTATACTAAACATGATATGCAGTAGGACTAGATTGAGAACTAGACTTGACGTGTATGATAAGCTGTATTAATTTGTCAAACAACCCAACTTCTATCTCATTGTCATCCTTTATTGACGAGTGCTATTAGCTAGAAACATGGGGAACCAGAAGATTATCTCCGCTGAAAGGCAATGCATACTTCTACAACAGACATGTATCGTCAACAACCCGCAAAAAAATGCAAAAAATATATCTGCAAACATTAAAATTCAGTCTTTCAACGCCACAACATACGGATGAAGCAGTTTACCAGCTTTCACAACTGTTTTCGTGTAATTATATACAAATTGATAGTATAGATCAAATCATATTCATTTACTGCATATTCAACGGATGAATGGAGCATTGCATACATTATGCAAAGATCTCGAGTGCTTGACTTTTTTTGTTTTTTTTTTTTCTTTGAACGGCAAATGTTAGTGGTTAGTAGGTCGAGTCTTGCAATAACATCCAAGCGGAAGAATGTCTTCTTCAACTATTGCGCACAATGGACAGGTCCATTTGCCACACATGGCTGAGTGTATGTTGCGAGGCTTCCATTCTTCGTATCAAGGCTTTTAAATTGTTTTGAAAAGTTTAAAGCCTACTGGTATTATAGGATGCTAACGTAGGATACTCTTAGAGCAGGAGTAGCGGTGGTGTTATAGGTGTTATAGCTTTGCGCCAAGCTATGGCGCGACATTTTGGAATGGCGCACCACTCCGTGGGTTGGCGCCATGGCTCTTAGTAGTTTTACAATCATTGTCAATAGTTCACTAACCGGACTACAAATCAGTTGTTTTCACTGAAACTCATTATTTTATGCTTTAGAATATTAGGGTGCGTTTAGTTGGAAAACAATTTCCATCATTTTCTATTTTCTATTTTGTAGAAAAAGGAAAGGGATTTCTTTTTCCACAAAACACTTAAAAATTTGGAAAATGCGTTTAGTTGGAGAAATTTGTGTTTTCCATTTTCCAAAACTATAAAGGAAACAAAGGGGGAAATGAATTTTCTATGTATAAAAGAAAACTTAGAAAACAAAAAAAAAAGTTTTTTTGTTTTGTGTGCAAAAGGGTAAAATAGATATTTTGCATTTTTTAGAAAGTATTTTTAGAAAACGATTGTTTGAACGCGTTTTCTGTTTTAATTATTTTCTAGAAAACATTTTGTAGAAAAATGGTGTTTTTCATCCGACTAAACGCAAACCTAACTAATCTCTTTTTTCCCTCCCTTTTTATCTTTCCATTTTTTCCCTCTTTTTCCCTCCTTTTTTCCCTCCTCTTTTTTCCCTCTCTTTTTTCCCTCCTTTTTTTTCCCTCTTTTATTACCCCTATATATCTAACACACTTCTCCTTACTAATAACACACTTTTTCTAACCCTAAAAGTCTAAAACACAAAGCACCTTATGCACCATACAACCAGAAATTTGCCATCAGTATGTCTATGTTCCTCTTTTTGTCTTGACAATGGTGTTTTCTCGGGTTTAGATTATCTTCATAATGTCACCCTCACAGGCTTGTAGCATTTACCGGGGGATGAAAACATCATCCTCTCTGTTGACTCGCAGTTCCGGACTTCCGGGATGAAGTTTGGTGAAAGATTGTGTGTGGAGTCTATTGGAGTATGTGGGTTTACCATAGAGCCCTAGATATTATCATTGTAAATTGGTCTTTGGGATTATGAAACTGGAGATGATATTAGACTGTTTGTTGGTTTTTGAGGTTTATGAAAATGGGTGTATCTGATTTTTTTTTTTTAGAATGTATATTTTTTCAGATTTGATTGCGATTTTTATGTTTTTTGGTAACTGTGATTTCCAACTCATTGGCCGACTAATTCACGGGATTTGAGCCCACCGTCACACAGACTCAAACCAGGTAAAGCCCTCCCTTTTTAGGAGGTTGGCGTGGCCACTTCAAGGTTGTTTAGGATGTTAGAATGGTTTAAGTGTTTAACATGGTACACGATAGATGAACCCTAATTATAGATCCAAATTCCAAAGGATACATTATCAGACAATATACTCTTAAAATTCCAACATGGCTAAACCGAATTTATATGTATCAAGTAAATCAAGCTAAACCGAATTTATATGTATCACGTAACAGTCCGTCTAATAAACTGGGATCCAGAAGTCGAAAAGTTCAGGAATTTGTAATAAGCTAGATGATTAGCCGGAATAAACTCATTGTAGCTCCAGTCCAAAAGCTTTACATTTTACCTTCAATAAATTGTGCGAAAAACAACAGTTCTATTCAAATGACGAGTACTATTAGGAACATGGTGAACAAAAACAATATCTCCGCTGAAAGACCTGCATACTTCTACAGCCAACTGCACAACAGATACATATCTTCAACAACCTGTAAAAGAACGCAAAGAAAATATCAGCAAATGTTAAAACAGTCTTTGAGCGAACAATAGCATCTTAGATGAAACCATTGGTCAACTATTTAACGAATGTTGTCGTGCAATATTCATCAGATGAAGGGAGCATTACATACATTATGCAAAGATCTTAAGGGGTTGACTTTATTTAGTCAAAGGGAAACCATTAAGTCTCCAAGTTTGGTACATGTTCAGCTGATTCTTTTGGTTCCTCAGCGGCTACTTCTTTCTCCGAATTGTCTGTATCTCCTGTTTGTGAGTGAGTCTGTGATTGAGCCTGAGACTGTGATGGTGATTGAGCCTGAGATTGCGATGGTGATTGGGCCTGAGACAGCGATTGTGACTGGGGCTGAGACTGCGATTGTGACTTGGGTTGATACTGCGAGTGTGACCGAGTTTGCGACTGTGCCAGAGACTGTGTTAGTGAATATGACTGAGACTGAGACGCGGACAAGATTCGGTCTGACCCGTCTTACTAAACATATAACTTGATGTTATGTTCTTCATTATATTTTCTAAATCAAAGTAAAATAGAAGCATCTTTTTTAATCCATGCATCAAACTATATTAAATACTCAATGATGATTTAGTGGTAAAAGCTTGTAAACATCAAGATTAAGGTTATCCGCTTCGTACCTGCTTACCTAGCCTTTACCATGAGCACGATAACTAGCACACTATAGGTGTGTCCTTCCCGGTCCTCTCGTACTAGGCAAAGCCGCAAAGGTTCTCTCAGTCTCAATGCTATAACGCTCACACCGGATATAAACCAAACTATCTCACAATGAACTCAACCCACGTACTACACTAACGTTTTAAAGTTCTATCCGTTTTAGTCTTTGTGGAAGTAGATCACACCACTTAGTCGGTCAAAAAGCTAAAAATAACTGTTACAATAAACACCTTCGATAAAGTTATCAACCAACTTATCTACTGCAAATAATGCAGTATAAACTGAAAAACATTTAATGTTCAACTAAAAGCAGATACTTCATTTACTTTTCATCACCTGTCCATTCTGCATCCGGTTCGAGTTGTAACAATCAAGAGCACACGCAAATGATGGTGCAAGGAAACAGTACTCCGTAATAATAGCTAGAAAATGACAACACCTTCTTACGAACCATAGCTGGAAAACTACTTTAACAATACAAACTTCAATTGCACAACCACCACAACAGAAACACTTCAATGACCTCTTTTACTTTAGCTCAAAAGTTTACCCTCTTCTAGAAGTCTCCAAACCAAATGCAAATGTGTCCAACTAGATGGACTAACCAGTAAACGCACATATGAGTAATTTCAGAGTTTAGAGTTTAGAGTTTACAGAAAGTAAGATCGAGTTCAACACAAATAATATTTAGCACTGATCATTAAACTAATATGAGGTGAATCCGAAGATTGCATCATCTTGTAATATGAGGTTACGTTGTAATATTAGTTGTGTATAATAGGCGGAGGAACAAGGACGGACTTTAGTAGAGACCGGGGAGGGTCACGGCCCTCCCAAAACTTTAAGTATTTACTTATATTTGCTTAAAAGAAGTACAGTTTTGGCTCGACCCTCCCAATAATATAGCACTCGGCCCTCCCAATAACCTTCACTCAAGTTCCGTCTATGGGGAGGAATGGTGTCCACTTCCCTTGTCACACGCGGAGTAAAATATACAATTCTCTTCCTGGAAAATATGTACCCATTCCGTGTGTTTAAAATAGTTATTCTGTCATCAACTTAGTCATCACTTTGATCTTAAACTTCCACGAAAGCCAAAAACAATTGAGCCACGCTGGCAATCCTCACCTACACAAAACAAGCCAACGTGGCGATCTTGGGCTACCCTTCTCCACCAATCACAACACATCAAATATAAATCATGTTGGCAATCCGTGTGCTACCTCTCTCCACCAATCACAACACACCCGTTTATAAATACTAAACCCAACCCAACACCCACCGAAACACAGTTAAACAAATTAGGATTCAGCCTCTCTTTTACCCCCTTTTTCTAACCAGTAACCGTCTTGCATGGCTTGTATAGTTGTATATCCCGATCTCTTTTGCTGGTATCGATGCTTCCGATTGACTACAAGTTTGTTAATCGGAAGCAAGGTAATGTGAGATTGTTTTCTTTTCATAGCAAGAGAGATCTGTATGTACCTGTCTCCAAGATAGTAAATGGCTAGTATTATCAAGGAAGACAATTAGTTCTTTCATAAAAAAGTTCCAAGTAAAATGGAAGCACTACTACCTGTAAGATTGTTTTTCTATCCAGATATGATCATTTTAAGAGCAACTAGTATGGTGCCCGCGCAAAGCAGCGGCGAGTACTTAATGACGATTTTTAAAGCAAATAAATAACCTATCAAGTTCGTATTCACATTAATTTAAAATGGTAAAAAAGTTAAATCAAAATAAACCCGCTATAAATAGAAAAAAACTAAAAGTTAATAAAATTTATCGAAGTGGATATTGAATTAAAGAGCACGAAATTTTAGAAAATATGGTGAATTTAAATTACAAAAGTAATAAATATATAAAAAGAAATTTCAATTTAAAACAAAAAATATTATTTTAATAGGTTGTTAAAAAAATTTGTTACAAAAAGTTATTAATGTGAGGAAGATATCTAACAACTTGCTTTATATATTAAGTAAAAAAGTCTTAAAATTCAGCCAACTAAAAGTTTGTTACAAAAGTCCCAAATGCTTTATAATATAGTAAGATAAGATAAGATAAGATAAGATAAGATAAGATAAGATTAGTTGTAGTTTTTATTAGGAAATGAGATGTTTATGTAGTTGTTGTACATAAAATGACCCTTCTACATACACGTTTCTTTTCCTTTTAAATATTACAATAAATTTAACTTTAAATGATCGTTTCTGGGATATAAAAACAATTGTACAAACTTTTGCTTTCTTTTTACGACGAGTTCTTTCAATGGGACGGAAGACGAAGCATCCCTACGACATTTCCACATCTGTGCGTTGAGCTTGTAATACATGTCCTTCATCTGTGCGTTGAGCTTGTAATCTTTGCATCTACCCAGAAATCAGTTTCGGAAATTAGTTGGTGTTTTATTTATTGGAGGAGCCAAAATTAGTCCGATTATGAGGTTTGAGATATTTAGAGTCTAGTGATGGAGATTGTGTATTTTGATAGAGAAATGATTCGATTTGATGATGTTAAAAAATATGATTGGATATGTTTTTTAATTCAAAACATATTGGTGATTTTGCTAAGATAATCTGTATTGAAATCACAATATGTTGTAACTGCTAGGTTAATGGGTTATGAAAGTAAATTAGTTAAAAGAATTGAAGAACTAAAGTACATACAACGATTAACGAGAGTTAAACTTTCTGGTTCACAACTATGTTGGACAAAGAACTTAAGTAGCCACGGCCTGCTGAAACTAAGTAGTTGTTACGTAGTATACTAAACATGATATGCAGTAGGGCTAGATTGAGATCTAGACTTGAAGTGTATGGTAGAAACATGGGGAACCAGAAGATTATCTCCGCTGAAAGGCAATGCATATTTCTACAACAGAAATGTATCGTCAACAACCCGCAAAAGAATGAAAAGAAAATATCAGCAAACATTAAAATTCAGTCTTTCAGCGCCACAACAAACGGAAAAAGCAGTTTATCAGCTTGCACAACTGTTTTCGCGCAATTATAAACAAATTCATAGTATAGATCAAATCATATTCCTTTACTGCATATTCAATGGATGAATGGAGCATTGCATACATTATGCAAAGATCTCGAGTGCTTGACTTTTTTTTTTCTTTTTTTTTTTTTTGAACGGCAAATGTTAGTGGTTAGTGGGTCGAGTCGTGCAATAACATCCAAGCGGAATAATGTCTTCTTTAACTATTGTGCACAATGGACAGGTCCATTTGCCACACATGGCTGAGTGTATGTTGCGAGGCTTCCATTTTTCATATCAAGGCTTTTAAATTGTTTTGAAAAGTTTAAAGTCTACTGGTATTATAGGATGCTAACGTAGGATACTCTTAGAGCAGGAGTAGCGGTGGTGTTATAGGTGTTATAGCTTTGCGCCAAGCTATGGCGCGACATTTTGGAACGGCGCACCACTCCGTGGGTTGGCGCCATGGCTCTGAGTAGTTTTACAATCATTGTCAATAGTTCACTAACCGGACTACAAATCAGTTGTTTTCACTGAAACTCATTATTTTGTGCATTAGAATATTAGGGTGCGTTTAGTTGGAAAACAATTTCTATCATTTTCTATTTTCTATTTTGTAGAAAAAGAAAAGGGATTTCTTTTTCCACAAAACATTTAAAAATTTAGAAAACGCGTTTAGTTGGAAAATTTTGTGTTTCTATTTTCCAAAACTATAAAAGAAACAAAGGGGAAAATGAATTTTCTATGTATAAAAGAAAACTTAAAAAACTGAAAAAATAGTTTTTTTTTGTTTTGTGTACAAAAGGGTAAAATAGATATTTTGCATTTTTTAGAAAATATTTATAGAAAACGATGGTTTGAACGCGTTTTTTGTTTTCCTTATTTTCTAGAAAACATTTTCCAACTAAACTAAACCTAACTAATCCCTTTTTTTCCCTCCCTTTTTATCTCTCCATTTTTTCCCTCTCTTTTTCCCTCCTTTTTTTTTCCTCTTTTTTTTCCCTCTCTTTTTTCCCTCCTTTTTTTCCCTCATTTGTTACCCCTATATATCTAACACACTTCTTACTAAAAACACACTTTTTCTAACCCTAAAAGTCTAAAACACAAAGCACCTTATGCACCATACCACCAGAAATTTGCCATCAGTATGTCTATGTTCCTCTTTTTGTCTTGACAATGTGTTTTCTCGGGTTTAGATTATCTTCATAATGTCACCCTCACAGGTTTGTAGCAGTTACCTGGGGATGAAAACATCATCCTCTCTGTTGACTAGCAGTTTCGGACTTCCGGGATGAAGTTTGGTGAAAGATTGTGTGTGGAGTCTATTGGAGTATGTAGGTTTACCATAGAGCCCTAGATATTATCATTGTAAATTGGTCTTTGGGATTATGAAAATGGAGATGATTACATTCATTTCTAAGATTAGACTGTTTGTTGGTTTTTGAGGTTTATGAAAATGGGTGTATTTGATTTTATTTTTTTAGAATGTATATTTTTTCAGATTTGATTGCGATTTTTTTTTTTTTTTTGATAACTGTGATTTCCAACTCATTGGCCGACTAATTCACGGGATTTGAGCCCACCGCCACACAGACTCAAACCAGGTAAAGCCCTCCCTTTTCAGGAGGTTGGCGTGGCCACTTCAAGGTTGTTTAGGATGTTAGAATGGTTTAAGTGTTTAACATGGTACACGATAGATGAACCCTAATTATAGATCCAAATTCCAAAGGATACATTATCAGACAATATACTCTTAAAATTACAACATGGCTAAACCGAATTTATATGTATCAAGTAAATCAAGCTAAACCGAATTTATATGTATCACGTAACAGTCCGTCTAATAAACTGGGATCCAGAAGTCGAAAAGTTCAGGAATTTGTAATAAGCTAGATGATTAGCCGGAATAAACTCATTGTAGCTCAAGTCCAAAAGCTTTACATTTTACCTTCAATAAATTGTGCGAAAAACAACAGTTATATTCAAATGACGAGTACTATTAGGAACATGGTGAACAAAAACAATATCTCCGCTGAACGACCATGCATACTTCTACAACCAACTGCACAACAGATACATATCTTCAACAACCTGCAAAAGAATGCCAAGAATATATCAGCAAATGTTAAAATAGTCTTTGAGCGAAAAATGGCATCTTAGATGAAACCATTGGTCAACTATTTAACGAATGTTGTCGTGCAATATTCATCAGATGAAGGGAGCATTACATACATTATGCAAAGATCTTGATGGCTTGACTTTATTTAGTCAAAGGGTAACCATTAAGACTCCATATTTGGTACATGTTCAGCTGATTCTTTTGGTTCCTCAACGGCAACTTCTTTCTCCGAATTGTCTGTATCTCCTGTTTGTGAGTGAGTCTGTGATTGAGCCTGAGACTGTGATGGTGATTGAGCCTGAGATTGCGATGGTGATTGGGCCTGAGACTGCGATTGTGACTGGGGCTGAGACTGCGATTGTGATTGGGGCTGAGATGGCGATTGTGACTGGGGCTGAGATGGCGATTGTGACTGGGGTTGAGACTGTGATTGTGACCGAGTTTGCGACTGTGCCAGAGACTGTGTTAGTGAATGAGACTGAGACTGAGACTGCGACTGTGATTGTGACTGGGGCCGAAACTGCGATTGTGACTGCGGTTGAGCCTGAGACTTTGTTTGTGATTGTGATTGAGACTGGGTCGTTGGCGCCTGGCTTGCGCTTTGAGAATCCTGTGGTACAATTCCAAGAACCACCAGTATAGACCTGAACATATCAAACCCATTTTCAGTAATATAATGACACACAAGTCACTGAAACGAAACAACAGAATTAGAGGTAAATAAAATGGGCGGGTTGGGTATCGGGTCAAATTTCAGTAATGATTGGAAACAGGTTGACCAGAAACACCTAATGTCGTATAATTTGTTATGAGGTTATATGAAGCTTTAATACATTTTGAATAGATTTCAGCCCGTGTCTTTGTAAGCAAAATTTGACTTAACCTATTTGACCTATTAGATAAAACATAACCTCAATCGACCCATTCATAAGTAATCGATCTAAATTAAAAACACAGGTTACTTGTCGAACCTTGGAAGTGAAGATCGGATGTCAGGTTGGCTTGCGTATGAAACCAATGGACCCTTAAGTACAGGCTGTTTATTTAATGCGATTTCTAGCTGTGCAGGAGGAAGCTAAAAGGAAAAAAAACAACAAAATAATAGCACGATTAGACAAACAACTATGTCACAGGGCACAACCAAGCAAAACTTATGCGATTATCAAAAGGGCACACCTGAAGTAGCACACCGAAAGATTGAGGCTTTGTCAGCTGAGCACATTTCAAGAATCCTACCCAAAGCTTTTGGTTCTTCCAAATCTGGACGATGATATAGATTACCAATATAAAAATTTCCAAGTGTGTAGAATAAATAAGTGCATCGTAAGGGCTATTGAGCACATTTCTCACCTGTTTGCTTACAAGACGAGACAGAATCTCCATTATAAAATCCACCTGTATTATATCGTCACCATAAGATTTCTCAGTATATGAATAACAACCTTACAGATGGAAAGAGAGTAACTTTGTATCATCTTACCAGGGCGGGAAATGCACCAATTGTCTGTATTACTGTCCGCATAAACAACATCGGAAGAGGAATCTGCTCAACCTGAAAGGATAATATAAAAATAAGAAATTGACTAACCCAAATTATCTTGCACAGTGAAAGTTCGAACGTACCAGTTGATTTAAAACCTTTGCAAGAACTTGTTGGGTAAATATTTGGCGTTGCTGAAAGCAAGTATTGCATGCATCTGTAACCTGCTTAGGAAAAAAAAGGAAATCTTTAGTTGCATACTTAAATGTAAAACAGACAACGGGAAGAAAAGAAAGAAGAATTTGCCTTCTTCAGAGGAATCCCGTCTCTCTCAGGATCAATGCCATGGATACCAATCAGCACTTCAGCTGGTGTAAGAATTGAACCACCCTGAGATGATGATTCCTGTATAATAAGGTTTCAAAAGGGCCCGTATTAGTAGATGCCTATTTAGTTTTGTAAAGATTAGTGGATAGGGCCCTGGTGGGTTGCGTTGGGCAATAG
Source organism: Glebionis coronaria (assembly GCA_025667525.1). Taxonomy (NCBI): domain Eukaryota; kingdom Viridiplantae; phylum Streptophyta; class Magnoliopsida; order Asterales; family Asteraceae; genus Glebionis; species Glebionis coronaria. The sequence continues at coordinate 548,262,568 of CM046881.1, read as the reverse complement.
GTCAAACACGAGCTAATCCATATGCACCTTTTTATAACACTTGTTATGTTCATTAAGATTACAAAAAACCGATATCCATACAAAAATAATTAAATCTGAAGATTTGAAAAGAGGATTTGGGAGGTTGCATTCATCCAATAAACACAAGCTTATCCATATAACCTTTTCACCCGTTTGGCATGTTCCCCTTCTAGCTATTTTCCTACTATAGCCACTTAGATAAACAACCCAAAAAGACCCATTCATAAGTAAACGGATTAAAATGCAACCTATCCCACTTCACGAGAGGCACCATCCCAGACACAATACCGATTTCAAAAAGAGAAACAAATAAACATAAAGAGCAAGTTACCTGCAAGATACGAGCAAGAGCAGCCTGGAACTTATCAGATGGGAGATTTACAAAACGAGGAAAGATCTGAAGTAGCTGTGAAAACAAATATCAACAATCGTTAGCAAAATCACAACAATCACTCTATAAGCTGAACAGTACAAAGCCATCAACTGGAAAATACTTGCATAAAAAAGGAAAATAAGGAAGCAAACCTCGTCTTTTGGTAGGAAGGGTAATATAGGAATTATAATCTCGGTGTCGTGTTATGTGACAGAATGTAAATAAATCAGTGTGATAGTATATGCCGTTCTACCAGGCAAAAAGAAAATAGAAAAAGCAAAAAAAATTACCCTCAATTTTGTGTCATACAACTTTCTAATGGTAGCTATCAAGTTAGGTGAAGGAGTTGCGCCATCTGTTAGCGTTTGCACCGCCTATTGAAAAGAGAAAATGGAGAAGAGAAGTCAAGCACATTACGCATCTGTCATCTATTAAGAGGATAATAATATCCAAGGAAAAACAAAAACCTGCATCAGAAGGGTCTCGCTTCCGGCAGGTGGATCTGCAATAATTTCGAGAAGCTGAGGAGATGAGCCAATGGTGCGAACTAGTTTGGGGATTTGAACAGAAATTATCGCCCAGATTTCACCATCCTCCTTCTGAGCTTCCTTGATCCTAGAGAGTAACTCGGGTTCCAATCTAAGATTAGCCCAGTAACCGTGTTGTCCACGTACCATGATCTCGATGTCTAGTCGCTCCAAGTCTCTTATAATTTCCTCCTCAATTTTAATGCCGTTTATCATTCTGGACTTTCTACTAAGTGCATCTGCCACTACATTCGCCTTGCCCGGATGATACTGCAGATTAATGTCATAATCCTTCAACAGCTCTAACCATCTCCTCTGTCTCATGTTCAATTCACGTTGAGTGAAGATGTACTTCAAGCTCTTGTGGTCCATGAAAATGTCACATGATTCTCCATACAAGTAGTGCCTCCGTATCTTTAATGCAAACACGACTGCTGCAAGTTCCAAGTCATGCGTAGGGTAATTTTCCTCATAAGGCTTAAGCTGCCGTGAAGCGTACGCGATCACTTTCCCATGTTGCATGAGAACACAACCAAGTCCCTTCCCCGATGCATCACTGTAGATCTGAAATTCACCTGTACCAGATGGGAGAGTAAGAATCGGTGCAGATACTAACTTCTGCTTTAGGTCTTCAAAGCTCTTCTCTCTTTCTTCAGTCCAGGCGAATTTCTCCCATTTCCGCATCAGTTTGGTCAATGGTAGTGCTAAACAGGAAAAGTTCTCCACGAACCTACGGTAGTAACCAGCTAAGCCTAGGAACTGCGAACTTCAGTCGCTGATGTCGGTCTTGGCCACTTGGTAATAGCCGCAACCTTTGCTGGATCCATAGTAATTCCTTCTACTGATACAATGTGACCTAAGAATGCCACCTTGTCTAACCAGAACTCACACTTGGAGAATTTAGCATACAGCTGCTTCTGGCGAAGAATCTGTAATACTGTACGAAGATGGTCTTCGTGTTCCTCCTTGGACTTAGAGAATATCATAATGTTGTCAATGAAGACAATGACGAACTTGTCCAGAAATTCATGGAAGATTATGTTCATCAAATCCATGAACACTGCTGGAGCATTGGTAAGGTCAAATGGCATGACTACTCGTAGTGCCCATAGCGTGTCCGGAAAGCAGTCTTGGCGTTGTACTGCTCTTTAACCCGTAGCTGATGATAGCCTGACCTCAGATCAATCTTGGAGAAATGTTTGGCCCCTTGGAGTTGGTCAAACAGATCATCTATGCGTGGTAGAGGATACCTATTCCTGATGGTGATCTTGTTGAGTTCACGATAATCTATGCAAAGACGCATACTGCCGTCCTTCTTCTTCACGAATAAGACTGGTGCGCCCCATGAAGATGCGCTCGGTCGAATGAAGCCTCGTTCCAGAAGTTCTTGCAATTGATCCTTCAGCTCCTTCAACTCTACGGGAGCCATGCGATAAGAAGCCTTGGAAATCGGCTCAGCTCCTGGGATGAGCTCGATATTAAACTCTACTTCACGTGCAGGTGGTATGCCCGGAAGTTCTTCTGGAAATACATCTGGAAATTCTGACACTATCGGTTGATTCTGAATTGATGGGGATTCAGCATCCATGTCATGAACAGTAGCTAGATAGCCCTCACAACCATGTGAAAGTAATGCACGTGCTTGTAGGGTTGATATAATTTGTACAGACCTTCCGGGTACGAACCCGTTGTGAATGTACTCTGGTGCATTAACATCACCGAAGATGACTCAATATGAATGACAGTCTATGGTAGCATGATGCTTGGATAGCCAGTCCATGCCCAATATCATGTCAAAATCATTCATGTCCAGCGGAAGTGCGTCAACAGGACGAATCTTGTCATCAAACTCTAGGGGAAGGCTCTTGTACACATGAGTTGTGCGCGTAGAGTCTCTTAAAGGCGTGGAAATGTTCAGTATATTATTTAGTGGCATGGGGGATATCCTAACATTCTTATCATAAGCAGTAGAAATGAACGAATGAGTAGCACCCGTGTCAATAAAACACATGCAGCTTGACCATACATATACAAGATTCCAGTGATGGTACTTGTAGACTTGTTGGCCTGATTGCGAGAATTCGTGTAAACGTGTCCACTAGGAGGCGGCTTGGTATCAGCATGTCCCGATGTGCCCTCCATCTCGCCCTTGCGGCAGTCCTTCATGCGATGGCCAGGAAGACCACACTTGAAGCATGCGTTGTTGTCGCGGTGACATGGCCCTGGGTGCCTACAATTGCAGGTAGTGCAAAGAGGATGAGTATATCCTCCAGCAGGTGTCCTTGCTGGCTGAGAGCCTGATAAGAACAGTATACATGAGACATGATAATAGGTACAAAGGACGATGCAGAAAATTCGTAAAATGGAATACTAGTGATAGATGGACGGTTAGACTGCGAACCTCTTTGGTTCTAGTCCCTCCCATTAACATGATTCCTGGTAGGAGATTCTCTAATGTGTCAGAATTAAGAACTATTGCATGTAATCATACGAAAATGAGTAAGTATAAGGACCTACTGCTGTTGGAGTTTCCAGCGTTGTTACGGTAATTATCATTACAGCCACGCCTATCCGTAGCAGAACGGTCGTGAGTCTGACCGTTTCCCTTGGGCTGAGTAGGTTGTTGCTGAGTAGCCGGCTGAGACCGGTCCCCAGTCTTCTGCCTCTTCTCGGGTCTCTCTGCTTCCCCGAACTCATCTCTTTCTTGTAGCATCTCTAGCTTACGTGCTGCATCGGCCACTTGTGCCACCGTGTTGAACGTAGCACACACCAAGTTGTTTGCGACTGATGTACGAAGAGCCCACCAGAAGTGGTATGCTTACTCTTCGGGAGTACCTGCTGCTGCGCCAAGAAAACCAGCCAAACGAAGAAAGCGTTGCATGAACTCGTTGCTGTTCTCCCCAGCTCTCTCTGTCTGATTCCATGGTACTCTCTCTTCAACTTGTCTTGCTCAGCCTTAGGAAAGAACTGTCCCATCACCAAATCCCTGAACTGAGCCCATGTCAAACCAGCCACCTAATTATCACCTCCCTCAGACTGCTTTAGTGCCTTCCACCATGATAACACATCACCTTCGAACCGGTAACAGGCCAACCTTGACTTGAAGACGGGGTCACAACCCATTGCATCGAAGATCTTCTCAATGTGATCCAACCAGCTTTCAGCTTCACTGGGGCTATCTGTTTTCTCGAAAGATCGAGGGCGTAGCTTATTGAATCTCTCCAACCATGTGACCAATGTTGCTGCAGGAGGAGGAGGAGGTACTGGGTGCTGTTGCTGATTGTTGGCAACCTGCACCTCAGCCCTGATTTCGTTCCTCAACTGAGGAAGCATAGCTTGCATTGCAGCTTGGACTGCTGCATTGAGTTGTTCCTACTCGTGTGTGAGAACCATCTGACAGTATAACATAAAAATACATGATTAAACTGATCAAAACATAAAATATATACATGAAAAAAAATTATACCAATAAATCATGAGAAAAATTTTATGCAGGAAAACTAGTACATGAATGCATGATGTAGTTTTATGAAAACTTTTATATTCGCGAGAGTGAACGCCTATGGTCAGTTCACTCAAAACAAAAGACATGGAGAGGGGACGCCAATGGGTCAGTCCCAAAGTTAAAAGTTTCGATAAAAGCACATGCGACTAAATAGGGCCAGTCGTGTACCAACCATTACTTAGTCATAAACCTGCGACAATGACATATATATGTATGCATGAAAACAATGAATGCATGAAAACCGACTGTCGGTTCTGGGAAGACCATAGTGACTACCCACTAATCACATGTCGTGTTTGATAGCCTACAGGTCGAAGCCTTGGCTCTGATATCATAATTGTAACACCCCATTTTGGTAAATGGAATGTCACGCGTGATTATGGCGTGTCATCAAAGCATACAAGGATAAATGTATTAAACATTACATGACCATAAAGGAAATACCGGAAACAAACATCGGTACCCCAAAGTAAAGCTCATCACACACAAACATAAGTACTGTAAATGAAAAGGACTAAACAATGTCCATGGAAATGAGTATCAAAAGTATGAAGAAATGCATAAAGTAATAAAGGCTAGAAAGCTTCCGATCCATATGCACGTATGCTTAAAGTCTACGAGCATCCCTGAGTACCTGCCGTTTTGGGAACATGAAAGGAAACGGCTGAGCATAACGCTCAGTGCACGGATATACAAGCATAGAATGAATAACATAAGCATATATAACATATAGCAGCGGAATAGACTAAGTCTTGGAAAACTTCCGATCCATATGCACGTATGCTTAAAGTCTACGAGCATCCCTGAGTACCTGCCGTTTTGGGAACATGAAAGGAAACGGCTGAGCATAACGCTCAGTGCACGGATATACAAGCATAGAATGAATAACATAAGCATATATAACATATAGCAGCGGAATAGACTAAGTCTTGGAAAACCTGACATAACTTAGTAAAACTGGTTTTATAGTTTGAAAATCCTTATGTTTATCTTATAAAAACTGTTTAACATGTTTACCATTAGCCAATATAGGTCATGAAATATCAACGTGCATGAATACTTGGAGGGGTGACCTCGTCATGCAATTAGAGGGGTTGCCTCTAATTAATATAAGTTTGGGTAGGAGGGATCAGCTCCTTGTGAAGGATGCAAGGCACACACCACATTCACCTGATAAATCTGTAAAAACATGTAACCTAGGATGCACCCATACGCCCCACATGATAATAATAATATAGCCAAAAGCTGAAGGGACGCCACGAGCTATCACTCCGCCGTGGTAAAGTCATAACATTGGTGCCTCCAGTGTTATGGTTATGGTACCTCCATAACTAGGTGAAACTGGTCATGCATGTATATGGCTTAGGCATTTTAATTAAACATAAGCAAATCAAAACATATAAAACATATACTGGGAAAACAGTTGGCTGCATACGGGGAAATCCTAATAAGGAAAGAATGTCTATACTAAAAGGACGGAGAATCCGTACCTTGTGTCCAGTGAACGAAGAAGACGAACGGAAGAGAGTCCTACTTCGATCTTACTAATGCTACATAGATAATATACGTGTATAAGTATTTTGATTACTGTATACGTAACTGGTTTTATATCATGTCTTAGCTTGTTTTATATGTTCATGTCATGTTTTACTGATTTTAATATTAAGTTGTGCTTATCATGTATTCTGTCTATTCTGATTAAGTATTACTTGTATTTCTTGTATTATTATACTTGTTGTGTAATAAAAGTAACTTTCTAAAAATAGCAGGTTTCCTAAAAGAGAAAGTTTCCAAAAATAGATAGTTTCCAAAAACAGAAAGTTTCCAAAAATAGAAAGTTTCCAAAAATAGAATAGCTGCCTAAAATAAATAAGTTTCTAAAAATAGAAAGTTTCCATAAATAGATTAACTGCTTAAAATAGATAAGTTTCTAAAAAAATAGAAAGTTTCCATATTTAGAAATAAGCTGGATTATTAAGCTAATAATATAAGCTTAAGTTTTACTGATTAATATGCTAAGTCATGTGATTAATAGTATAGTTTATTAATTAATACATGTAAATTAAATAAACTATATGTTATGAGATTTAAATAAATATAACATGATTTAATTAAATTAAAGTGTAAATAATACTTAGGTTAAAACATGTATTAATATTTAATATTAATATAACCTAAGTCATGGAAATTAATTAATTATATATCATGTTTTAATAATTAACTAATTACTTTAGTCTAAATTAAATCATAAAATACTTAGGTTAAAATCATGTATTATTACTAATAATAATTAACCTAAGTCATGTCTAAATTAAGTTAATTATATAGCATGTTAAATTAATTTAATTAATCTTGTAATTATTTAACTTGTAAAAATAATTAACTTGTAAAAAAAATAAGTCATGAACTGAACCCGTGTTTTAAATCTAAACATGTCGTGAACTGGTTCGTGAAACCCCTTGAACCGGACCAAACAACCACCCCTACCGAAAACAGTGGCAAACCGGCCTAGGCCGGTTGCCCCTGCCATCGGGTTCGCTGCCACCGGCTTAATCCGGTGGTCCCTTGGTCTCTCGGCTAGCCGCCGCCCATGCGGGGTTCCCCCTGCGTGTTCATATTAGCCACCGGCTTATGCCGGTGGTGCTTGTTGTTTTCAGCCGAGACCCCCAACATCAACACAAGGCCACCCCCGACATGCATCGGGGTCCCTTGATCCTTGCGGCCGAGACACCAAACCACACCGAGACATTGAGGTCTCGGTTGGTGGTGATCACACAACCACCGAGAGCTTCGGCTCTCGGTTCTACGCGTCGGCCGAACCAAAACACCCCTTAAACCCCATGTTTTTAACCTCATGATTAGATCTACATGTTTAATAGTTCTTAATAACCCTTGATTTCATGTGTTTTAAATCTAATAAATAATTAAAAAGAAAAAGGTTTAAGGAAGTACCGATGCGTGAACAAAAGGAAAATAATAACACGAACGATCTTGCAAGAATTGGATCACCAAAAATCAACAACACCCTCCTTGTGGTGTTCTAAAACCGGCGGCCAAGGGAGAAAAAGGAGGAGGCTAGGGTTTTGTGTTTTTTCTAAAAACTTTGTATTATGAAAACATGTTTCCTTCTTTTCTATTTAGTTAAAAACAAAGTGGGCTTGGCCCCTTTGTTTGTTCATGCCGCGGCTATGTGGGGCCCACAAAGGAAAACCCGTTGTTTTTCCGTGTTTTAAATATTACGTATTCTCGTGTCGTGTTTACGTGATTTATTTATTAATCGTTCGTGTCATAAATATATTTATACGTGATCTTAATAATTATTAAGTAAATACATAATAATAGGTTCGTGATTATTTACGTTCATGATTTCATGTTCATGATTATAATTATTTTGATAATAATTATTGTGTCTTAATACGTATTAAATACTTATCGTGTAATAACACGTACGTAATACTTGTAATTAACATTCGTGAAACGTAAACATGTTATATTAGGAAGGTTTTAATCATGTACGTACGATTATATATGTACTGTTCATGGTAAAAGCATGCGGGTTTTACAAGTAACATCATACTAAGGTTCCACATTTTCATGTTTAGTCTTAATTGACTTCAGCAAGTGTGTTTAGAAGGCTTGGTATTATGTCCTTGAAATAATTCAAGACTCCCACTTGCTTCGTGCAATTGTGTGACTCCCACTCGATTCTTGTAAAGTGAGATTATCTCGAAGAACTCAAATTAATGAGTAACAAACCTTTTGTTCTATGCATGGGGTATTGAGGGAGCGTTATTCCATCGTTTCCTTTGGGCACCTATGAAATACACTAAGTAGTACTGGACGTTTGTTAATATAATCTTCAAGATTTCTAATAAAATCCAAACTCTAATTAAGGCTCTATGGGACCTTCCAATTTTGGAGTCATATTGAGTATATCCATAAGACACTCAATTTTTCTAACCTTAGTAGTAGCATTTTAGGAGTAATAAGTTAAATTCATTATCAACCAAATATATCAATGCATATATTTTGATTTCTATTATTGTACATATCATTCATGGTATTTGAATGACATCAAATTCATGAAATAATCTCATAATTTATTTGATGAACTTATACTTTATGGCTTTGTCTATATGTCAACTTAAGTTCAAAACTCAAGAATATCAATAGTATTATTAAACCGATTACATGCACTTAATCATAAGTCTTTATTATATCTTAACAAACATGTAATATCACTAGTGATGTATGAATTGCGAAAGTTGCTTATATTTTTATTTGCTTTAGAAAATATAGTGATAATAGAATGAAATATCACTAGCGATATTTAATAAACATGTAATATCACGCATGATATTTACTGCTTTATCACTAGTGATATTTCATTGTTTTATCACTAGTGAAATATCAATAGTGATAAAAATTAGTTCAAAAAATTTACAACTTTAGTCCATTGATTGTGTTTTATGTCATTATGTAACAAGATATCATCTCTTTTTATAATAAAACACATCTTGGAGAATAAGATAACTAACCATAAACCTAATGAACTCAAGCCCACAACCAGGTTCAATCGTCTATTATCTCCGTCTGATTTTTGAAACTTTTGGAATTTTTGGTAAAAATGATCTTTCCATTTTTTTTTTTAAAATGTTAGGTTAATCTTTACTTTAAGATAAAAAAATAAATAGTGAGAATTTGTCCCTTAGTTTACGAGAAAAACTAAGATACAAATGAACTTTTCTCTTACAAATATCACTCATTTTACAAGTAAATTTCAGTTGCTTCAGTTAAGGCAATGCTTATTATGTGAGTAATATCTTGACATTGATTGGCAGCCATATGGATTCTTCAACTCTTTACGAGCAGAATGAAAATAGAATGAGAAAATAGTATGGTTGATAAGTCATATGACTAACAAACAACCATTGACTATATATATTTCAGTACTATTTAACTTCCCGCCTTTTTTCATACATATTACAGTACTAGTCACACGGATCTCCATCGTCACATTTGATATGAAATCTTGACCCTCTATTCCTTTCACTCGGATCATCAATGTATGGCTGAGATCACACTTGAACAAGCACAAATATCCTCAAACAAACACAAATACCCATTGGGTAATAGAGATCCTCTCTTATATTACCCCATATATATACCAACTACTTCTCCTAACTAAATAGCATCTATAATGCATATACTTTTTAAAGACTTTTTACATTTATGACAATTAATTTCTTATTAATTTCTATTTTTTAAAAGTCTTTTTTATAAAACATCTTCAATGCATAAAAGCTTTTCCATGGGTATGAAAAGAAAAAAAACATGTCTTCATTAAATGTAGATAGCTTGTAAAATCTTTGTCAACCAGTTGACATCCACCAAGTCATTTAGTTAAAAGCTATTGAGAAAGCTTTTGTTGCAATGGATCAAACTTTTCACATGACTTTTTCAAATAGTTAAAAGTCATTTAAAAAGCTTGCATTGCATATGCTCTAAACACACCAAACACACACTTTTTCTAACCTTAAAACACTCACCAGCTTAAGCTTATGTACCATACATCACGAAATTTGCCATCACATATCTCGACATGTTGCTTTTTTGGTCTTGACAATGGTGTTGTTCGTGGGCTAGCCTACTTTCATAATGCTAATCTTACTTCAAGGATGTGCCAACTGATTGTACCCAACAATGGCGTTCTCGTGTTCGATGCTTACTTTAAAAATTACAATTTTCTCTCTATTACTTTTTGCACCTTTAACTAAATTTCATCTTTATTTTTAGAAGTTGACAATAATTTTGGGACATACGAAAAAGGAAAGATGGACAATAATTTTGGGACGGAGGTAGTATTATTTAGTTTTGCCAAGCTTTAATCATATAGTTCTACAAAATAATCTCTTATGCTATTTACTTGTGTATGTGCAGACTTCCCATTTGATGCCTAGTCAACAACGAAGCTTTTACTTCTTCAGCTCATTCTGCTTGGACTAAGCTTCATTAGAAGCTCATATTCTGCATGGACTAAGCTTGAATTGATAAAATGAATGAGTTAGCCTTTATGAAGGAAATATAATCATTAAGTATGACTTTAGGGGATCACGAGACTTGTTTTCTTTGACTCTTAATATGTTTCTATACTGGAAATGCAATAAGAAGCATTGATGATTCAGGAAACGTAGTGATTCCTTGTGGAAATGTGACAAATAGCGGTTTTGTGTTAGTATTTCAATCTGTATATTTACTGTATTTTCATTGCTGAATAAAGGATGGTGAGGTTGTTCACTATGCCTTGGGTCGACTTGATCTGATCCGTACAAAAAAAGAGACCCGTTTTGACATGAACCATTTTTTGACATGTTGCCCAACCCGTCCGTTTTATACCCAAAGTTAATATTGTCGTTAAGATAATAGTATGAGTTTTAAGGTCATATCTATCACTAATTGCTTATATGTAGCACACTTTTTTTGGAAAAATGTTACCGTGGGTCGACTACAAGTGAGTTGTTTTGACCTTAAACTCTTTTTGCCTACCACTTCTATTTTGTGTTTTTGAATGTTCATTGAATGCTAAAATATACTAGTATGAATTTTGAGTGGTCTTTACTTATATATCACTCATTTCACAGGTAATTTTCAGTTGCTTTAGTTAAGACAGAGAGTAATCCGATCAAACAATGTGACCGCTACATTAACGTCATCTCAGCTTTTTCTCTGTTAGACCAAACCCCATTAATCCGACCAGAACGTGACCGAACACTTTAAAAGAAAGTTTCATTAATTAAAATAAAACATTACAATGATATGGTTTTTTATAAGAAAACAGAGGCATTTTTCGAATGGTATAGTGAGTTGTGGGTCAAAATGGGTAGCTTTTTAGGTGATGCGGATTGGGTTTGACCAAAACACTTTTTTTCCAACTTTTATAAACATGTGTTGTGTCAAATATGAAAAATAAGTGTATTGTTTCAGTAATAGTCTAACATTCCTCTATAAATCGATGCAGGCGGTATTTTGTGTTAACAGCACTTTGAGCATTTGATAGAAACGACAAGACAGCAGTATGAGTTTGCTTAATCTAAGAAATTTAATTTTTTAATATGAGGTATTAGGTCATCTTAGGTCCAGCAGGCATAGCATAAAACGCCTTGAAAATTCGACTCATTACTTTTGATCTGTCCAAAGTAAGAAATTTGTTACAAGAACAGCTTAACGTTTAGAGAATAAATCAGTATATAGAAAGACATACTTGGGTGTAAATCGGTATATGCTAACTGGTTCCTTTAACTGTAAATTCACCGCATCCAAGGAAGCCTGCAGCACTCGAGGGGTTCATTTTTCAAACAATTTACTCAAAGAAAGATAAGCTCGACAAAGTACTAGTTAGCATATACAGACGAGCTTATCTTTGAAGGAATCGATGTGTTAGTGGATATGCAAAATATGATAGTTATTGAAATTATACTGCTGGTGAAACAATGACGGCAAACTTGTTCCATTAGGAAATTATACTGCTGGCGAAACATGTGGAGGTGTTGATCGCATTGACGTGAAACCACTAAACATTGTTCAACCGACAGTCCTAGTTTTTGCGTTAATCGTCATTTTGTTCAGTGGCAGTAAGGTTTGTGCTGTTTTTCTTATCCTCGTGTCTATCTACAATTTCAAATGTCTAATTGTGCTTACAATGCATCTAGGGAGGGATTGGTCATATATTATGTTGCCTATGTTGATGGCAACCGAGGTCGGAGGCCTGTGTGGCCCACAGATTAAGCATCGTAGAAATGATGGTTTCTTATGGTGACCCCAATGACTATTGCAGGAAGAATGCATTTGATGCAGTTGGTAAATCCCACAATCATGTTTGGGAGAACTCAAATGCTTGCTATATAATTTTGACCATTTATTTAGTTGATATTAGATATGGTAATATGCTTAATGGGTCATAGCTAGCTCGGGTTGAAATCAATCCTTTTAGTAGTATGTTCAACACGAGCCGATTGGATATTATGAACCACCAAACACTTTATAATCCTTGTTATTAAAGCCGGAAAACATGTCAGAGGATTGAATGCATTATAATTAGACTTTTATCTACCTTACAACCCAAAATGATCCAATTCTTAGTAAACGGGTCAAAATTGTATGATCTCAAATAGTCAAATGATCAGTATCAGATAATGTGGTAATATAATAGATAGTGAATGGACATGTTTATGCTGTTTGGAGTTTCACTAATCTATGGGTCACGTCATATGAACCTGATGAAATGTTTCCTGGTGGAGAGCTCCCTAACTTAATCTAGTGTTGGTGAGCGATCTTAGTTTGGCAAAAAGTTACCGTGCTTGACTAACCCGACTACAAATGAGCTGTTTTGACCTCAAACTCTGTTTGCCTAAGAATGAGGGTCTCGTCCCACTCGATATGTAAGTCTTTTGAATTTAGTCATGTCTTCATATACGTAAACCACCACTATCCGGACAAAACCCGGCTATATCTGGCCAAGATCCAGTTAGACCACGCGAAGACCCGACTATATCAGATTAGACCCGGTAAGACCCTGCAATATCTGATTAAACCCGGCCAAGACTCGGCTATATCCGGTTAAACCAGGGCAAAACCCGGTTGGACCCGGCCAAGACCCATCCGTTTCCGGTTACCCGGACAAAACCCGGTCGTTTTCGTTTAGACCCGGACAAGAACCGGTCAGACCCGGCTTACTAAACGTATTACTTAATGTTATGTTCCACATTATATTTTCTAAATCAAATTATAATAGAAGCATCTTTGCGAGTTTGCAACCCATAGATCAAACTATATTAAATACTCAACGATGATTTAGTCGTAAAAAGCTTGTAAACATCAAGATTGAGGTTATCCGCTTCACACCTGCTTACCTAGCCTTTACCGTGAGCACGATCAGTAGCACACAATAGGTCCTCTCGTACGAGGGAAAGGTCCTCTCAGTCTCAATGCTATAACGCTCACACCGGATATAAACCAAACTATCTCACAATGAACCCAACTCATGTACGACATTATATTTTTACAGTTAATTCACGCTAGATGCGAGCAAATCTCAAATGGCCACACCAAACTTCCCATGAAATGAGAGAACTTCATCCGGTTTTAGTCTTTGTGACGGTAAGCTAAAAGCAATTGTTATAATAAACACTTTCTATGAAGTTATCAACCAACTTATCTACTGCAAATAATGCAGTATAAACTGAAAAACATTTAATGTTCAACTAAAAGCAGAGACTTCATTTACTTTTCATCACCTGTCCATTCTGCATCCGGTTCGACTTGTAACAATCAAGAGCACACGCAAAAGATGGTGCAAGGAAACAGTACTCCGTAATAATAGCTAGAAAATGACAACACCTTCTTACGAACCATAGCTGGAAAACTACTTTAACAAGGCAAACTTAAATTGCACAACCACCAAATATAATAACCTCTTTTACTTTTGTTCAAAAGTTGACCCTTCTGTACAAGTCTTCAAACTAAATGCAAATGTGTCCAACTAGATGGATTAAACAGTAAATGCACATATGTATGAATATAATGCAAGGTTGTAAATAGCGTGAAACGTAGCGTAGCGGCATTGCCAAGCTACAAGCTACACAAGTTATAGCGAAGCTATGACGTTTTCTGAAGCGTGATATATAGCGGCACAAAATTTTTATAAATTAATATTTGTATAGCGATTTTACAAATTGGAGGAATACTTTAATTCAAATTTAAAACAAAACCGACAAAAAATTACTCAAAGAGTTTTTCCGATAATAAAATTACTAACTTAAGTCTACTAAATATCCCAAAACTAGTAAACAAGCCAAATTCTTGTAAATTTGCAAAAATATTCACAAAAAAGTGCCACGCGTAGCGCGCTATATCGCGCTTTAAGCCGCCTTTTAGCACGCTACGCCTAGAGAGGACGCCTTAATCTGTTTCGTAACGTGGAGGTCACGCTTCACGCTATAGCACGCTATAAGGCGCGCTATAGCGCGCTATTTAGAACCATCATATAATGTATACTTGTAATTTGTAAATGCATTTTATAGGTAGTAATATTGTCTTATAGAAGGTTGTAAATGCATAGAATCCCCAACTAGCGAACAAGTCAAATTGGTTAACAAGGTCGAAAGTCAACCGAGTTGTCTTTAGATGCTTGCTTAAATGCTCATTTTTTTTTTGGCAAAAATAATACTTTTTTACGTTTTCGTCAGTAACTCTACGTTTTTGTCAGTAACTCTACGTTTCGTCAGTAAATTTACATTTTTATCCGAAAATTTACGTTTTCGTTAATAAATTTATGTTTTCCTCAGTATTTTTACGTTTTCATCAGTAAATTTACGTTTTCGTCAGTATTTTACGTTTTCGTCAGTACATTAACTTTTTGTAAGTAATTTTACGTTGCCGTCAGTACTTTAACGTTTTCGTCAGTACCTTAACGTTTTCCTTAGTAAATTTACGTTTTCATCGGTAAATTTACGTGTTCGTCGATAAAATTGCGTTTTCGTCAGTAATTCTAAGTTTTCGACAGTACTTTTAGGTTTTCATCAGTGATTTTACGTTTTCATCAGTAATTTTACGTTTTCGCCAGTAATTTTACGTTTTCGTCATTAATTTTACCTTTTCGTCAGTAAATTTACGTTTTTGTCAGTAATTTTACGTTTTCGTACAACTTTTTACGTTTTCGCCCGATTCTGTTACGTTTTCGTCATTTTGTAAAAATCCGTACAAAAATGTACAAAAATTGACGAAAACGTTAAAAACGAAAAAACCTAAAAATAGGGATGTAAATGTTAAAACTGATAGAAAATGTAAAATACTGATGAAAACGTAAAAATACTGAGGAATACGGAAAAAAATTGACTAGCACGTAAAAAAATAGCGAAAGCGTAAAAAATACTGATGAAAACGTAAAATTACTGATGAAAACGTAATATTACTGAAGAAAACGTAAAAATATCGACTAAAACGTAAATTTTCTGACAAAATGTGAAAGTACTGACGAAAACGTAAAATTACTGATGAAAACGCAAATTTACTGACGAAAACGTAAATTTACTGTTGAAAACGTAAAAATACTGACGAATACGTAAAATTACTGATGAAAACGTATAATTACTGACGAAAACGTAAATTTACTGACGAAAACGTAAATATACTGACGAAAACGTAAAAATACTGACGAAAACGTAAAAATACGGATGAAAACGTAAAATTGCTGAAGAAAACGTAAGATTACTGACGAAAACGTAAATTTACTGACGAAAACGTAAAATTGCTGACGAAAACGTAAATATACTGACGAAAACGTAAAAATACTGATGAAAACGTAAAATTGCTGACGAAAACGTAAGATTACTGACGAAAACGTGAAATTACTGACGAAAACATGAAAATCTTGACGAAAACGTAAAGTTAGTGACGAAAACGTAAATTTTATGTCGAAAACGTGAAAGTACTGACGAAAACGTAAAATTACTGACGAAAACGTAAATTTACTGTTGAAAACGTAAAAATACTGACGAATACGTAAAATTACTTATGGAAATGTAAAATTACTGACGAAAACGTAAAGTTAATAACGAAAACGTAAATTTAATAACGAAAACGTAATATTACTCGCAAAAACGTAAATTTACTGACGGAAACGTAAATATATTGACGAAAACGTAAAAATACCGAGGAAAACGTAAAAGTCGGACAACAATGTACATACACGTAAAAATTGGCAAAACGTACAGATGAAAACGTAAAAAAAAACTTGGTGAAAAAGATGAAGAGATAAAAAGTAGGAAAGAAGTACTTCAGTAGTATGAAAAACAAATGGTCTTTTTCGCGTAGATAAAGAGTTTAGATGCACCTCTTCTTCTACAGACATGGTTTGCAGATGAAGAGGTAAAACATCTGAAAAAACAAACGAGGCCACTAATTGCTTATATATAGAGAGAGATCTGTTTTGGCGAAAAAGTTAGTGTGGGGCGACTAAACCCGGCTCGATAATTTGTTTTGATCTGAAATAATTGATTTTTGACTCTTGTAAAACTTAAACCTTAGATTAAACCCTCTGCAAGCTTTAGAAGTAACCCAGGTGACCAACTGCTTTGAAGCAGTTGTTTCATTTATTATTATTTTTTATTTTTATATATCTTATTTTTAAAGGTTTTTTCTGTTATATATGATGTAGTACAGTATAGATTTTGATGCTTTGCAGTTGTGTTGTGTGCTGTGGATGCTGTTACATATACGTGGCATCACATTATTAGGAGTGTAATCGAGTCGAGTCGAGCTCAAACTTAATAGAGCTTGAACTTGGTTTGATACTAAAATTGTAGGCTTGAGCTTGATTTGATAGCTTGTCAAGCTTTACCAATTCAAGCTTGAGCTTGGCTTGATAAACTTGAGTTTGGCTTGAAAAGCTTGAATGTATATAAATTTAATTTTTTTCTTTCAAAAACCCCAAGAAGGAAGCAATTGAGCAGCCACGCTGGCAATCCATGTGTCATCCTTTTCACCAATCACAACAATCCAAACCTACTCATTCGCCACACTGGCCATCCGTGTGCTCTCCACCAAGCACAACAATGCAAAACGATGCCACACTGGCGATCCGCGTGCTTACTCTCTCCGCCAATCACAACACACCACTCCCCCTTATAAATAGTAGCCTCACATACCACTACTTGTCTCCATAAGCAATTGCCACCCTCTTTCCCATCAGTTTGTAGTACATATCAATCACTCTTCCGTTGAAGATTGCGGAGTTGGGTGAAGGATATGTATTACAAGCTGATCGGAAGCACGGTAGCTAGCGAAGCTAATATATATAGTACTCATAAGTCAGCTGTAAAATTATTGTATTTTAGATTAAAGACTACGCAGGAACCAAAATTATTTGGATGTCGAGTTCTCATTTTATTGATTCATACTCCATCATAGGGCAAAAGAAGCACTACATGCAATTTAACCACACAAATAGAAAAACAAGGGCTGAGCTCAGTGTGCACAATGGACAGGTTCATGTGCCATAAATGGCTGCACTAACATATTGCTATCGGTTTTGTGCCGGTATACGTGGGCTGAATTCCATGTTTGTATTAATTTCACAATGTCCGGCGTAAAGTAAGTTTTTTTTCATCTTTACAAGATTATAAAAGGTTTTAAAATTGTTTGAAAATGTTCCTGAAGTCTCTATCTATGATAAAATCTGCTGGTATTATAGGATGCTAATGTAGGATATTATTCGAGGTGTGTTGGTTACCACAGTGAAGCTTATGGTCTTAAACTGAGACTGGCTAACAGCTAGTATTCTGTCGAACTGAGAATTTATAATTGATGCACAATTGTTTATAAGAACTTGACTATTTATGGCTTCGGGTCGACTTGATCTGATCTTTACAGAAAATTACCCGTTTTGACATGAACCCGTTTTTACATGTTGTCCCACCCGGTGACCGGTTCGTTTTATACTATCAGTTACAGTAATATTGTTGTAGAGATAATATGAGTTTCAAAGTCATATCAAGTTACTGTGGGTCGACTAATCCTGACTACAAAGAGCCCTTTGACCTGAAACTCTCTTTGCCTTACTTCCACTTTGCCTATATGGTCACAGTAATGTATTTGGAGTGACAAACATTCCTCGCTTGGCCTGTTATGCCATAGAACACATTGGATTCCGTCTCATTGCTTGTTTTCTTTACTTATAACCCATTATTGGAGAATTTCACTGGTAAATTTCACTTGCCAGTTGCCTCAGTTAACAAAACACTTATGTGACTGATGTCGTGACATTGAAACTCTTTTACCTTTTTGTGAAACTATGAAAAAATATTAACGAGATGGGCAGCTTATTCCTACTTATCTGCCCATATCATAAGCAAACCAATCATTAAATAAAGGACAGACCATTCTAATCCAATTCAACTACAACATATTCCTACAGATTCTACTATTCTTCTACATTTATCAGCAACATTGATATCAGGAAGATTATATGTATCCAAAGTCCAAACATTCCAAAGCATGCAAAACTATAGCAAATGAACTACAAGGCTTCATTCGAAACCGATAGACATCTGCTAAACCAAGGATCCTTTTCATTATGATCCAACTCAAAGGGTCTTTTCATGACATTGATCACCCTTTTATGTAACAATTATCATAGGTTACATTTTAGCATTCCCAAATCCCAAAACTGAATAGGAAAAACATTGTTTTTTTGTTTGTACATCATCAATATATAATCTTCTGGTTCATGTCATCTGAAGCTCTTGTAAATGGCATAGGTTTTCCTTTTCAGAAAATATCATAATCCAACCAATCGAAAAGTGACAAAAAAACATTAACTAACTATGAAGAGATTTTTACATAGTATTAAGTGGAAAGAACCAGAATTACCAAATTATGGCGGTGACGCGTTTGATACACATACATGCTACCCCACTCTGTTGGTGATTAGTATGTGAACACATACATGTTTATTATGGCGGTGACGCCTTTGATACTTGTCCTAATTATAATAAAATTTACTATTTCATACTGGACCATCTGAATTAGTATAAGGCGATCTTACATTGAAGAAATCCACGTTGGATGTACCCAACAATCATGTTCTCGTGTTCGATGCTTTCTTTGGAGGTGATTAGGATTTAATTTCTGGGGTTTATTCAGACTAGGAAAATGGGTGTATCTGATTTTTAGGGATTATGAATATGAAAGATATTGTGTACTTTTTTTAGAATGTATATTTTTTCAGATTTGATTGTGATTTTGTGTGGCAATATTGTTAAGATTTTATTTGCCACCTAATTATATAGGTATTTTTAATAAGCTAGATGATTAGCTGGTATATACTCATTGTAGCTCAAGTCCAAAAGCTTTACATTTTAGCTTCACTAAATTGTGCGAAAACAAAAGTTCTATTCAAATGACGAGTGCTATTAGAAACATGGTGAACAAGAACAATATATCCGCCGTAAGACCATGCATATTGTACAACCAACTGCACAACAGATACATATCGACATATTATCAGCAACCTGCAAAAGAATGCCAAGAATATATCAGCCAACATTAACATTCAGTCTTTGAGCGAACAATAGCGTCTTAGTGCCACAAAATACGGAAAAATATCAGCTAGTACTGTTTTCGCACAATTATAAACAAATTTATAGCATAGATCAAATCATAATCCTTTACTGCATATTCATCGAATGAAGGGAGCATTACGTATATTATGCAAAGATCTCGAGGGCTTGACTTTATTTAGTCAAAGGGTACTTCTTTCTCTGAATTGCCTGTATCTCGTGTTTGTGACTGTGCTTGTGAGTGAGTCTGTGATTGAGCCTGAGACTGCGATGGTAATTGAGCCTGAGACTGCAATGGTGATTGAGCCCGAGACTGCGATTGTGACTGGGGCTGAGATGGAGATTGTGACTTGGGTTGATACTGCGAGTGTGACCGAGTTTGCGACTGTGCCAGAGACTGTGTTAGTGAATGAGACTGAGACTGAGACGCGGACAAGATTCGGTCAGACCCGTCTTACTAAACATATTACTTAATGTTATGTTCTACATATTTTCTAAATCAAATTAAAATAGAAGCATCTTTGCAATCTATACATCAAACTATATTAAATACTCAATGATGATTTAGTGGTAAAAAGCTTCTGAACATCAAGATTGCGGTTATCCACTTCGCACCTGCTTTACCTAGCCTTTACCATGAGCACGATAACTAGCACACTATAGGTGTGTCCTTCCCGGTCCTCTCGTAGTAGGCAAAGCCGCAAAGGTTCTCTCTGTCTCGATGCTATAACGCTCACACCGGATATAAACCAAACTATCTCACAATGAACTCAACTTACGTACCACACTAACGTTTTAAAGTTCTATCCGTTTTAGTCTTTGTGGGAGTAGATCACACCACTTAGTCGGTCAAAAAGCTAAAAATAACTGTTATAATAAACACCTTCGATGAAGTTATCAACCAACTTATCTACTGCAAATAATGCAGTATAAACTGAAAAACATTCAATGTTCAACTAAAAGCATAGACTTCATTTACTTTTCGTCACCTGGCCGTTATGTATTCAATTCGAGTCGTAACAATCAAGAGCACACGCAAATGATGGTGCAAGGAAACAGTACTCCGTATTAATAGCTAGAAAATGACAACACCTTCTTACGAACCATAGCTGGAAAACTACTTTAACAATACAAACTTAAATTGCACAACCACCACGACAGAAACACTTCAATGACCTCTTTTACTTTAGCTCAAAAGTTTACCCTCTTCTAGAAGTCTCCAAACCAAATGCAAATGTGTCCAACTAGATGGACTAACCAGTAAACGCACATATGAGTAATTTCAGAGTTTAGAGTTTAGAGTTTACAGTAAGTAAGATCGAGTTCAACACAAATAATATTTAGCACTGATCATTAAACTAATATGAGGTGAATCCGAAGATTGCATCATCTTGTAATATGAGGTTACATTGTAATATTAGTTGTGTATAATAGGCGCGGAGGAATGGTGTCCACTTCCCTTGTCACACGCGGAGTAAAATGTACAATTCTCTTCCTGGAAAATAT
Organism: Glebionis coronaria; assembly: GCA_025667525.1. Lineage (NCBI taxonomy): Eukaryota > Viridiplantae > Streptophyta > Magnoliopsida > Asterales > Asteraceae > Glebionis > Glebionis coronaria. The sequence continues at coordinate 548,241,520 of CM046881.1, read as the reverse complement.
GTACCCATTCCGTGTGTTTAAAATAGTTATTCTGTCATCAACTTAGTCATCACTTTGATCTTATACTTCCACGAAAGCCAGAAACAATTGAGCCACTGCACGCTGGCAATCCTCACCTACACAAAATAAGCGGCGATCTTGTGCTACCCTTCTCCACCAATCACAACACATCAAATATAAACCATGTTGGCAATCCGTGTGCTACCTCTCTCCACCAATCACAACACATCACACCCCTTTATAAATACCAAACCAAACCCACTCATCCAAACACAAATAAACAAATTAGGTTTCAGCCTCTCTTTTACCCCCTTTTTCTAACTGTCTAGTAAGCCCAACACATACAAATCTCTTTTGCGGGTATCCATACTTCCGAGGGATCTGTATGTTGTTGTTTACTAGATAGTAAATGGCTAGTATTATCAAGGTAGACAATTAGTTCTTTCATGCTTCGTTCATAAAGAAATTTCAAGTAAAATGGAAGCACTACTACCTGTAAGATTGTTTTTTTATCCAGATATGATCATTTTGAGAGCAATTAGTTGTAGTTTTTATTTGGAAATGAGATGTTTATGTAGTTGGTGTACATAAAATTATCCTTTCTACATATATGTCTCGCTTTCTAATAAATATTACAATAAATTTCACTCAAAATGATAGTTTCTGGGATATAAAAACAATTGTACAAACTTGTGCTTTCGTTTTACGAGGAGTTCTTTCGATGAGACGGAACATGAAGCATATGTACGGCATTTCCCATCTCCGCGTTAAGCTTGTAATGTATGTTGGTTTCTTGCTGTTAGCCTATAGCCACGACCCGCTGAAACAAAGTAAAGTAGTTGTTAAAAGTGTTGGATAAATATTTACAACCCAATCAAGCCATTGATAACTATGAAGGTGAATATTAATAAAACAGGTTGCTTAAGTCCCTCCCACATAGGTTTGAGAAAAGAAAAAGTGTTACATTGTACTAGTATTTTACTAACATGATATGCAATAGGACAAGATTGAGAACAAGACTTGAAGTCTGTGATAGACAGTATATGTGTATCAGTGTATGCATTAATTTCTCAAACAAGCCAATTTCTATCTCGTCGTCATCCTTTACTTCACTAAATTGTGTGAAAGCAAAAGTTTTAATTAAAAGACGAATGCTATTAGCTAAAAACATGGGGAACCAGAAGATTATCTCCGCTTGTTCGCGTATGTCTCCGGCACCTGGCCGAAGGTACGCCACACAAGCCGAGACAAATGCCACATAAGAGAGAGAATATAGACAAGATCCCCCAAATCGTGGGAGACCCTGTTTTATCCAACAAGGCAAGGTTTTACCCAGCAGATCCAGCCATGGTCCGCCGCCTGCTTTAATACTGTGCCTGACATTAGAACACTGTTCAAGAGGTGCGCGTCTCAATGATGTGACTACACACCCAGGTATCCTCTAAGCTTTGGGTATAAATACTCCAAAGCATTTACTACACAACAACACACAGTACACAGCATTTACTCTCACTTAATAATATATCTCCGGTATTCATCACCGGACACCACTCTTGTGATTGTTACTTACTTTCACGCCGGAGCTTGGTCTCAGGTTCACACCTGGGGCGAGTTAACGTGCGTTCTATCATTGCAGGGTAGGCCCATCCTACAAGCATACTGTACACGAGACCGAAGCTAAATATCCAAGGGCCTCGTTCCTGCGGAAATTTGTTTCAACATTTGGCGCCATCCGTGGGATCCTATACTCGAATCTCCAATTAGCTAAGAATGGCGGGGGTTTCGGGGAGCGGGTCTCCTTTAACCATTTCACCAGACCGTGACAACACCACCGGTGGAGGAGAGACGGAAACACCTTCCTCCTTACAACAAAAAATTCTTGATAACATGAGTGAGCTGCGGAACCTGGTCGGACGATACAATGCCGTCGGACAAGAACCTCTCATGCCAATGAAGTTGGTCTTCGAGGACGAGACGCAGGATGCACACAAGGAAAGGCCGATAATGACGCAAGCTCGCGGATCTGCAGATATGTCGGCCGAGGAGCTACAGAAACCATTCAAGGATGTGGTCTCTTCACCTTTCACCCGAAAAATCATTCAGTTTTCATCACCAAAGCACGTCCTTCCGGCAACGCTGAAGTTGTATACCGGAGCGACAGATCCCAATGATCATATTACGCGCTTTGCCGGTGCAGCTAACTCGGGAGAGTGGCCTATGCCAGTGTGGTGTAGATTTTTCCAGCAGACGCTGGATGGAGCAGCTGGAGGATGGTTCGAAAGATTACCGCCGGGAAGCATAGGACATTGGGACGAATTGAGAGATCAATTCCTAGAAAGGTTCGCCTTGAGAAGAAAAAGCCATAGAAGCCCTATGGAAATCACTAGCATCGTGAGAAAGGCTAACGAGTCACTTTTGGTGTTTAAAGAAAGATGGACTGACGAAGCCAGTTACATACAAGGTGTGCCCGAACTCATGAAAATCTCTTCCTTCACCGCCGGGGCTAAATGTCCAGAATTGTCTCGGCGTTTCTCCGATGACGAACCAAAGACGGTAGCCGAAATGTTTAGGAGGGTGGACGATTTCGCAAAGTCTGAAGAAGCTTATAGGAATACAGAGCTGCCACAGGGAGAGGGAAGCGATAGAGGAGGAAAGGGCACAAAGGATGACAAATACTTCACAGGGAAGAACTTCAATCGCAACAAGAACAAAAATGACTACAGGCCAAAACCTGCGTACTCACCATACCTCCCACCAGTCAACCCAAGGAAAAACCAATATCAACGATCCGGATTAGAGACGTTGACCAAGTTTCCCAAAGAAATTTTAGCCACGGAATTACAACTCCAGTTACCTCAGCCACCTCCCACAAAGGGCATGGTACGCCCGGAAAACATGGATAAATACTGTGATTACCATAGGGAGAAGGGTCATCTCACGAACGATTGTCATCAATTAAGAAAGCAGTTGGAGGCTGCACTTGAGTCCGGAAAGCTAAATCATTTGATCAAAGACTTAAGGGGAAAAGTGAACAAGGGCAATCAAGGAAGGGGAAATGGAGGAGGTGACTACAAAGATAAGACAATACACATGATAGGCAGCAGGTACTGTGGTGAAAAGAGAAAGGAAGTATGCCATGTGGAAGTTGATTGGATGAACGTTCCAATATACTTCCCTCCTTTAACCGAGGCCGAGGCCTCAGATGATCCTTTGATATTCGAAGCAGAAGTAGAAGGTTATTGGGTGAAGCGTGTATTCGTTGATGAAGGAGCGGCCATGGAGGTAATGTTTGAGCATTGCTTCATGAATTTGGATCCGGACATAAGACGAAGGTTAACTCCCGATCCCGTTAAGGTCCTGAGTTTCTCGGGAGAAGAAACTCAGCCGATGGGGAAAATCGAATTGGAGGTCACTTTTGGAGCACATGGTATGGAGAGGAAAACAATAATGACCTTTTGTGTAATCAAAGCACCATCTCCCTACAACATCATCCTCGGTCGAACCGGGATCAAGAAGTTAAGAGCCGTCCCTTCAACGATACACTCTGCAATGAAGTTCCCCACTCCTGGTGGCATCGCCACGCTGAAGACCACCGCCAGATCAATTTTTGAATGTAGAGTAATTGAAGATGGCCAAAAGATAGCAAAGGAGAAGGCTACGGCCGTAGGCAAAGAGTTAGACAAATGGATCGCCTTTGAAAAATTCAATGAACAAGAAAGAGTTGAGGGAGGAATGACAGAGCAAGTCATCATCCATCCCGGTTATCCAGAACAATTGGTAACCATTGGGAGACTCTTCACAAAGAAGTGTAGGCTGCAACTCATAGACCTATTGAAGAAAAGCACAGACGTGTTCGCTTGGGAACCATCAGATATGACGGGGGTTCCTAAAAGAATCATCAAACATTCATTGAATGTAGATCCGTCCAGAACGCCGGTGGCCCAAAAGAGGAGGACGTTAGGGGAAGAAAAAAGCCGAGCTGTGCAAAAAGATGTCGCGGATCTTCTAAAAGCCGGTATAGTAAGACCAGTCCGATATCCAACATGGATCTCTAACCCTGTCCTCGTCAAAAAACCGGATGGTGATTGGCGAATGTGTGTGGATTTCAAAAACCTTAACTCAGCCTGTCCCAAGGACTACTATCCGTTGCCCAATATTGACGTAAAGATAGGCTCAGTTATGGGTTTCAAGTTCAAATGCTTTCTCGATGCATATAAAGGATACCATCAAGTGCTCATGGACAATGAGGACGAGGAAAAGACAGCCTTCTATACAGACGAAGGCACTTATTGCTACACCAAGATGCCCTTCGGACTTAAGAATGCCGGAGCCACATACCAACGGCTGGTAGACTCAGCATTCCGGTCTCAAATAGGAACAAATCTGGAAGCGTATGTTGATGATCTAATGATAAAAAGCAAAACTGAAGAAAAAATGATCGAAGACATCAAAGAGACGTTTGATAACTTGAGAAAAATCAACATGAAGCTTAACCCAAAGAAATGTTCTTTTGGAGTTGAAGAAGGAAAGTTCCTGGGGTACATGGTAACTTCGGAAGGAATCCGGGCGAACCCCAAGAAGACGAAAGCTATTGCTGAAATGTGTTCACCTAGGACTTGGAAGGAAATGCAATCCCTCAGCGGAAAGCTAGCAGCTCTAAACCGCTTCTTGTCCAGATCAGCCGAACGATCACTTCCATTCTTCGAAACCCTAAAAAATATAACGAAAGAAAATAAGGAAGAATACCAGTGGACGGAGCAGGCAGAAAAGGCTTTTCAGGAACTGAAAAAGGTGATCATGGAGCTCCCCTCGTTAGCATCTCCACATAAGAATGAGGTATTATATGTATACTTGGCTGCATCCAAAGAAGCAGTGAGTGGAGTTCTTTTGGTTGAAAGGGAAGGTGTTCAAAAGCCTGTTCGGTACGTTAGTAGGACGCTGCATGATGCCGAGACAAGGTATTCGACGTTGGAAAAATTGGCCTTCGCCTTACTTCACCTATCGAGAAGACTTCGCAGGTATTTCGAAGCACATGACATTCATGTCATAACTGATCAACCATTGAAACAAATATTGGGAAAATCTGAGTCATCCGGAAGGTTGGCAAAATACTCTGTGGAATTGGCAATGTATGAAATATTCTATGTGTCACGGAATTCAGTCAAAGGCCAAGTACTGGCGGATTTTCTTAATGAGGCCCCATTGGGACAGGAAGGAACAATGGAGATATATGAGATCGATGAGCAAGCAGAGCCAGAAATAGCATGGACGCTATACACTGACGGAGCATCCAGCTCCAAAGGAGCCGGAGCCGGTTTAGTGTTGACTAACCCAAAGGAAATGGAATTCACTTACGCCTTAAGATTCAATTTCAATTGCTCCAACAATGAAGCAGAATACGAGGCGTTGCTAGCTGGTCTCCGACTAGCAAGGAAAATGGGAGTCAAAGTGTTAGAAGCTAAAGTGGATTCCAAGCTAGTAGCCTGCCAACTAAACGGGGAGTTTGTCGCCAGTGACGATAGAATGATGAAATATTTGTCCAAGGCCAAAGAAATAATCACATGTTTCACAAAATTTAACATCACTCACGTGGCCAGAACAAAAAATCAGAAGGCAGATGTGCTCAGCAAGCTCGCATCAGTGGCATTCAACCACCTCACCAAAGAAATCCTGGTGGAAATCTTAGAGTCTCGGTCCATAGACGCACAGGAAGTAAATGACATAGTGCAAGAGGAAGGGGACAATTGGATGACACCGATCCGAAGGTGTTTGGAAGAAGGCATATGGCCACAAGACCATAATGAAGCCAGAGCAATGAGAATGAAAATAAACCAATATGTCATAGAGGATGGAATTTTATTCAAGAAGTCCTATTTGTCTCCCATGCTAAGGTGTGTAGGTCCAACTCAAGCCAACTACATTGTTAGAGAAGTCCATGAGGGATCGTGTGGAATGCACTCCGGCACAAGGTCGGTAGTGGCAAAAATCATGAGGCAAGGGTATTATTGGCCCACTATGCATCAAGATACATGGGAAGAAGTTTCGAAATGTGAAGCATGTCAGATACATGGGCCAGTCCCGAGGCTTCCAAAAACAAATCTGACCTCCGTCATGTCACCGTGGCCATTCTATCAATGGGGAATGGACATCTTGGGTCCGATTGAAGGATCTCCAGGAAATGTGAAGTTTGTAATCGTGGCAATTGATTACTTCACAAAGTGGATAGAAGCCAAGCCCCTAGCACGAGTCACCGGAAAGGAAGTAAAAAAGTTTGCCTGGCAAAACATTGTGTGTAGGTTTGAACTACCTAGGGTCATTGTGACAGACAATGGAAAGCAGTTGGTAGAAGGAACGTTAAGGAAATGGTGTGAAAAATGGGGGATAAAGCAAATGAACACCGCCGTGGCACATCCGCAAGCCAACGGTTTGGTTGAAAGGGCCAACAAATCGCTAATGCATGGCCTCAAGGCTCGGCTAGGAAGGAATCTGACGGGATGGGTAGATGAGCTCCCTCACGTGCTATGGGCCCACAGGACAATGCTGAAAACAAGTAATGGTGAAACACCATTCAGCCTCACCTATGGAAGTGAAGCGGTGATCCCGGCCGAAATGGGAGTCTCATCCGCAAGAACCCTGCTGTTTAATGAAGACAACAATGAGGAGGAGCTCCGGTTAAATCTAGACCTATTGCAGGAGCGGAGAGAGGCTGCAGCCATCGAAGAAGCAAAGTACAAAAAGAAGGTTGAGCAATATTACAACAAGAGAGTAAAACTTTGCAACTTCAAGGTTGGTGATTTTGTCTATCGGCGAAATGAGGCTAGCAGGGTAGAGAAGGTGGGAAAGCTTGGTCCTAACTGGGAAGGCCCTTACAGAGTCAAGGAAGCATATCACAATGGCTCCTACAAACTGGAGACCATGAACGAACGGGAGGTACCAAGAACTTGGCATGCAATCAACCTCCAGAAATGCTTTATGTAAGAAAACAATGTAACAAATGAACGAATGAATGAATGAAATATTCACGTTGTTTTGGGTAACACAATTGTCATTACATTTACAAAATCCTCGGAGTAGCTAACCGAAGGACTGTAAACTTGTAAAACACTAAGTGTTGGATGCGCCTGAAGGGCAATCCGGAGGACAAAGTAAAAGCGGCTATGTGCCGATGTCCTCCCATATAAATCGTACATAAGGAACACGTTAAGTGTTGGATGCGCCCGAAAGGCAATCCGGAGGACAAATCAAAAGCGGCCAAGTGCCGATGTCCTCCCATAGAAATTATATCTAAGGAACACGTTAAGTATCGGATGCGCCCGAGAGGCAATCCGGAGGACAAAGTAAAAGCGGCTATGTGCCGATGTCCTCCCACAAGTTATGAAAAACATTCTAAAAGGTCTAAATATGCCATATAAATTAACCTTTTGATCCAACATAAAAATGCAATATGCAAAGACTTATACGAAATAAAGGAAATACATAATACATTTTATGAAACGGTAAGTCGAGAGTATACATTCATTGCCACATAATTAAGGTACCAAGTATCCAACGTACGAGAGATAGCGTGAAAAATGTAATTATTACAAAACGTAAAGAAATTGTTCAAGTCACAAGCCCTTTCCGGCATTCCGGAGGCAAATAGAGAATTTAAAGCACAGATGTGTCAACTTCAGAACCAGCTTTCTTCTCAGCATCCTTCTCGGTGACATCAGAAGTCACTCCGGACGGAACCTCGCTGGCTTCCAAGGAAGAACACCCACCCTCCGGTTCTAACAACAACAACTCTCCAACAGGTAGCGAATGAGAAGAGGAAATCTTGTCAATAAAGGGATAGGAAGTATGAAACAAAGCGTCACAAGCAGGAACCCAAGTCTTCAAAGCGTCTCTATTGATGTTCTTGACTTTGGATAAGACTAGTTGAACTTGCGCCGGTGACCTGCCGAGTCCGGTAGATTTCATAAAACCTGCATAAAAAGCAATGCTACAGGCTCCACCAAGGGCTTTGCGATACTCCCGACTCTTGATCAATCTCTGGAATAAGCAAGGGATCCCGTCTCTAACCAACACCTGCTTGTCATGCTCAGCCTGACTGAGAAGAACCGTGAGATGTTTGTTGTTTGTCTCAGCGGTGGAAAGTTTCCCCGAAACATCTTGGAGTTCATGACTTTTCAAGGAGAGTTGTTCAGTTGCTTCTGCCGCAGTCTTTTTAAGAGCTTCGTTCTCCTCCACAAGCTTGCGGATCCGAAGGTTCAATTCATCCTCTTTTGCAGCACAGTTAGAGTGAGAATCTTTAAGCTTTTGGTGGGAAACTTGCAACTTACCCAACAACTCTTGCCCCTGGCTGAAGGACTCCTTTTCAGCAAAGTGAGAGTTAGCCATATCCACGTATTCACTGTTCAGCTTCTCATACCGCTTCATCAGCTCTGCTGCGGCTATAGTACTTTGAGCAATGGACCGGCAGCTATGACGGAGGATGTCATAGTTAGACATAGCCTTCAAATGTTGGTCGTCAGCAGGAGTGGCAAGGTTGTACAAGAATTCCTTAGCGGCATAGTTGGAATTAACCCTTACATCCTCGTTCAGCCTCCAGTTCGGGACATGCTTTGGGGGGTCAAATTCTTCATCTAAGGAAAACGAAGGAACCAATATAAACACATACGAATATGCAAGGAAGTGACAAAAAAAAAAAAAAAAAAAAAAAAAAAGAGACTAACCAGCCTGTTGCGAGTTCTGTTCATCTTCAGCATGAGGGGAAGATTGATCACTCACTTGAACGACAGAAGGAGACTTTTCCTTCACACCAGGATCTTCGGCCAATACCTGAGAGTCAGGTTTAGCAACACTGATAGGTTGTGTGGAATGAGTCCGCTGGGAATCTGCTTCGGATTCGGAAGGAATGAGTTGACGGCCTTTTCTCTTTGCTTTCTTGTTGGAAGTGCTGCCCTCGGCAAGCGAAGGAGCTTTCCTCACCTTCTGTTTCTTTTCTTGCCTCTGTTTAGCCTCAAGTATCCGAGATGAAGGTTTCTCAACCAGTTGTTGAACGGGTGTCAGCTTGGGGATCTCCTGACCGGTAGGTAGAGGTTCGGTCACACGAGGGGTGGGTTTCTCATTTTCAGCATAAGGTTCACCAATGTCGACTATACCTTCGTCGAAAGAAGGAAGGTCCAAGAAGTCTAGGAAGCTCATTTCTGAAAAAGGGGAAAATAAAGGCAAGGCAAGCATAAGCAAGCCCGCGTGAGTAATAAAACAACAAGAACTAGCAAGAATAAAGTATACCTTTCTTGTCAGCATCTAAGAGCAATCGGCGCAGCCCCGGATGACTATATGGGAAAGAAAGACCAGCAAGGAAGAGTAGAACCTCGGGAGGAGGACGACACAAGATGGGTTTTTTCCCGAGAGCTTTGGCATGTTCAGCGTTATATGAGCAAGGCATATCGTCAGTAATAATCGACTCACGATGCCTCCAAGGCATAGCAAAAGGAATCGCTCGACGGTCTATCAGAAAGAACTCAGTTTTCCACTTCTTAAGGCTAGAAGTAGTCTCAATCAAACATTTACCATATTCTCCCTCTCCTCGGCTCTCGAAGGAGAACCAATGCCCTTGCTTACTTAACCTATAGAATACTCTAAATAATGTTACGGACACAGGAATCTTCGAGCCGAAGCAATGAAGCTCAAACATCACCACTCTGTTCATACCTATGGGCACAAGCTGGGAAATATGTACTTTGAAGTATCTAATCACGTTTAAGACAAATGTGGAAAAGGGGATCCGAAGGCCAGAATGGTCGAGAAACTGACGATAAATTCCAATCTTAGATTCGGGTAAACGGTCCATGGTCATGTCAGGATCCGGAAGGCAAGGTCTTAATAGAGAAGGAATGTTGTACTTACATATCACCACCTTTAAATCATCCTCGGTCATACCAGACAAGCGGATATGCATATCACATTTCGGGTCACGCTTCACCGGCGGATCCACTCTCGACTTAGCAATCTCTTTCCCAGTCATCCGGAACAGGCAGATGTACAAATATACAAGATAAGGAAAGAATAAGAATTATACCTTCGGATGATGCAAAGGAAGATAAGGTGAAGAAATGAAGAAAACAATAATGGTGGAAACGACGCAAAACAAAATGAATAAACACACATATATAGGGGTCATGGACGAAGATATCGAGGAAACACTGTTCGTTTGCGAATCACGAGGATAAAGATCCACCGTTGAATTCGAAACGGCTAAACACGTGTCAAGTCCTCATCCACCACCAAAAGAAAGAAGGTCCAAAATAGGGAGTATAATCGAATCGGTTCAGAAGACGAAACAGTCCAAAAATCATCCCCAGACGGAGAGTAAGAATCGTTTTAAGTATCAGTCAATTATAGGGATAATGAACTAATACTTGGGGGGACATGTTCGCGTATGTCTCCGGCACCTGGCCGAAGGTACGCCACACAAGCCGAGACAAATGCCACATAAGAGAGAGAATATAGACAAGATCCCCCAAATCGTGGGAGACCCTGTTTTATCCAACAAGGCAAGGTTTTACCCAGCAGATCCAGCCATGGTCCGCCGCCTGCTTTAATACTGTGCCTGACATTAGAACACTGTTCAAGAGGTGCGCGTCTCAATGATGTGACTACACACCCAGGTATCCTCTAAGCTTTGGGTATAAATACTCCAAAGCATTTACTACACAACAACACACAGTACACAGCATTTACTCTCACTTAATAATATATCTCCGGTATTCATCACCGGACACCACTCTTGTGATTGTTACTTACTTTCACGCCGGAGCTTGGTCTCAGGTTCACACCTGGGGCGAGTTAACGTGCGTTCTATCATTGCAGGGTAGGCCCATCCTACAAGCATACTGTACACGAGACCGAAGCTAAATATCCAAGGGCCTCGTTCCTGCGGAAATTTGTTTCAACACCGCTGAAAGGCAATGCATATTTCTACAACAGAAATGTATCGTCAACAACCCGCAAAAGAATGAAAAGAAAATATCAGCAAACATTAACATTCAGTCTTTCAGCGCCACAACAAACGGAAAAAGCAGTTTATCAGCTTGCACAACTGTTTTCGCGCAATTATAAACAAATTCATAGTATAGATCAAATCATATTCCTTTACTGCATATTCAATGGATGAATGGAGCATTGCATACATTATGCAAAGATCTCGAGTGCTTGACTTATTTTTTTTTCTTTTTTTTTTTTGAACGGCAAATGTTAGTGGTTAGTGGGTCGAGTCGTGCAATAACATCCAAGCGGAAGAATGTCTTCTTTAACTATTGTGCACAATGGACAGGTCCATTTGCCACACATGGCTGAGTGTATGTTGCGAGGCTTCCATTTTTCATATCAAGGCTTTTAAATTGTTTTGAAAAGTTTAAAGTCTACTGGTATTATAGGATGCTAACGTAGGATACTCTTAGAGCAGGAGTAGCGGTGGTGTTATAGGTGTTATAGCTTTGCGCCAAGCTATGGCGCGACATTTTGGAACGGCGCACCACTCCGTGGGTTGGCGCCATGCCTCTGAGTAGTTTTACAATCATTGTCAATAGTTCACTAACCGGACTACAAATCAGTTGTTTTCACTGAAACTCATTATTTTGTGCTTTAGAATATTTTCATCATTTTCTATTTTCTATTTTGTAGAAAAACAAAAGGGATTTCTTTTTCCACAAAACAGTAACACTTAAAAATTTAGAAAACGCGTTTAGTTGGAGAAATTTGTGTTTTCCATTTTCCAAAACTATAAAGGAAATAAAGGGGGAAATGAATTTTCTATGTATAAAGGAAAACTTAGAAAACAAAGAAAAGAGTTTTTTTGTTTTGTGTGCAAAAGGGTAAAATAGATATTTTGCATTTTTAGAAAATATTTCTAGAAAACGATAGTTTGAACACGTTTTCTGTTTTCCTTATTTTCTAGAAAACATTTTGTAGAAAACATGGTGTTTTCCATCCAACTAAACGCAACATAACTAATCCCTTTTTTCCCTCCCTTTTTATCTCTCCATTTTTTTCCCTCCTTTTTTTCCCTCCTTTTTTTCCCTCCTTTTTTTTCCCTCTCTTTTTTCCCTCCTTTTTTCCCTCTTTTATTACCCCTATATATCTAACACACTTCTTCTTACTAAAAACACACTTTTTCTAACCCTAAAAGTCTAAAACACAAAGCACCTTATGCACCATACCACCAGAAATTTGCCATCAGTATGTCTATGTTCCTCTTTTTGTGTTGACAATGGTGTTTTCTCGGGTTTAGATTATCTTCATAATGTCACCCTCACAGGTTTGTAGCAGTTACCTGGGGATGAAAACATCATCCTCTCTGTTGACTAGCAGTTTCGGACTTCCGGGATGAAGTTTGGTGAAAGATTGTGTGTGGAGTCTATTGGAGTATGTGGGTTTACCATAGAGCCCTAGATATTATCATTGTAAATTGGTCTTTGAGATTATGAAAATGGAGATGATTACATTCATTTCTAAGATTAGACTGTTTGTTGGTTTTTGAGGTTTATGAAAATGGGTGTATTTGATTTTATTTTTTTAGAATGTATATTTTTTCAGATTTGATTGCGATTTTTTTTTTTGATAACTGTGATTTCCAACTCATTGGCCGACTAATTCACGGGATTTGAGCCCACCGCCACACAGACTCAAACCAGGTAAAGCCCTCCCTTTTCAGGAGGTTGGCGTGGCCACTTCAAGGTTGTTTAGGATGTTAGAATGGTTTAAGTGTTTAACATGGTACACGATAGATGAACCCTAATTATAGATCCAAATTCCAAAGGATACATTATCAGACAATATACTCTTAAAATTCCAACATGGCTAAACCGAATTTATATGTATCAAGTAAATCAAGCTAAACTGAATTTATATGTACCACGTAAGAGTCCGTCTAGTAAACTGTGGATCCAGAAGTCGAAAAGTTCAGGTATTTGTAATAAGCTAGATGATTAGCCGGAATAAACTCATTGTAGCTCAAGTCCAAAAGCTTTACATTTTACCTTCAATAAATTGTGCGAAAAACAACAGTTCTATTCAAATGACGAGTACTATTAGGAACATGGTGAACAAAAACAATATCTCCGCTGAAAGACCATGCATACTTCTACAACCAACTGCACAACAGATACATATCTTCAACAACCTGTAAAAGAATGCAAAGAAAATATCAGCAAATGTTAAAACAGTCTTTGAGCGAACAACAACATCTTAGATGAAACCATTGGTCAACTATTTAACGAATGTTGTCGTGCAATATTCATCAGATGAAGGGAGCATTACATACATTATGCAAAGATATTAAGGGGTTGACTTTATTTAGTCAAAGGGAAACCATTAAGTCTCCAAGTTTGGTACATGTTCAGCTGATTCTTTTGGTTCCTCAGCGGCTACTTCTTTCTCTGAATTGCCTGTATCTCCTGTTTGTGAGTGAGTCTGTGATTGAGCTTAAGACTGTGATGGTGATTGAGCCTGAGACTGCGATGGTGACTGGGCCTGAGACTGCGATTGTGACTGGGGCTGAGACTGCGATTGTGACTTGGGTTGATACTGCGAGTGTGACCGAGTTTGCGACTGTGCCAGAGACTGTGTTAGTGAATAAGACTGAGACTGAGACGCGGACAAGATTCGGTCTGACCCGTCTTACTAAATGTTGAATATAGTTTCCAAACTAGTTAGCTTGTCGATTAGGGTAGTTTTCCTTATGTTTATAGCTTTGTATTAGGAAGGTGTATGTGTCGACTAAGGTTTGGGCTCGGGCTTTACTTAGTCGTACGTAGGTATGTTACCGACCCCCTCACCCTATAAAAGGAGGTGAGGGGGTGATGCCTAAGGTACACCGCAAGCTTCTTATTCTTTCCTATGTAATCAATCGATCAATATAATAAAACATAATCGTTTGGTTACCTCTTTGTGCATCGTTCTTCTGGGTTTTTGTCTATTGCATCTCTGCGATCGTCTTTAAAGGATCTAGGGTTCCGCGTTCGATCTTCGGGTTGTTGGTGTCGATTCCAACAAGTGGTATCAGAGCTACGGTTATTGTGGTCATCGAAGGGCGAAGGTTAGAGCGAGGTTTTAATTGTATCAAAGTTCGTTTTCGAGGTTTTTCGAATCGTTGAGTAGCGATCGCTAAAAGGAAAAAAAATGGTTTACGATTTCAATCATTTTTTTAAATTGGCGATTGACGAGAGGGAAACAAAAGATATTGAGAATCTTTTTACAACCCACGTGATCTTATGGGGGATTAGTTTGGTTTGTTAAAAGAACTAAATCATACGTGGGGTGGAGTTACTACAAAGGTGACACGAATATTGTATATTCAAATATACAATAGTTAGCTTAGATTTTGTTTTTTGTCGTCTTTGGTGGTTTTTTATTGGAAAGCCGGTCAAAGGGTACTTTCTTGTGGAACAAGTTTCGATCGTGGTTCGCTTGGTTTTAAGTTGGCGATCGGGTTTGCTTGTTTGAAATCGAGGCTTTAGGGTTTCTAATAAATTCGATTTGCAAGAAGGGTATTTTCTTGTGGTTCAAGTTTTGATCGTGGTTTGCTTGGGTTTCAAGTTAGCGGTCAGGTTTGCTTGTTCGGAATCGAGGGTTTAGGGTTCTCTAATAAATTCGATTTGCAAGAAGGATTTTTCTTGTGGTTCAAGTTTGATCGTGGTTCGCTTGGGTATTCAAGTTTACGATCGGGTTGCTTGTTCGTGATCGAGGGTTTAGAGGTTTTCTAATAAATTCGATTTGCAAGAAAAAGTTTTAGCAACAACGGGTATATTGCACACGGCTTGTGAGGCTTGTCGGGAAAGTTGGTTAAGAAACAACTTGACAAGGTTTGTAGCAAGGTTAAAGAAGATTCAAGACTTGTCGAGGTTGCAAGATCTCTTAGGTTATTAGAGATCGGTTTTGCAAAATTAAAAATACGACAAGGGTTACTTCAAAAGAAGTCGGGTACTTTCTTGATTCAAGGGTTGTCGATTTGTTGGATAGGTTAACTTCCAAGGCTCAATCGATATTTGAGTAAGAAAGGGTGTTCTTTTGAAGGGTTACTTGGTTTGATCGATTTCTAAGAAGGTTTCTCTTAGGGTTATATCAATAAAGCAAGGGTTTTTCTTTATAAACCGGGACTTCGTATTCGTGATTGTGAGGTTTAATATATCACAAGGTTTAGCGAATTATCGAAGGGACTTTGTCGGTTTGTGATTGTGAGGTTATTCACAAGGTTTAGCAAACAACAAAGGGATAAAGAAAAAATGGCTAGTTCTATAACTAGGTTTAACATCGAGAAATTCGATGGATTTCATGTACATAAGCATGGAGGTTCAAAACAAGTTGGATTCAAACAACTTGGTCCTGGTGTTAAAACAGGAGTCCATGGTGTACATGTTTATAAACGTGTTTGGTTTGAGGTGGAACTGCAGGGAGCTCAGGGGGATCGTGAAGCTGAGGTTTTTCAGGTTAGTATCGATCATGCTGTAGTGGCTCAAAGACGGTTTGAGGTAGAACTACAGGGAGCTCAAGGGGATCGTGAAGCTGAGGTTTTTCAGGTGAGTAACGATCATGCTGCAGTGGCTCAAAGATGGTTGAAGGACAAACAACCTGAAGAAAAGACAAACACGGGCTGCTTGGTAAATGAGCAGGAAGAGGTACACCTTGGTATAAAGGTGGGGGCAAACATTACGGTAACCGGAGTACCTGGTCAAGAGGGTGCGGAGGGTAATGTTGCTGAGAAGAAGAACGTGAAGGAGTTTATGGAAGCTAATCTAAGGAAATTACAGAAGTACAATGCCTGGTCGACAAGGTGGTTCCCGGTTCGAGGTTCCAACACCGGTAAAGGGTGTTGAGTATCGGTTATGTTTAAGTGTTACTCCTAAGGTGGAAATTGTTGGAATATTAGTAGTAAACTTAAATATAGTTTAAGGACTTAAGTGTACTTTGTAATATAGATTAGGAATAAACTTGTATTAGGAAGGTGTCTACCCCCTCATCTCTATAAATAGGGATGAGGGGGATCCTAGTTCAGTGAATTCTTCTTCCTCAATGTAGTCTTTAATGAGAGCCTTATGTATAAGGATACTCTCAAAGGTGAAAGAATATGTCGTCGATAGCGAAGTTTGACGTCGAAAAATTCGACGGGTCTAATGACTTCGGGTTGTGGCGTGTGAAGACGGATGTCTATAAAAAAGCACACAGTGCCTTACTCTTATGCTTGGATAACAAGGTGTTGAGGGAAGTCAACAAAGAAAATTCTGCTGCGGGTGTTTGGTTAAAGTTAGAAACTTTGTATATGACAAAGTCTTTAGCCAATAAATTGTACTTGAAGAAGAAGCTGTTCACTTTCTACATGCATTCAGGTAAGAAACTATCTGAACATATAGATGAGTTTAATAAGTTGATCGGTTACTTGGCGAACATAGACGTTGATATTGATGACGAAGATCAGGCACTCATGTTACTTACATCATTACCATCTTCATATGATAACTTTGTGGAGACATTGCTTTATGGAAGGGAGTCGCTCACTTTGGAAGATGTCTTGTCTACCCTCAATTCACGGGAGTTGAAGAAGAGGACAGATGCAAAGGATGATGGTGATGGGTTATTTGTAAGGGGAAGGCCGGAGCATCGGGGTAATCAAGGACGTGGTAGTTCGCGATCAAAGTCAAAGGGTAAAGGAACTTATAAACAGAAGTGTTACATATGCTATTCTGAGGATCACCTTAAGAAAGACTGTCCAAAATGGAACAAGAAGAAATCAACTGGCTTTGTCAACAAGAATGCAAAACAGGACGCTGGGACGTATTCTAAGGGTTATGACAATGGTGATTTGTTGATGGCGGTGAGTGAGGAAAGGTTCTTAGAGTGGATCATGGACTCTGGTGGTTCCTATCACATGACGCCTAGGAGGGACTTCTTGTTTGATTTTAAGGAGCTTGATGGTGGTATGGTTTTGCGGTATCAGAGGGCTATACCGTGAAGTTGCAGAATGGAAGAGTAAAGGTGATCAAGGGTTCTTTGATGGTTTTGTCAGGAACTTTGAAGGAAAATTGTGTGTACTCCTTGGATGGTTGGGCTGAATCAAGTGAAGCTAGTGTCGGTATAGAAGAAAAGGAAAGTCTTGCGCAGGTGTGGCATAAACGCCTGGGTCACATTAGTGAAGCAGGCTTGAATGAACTCAAAAGAAGAGAGGTGCTGGGGAAGGAAGGTCTAGGTAAGCTCGAATTCTGTGAAAATTGTGTTCTTGGAAAATCGACCAGGGTGAGTTTTGGTCGAGGTCAGCACACAACAGAGGGAGTTATAGACTATGTCCATGCGGATCTCTGGGGTCCTTCTCGGGTGGAATCGATGAGTGGTTGTCGTTACTTCTTATCGATTGTTGATGATTATTCGAGGAGGGTTTGGGTTTATTTTCTTAGACACAAGAGTGAGGCATTCAGCAAGTTCAAGGAGTGGAAGCAGTTGGTAGAAAACCAGACAGGTAGAAGACTGAAGAAACTTCGAACGGATAATGGTTTGGAGTTTTGTAATCAGGAGTTTAATAACTTGTGCAAGGAGAGCGGGGTAGCAAGACATTTGACGGTTGCTGGAACTCCGCAACAGAATGGTCTAGCTGAACGAATGAACAGGACGCTCTTGGACAAGGTTAGGTGTTTACTGATTCAGTCTGGTTTGCCAGAATCATTCTGGGCTGAAGCAACGGTGACGGCATCATATCTGATCAATAGGTCTCCATCTACAGCATTGGAGAAGAAGACACCTATGGATTTATGGTCAGGACATCCGGCGAATTACGAGATGTTGAGGATATTTGGTTGCGTTGCTTATTCACACGTGAATCAGGGGAAGCTCAAGCCTAGAGCTATAAAATGCATATTCCTGGGATATCCTGAAGGTGTGAAGGGATACAGATTATGGAGGTTGGATGATGTTAAACCGAAGATAATCATAAGCAGGGATGTGGTCTTTAATGAGAGCCTTATGTATAAGGATACTCTCAAAGGTGCTGGTGCTGCAGATTCTGGGAAGGAAATTGAGTTTGAGGTGGAACTTCAAGGCAGTCGGGTCGAACCAACTGTGGATCCTCATACTGGGGTAAATCCAGGGAATGAATATGAGGATCAAGTTGAATATGCAGTAGATGCAATGCCTCAACAACAGAATCTGGACAACTATGTTCTGGTGCGTGATAGAGCTAAGAGAACAACTACTAAACCTGCAAGGTATAGGAATGAAGGTAATGTATCATTGTCTAGATCATCAGGGTCTAGGGAAGAAGATGATATTACGGCTTATGCGTTTGCTATTGCTGAGGAAGAAGATACACATGAACCAATCACATTCCAGGAGGCGATTAATTCATCTGAAAGGGATGAGTGGGTTCGTGCTATGGAGGAAGAGATGAGTTCTTTAAAGAAGAATCATACTTGGGAGTTGGTCGATCAACCACGTGGTCAGAAGCTGGTAAGTTGCAAGTGGTTGTATAAGATTAAAGAAGGGATTGAAGGCGTTCAGAAACCAAAGTATAAAGCAAGGCTGGTAGCTCGGGGTTTCACACAACGAGCAGGGATTGACTATAATGAGGTATTCTCACCCGTGGTTCGACATACATCTATTAGGGTGATTCTCTCATTAACTGCTTGTGAAGATTACGAGTTGGAACAACTTGATGTGAAGACGGCGTTTTTGCATGGTAATCTTGAAGAAACCATTTATATGAGGCAGCCGCTTGGTTTTGAAGAAGGAACGGGCAACAAGGTATGTTTGTTGAAGAAATCCCTTTATGGTCTTAAGCAGTCTCCAAGGCAGTGGTACAAACGGTTTGATGTGTATATGGTCAGCAATGGGTTTAGCCGTAGCAACTATGATAGTTGTGTTTACTTCAAGGAGTTTGCACCAGGTATGTACATATATCTATTGCTGTATGTAGATGATATGTTGATTGCTTGTAAAAGCAAGGCTGAGATCGAATATACCAAGGGACTGCTGCGGAAAGAGTTTGATATGAAGGAACTTGGTCCAGCTAGGAAGATACTTGGTATGGAGATTGTCAGGGATAGGGGTAACCGAACCCTGAAGGTGTCTCAGTCGGGATATGTGCGGAAAATTCTGAATAACTACAGAGTGGATAATGGCAGGTCGGTCTCTGTGCCATTGGGAGCACACTTCAAGGTATCTTTGAAGGATTGTCCGTCGAGTGACTGGGATGTGGAAAGAATGAGTAAGGTCCCATATGCGAATGCTGTAGGTAGTTTAATGTACTTGATGGTTTGCACTAGACCAGATATTGCGTATGCTGTTAGCATTGTGAGCAAGTATTTGGCGAATCCAGGTAAAAATCACTGGGAAGCGGTGAAGTGGATTTTGAAGTACTTGAAGGGCACTGCTGATGTAGGTCTAGTGTATGGTAGAGATCAAGGGAAGCACGTGGATGTTGACGGTTTCGTGGATAGCGATTATGCTAAAGACCCTGACAAGGGTAGGTCGATAACTGGGTACGTGTTTATGGTACATGGCTGTGTTGTGAGTTGGAAAGCAACTCTGCAGCATGTTGTTGCATTGTCTACTACAGAGGCGGAGTATATGGCGCTTACGGAAGCTGTTAAGGAAAGCATTTGGCTTAAAGGTCTACTAATCGAGCTGGGAATAAACCTAAGGTCAGTGGTTGTGAATTGTGATAATCAAGGGGCAATTCATCTCTCAAGAAATGCAATGTTTCATGAGAGGACGAAGCATATCAACGTGAGGTATCACTTCATCAGGGAGATCGTAGAATCTAAAGAGATTGAAGTGGCAAAGATAGGCACGGAGGATAATGCAGCTGACGCGTTTACAAAGGTGGTTCCAGGTCTGAAGTTCAAGTATTGCATGGAGATACTTGGTGTCGGGGCTAACTAGTCTTGTCACTAAGGTGGAAATTGTTGAATATAGTTTCCAAACTAGTTAGCTTGTCGATTAGGGTAGTTTTCCTTATGTTTATAGCTTTGTATTAGGAAGGTGTATGTGTCGACTAAGGTTTGGGCTCGGGCTTTACTTAGTCGTACGTAGGTATGTTACCGACCCCCTCACCCTATAAAAGGAGGTGAGGGGGTGATGCCTAAGGTACACCGCAAGCTTCTTATTCTTTCCTATGTAATCAATCGATCAATATAATAAAACATAATCGTTTGGTTACCTCTTTGTGCATCGTTCTTCTGGGTTTTTGTCTATTGCATCTCTGCGATCGTCTTTAAAGGATCTAGGGTTCCGCGTTCGATCTTCGGGTTGTTGGTGTCGATTCCAACACTAAACATATAACTTGATGTTATGTTCTACATTATATTTTCTAAATCAAATTAAAATAGAAGCATCTTTTTTAATCCATGCATCAAACTATATTAAATACTCAATGATGATTTAGTGGTAAAAGCTTGTAAACATCAAGATTAAGGTTATCCGCTTCGTACCTGCTTACCTAGCCTTTACCATGAGCACGATAACTAGCACACTATAGGTGTGTCCTTCCCGGTCCTCTCGTACTAGGCAAAGCCGCAAAGGTTCTCTCAGTCTCAATGCTATAACGCTCACACAGGATATAAACCAAACTATCTTACAATGAACTCAACCCACGTACCACACTAACGTTTTAAAGTTCTATCCGGTTTTAGTCTTTGTGGGAGTAGATCACACCACTTAGTCGGTCAAAAAGCTAAAAATAACTGTTATAATAAACACCTTCGACGAAGTTATCAACCAACTTATCTACTGCAAATAATGCAGTATAAACTGAAAAACATTCAATGTTCAACTAAAAGCATATACTTCATTTACTTTTCGCCACCTGACCGTTATGTATTCAATTCGAGTCGTAACAATCAAGAGCACACGCAAATGATGGTGCAAGGAAACAGTACTCCGTATTAATAGCTAGAAAATGACAACACCTTCTTACGAACCATAGCTGGAAAACTACTTTAACAAGGCAAACTTAAATTGCACAACCACCAAATATCAATAACCTCTTTTACTTTTGTTCAAAAGTTGACCCTTGTGTACAAGTCTTCAAACTAAATGCAAATGTGTCCAACTAGATGGATTAAACAGTAAATGCACATATGTATGAATATAATGTATACTTGTAATTTGTAAATGCATTTTATAGGTAGTAATATTGTCTTATAGAAGGTTGTAAATGCATAGAATCCCAAACTAGCGAACAAGTCAAATTGGTTAACAAGGTCGAAAGTCAACCGAGTTGTCTTTAGATGCTTGCTTAAATGCTCATTTTTTTTTTGGCAAAAATAATACTTTTTTACGTTTTCGTCAGTAACTCTACGTTTTTGTCAGTAACTCTACGTTTCGTCAGTAAATTTACATTTTTATCCGAAAATTTACGTTTTCGTTAATAAATTTATGTTTTCCTCAGTATTTTTACGTTTTCATCAGTAAATTTACGTTTTCGTCAGTATTTTACGTTTTCATCAGTACATTAACTTTTTGTAAGTAATTTTACGTTGCCGTCAGTACTTTAACGTTTTCGTCAGTACCTTAACGTTTTCCTTAGTAAATTTACGTTTTCATCGGTAAATTTACGTGTTCGTCGGTAAAATTGCGTTTTCGTCAGTAATTCTAAGTTTTCGACAGTACTTTTAGGTTTTCATCAGTGATTTTACGTTTTCATCAGTAATTTTACGTTTTCGCCAGTAATTTTACGTTTTCGTCATTAATTTTACCTTTTCGTCAGTAAATTTACGTTTTTGTCAGTAATTTTACGTTTTCGTACAACTTTTTACGTTTTCGCCCGATTCTATTACGTTTTCGTCATTTTGGAAAAATCCGTACAAAAATGTACAAAAATTGACGAAAACGTAAAAAACGAAAAAACGTAAAAATAGGGATGTAAATTTTAAAACTGAAAGAAAATGTAAAATACTGATGAAAACGTAAAAATACTGAGGAATACGGAAAAAAAATGACTAGCACGTAAAAAAATAGCGAAAGCGTAAAAAATACTGATGAAAACGTAAAATTACTGATGAAAACGTAATATTACTGAAGAAAACGTAAAAATATCGACTAAAACGTAAATTTTCTAACAAAAACGTGAAAGTACTGACGAAAACGTAAAATTATTGATGAAAACGCAAATTTACTGACGAAAACGTAAATTTACTGTTGAAAACGTAAAAATACTGTCGAATACGTAAAATTACTGATGAAAACGTAAAATTACTGACGAAAACGTTAACTAAATGACGAAAACGTAAAATTACTGACGAAAACGTAAATTTACTGACGAAAACGTAAATATACTGACGAAAACGTAAAAATACTGACGAAAACGTAAAAATACTGATGAAAACGTAAAATTGCTGAAGAAAACGTAAGATTACTGACGAAAACGTAAATTTACTGACGAAAACGTAAAATTGCTGACGAAAACGTAAATATACTGACGAAAACGTAAAAATACTGATGAAAACGTAAAATTGCTGACGAAAACGTAAGATTACTGACGAAAACGTAAAATTACTGACGAAAACATGAAAATCTTGACGAAAACGTAAAGTTAGTGACGAAAACGTAAATTTTATGTCGAAAACGTGAAAGTACTGACGAAAACGTAAAATTACTGACGAAAACGTAAATTTACTATTGAAAACGTAAAAATACTGACGAATACGTAAAATTACTTATGAAAATGTAAAATTACTGACGAAAACGTAAACTTAATAACGAAAACGTAAATTTAATAACGAAAACGTAATATTACTCGCAAAAACGTAAATTTACTGACGAAAACGTAAATATATTGACGAAAACGTAAAAATACCGAGGAAAACGTAAAAGTCGGACAACAATGTACATACACGTAAAAATTGGCAAAACGTACAGATGAAAACGTAAAAAAGACTGGTGAAAAAGATGAAGAGATAAAAAGTAGGAAAGAAGTACTTCAGTAGTATGAAAAACAAATGATCTTTTTCGCGTAGATAAAGAGTTTAGATGCACCTCTTCTTCTACAGACATGGTTTGCAGATGAAGAGGTAAAACATCTAAAAAAACAAACGAGGCCACTAATTGCTTATATATAGGGAGAGATCTGTTTTGGCGAAAAAGTTAGTGTGGGGCGACTAAACCCGGCTCGATAATTTGTTTTGATCTGAAATAATTGATTTTTGACTCTTGTAAAACTTAAACCTTAGATTAAACCCTCTGGCAAGCTTTAGAAGTAACCCAGGTGACCAACTGCTTTGAAGCAGTTGTTTCATTTATTATTATTTTTTATTTTTATATATCTTATTTTTAAAGGTTTTTTCTGTTATATATGATGTAGTACAGTATAGATTTTGATGCTTTGCAGTTGTGTTGTGTGCTGTGGATGCTGTTACATATACGTGGCATCACATTATTAGGAGTGTAATCGAGTCGAGTCGAGCTCAAACTTAATAGAGCTTGAACTTGGTTTGATACTAAAATTGTAGGCTTGAGCTTGATTTGATAGCTTGTCAAGCTTTACTAATTCAAGCTTGAGCTTGGCTTGATAAACTTGAGTTTGGCTTGAAAAGCTTGAATGTATATAAATTTAATTTTTTTCTTCAAAAACCCCAAGAAGGAAGCAATTGAGCAGCCACACTGGCAATCCATATGTCATCCTTTTCACCAATCACAACAATCCAAACCTACTCATTCGCCACACTGGCCATCCGTGTGCTCTCCACCAAGCACAACAATGCAAAACGATGCCACACTGGCGATCCGCGTGCTTACCCTCTCCGCCAATCACAACACACCACTCCCCCTTATAAATAGTAGCCTCACATACCACTACTTGTCTCCATAAGCAATTGCCACCCTCTTTCCCATCAGTTTGTAGTACATATCAATCACTCTTCCGTTGAAGATTGCGGAGTTGGGTGAAGGATATGTATTACAAGCTGATCGGAAGCACGGTAGCTAGCGAAGCTAATATATATAGTACTCATAAGTCAGCTGTAAAATTATTGTATAAAGACTTGCTAAAACTGAAATTGAGTATCATCTCAATTAATATATAATGCAATTATGCTTTTAAAATAAGCACGTTAGTTTAGCAATGATGTTATCTATAACAAAGACTTGCTAAAACTGAAATTGAGTATCATCTCAATTAAAATAAGCACTAGTTTATACCATCCTATTATGCTACTACTTTTTAAACCTTGAACATTCCTTAAATAATGGTTTGGATATTTAATCAAACTCCAAGTTTGTCAACCATAATGATACTACTATTATTATCACTAAATACATCCATAGTATTTCCATTAGTGATTCCAGGAATGAATTTCTAATCTAACACACATTTGAATGTTCCTACTAATGTCTTTCAATTAGATTTCGATGTTCCCAACATTCCTTCTAATGTCTTACAATTAGACTTTAATGTTGCTAACATTATTTCTAATATCTTTCAATTAGAATTTAAAGTCGTCAAATCAATTTGCATTCATGCAAATGACACAACTTATCCTATGTACAATATAATGCCCTTAATGAATCCCCTAGTGGGTCTTAAGGCATTCATGCATTCAATCTTACTACGTAAGATACATCAATCAAGATTAACTTAATGATTATTTATATTGTATTTAGACTTAATTGACCGCATATGTTAAATCATAACATATCTCCCAAGGTTGCAATTTTCATTTTCTAAAATACTTATAAGAGACTTTATTTCACTCTTAAGAATAATTAAGATAAGAATTATTTCTAATATGTTTAAGAATATATTCAATTATAGAGAAATAAAACTATAAAGAAATATAATACCCTAAATGAATCCTCTAGTGGGTCTTAAGGCATTCATTCATGTATTCAATCTTACTACGTAAGATACATCATTCAAGATTTACTTTATGATTAATTATATTGTATTTAGACTTAATTCACCACATATTTTAAATCATAACATATCTCCTAAGGTTGCAATTTCATTTTCTAAAATAATTATAAGAGACTTTATTTCACTTTTAAGAACAATTTCTAACATGAAATATTGTTTCTAATATGTTTAACAACATATTCAATTATAGAGAAATAAAACTAAATACTCCCACTGGATTTGAGATTTACTCATGAGTCACCTTATTTATAATTATAAATCAAATCCTACAAGTGATTGATTTAACCATTTAACTTAAGTTTTTCCTTATTTAGATGCATGCTTTTAATCATATGTGGATTCTTGCATTTTGCATATCTTATAAAGATTACCTCTGGATTCATAAATCTTCTTGTGATTGCATATCGTCCTTGCAAGATAATCATTCATCAAAGAGTTTTGTAATCCAAATTGTCATAAATATATCTTTTAAAGCCAATATGACAACGTAAACATCTTTAAACATTTATTATTTACAAATGTACAAGTTTTAATCATAGTTAAGTATGATTTAAAACATCTAACATTTATATTGCAATAAAAATATACAACATTGTCCTAATGAATTTTCCAAACAAGGAAACTCATTTTAAACCTCATCAAGTAGTTGATAGGTGTAAGATCAATCAAATTCCAAATTATGATTATCATCCTAAGGACATCATCTTTCCATTTATAGTATCGATCTATCCATCAAATCTGGAATTTGATAATACATCACTTATGGTTATCAATTTCATAATGATATTCTAACTCATAAACCTCAATGTCGATACCATAAACATATCACGAGGAATCTTTGTAGATTTATGGATGTTAGTAACATCATACTAAGGTTCCACATTTTCATGTTTAGTCTTAGTTAACTTCAGCAAGTGTGTTTAGAAGGCTTGGTATTATGTCCTTGAAATAGTTCAAGACTCCCACTTGCTTCGTGCAATTGTGTGACTCCCACTCGATTCTTGTAAAGTGAGATTATCTCGAAGAACTCAATTAATGAGTAACAAACCTTTTGTTCTATGCATGAGGTATTGAGGGAGCATTATTCCATCGTTTCCTTTGGGCACCTACGAAATACACTAAGTAGTACTGGACGTTTGTTAATATAATCTTCAAGATTTCTAATAAAATCCAAACTATAATTAAGGCTCTATGGGATTCATCCCATCTTATTATTTTAAGAATAATGTCTTAATTGACCTTCCAATTTTGGAGTCATATATATCCATAAGACACTCAATTTTTCTAACCTTAGTAGTAACATTATAGGAGTAATAAGTTAAATTCATTATCAACCAAATATACCAATGTATATATTTGATCTCTCTTATTGTACATATCATTCATAGAATTTAAATGACATCAAATTCATGAGATAATCTCATTTATTTGATGAACTTATACTTCATGGCTTTGTCTATATGTCAACTTAAGTTCAAAACTCAAGAACATCAATAGTATTATTAAACCGATTGCATGCACTTAATCATAAGTCTTTGATCCTGTCAAAACTTAATGTATATGTGTCAACTAGTAGACATATTCATCCAATTCTTACTATTTATTATAAGTCTTGAAACAAATCAATGAATTCATGTACATATTTTAACAAACATGTAATATCACTAGTGATGTATGGATTGCAAAAGTTGCTTATATTTTTATTTGCTTTAGAAAATATAGTGATAACATAATGAAATATCACTAGCGATATTTAATAAACATGTAATATTACGAGTGATATTTACTGCTTGATCACTAGTGATATTTCATTATTTTATCACTAGTGAAATATCAATAGTGATAAAAATTAGTTCAAAAAATTTACAACTTTAGTCCATGGATTGTGTTTTCTGTCATTATGTAACGAGATATCATCTCTTTTTATAATAAAACACATCTTGGAGAATAAGATAACTAACCATAAACCTAATGAACTCAAGCCCACAACCAGGTTCAATCGTCTACTATCTTCGTTGGATTTTTGAAACTTTTGGATTTTTTGGTAAAAATGATCTTTCCATTTTTTTTTAAATGTTAGGTTAATCTTTACTTTAAGATAAAAATAAATAAATAGTGAGGATTTGTCCCTTAGCTTACGAGAAAAACTAAGATACAAATGAACTTTTCTCTTACAAATATCACTCATTTTACAAGTAAATTTCAGTTGCTTCAGTTAGTGCAATGATTATTATGTGAGTAATATCTTGACATTGATTGGCAGCCATATGGATTCTTCAACTCTTTACGAGCAGAATGAAAATAGAATGAGAAAATAGTATGGTTGATAAGTCATATGACTAACAAACAACCATTGACTATATATATTTCAGTACTCCACTATTTAATTTCCCGCCTTTTTTCATACATATTACAGTACTAGTAGTAGTCACACGGATCTCCATCGTCACATTTGATATGAAATCTTGACCCTCTATTCCTTTCACTCGGATCATCAATGTATGGCTGAGATCACACTTGAACAAGCACAAATATCCTCAAACAAATACCCATTGGGTAATAGAGATCCTCTCTTATATTACCCCCATATATACCAACTACTTCTCCTAACTAAACACACCAAACACACACTTTTTCTAACCTTAAAACACTCACCAGCTTAAGCTTATGTACCATACATCACGAAATTTGCCATCACATATCTCGACATGTTGCTTTTTTGGTCTTGACAATGGTGTTGTTCGTGGGCTAGCCTACTTTCATAATGCTAATCTTACCGGAAGGATGTGCCAGTCTTACTTCAAGGAGGTGCCAACTGATTGTACCCAACAATGGCGTTCACGTGTTCGATGCTTACTTTAAAAATTACAATTTTCTCTCTATTACTTTTTGCACAACTAAATTTCATCTTTATTTTTAGGAGTTGACAATAATTTTGGGACATACGAAAAAGGAAAGATGGACAATAATTTTGGGACGGAGGTAGTATTATTTAGTTTTGCCAAGCTTTAATCATATAGTTCTACAAAATAATCTCTTATGCTATTTACTTGTGTATGTGCAGACTTCCCATTTGATGCCTAGTCAACAACGAAGCTTTTACTTGTTCAGCTCATTCCGCTTGGACTAAGCTTCATTAGAAGCTCATATTCTGCATGGACTAAGCTTGATAAAATGAATGAGTTAGCCTTTATGAAGGAAATATAATCATTAAGTATGACTTTAGGGGATCACGAGACTTGTTTTCTTTGACTCTTAATATGTTTCTATACTGGAAATGCAATAAGAAGCATTGATGATTCAGGAAACGTAGTGATTCCTTGTGGAAATGTGACAAATAGCGGTTTTGTGTTAGTATTTCAATCTGTATATTTACTGTATTTTCATTGCTGAATAAAGGATGGTGAGGTTGTTCACTATGCCTTGGGTCGACTTGATCTGATCCGTACAAAAAAAGAGACCCGTTTTGACATGAACCATTTTTTGACATGTTGCCCAACCCGTCCGTTTTATACCCGAAGTTAATATTGTCGTTAAGATAATAGTATGAGTTTTAAGGTCATATCTATCACTAATTGCTTATATGTAGCACACTTTTTTTGGAAAAATGTTACCGTGGGTCGACTACAAAATGAGTTGTTTTGACCTTAAACTCTTTTTGCCTACCACTTCTATTTTGTGTTTTTGAATGTTCATTGAATGCTAAAATATACTAGTATGAATTTTGAGCGGTCTTTACTTATATATCACTCATTTCACAGGTAATTATCAGTTGCTTTAGTTAAGACAGAGAGTAATCCGATCAAACAATGTGACCGCTACATTAACGTCATCTCAGCTTTTTCTCTGTTAGACCAAACCCCATTAATCCGACCAGAACGTGACCGAACACTTTAAAAGAAAGTTTCATTAATTAAAATAAAACATTACAATGATATGGTTTTTTATAAGAAAACAGAGGCATTTTTCGAATGGTATAGTGAGTTGTGTGGGTCAAAATGGGTAGCTTTTTAGGTGATGCGGATTGGGTTTGACCAAAACACTTTTTTTCCAACTTTTATAAACATGTGTTGTGTCAAATATGAAAAATAAGTGTATTGTTTCAGTAATAGTCTAACATTCCTCTATAAATCGATGCAGGCGATATTTTGTGTTAACAGCACTTTGAGGCTTGAGCATTTGATAGAAACGACAAGACAGCAGTGTGAGTTTGCTTAATCTAAGAAATTGAATTTTTTAATATGAGGTATTAGGTCATCTTAGGTCCAGCAGGCATAGCATAAAACGCCTTGAAAATTCGACTCATTACTTTTGATCTGTCCAAAGTAAGAAATTTGTTACAAGAACAGCTTAACGTTTAGAGAATAAATCAGTATATAGAAAGACATACTTGGGTGTAAATCGGTATATGCTAACTGGTTCCTTTAACTGTAAATTCACCGCATCCAAGGAAGCCTGCAGCACTCGAGGGGTTCATTTTTCAAACAATTTACTCAAAGAAAGATAAGCTCGACAAAGTACTAGTTAGCATATACAGACGAGCTTATCTTTGAAGGAATCGATGTGTTAGTGGATATGCAAAATATGATAGTTATTGAAATTATACTGCTGGTGAAACAATGACGGCAAACTTGTTCCATTAGGAAATTATACTGCTGGCGAAACATGTGGAGGTGTTGATCGCATTGACGTGAAACCACTAAACATTGTTCAACCGACAGTCCTAGTTTTTGCGTTAATCGTCATTTTGTTCAGTGGCAGTAAGGTTTGTGCTGTTTTTCTTATCCTCGTGTCTATCTACAATTTCAAATGTCTAATTGTGCTTACAATGCATCTAGGGAGGGATTGGTCATATATTATGTTGCCTATGTTGATGGCAACCGAGGTCGGAGGCCTGTGTGGCCCACAGATTAAGCATCGTAGAAATGATGGTTTCTTATGGTGACCCCAATGACCATTGCAGGAAGAATGCATTTGATGCAGTTCGTAAATCCCACAATCAGGTTTGGGAGAACTCAAATGCTTGCTATATAATTTTGACCATTTATTTAGTTGATATTAGATATGGTAATTAATATGCTTAATGGGTCATAGCTAGCTCGGGTTGAAATCAATCCTTTTAGTAGTATGTTCAACACGAGCCGATTGGATATTATGAACCACCAAACACTTTATAATCCTTGTTATTAAAGCCGGAAAACATGTCAGAGGATTGAATGCATTATAATTAGACTTTTATCTACCTTACAACCCAAAATGATCCAATTCTTAGTAAACGGGTCAAAATTGTATGATCTCAAATAGTCAAATGATCAGTATCAGATAATGTGGTAATATAATAGATAGTGAATGGACATGTTTATGCTGTTTGGAGTTTCACTAATCTATGGGGCACGTCATATGAACCTGATGAAATGTTTCCTGGTGGAGAGCTCCCTAATCTTAATCTAGTGTTGGTGAGCGATCATAGTTTGGCAAAAAGTTACTGTGCTTGACTAACCCGACTACAAATGAGCTGTTTTGACCTCAAACTCTGTTTGCCTAAGAATGAGGGTCTCGTCCCACTCGATATGTAAGTCTTTTGAATTTAGTCATGTCTTCATATACGTAAACCACCACTATCCGGACAAAACCCGGCTATATCTGGCCAAGATCCAGTTAGACCACGCGAAGGCCCGACTATATCAGATTAGACCCGGTAAGACCCTGCAATATCTGATTAAACCCGGCCAAGACTCGGCTATATCCGGTTAAACCAGGGCAAAACCCGGTTGGACCCGGCCAAGACCCATCCGTTTCCGGTTACCCGGACAAAACCCGGTCGTTTTCGTTTAGACCCGGACAAGAACCGGTCAGACCCGGCTTACTAAACATATTACTTAATGTTATGTTCTACATATTTTCTAAATCAAATTAAAATAGAAGCATCTTTGCAATCTATACATCAAACTATATTCAATACTCAATGATGATTTAGTGGTAAAAAGCTTCTGAACATCAAGATTGCGGTTATCCACTTCGCACCTGCTTACCTAGCCTTTACCATGAGCACGATAACTAGCACACTATAGGTGTGTCCTTCCCGGTCCTCTCGTAGTAGGCAAAGCCGCAAAGGTTCTCTCAGTCTCAATGCTATAACGCTCACACCGGATATAAACCAAACTATCTCACAATGAACTCAACTCACGTACCACACTAACGTTTTAAAGTTCTATCCGTTTTAGTCTTTGTGGGAGTAGATCACACCACTTAGTCGGTCAAAAAGCTAAAAATAACTGTTATAATAAACACCTTCGATGAAGTTATCAACCAACTTATCTACTGCAAATAATGCAGTATAAACTAAAGAACATTTAATGTTCAACTAAAAGCATAGACTTCATTTACTTTTCATCACCTGTCCATTCTGCATCCGGTTCGAGTTGTAACAATCAAGAGCACACGCAAATGATGGTGCAAGGAAACAGTAC
Organism: Glebionis coronaria; assembly: GCA_025667525.1. NCBI lineage: Eukaryota > Viridiplantae > Streptophyta > Magnoliopsida > Asterales > Asteraceae > Glebionis > Glebionis coronaria. The sequence continues at coordinate 548,210,170 of CM046881.1, read as the reverse complement.
TCCGTAATAATAGCTAGAAAATGACAACACCTTCTTACGAACCATAGCTGGAAAACTACTTTAACAATACAAACTTCAATTGCACAACCACCACAACAGAAACACTTCAATGACCTCTTTTACTTTAGCTCAAAAGTTGACCCTCTTCTAGAAGTCTCCAAACCAAATGCAAATGTGTCCAACTAGATGGACTAACCAGTAAACGCACATATGAGTAATTTCAGAGTTTAGAGTTTAGAGTTTACAGTAAGTAAGATCGAGTTCAACACAAATAATATTTAGCACTGATCATTAAACTAATATGAGGTGAATCCGAAGATTGCATCATCTTGTAAAATGAGGTTACATTGTAATATTAGTTGTGTATAATAGGAGGAGGAATGGTGTCAACTTCCCTTGTCGCGCGCGGAGTACAAATGTACAATTCTCTTCCTGGAAAATATGTACCCATTCCGTGTGTTTAAATAGTTATTCTGTCACCAACTTAGTCATCACTTTGATCATTAACACACCTATATCTTAAACTTCCACGAAAGCCAAAAATAATTGAGCCACGCTGGCAATCCTCACCTACACAAAATAAGCCAACGTGGCGATCTTGTGCTACCCTTCTCCACCAATCACAACACACCGAATAAACGATGTTGGCAATCCGTGTGCTACCTCTCTCCACCAATCAGAACACATCACACCCCTTTATAAATACCAAACCAAACCCACTCATCCAAACACAAATAAACAAATTAGGTTTCAGCCTCTCTTTTACCCCCTTTTTCTAACTGTCTAGTAAGCCCAACACATACAAATCTCTTTTGCGGGTATCCATACTTCCGAGGGATCTGTATGTTGTTGTTTACTAGATAGTAAATGGCTAGTATTATCAAGGTAGACAATTAGTTCTTTCATGCTTCGTTCATAAAGAAATTTCAAGTAAAATGGAAGCACTACTACCTGTAAGATTGTTTTTTTATCCAGATATGATCATTTTGAGAGCAATTAGTTGTAGTTTTTATTTGGAAATGAGATGTTTATGTAGTTGGTGTACATAAAATTATCCTTTCTACATATATGTCTCGCTTTCTAATAAATATTACAATAAGTTTCACTTAAAATGATAGTTTCTGGGATATAAAAACAATTGTACAAACTTGTGCTTTCGTTTTACGAGGAGTTCTTTCGATGAGACGGAACATGAAGCATATGTACGGCATTTCCCATCTCCGCGTTAAGCTTGTAATGTATGTTGGTTTCTTGCTGTTAGCCTATAGCCACGACCCGCTGAAACAAAGTTCAGTAGTTGTTAAAAGTGTTGGATAAATATTTACAACCCAATCAAGCCATTGATAACTATCAAGGTGAATATTAATAAAACAACTTGCTTTAAGTCCCTCCCACATAGGTTTGAGAAAAGAAAAGGTGTAGTACATTATTTTACTAACCGGATATGCAATAGGACTAGATTGAGAACAGGACTTGAAGTCTATGATAGACGGTATATGTATATGCATTAATTTGTCGAACAACCCAACTTCTATATCGTCGTCATCCTTTACTTCACTAAATGGTGTGAAAACAAAGTTTTAATTAAAAGATGAGTGCTATTAGCTAAAAACATGGGGAACCAGAAGATTATCTGCTATCTCCGCTGAAAGGTAATGCATACTTCTACAATAGAAATGTATCGTCAACAACCCGCAAAAGAATGAAAAGAAAATATCAGCAAACATTGAAATTCAGTCTTTCAGCGCCACAACAAACGGAAAAAGCAGTTTATCAGCTTGCACAACTGTTTCCGCGCAATTATAAACAAATACATAGTATAGATCAAATCATATTCCTTTACTGCATATTCAATGGATGAATGGAGCATTGCATACATTATGCAAAGATCTCGAGTGCTTGACTTTTTTTTTTTCTTTTTTTTTTTTGAACGGCAAATGTTAGTGGTTAGTGGGTCGAGTCGTGCAATAACATCCAAGCGGAAAAATGTCTTCTTCAACTATTGTGCACAATGGACAGGTCCATTTGCCACACATGGCTGAGTGTATGTTGCGAGGCTTCCATTTTTCGTATCAAGGCTTTTAAATTGTTTTGAAAAGTTTAAAGTCTACTGGTATTATAGGATGCTAACGTAGGATACTCTTAGAGAAGGAGTAGCGGTGGTGTTATAGGTGTTACAGCTTTGCGCCAAGCTATGGCGCAACATTTTGGAACGGCGCACCACTCCGTGGGTTGGCGCCATGGCTCTGAGTAGTTTTACAATCATTGTCAATAGTTCACTAACCGGACTACAAATCAGTTGTTTTCACTGAAACTCATTATTTTGTGCTTTAGAATATTAGGGTGCGTTTAGTTGGAAAACAATTTTCATCATTTTCTATTTTCTATTTTGTAGAAAAAGAAAAGGGATTTCTTTTTCCACAAAACAATTAAAAATTTAAAAAACGCGTTTAGTTGGAGAAATTTGTGTTTTCCATTTTCCAAAACTATAAAGGAAACAAAGGGGGAAATGAATTTTCTATATATAAAGGAAAACTTAGAAAACAAAAAAAAAGATTTTTTTTGTTTTGTGTGCAAAAGGGTAAAATAGATATTTTGCATTTTTTAGAAAATATTTCTAGAAAACGATGGTTTGAACGCGTTTTCTTTTTTCCTTATTTTTTAAAAAACATTTTGTAGAAAACATGGTGTTTTCCATCCAACCAAACGCAACATAACTAATCCCTTTTTTCCCTCCCTTTTTATCTCTCAATTTTCCCTCTCTTTTTCCCTCCTTTTTTTCCCTCCTTTTTTTCCCACTCTTTTTTCCCTCCTTTTTCCCCTCTTTTATCACCCCTATATATCTAACACACTTCTTACTAAAAACACACTTTTTCTAACCCTAAAAGTCTAAAACACAAAGCAGCTTATGCACCATACCACCAGAAATTTGCCATCAGTATGTCTATGTTCCTCTTTTTGTCTTGACAATGGTGTTTTCCCGAGTTTAGATTATCTTCATAATGTCACCCTCACACGCTTGAAGCATTTACCTGGGGATGAAAACATCATCCTCTCTGTTGACTAGCAGTTCCGGACTTCCGGGATGAAGTTTGGTGAAAGATGACTCCATACTGTTTGCCGTCCATCTTGTATACATGTGTCTAGTGTCTTTTCCGGAGTATGTGGGTTTACCATATGTAGCCCTAGATATTATCATTGTAATTGGTCTTTCGGATTATGAAAATGGAGATGATTACATTTATTTCTAAGATTAGACTGTTTGTTGGTTTTTGAGGTTTATGAAAATGGGTGTATCTTATTTTATTTTTTTAGAATGTATATTTTTTCAGATTTGATTGTGATTTCTGCTTTTGTGTGGATGGTTAATGGGTTCTTTTTTATCTACACATGTAGAGGATGTTAGAATGGTTTAAGTGTTTAACATGGTACACGATAGATGAACCCTAATTATAGATCCAAATTCAAAAGGATCAGACAATATACTCTTTCAATTCCAACATGGCTAAACCGAATTTATATGTATCAAGTAAATCAAGCTAAACCGAATTTATATGTACCACGTAACAGTCCGTCTAATAAACTGTGGATCCAGAAGTCGAAAAGTTCAGGTATTTGTAATAAGCTAGATGATTAGCCGGAATAAACTCATTGTAGCTCATGTTCAAAAGCTTTACATTTTACCTTCAATAAATTGTGCGAAAAACAACAGTTCTATTCAAATGACGAGTACTAATAGGAACATGGTGAACAAAAACAATATCTCCGCTGAAAGACCATGCATACTTCTACAACCAACTGCACAACAGATACATATCTTCAACAACCTGTAAAAGAACACAAAGAAAATATCAGCAAATGTTAAAACAGTCTTGGAGCGAACAATAGCATCTTAGATGAAACCATTGGTCAACTATTTAACGAATGTTGTCGTGCAATATTCATCAGATGAAGGGAGCATTACATACATTATGCAAAGATCTTAAGGGGTTGACTTTATTTAGTCAAAGGGAAACCATCAAGTCTCCAAGTTTGGTACATGTTCAGCTGATTCTTTTGGTTCCTCAGTGGCTACTTCTTTCTCCGAATTGCCTGTATCTCCTGTTTGTGAGTGAGTCTGTGATTGAGCCTGAGACTGTGATGGTGATTGAGCCTGAGACTGCGATGGTGATTGAGCCTGAGACTGCGATTGTGACTGGGGCTGAGACTGCGATTGTGACTTGGGTTGATACTGCGAGTGTGACCGAGTTTGCGACTGTGCCAGAGACTGTGTTAGTGAATAAGACTGAGACTGAGAGGCGGACAAGATTCGGTCTGACCCGTCTTACTAAACATATAACTTGATGTTATGTTCTACATTATATTTTCTAAATCAAATTAAAATAGAAGCATCTTTTTTAATCCATGCATCAAACTATATTAAATACTCAATGATGATTTAGTGGTAAAAGCTTGTAAACATCAAGATTAAGGTTATCCGCTTCGTACCTGCTTACCTAGCCTTTACCATGAGCACGATAACTAGCACACTATAGGTGTGTCCTTCCCGGTCCTCTCGTAGTAGGCAAAGCCGCAAAGGTCCTCTCAGTCTCAATGCTATAACGCTCACACCGGATATAAACCAAACTATCTCACAATGAACTCAACCCACGTACCACACTAACGTTTTAAAGTTCTATCCGTTTTAGTCTTTGTGGGAGTAGATCACACCACTTAGTCGGTCAAAAAGCTAAAAATAACTGTTATAATAAACACCTTCGATGAAGTTATCAACCAACTTATCTACTGCAAATAATGCAGTATAAACTAAAGAACATTTAATGTTCAACTAAAAGCATAGACTTCATTTACTTTTCATCACCTGTCCATTCTGCATCCGGTTCGAGTTGTAACAATCAAGAGCACACGCAAATGATGGTGCAAGGAAACAGTACTCCGTAATAATAGCTAGAAAATGACAACACCTTCTTACGAACCATAGCTGGAAAACTACTTTAACAATACAAACTTCAATTGCACAACCACCACAACAGAAACACTTCAATGACCTCTTTTACTTTAGCTCAAAAGTTGACCCTCTTCTAGAAGTCTCCAAACCAAATGCAAATGTGTCCAACTAGATGGACTAACCAGTAAACGCACATATGAGTAATTTCAGAGTTTAGAGTTTAGAGTTTACAGTAAGTAAGATCGAGTTCAACACAAATAATATTTAGCACTGATCATTAAACTAATATGAGGTGAATCCGAAGATTGCATCATCTTGTAAAATGAGGTTACATTGTAATATTAGTTGTGTATAATAGGAGGAGGAATGGTGTCAACTTCCCTTGTCGCGCGCGGAGTACAAATGTACAATTCTCTTCCTGGAAAATATGTACCCATTCCGTGTGTTTAAATAGTTATTCTGTCACCAACTTAGTCATCACTTTGATCATTAACACACCTATATCTTAAACTTCCACGAAAGCCAAAAATAATTGAGCCACGCTGGCAATCCTCACCTACACAAAATAAGCCAACGTGGCGATCTTGTGCTACCCTTCTCCACCAATCACAACACACCGAATAAACGATGTTGGCAATCCGTGTGCTACCTCTCTCCACCAATCAGAACACATCACACCCCTTTATAAATACCAAACCAAACCCACTCATCCAAACACAAATAAACAAATTAGGATTCAGCCTCTCTTTTACCCCCTTTTTCTAACTGTCTAGTAAGCCCAACACATACAAATCTCTTTTGCGGGTATCCATACTTCCGAGGGATTTGTATGTTGTTGTTTACTAGATAGTAAATGGCTAGTATTATCAAGGTAGACAATTAGTTCTTTCATGCTTCGTTCATAAAGAAATTTCAAGTAAAATGGAAGCACTACTACCTGTAAGATTGTTTTTTTATCCAGATATGATCATTTTGAGAGCAATTAGTTGTAGTTTTTATTTGGAAATGAGATGTTTATGTAGTTGGTGTACATAAAATTATCCTTTCTACATATATGTCTCGCTTTCTAATAAATATTACAATAAATTTCACTCAAAATGATAGTTTCTGGGATATAAAAACAATTGTACAAACTTGTGCTTTCGTTTTACGAGGAGTTCTTTCGATGAGACGGAACATGAAGCATATGTACGGCATTTCCCATCTCCGCGTTAAGCTTGTAATGTATGTTGGTTTCTTGCTGTTAGCCTATAGCCACGACCCGCTGAAACAAAGTAAAGTAGTTGTTAAAAGTGTTGGATAAATATTTACAACCCAATCAAGCCATTGATAACTATGAAGGTGAATATTAATAAAACAGGTTGCTTAAGTCCCTCCCACATAGGTTTGAGAAAAGAAAAAGTGTTACATTGTACTAGTATTTTACTAACATGATATGCAATAGGACAAGATTGAGAACAAGACTTGAAGTCTGTGATAGACAGTATATGTGTATCAGTGTATGCATTAATTTCTCAAACAAGCCAATTTCTATCTCGTCGTCATCCTTTACTTCACTAAATTGTGTGAAAGCAAAAGTTTTAATTAAAAGACGAATGCTATTAGCTAAAAACATGGGGAACCAGAAGATTATCTCCGCTGAAAGGCAATGCATATTTCTACAACAGAAATGTATCGTCAACAACCCGCAAAAGAATGAAAAGAAAATATCAGCAAACATTAAAATTCAGTCTTTCAGCGCCACAACAAACGGAAAAAGCAGTTTATCAGCTTGCACAACTGTTTTCGCGCAATTATAAACAAATTCATAGTATAGATCAAATCATATTCCTTTACTGCATATTCAATGGATGAATGGAGCATTGCATACATTATGCAAAGATCTCGAGTGCTTGACTTTTTTTTTTTTCTTTTTTTTTTTTTGAACGGCAAATGTTAGTGGTTAGTGAGTCGAGTCGTGCAATAACATCCAAGCGGAAGAATGTCTTCTTCAACTATTGTGCACAATGGACAGGTCCATTTGCCACACATGGCTGAGTGTATGTTGCGAGGCTTCCATTTTTCGTATCAAGGCTTTTAAATTGTTTTGAAAAGTTTAAAGTCTACTGGTATTATAGGATGCTAACGTAGGATACTCTTAGAGCAGGAGTAGCGGTGGTGTTATAGGTGTTATAGCTTTGCGCCAAGCTATGGCGCAACATTTTGGAACGGCGCACCACTCCGTGGGTTGGCGCCATGGCTCTGAGTTGTTTTACAATCATTGTCAATAGTTCACTAACCGGACTACAAATCAGTTGTTTTCACTGAAACTCATTATTTTGTGCTTTAGAATATTAGGGTGCGTTTAGTTGGAAAACAATTTCCATCATTTTCTATTTTCTAGAAAAAGAAAAGGGATTTCTTTTTCCACAAAACACTTAAAAATTTAGAAAACGCGTTTAGTTGGAGAAATTTGTGTTTTCCATTTTCTAAAACTATAAAGAAAACAAAGGGGGAAATGAATTTTCTATGTATAAAGGAAAACTTAGAAAACAAAAAAAGGAGTTTTTTTGTTTTGTGTGCAAAAAGGTAAAATAGATATTTTGCATTTTTTAGAAAATATTTCTAGAAAACGATGGTTTGAACGCGTTTTCTGTTTTCCTTATTTTCTAGAAAACATTTTGTAGAAAACATGGTGTTTTTTCTACAAAATGGTGTTTTCGGTTTTCCTTATTTTCTAAAAAACATTTTGTAGAAAAATGGTGTTTTCCATCTAACTAAACGCAACCTTACTAATCCCTTTTTTTCCCTCCCTTTTTATCTTTCCATTTTTTCCCTCTCTTTTTCCCTCCTTTTTTCCCTCCTTTTTTTTCCCTCTCTTTTTTCCCTCCTTTTTTTCCCTCCTTTTTTTTCCCTATATATCTAACTCACTTCTTCTTACTAAAAACACACTTTTTCTAACCCTAAAAGTCTAAAACACAAAGCAGTTTATGCACCATACAACCAGAAATTTGCCATCAGTATGTCTATGTTCCTCTTTTTGTCTTGACAATGGTGTTTTCCCGAGTTTAGATTATCTTCATAATGTCACCCTCACAGGCTCGAAGCATCTCCCGGGGGATGAAAACATCATCCTCTCTGTTGACTAGCAGTTCCGGACTTCCCGGTTGAAGTTCGGTTGAAGTTTGCTGAAAGATGACTCTCCATACTGTTCGCCGTCCATCTTGTATACATGTGTCTAGTGTCTTTTCCGGAGTATGTGGGTTTATCATATGTAGCCCTAGATATTATCATTGTAAATTGGTCTTTGGGATTATGAAAATGGAGATGATTACATTTATTTCTAAGATTAGACTGTTTGTTGGTTTTTGAGGTTTATGAAAATGGGTGTATCTGATTTTATTTTTTTAGAATGTATATTTTTTCAGATTTGATTGTGATTTCTGCTTTTGTGTGGATGGTTAATGCCTTAATGGATTCTTTTTTATCTACACATGTAGAGGATGTTAGAATAGAGGTGAAAAGATTGAAAAAATCAGTCATTCACAACCACTGATGAAGGATTCCTCGAAAAGTTATGGATTAGTAATCCTTTTTTAGAAATAGAATGGATTCGGTCTTATACATACGCGAGCACATACCCGGTTAACCGAACCGGTTTGGTTTGGATTAAAAAAACCGATTTTTAGTCAAAGACCAAGAAAACCGGTTAGACCGGTTAACCGGTTCAGTTACTAACTGATCTAAGGGTAAAAAATATATAACCGGCCTAACCGTTACTAACCGGTTAACCGGCGGTTAACCCCTTCTACTATACGGTTATACAATAAAAAATTTAGAAATCTATAAAAAAAACCTTCTTAACCGGTTAACTGAAAAACCGGTTGGAAAAAAAACCCTAATTATAGATCCAAATTCAAAATACTCTTTCAATTCTCTTTCAATTCCAACATGGCTAAACCGAATTTATATGTATCAAGTAAATCAAGCTAAACCGAATTTATATGTACCACGTAACAGTCCGTCTAATAAACTGTGGATCCAGAAGTCGAAAAGTTCAGGTATTTGTAATAAGCTAGATGATTAGCCGGAATAAACTCATTGTAGCTCATGTTCAAAAGCTTTACATTTTACCTTCAATAAATTGTGCGAAAAACAACAGTTCTATTCAAATGACGAGTACTATTAGGAACATGGTGAACAAAAACAATATCTCCGCTGAAAGACCATGCATACTTCTACAACCAACTGCACAACAGATACATATCTTCAACAACCTGTAAAAGAATGCAAAGAAAATATCAGCAAATGTTAAAACAGGCTTTGAGCGAACAATAGCATCTTAGATGAAACCATTGGGTCAACTATTTAACGAATGTTGTCGTGCAATTATAAATAAACTGATAGTATAGATCAAATCATTTTATTTACTGCATATTCATCAGATGAAGGGAGCATTACATACATTATGCAAAGATCTTGAGGGCTTGACTTTATTTAGTCAAAGGGTAACTAAGTCTCCAGGTTTGATACATGTTCAGCTGATTCTTTTGGTTCCTCAGCGGCTACTTCTTTCTCCGAATTGCCTGTATCTCCTGTTTGTGAGTGAGTCTGTGATTGAGCCTGAGACTGTGATGGTGATTGAGCCTGAGACTGCGATGGTGATTGAGCCTGAGACTGCGATGGTGATTGAGCCTGAGACTGCGATTGTGACTGGGGCTGAGACTGCGATTGTGACTGGGGCTGAGATGGCGATTGTGACTGGGGCTGAGATGGCGATTGTGACTGGGGTTGAGACTGTGATTGTGACCGAGTTTGCGACTGTGCCAGAGACTGTGTTAGTGAATGAGACTGAGACTGAGACTGAGACTGCGACTGTGATTGTGACTGGGGCCGAGACTGCAATTGTGACTGCGGTTGAGCCTGAGACTTTGTTTGTGATTGTGATTGAGACTGGGTCGTTGGCGCCTGGCTTGCGTTTTGAGAATCCTGTGGTACAATTCCAAGAACCACCAGTATAGACCTGAACATATCAAACCCATTTTCAGTAATATAATGACACACAAGTCACTGAAACGAAACAACAGAATTAGAGGTAAATAAAATGGGCGGGTTGGGTATTGGGTCAATTTTCAGTAATGATTGGAAACAGGTTGACCAGAAACACCTAATGTCGTATAATTTATTACGAGGTTATATGCAGCTTTAATACATTTTGAATAGATTTCAGCCCGTGTCTTTGTAAGCAAAATTTGACTTAACCTATTTGACCTATTAGATAAAACATAACCTCAATCGACCCATTCATAAGTAATCGATCTAAATTAAAAACACAGGTTACTTGTCGAACCTTGGAAGTGAAGATCGGATGTCAGGTTGGCTTGCGTATGAAACCAATGGACCCTTAAGTACAGGCTGTTTATTTAATGCGATTTCTAGCTGTGCAGGAGGAAGCTAAAAGGAAGAAAAACAACAAAATAATAACACGATTAGACAAACAATTATGTCACAGGGCACAACCAAGCGAAACTTATGCGATTATCAAAAGGGGGCACCTGAAGTAGCACACCGAAAGATTGAGGCTTTGTCAGCTGAGCACATTTCAAGAATCCTACCCAAAGCTTTTGGTTTTTCCAAATCTGGACGATTATATAGATTATCAATATATAAATTTCCAAGTGTGTAGAATAAATAAGTGCAGCGTAAGCTATTGAGCACATTTCTCACCTGTTTGCTTACAAGACGAGACAGAATCTCCATTATAAAATCCACCTGTATTATATCGTCACCATAAGATTTCTCAGTATATGAATAACAACCTTACAGATGGAAAGAGAGTAACTTTGTATCATCTTACCAGGGCGGGAAATGCACCAATTGTCTGTATTACCGTTCGCATAAACAACATCGGAAGAGGAATCTGCTCAACCTGAAAAGATAATATAAAAATAAGAAATTGACTAACCCAAATTATCTTGCACAGTGAAAGTTCGAACGTACCAGTTGATTTAAAACCTTCGCAAGAACTTGTTGGGTAAATATTTGGCGTTGCTGAAAGCAAGTATTGCATGCATCTGTAACCTGCTTAGGAACAAAAAGGAACTCGTTAGTTGCATACTTAAATGTAAAACAGACAACGTGGAGAAAAGAAAAAAGAATGTGCCTTCTTCAGAGGAATCCCGTCTCTCTCAGGATCAATGCCATGGATACCAATCAGCACTTCAGCTGGTGTAAGAATTGAGCCACCCTGAGATGATTCCTGTATAATACGGTTTCAAAAGGGCCCGTATTAGTAGATGCCTATTTAGTTTTGTAAAGATTAGTGGATAGGGCCTGGTGGGTTGCGTTGGGCAATAGGTCAAACAAATTCCGCCTGAAACACGAGCTAATCCATATGCACCTTTTTATAACACTTGTTATGTTCATTAAGATTACAAAAAACCGATATCCATACAAAAATAATTAAATCTGAAGATTTGAAAAGAAGATTTGGGAGGTTGCATTCATCCAATAAACACAAGCTTATCTATATAACCTTTTCACCCGTTTGGCATGTTCCCCTTCTAGCTATTTTCCTACTATAGCCACTTAGATACACAACCCAAAAAGACCCATTCATAAGTAAACGGATTAAAATGCAACCTATCCCACTTCACGAGAGGCACAATCCCAGACACAAATACCAATTTTAAAAAGAGAAACAAATAAACATAAAGAGCAAATTACCTGCAAGATACGAGCAAGTGCAGCCTGGAACTTATCAGATGGGAGATTTACAAAACGAGGAAAGATCTGAAGTAGCTGTGAAAACAAATATCAACAATCGTTAGCAAAATCACAACAATCACTCTATAAGCTGAACAGTATAAAAAAGGAAAATAAGGAAGCAAACCTCGTCTTTTGGTAGGAAGGGTAATATAGGAATTAGAATCTCGGTGTCCTGTTATGTGACAGAATGTAAATAAATCAGTGTGATGATAAATGCGCTTCTACCAAGCAAAAAGGCAATAAAAAAAGCAAAAAAAATTACCCTCAATTTTGTGTCATACAACTTTCTGATGGTAGCTATCAAGTTAGATGAAGGAGTTGCGCCATCTGTTAGCGTTTGCACCACCTAATGAAAAGAGAAAATGGAGAAGAGAAGTCAAGCACATTACGCATCTGTCATCTGTTAAGAGGATAATAATATCCAACGAAAAACAAAAACCTGCATCAGAAGGGTCTCGCTTCCAGCAGGTGGATCTGCAATAATTTCGAGAAGCTGAGGAGATGAGCCAATGGTGCGAACTAGTTTGGGGATTTGAACAGAAATTGCCTGCACAAAGGGGAAAAGAATGATATAAACTTAATACTAGCGCACGTTACTTTATTAAATGATATACGAAAATCGGTACACTAAAAACTACTCAACCTGCTTAGCTGCTTTCGACATGTTCTTGTGGACGACTAACAGTTGACGGAATAGAGAGTGTTTCTGTAAGTTAGAAAGAGATTTTATAATTAGAAACTTAATAATCTTAAGAGTCAGATTGTGCAACGAATTATATGCTGATATACCTTTGTACATAGGGCGAAATACAGTGACATGCATCGTTGTGCATCGATTATTGAAGTGGATGGATTGTTATCAGATGTACTGGCTTGACCAGCCTCGGATGAACTGTCCTTGACGATGGCACTTACTGATTCAGTCACAGGTTTTCCCATCTCGTTGTCCTGCATTTATAAAATAACAATTAATATATTAAATTCCATAGTTGATACTTGATCATCTCATCATATTAAACTAGTACCTTTGCAACTTCAGCAATAGTTCCATCGGTATGCGCCTTATCCATCAAATGATCATCGTTCACTGCAGATAATAGCATATCCTTCGCAAAATCTTCAATTTGCTGAGAAATAGCTGGTATCGGATAAAGCCTGTTTGCCACCTGTGATTGGACAATGAACCACTAATAAACAAGAGAAAACCTTAAACTTGTTTAGATTATAGTCGTTAAATCAGGACATACCAGACGTATCGCTTTTGTTTGCACTTCCTCCAAGTGGTGCACTGCACTCTGTTCAAAACCCAATATGGTTAAACGTCAAAATCAATGGATACTGTGAAAGCGTATAGTTGGGATAATTTTTTTTATTACCTGTAAAGCGATTTTTAAGCAAACATCTCTAGCGGGAGGTCTAAGCAGAATTAAGCTCCAAACAATGCTGAGACCTTGATGCACTCTCTCTCCACTATGCAACTCCGCGTCTTTTTCACTATTTCCAGGAACACACAAGCTCTCCAACAATTTAAGAACTGGTTTTGGTAGGTAAGGAACTTCACTAAGCAATCTAGTCAAAGATTTGTCATTTGGTGGAAAAGAATCTCGGAGTGTTTCTGCCTGCAATAAGAATTTAATTTGTTATGACTTATGCTTTTGTCTCGTAAACAAAATACAAACTGAAAATATTTACGAACCACTTTCAGAAGAAACATCTCATATACTGAGGTAGCTGTTGTTGAAGAAAAGAAGTCATGATCTGCTTCTGCCTCTCCAAATAATCTATAGAGGACACGCAATGTTAACTCATGTCCCTGAAAAAAAAATATTCACGGTTACTAAAATAGACAATATAGCGACCTTATACTAGAATAGGTTCGGCCAAGCCGACTCAAACTAGGTCTGGATAATAAGCACGTCAACTGTTTGAAAATATAAGCAAAAATAAACTGCTTACCTCGTGACTTGTATAGTCTGACAGTATGTGTGTGTGCAGATGACTCCAAGGGTCCAACTCCAAAGGAAACTGCCAGAAGATGCGATATGTCAAAAATCAAAATCATAACCAACCAAACTATTTGCAAAACTATGAATTTGTGCTAGTGGGACATTACCTCAACTCCTAAATATGAAAGCAAAGAAAACCGAAGCTGTGAACCTCCAGCAACTGCAATATGCTTATAAGCTTCAATGATACGTGTAAAAGCCAATTTTTGTATGTGATCCTTCTGCTCGTCAGTGAGACTGATTACAGGCGCAGCCATTTTTGGCAGGATGACTTTAGATGTTAACTGAACAGAAGTTGCAGTTGAGGAATTTATATTGTTTGCTTCTGCCGTGGCAGCTTTTGGACTAAGTTCCTCAGACCTGTCTGTAGACATCGAAGGAACTATATCCATTGATGATGTGTCCATTTTGGTAATTTGTTCTTGATTATTTTCTTCCGTATCAGCAGAAATCATTTCAGCATCAACCTGAATTTCAGGCATCCCGTCATCCCGGACTGACGAGTCGAGACCGGGTATACCGTCCTCCAGTTCCCCTATATCCGTATCTTCCAATGGAATAGCTAAACTAACATTCGTTACAGTTACAGATGGTATATTAACAGAAACTGGTGGGCCCGCAGCCACCAAGTCTTCTTCCATGGGTGAAGCTTGAGGAGAATGTACTAAATCGCCATCTTTTGTCAAAGGCTGTTCATCTTCCACTTCAGGCTTCAGTTCATCTTCCACTTCAGGCTTCTGTAGCATTTCGTAGATAGTCAGACAGGAAATAAAAATCATCATATTACTTTCAAGGTGTTTATAGGATAATAAAAGCAACATCAGAGAGTATGTTCAAAATTATTTAATGTACCTCGTCAGTTTGTGTTTCCAAAGTAGAATCTGTAAGGTGAGAACCGATGGAGCGTGATATGATGTCAGTTAGATATGCAGACAGATTATCAGGATGAGACCCGGTGTTGACCAACTCTTCATTGCCATCTTCTATAGGGCGAACTAAAGGAAGATTCGGCATATTGGCCATCACTACTTGAGCGAGTAAATCAGCAGATATGCTGCTAATGAGAATTTCCAACATTCCAGCAGATTGTTCACCCTGTGCAACGAGCGAACTAAACATAGAAACAAGCTGCTGCACCCGTCCATTGTCTGCATTCACTTTTTGGCTCAAAGAATTCCCAACTACATTGCCCTTTGAGCCCTCATTCAGATTAATAGTTGGTTTGGCACGCTTTGCAGGTACACCGTCATCTTTATTCAAATCACTAACATTCTTCACTTCAGATCTTTTCCTAATACCAGGAGAATTACTCGCTTCTATCGAGGGTTTTACATCCTGCAAGAGGATCGAGCATTTGTCACTATTCCACATAAATACTTTTGACTGTACAGAAGCAAAAATAAATGGGTAACTCAAAACAAGCAACTTACCTGTGCAACTGACGAATTACCCCGAGAAACTTCACGAAGGGCTTCTTCAGCCAACCCACCAGCTTTCATATCTCGAAGTGACCCAACGAGACGATCCCGCCACTATTAAGTATAACACAGTTTAAGGACAGTATACCCAGCCAAAAACACTCAAAATATAAATACATACTTTTTCTTGTTTCATTATAATGTATTCGAATCAAGTTCTTAGTTGTAATAAAGTATAGTTACCGGAACAGCACCCGGGTGTGTGCATCTCAAGCAGGAAAGGAAAGCATTCTTTAAAGCATGATGCACGCCAGAAACATGACCCGCTTTCACAGCAGCACTTGACGGATCCAAACCAAGTAAAACTGGAAGTATGCGCCCATAAAATGCAGGCCTTTTCTTTGCAATTGCAGAAAGACTGTAAAGGGATGATAAAAAAATTGGTGAAAGTGTACAGAGCTGCATTAATCTAAGAAGCATAAGCATCGATAAATATACCTCTTGATTAACACAATAACCACCATGTTGCTAAGTGATTTAACAGCTGGGTATCTTAGCTGATCAAGCAACAAACCCAGGTTCCGACTGGCTTCGATCGATAGATCGCCAACATTAAGTATGGGATGGCCTCCACGGAGCCATGCTATGTTAAATTCATCTGTCATGCAAGTGTTATACAGATGACATCAATAACCACACACACACAAAAAAAAACAAAGAATTTATAAGTATACCTGAAGAAGTTTGATCTGCGGGTGGTTCAGAAGAAGCACTAGGATCAGCGGTATATAATAGAGTTACTGATTCCACGAATTTCAGTGCAAGCAACTTTCTCCCATCGCTTTCTGGCTGAAACAAAATTTTAGCCACAGACGATTAGCCTGCGTACATTATGCATAAAGGTTGTGCCGAATCATTAAGGTTGTTGGTTACCTGGTATGCCATCGAATATATTTCATCTTTCAGCTTCAACACCCATGCCCATGATGACTCAAGAGAATCATCCAACTGGCTTGAATACAGACCCTGAAAACTAGAGCTATGAGTATCTGCAATGCTATATAAATGCATGGTCATCGGGGAAAATCCAAGTTTACATGTTTAAGCTCCAACTGGCTACGTATTCGAGAAAAAGAAACCCATCGACTATTGCATCTTTACTAATTTAATAAAGGTCTAAGAGCCTAAAATCTTGAATGAATCAAATTAACAGATAGGAATTAGGATACGAATGTACCTGAAGTGCAACTTTCGTAAGAGCCCGTCTGAATAAGCTGATTCCAGAGGTGATGGCCTGCCTAGCAACTGCAGGTGTACCATCTCTTAGGAGAGTTGTCAATAAAGGTACAATGTCAGGTAATAATTCTGTATTATTCAACCCAACGTCACCAGCGATCCTACATACGAGAATCAATCAAATAATCAATCAGCAAGCTTAGTAATTATTCTAGTTTGTAGAGACAAATATTACATAAATTGCACATCACAAAAGCAACTCGCCTATGTATTATAAGATAAAGTGAGACGAGTATAGGCAGGCGTCGTGAGCCAGCATTGTTCTCATTGTTACTGCTTGCATTTACTATACAAGTATTTCGATTAACTTCTGATATTTGTGTTACCAAAAACTTGGGATACTAAGCACTTTTTGGGTTCATATGTACTATAATATAAGTGAGTTAGGGGGCGTTTCAAGGGTTTGAGCTATGCGGCAGCAAGTTCAAGCAAGCTTAGATTTCCACGCGTACAATCCTAACTTGTCAAAGTTATCTATTAATCACTTGTAGAATTATACAAGGCTTTATCATGAAAAGAATAGGACCTCCGAATTTACAATATCCTCAATGCGTCATCAACGAGTTTGAAGATATCTCTCTTGTCAACACATCTTACACATAATTTGCGATCAACGAGTGTGTAACCAAACTACTTTTATCTTCTAACTTTCACCAAAAAGGCAAAATCCTATAGAACAAAAGGATAGAATTGTATTACTTAAACATGCTCAACCGTTATACTTTAGCCTTCATCAAAACCGTCGTAAAATCTATACATTCACACATAGTGTTTCTAAATGTCAAACGCCTAGAACTTGGCAACTTAGGTAGACAATCAAACTGCTTTAAACCCAATGCGCATTTGTATTCTCACAATTTCCCAACTCTCTTTTACTCAAACAAACATGGAGTATAGATTTATTGAATACTTTGTTTTTACGGTGTTGGTGCATCTTGCCAGAACTTTGTCTTAATAGCATTTCAAATAAGCAGAACAATAACATACCCGATCCCATCGGGGTAGGTTACTGATCATAACTCTACCCCAGGATAAACCCGCCCCTACTCTGGTAAGTGTAAGTGTGAAGGTGGGAGACTGCTTCCGGAAAGCACTTCGAATAGGAAAGCTTATCACTTGTTGCCAAACAAGCATTATATTTTACACGCTAAACGTTCCTAAAAGCTGGTCGCCAAGCAAAGCTACAAAAGGATTTATCATTTATCACATCTACACACATAACAACACAACTAAGGCAAGCACTACAGACTTATATGACGTATCAATGTAATTCAATTTCCTAAAAACATTCGCTACAATAGGTTAGGGTTTTATGAGAGCTAAAAAGAATAAAGTAGCTTTTAACGTTTGATCTCTTAGGTCATTATCTTTATATACATTTTTGGAAAACGTTACACCCCCTAAGCACCATTCATTAGAAAAGTTGAAATCCAGTTCCGTTCCGTTATTTGTCCTATTAATTAATGATGCGTGGGTTGGGAATCAAGCTTTACAACCCCTAGGCAGTACACCTAACCATCATTCTCTAGGGGCATAGTAAGGTAGGCTCGTACAAAAAACGCAAAATCCTAAAGGCAGCTACAAAAGGAACAATACAGGTATTGAAATTTGGATTAGCTTATTTTACGGGCTTAACTGTTTATTGAAAACTGAAAAAAGGCGATAAGCTTACTTTCTTACGCTTATGAGCAGATAAATATAAGCCCATGGCTTATATAAGCCATGGGCTAATAGCCTTATAAGCTTAAAAAAAGCAAGCTTTTCGGCTTTTTCCAATTTTCAGTAAACAGTGAAGTCCGTAATATAAGGTGATCCAAAACACCATTTAATTTCATTATTACTGGGCGACGAAACGGCAAACGGAACTAGAGACTAGAGACTTATATCATGTATCAATGTAATTCAATTTGAGTTACTACAATAGAGGCGGTGTTTGGATTAGATTGTTTTACAGACTTAACTGTCTATTGAAAATTGGAAAAAGGCGATAAGCTTACTTTCTTAAGCTTATGAGCAGATAAATATAAGCCCATGGCTTATACAAGCCATGTGCTAATACCCTCATAAGCTTAAAAAAGCAAGCTTGTCGCCTTTTTCCAATTTTCAATAAACAGTTAAGTCCGTAAAATAAGGTGATCCAAAACACCATTTAAAATCCAGGTGCATATAAATAACAGCTAGTATAAGAAAAAGAGGGTTTAAATTATTACAATACGAGTAATGTAATGACTAGAGTCTAGAGACTTATATCACGTATCAATGTAATTCAAGGGGGTGTTTGGATTAGCTTATTTTACGGGCTTAACGGTTACTAAAAATTGGAAAAAGGCGATAAGCTTACTTTCTTAAGCTTATTATGTGCACAGATAAATATAAGCCCATGGCTTATATAAGCCATGGGCATATCCTCATAAGCTTAAAAAAGCAAGCGTGTCAGCTTTTTTCCAATTTTCAATAAACAGTTAATTCCGTAAAATAAGGTGATCCAAAACACCCCTTTAATTAGGGGTGAGCATGGTGCGGGGCCGTGCGGTTTTTGGCAAAAACCACACCGCATCCGCAATTGCGGTTTTTCAATAATTGTAAATCCGCACCGCGCGGTTTTTGCGGTTTCGGTTTTGCGGGTTTTTTGCGGTTTTTGCGGGTTTTGCGGATTGTAACCGCACCGCACCAAGTCTTATAATTTATAAAATTTATGTGGGTTTTTGCGGTTTTTGGTTCACAATGTTGGTATTTTCGGTTATAAAAATATATATAATTAATGAAAACACACACATCACTTAGAATATTGTTGATAATATGCACTAGAACCCTTATAACACGCATTAAAAAATCGATGTGTCATTTTTCGGGTTATATAATTAATGTGCGGTGCGGTGCGGATTTTGCGGTGCGGTTTTATGGGTAAAACCGAAACCGCACCGCATTTTGCGGTTTTTCTTTTTCTTAAAACCGATCCACCGGTTTTTGCTGTGGTGCGGTTTCTGTGGTGCGGTTTTTTGTGGTTTTTGCGGTTTTGCGGTTTGCGGTGCGGTTTTTGCTCACCCCTACCTTTAATCCAGGGGCATATAAACAAGAAAATTAGGGTTCATTTAGTTATTACTGGGCGACGAAACAGCGAACGGGACTAGAGACTATACACTTATATCACGTATCAATGCAATTCAATTTGATATACTACAATAGAGGCGGTGTTTGGATCAGCTTATTTTACGGGCTTAACGTTAATTAAAAATTGGAAAAAGCCAATAAGCTTACTTTCTTAAAGCTTATGAGCAGACAAATATAAGCCCATGGCTTATATAAGCCATGTGCTAATAGCCTCATAAGCTTAAAAAAGTGAGCTTATCAGCTATTTTCCAGTTTTCAATAAACAGTTAAGTCCGTAAAGTAAGCTAATCCCAAACACCATGGGCATATAAATAACAGCTAGTATAAGAAAACGAGGGTTTAAATTCTTACAATACGAGTAATGTAATGACTAGAGACTTATATCACGTATCAATGTAATTCAATGGGGGTGATTGGATCACCTTATTTTACAGACTTCACTGTTTATTGAAAATTGGAAAAAGCAAATAAGCTTACTTTCTTAAGCTTATGAGCAGATAAATATAAGCCCATGGCTTATACATGCCATGTGCTAATACCCTCATAAGCTTAAAAAAGCAAGCTTATCGCCTTTTTTCCAATTTTCAACAAACAGTTACGCCCGTAAAATAAGGTGATCCAAAACACCACTTAATAAAGGGGCATAGAGCAGCTACTAGTATTAAGAAATTAAACAAGAGGGGTTTTAATCCAGGGGCATATATATATAAATAACAGCTAGTAAGGGGGTGTTTGGATCAGCTTGTTTTACGGGCTTAACGGTTATTGAAAATTGAAAAAAAAAAGCCAATAAGCTTACTTTCTTAAGCTTATGAGCACAGATTAATATAAGCTCATGGCTTATAAAAGCCATGTGCTAATACCCTTCATAACCTTAAAAAAACACGCTTATCGCCTTTTTTCCACTTTCAACAAACAATTAAGTCCGTAAAATAAACTGATCCAAAACACCATTTAATTTAATCCAGGGGGATATAAATAACAGCTAGTATAAGAAAAAGAGGGTTTAAATTATTAAAATACGAGTAATGTAATGACTAGAGACTTATATCACGTATCAATGTAATTCAAGGGGGTGTTTGGATTAGCTTATTTTACGGGCTTAACGGTTACTAAAAATTGGAAAAAGGCGATAAGCTTACTTTCTAAGCTTATGTGCACAGATAAATATAAGCCCATGGCTTATATAAGCCATGGGCATATCCTCATAAGCTTAAAAAAGCAAGCGTGTCAGCTTTTTTCCAATTTTCAATAAACAGTTAAGTCCGTAAAATAAGGTGATCCAAAACACCCCTTTATTCCAGGGGCATATAAACAAGAAAATTAGGGTTCATTTAGTTATTACTGGGCGACGAAACAGCGAACGGGACTAGAGACTATAGACTTATATCAAGTATCAATGTAATTCAAGTTGATTTGCTAGGGGCATAGTGAGGTAGGCTTGTACAAAAAAAAACGCAAAATCCTAAAGGCAGCTACAAAAGCAAACAATACTAGTAATGTAATGACTAATTTGTCTTTTGGCCGGCTAAGGGGGTGTTTGGATTAGCTTATTTTACGGGCATAGAGCAGCTACTAGTATCAAGAAATTAAACAAGAGGGGTTTTAATCCAGGGGCATATATATATAAATAACAGCTAGTAAGGGGGTGTTTGGATCAGCTTATTTTACGGGCTTAACGGTTATTGAAAATTGAAAAAAAAAGCCAATAAGCTTACTTTCTTAAGCTTATGAGCACAGATAAATATAAGCCCATGGCTTATACAAGCCATGTGCTAATACCCTTCATAACCTTAAAAAAGCACGCTTATCGCCTTTTTTCCACTTTCAACAAACAATTAAGTCCGTAAAATAAGCTAATCCAAAACACCAGGGGCAAATATATATATAATAAAATTTGCCAACAGCTAGTATAATAAAATGAGCGTTGAATAAATGAATTACTCAGCGACGAAACGGCGAACGGGACTAGATCGATGAGTGTGCGAACGAACGAGGTGAGGCAATAAGCGATTCGCAATATCATTATCATCCACTGAAGAAGGGGATGGTAATAATAATTGGTGTTTTAATTTCCCTAAATCGGTTGAGAATTTAGCGGACTCGATTAATTTGTCCATTGGAACCATTGAACCTGCTGCTGTTGCTGCAGATGCCATTACTCCGACCCCCAATTGTTGTTGTTATGATTTGAAGGTTTTGGGGTTTGGTTTTTTTATGTTTCCACATTCTACCTTTTACTTTCTATGCTTTGTCGGAACAAATCAAACTAAAGGGCCTGTTGTTAAAAAAATAAAATAAAGGGCCGGTTCGAGAGAGGTATTCGAGAGAGAAAACATGTATTAAGTTATAATATATATGTTACTAGTATAACATAATATTTATAATTTAAAATTGAATTTAGTATTATAAAACTAATATATAAGCAGTATGAATAGTATAAGAAAAGAAAATAGAATGACACGACTCACAAGAAGAAAAAAGAATTGTCAGAAATATAAGTGTTAAGTCTGAATTTTAATAAGTTCTAAAATTAAAAAGAAAAAAAGAATTGTCAGAAATGTAAGTGTTAAGTCTGGATTTTAATAAGTTCTAAAAGTAGGGGCTGACTACTGTTGTCCCTAATTATATATGATGATTTTACACGAATAAAGAAAAAAAAAAGGTAGATAAAAGATGGAAGGTTTCTAGAGAGGGAAAGTAGAGAGAAATGTGTGTTAAACTTTTGTGAGATTAGATTAGAGAATGAGACAACCAACACCCTTCCTAACATGCTAGGAAGGGTATTTATAGCCTAGCCTACATGTGGCTTAATAGGCTATAGTTTGATTGGGTCGGGCTTGAATAAATGCTTAGTACCTTGAAAGAGGCCTTTTAAGCTAGTCATCAAGCCCGTAATATCACGACTATTTTAACTAACTATTATAACGTTTTACTAAATGTTACAATATAAACCTATGACCGAACATTCTTGTTTGACTCAATATTTTGAGGCTAACAATCTCCCCCAATGTGAGGTCATTCCTCTTCGATATTTGGAGATCAATGGAGATTACGAATTTCGTCATAAATGAGTCTTGAACGTGTAATAGTAGTCTTGTTCCTTCATGCTGTGATCTTTGAGCCTTTGTCATTGTCTTACGACTTTGTCTTTTATCTTGAGATCTTCAAATCATTCTTGACTTGTCTTTGCCATCTCGCAATCTTGTGTCTTTATCCACATACTCATACTTTGCACTATCTTGAAAGCTTGCTAACAGTCTCCTTTGAAGTGAGGTCATTCCTCTACATTAATTGATAAGAAAGATTTTGATCATCAGAGTTTCGGAAGTCTTTAGCTTTCTTGATTGTTGAATGTCTTTGGGCATTAGTATGTGGTTTTGAATCTTTGACTTTGCTGAGTACACCGTAACGCCACCTTCTCGAGACAAAACTTAGACATGGATTGAATGGCTTTGACATTCGTCCTAAATCGGTAGCATTTTACCTCCGTCGGTGAAGACCGTTACACGATACTAAATATCGTACATGTGATTAGGTAGATTCAATTAAGAATCTCCTTGATAGGGTTTCGCAGCAGTACTAGCCGTTCTCTTTACTCGACCGTCTCAAAGCAAGACTGCGAACATAAAGAGTGAATCTATTGGATAAATATCCGCTTGATTAAAGTCATCAATTCAAATTCCTAGAACAAGTTTGATTCATTAAGAATCTTACCATTTTTGCTTTCCAGTTGACACAAGCTTGATTCATAAAGAATCTCGCAAGTTACCTACCGTACCGCTGTTTGATGTTGACGCTAGAAGGATTTCCATTCGTCATTGTGAATATTAAAGAATATCACTCTGAATGTTCTGGCAAGATCATTAAGATATTGCGTAGAAACCTGAAACGAGTTTGAATCAATTCAGAATCAAACCACTGTTGCTTTTCAGTTTACACATGTTCAATTCTAAAAGAATCTTACACATGACCTACCGCAGTGCTGTTTGATGTTAACACTGGAAGGATTTCCACTCATCATTGTGAATACTAAGTAGTATCACTCTGAGTGTTCTAGCAATATCGCAAGGATATAGCGTAGGACTCTCTTGATCGTCAACTGTGTGTCCTAACGAGATTTGATTGATTCCTTGGCTCTAGATTCGATTTGTGCACTTTTAGTGGTCGGAGGCTGGAGCAGATGTCACCTATTCAATATTAACTAACTCGGAGTGAGAAAGTCAATAGAATTCATGTTGATCTCCGTGACAATAAAACAAACTTCTTTTGAGAGAAGCCTGAGTTAGCTGGGGAGGGGTTGTGCATTACATCACTGGGTCTATGATGTGTTGTCTTCATGATGTGTTGACCCGGTTTCTGCCTAAGTTGTATGGAGGGCTTCTTTGTTTACACCCTTTATCCTTACATTTCTTTTTCATTCTTCAACCCCTTTAAGGCTTACCAAGACATCATTACTAGCACATTGTTGTGATTGTTCCAGTGCTAGCATCAGTACTTAGTCGGCATTCAGCTACGTTCACATTCTACTCCATCTTTCCTAAGGACTTCTAATAATCTATTGGATTGTCCCTGGGAAGATCCCTCTGGTTCTGGTTGGATCATAGGACTTAAACCTAACCACCCTTTTGACACCAATAACGTCGTGAATTAAAGATGTTGTGGGTATTTGATCGTAACCATGAGTGCTTGAGTCATATATAAGATCAGATTTTAATCACATTTTCTCCCCCTATCTCTAATATATAAAATCTTTTGATATTAGAGATACCAAATTTGATTAAAAAATATTGTGAAAATAGTCTTGAAAAATTTCGGGAGAAAGATGTGTCAAACTTAGCATGAAATTGGAACGCTCCCCCTCAAAAATTGATCCAATGGAAGTGTCCTTACGAGGATATGATCCACATTAAACTTTTGAGGATAGGAGTTGTTGAACACACAATTTTTGAAAGATTTTGAATATCATTGAGAAATTCTTGAAAAAAATGTGTTCAACGCTTTTTAAAAAATCAATTCTTTTTGGCGAAAAGGTTTTTCAAAAGCATAAACTTGAGTTCATAGAATTTGAATGTCTTGACGAATCCACTCAAGTGTAATAAGATTTCTTTTCTTTTGCTGAGGGTAAGCGCACTAAATCGTACACTCCCCCGTGAATATCGATCCGGGTTGCAATCTGAAAGTGATTACAAGCCATTGTGTTGAGCTCAAAACGTTGAATGTTTTATGACTAGCTCAACCCAATATAGATTGTTCTACCCGTTTGGTAGGATAAGTTATCTTCAAAGATACACTTTCCTTTATTTAAAGTTCGAGTTACAGTCTGAGATTTAACTGTAAGTCGTTTACATGAGCTTAAAACTTGGAATGTTTTTAATGAAAGCTCATGACTGAGAATTTTAATTTTCCCGTTGTTGAGGATAAGTTATCAATCATGATCAACTTTCCTTTCTTTGAAGCACGAGTCACAATCTGAAGTAATTGTAAATCATTGAAATGACATGTTTTGAAAAAAAAAATTTTACAACTTTCATTCGAGCTTTCTGTACACACCCGTGTCGTTATTGAGCGACATTTCTAGGTACGTCCATATTATCGATACTGAAAGACATGTCGAGAAGAATATTTTTGGTATTTTGAAAGTTTTTCCATTTTTTATTTTGTTTTTCTATTGATATTTACATTTTATTGTTTTTCTCAAGTTTTTCGAGAATAATCCAAAATAGATTTTTATATAACAGAAGAAGGTGATATAGAATGTACAGAATTAGAACCCTTTGAAGAAGGAGAAGTGGGTTCAGAATCCGCTGTTGTACCTGTAATGACAGAAGAAGAGTTCGCAGAAATACTAGTGTTAGGAGTAACAAATTCATTGTCTACATTCAGAACACCCGCATTAGTGCTGGAGCAGGTTTCAACACTCTTCTCTATTGGAATCCACTTAAGACCAACTTCCGTGAAGATCCGACCCGTTGGTTTCCACTAAAGACTAGATTTAGGAGTAGTTTTCTCTTGCACAGCGAAAGACTTCTTTGGAGAGAAACTATGTCCTTTTTGAATCCACGTTTCAGATTTGTTATTGCTTTTCTTTGCGACGGGTTTGAATCTCCTTGGTGTCTTATGGGATTCTATATTCGATCTTCGTTCAAAGGAACGAGATTTGACCTCATAGAGGTATTGCAAAATGCAATGGTCATGATTTCCATTGTGAATGCCTTTTTTGCAGGTGGGACATACAGGGAACTCTGGATTCATGAAAGTACTTGTATTCCTTGGTTTTCCAAATCGATCAGGCATAGTGTTCGAAACACGAGTACTCATGGATGGTTACCATTTCCTAGGTTGATGGAAAGGGATCCTAGGTTTTGGTTGACTACCATTAGGAGTGTGTTGAACTCTAGCAGGATTTGGTGAACTAGGTTTTGAATACACGGGTTTGTCTTTATGAATCTTCCCTTTTTGTTTAGCATCCTCTAGGTTGTGGGTATGAAGTAGGTCATTTGAACCTATAGATTCCTTTGTGGACGCGGATGTCACACATTTTGGAAGAGTCCTAGAAGTGTTAGGTGCATTCACATGGTTGGGTTTAGCAACAGTGTGCTTTCTAAATGGAGGAACATAGGGTGAAATGGATGGTTTTGGAACACTTGGTTGCACATCAGTCTGAGGAGGTAACCTAGATTTCACATGAGAAGAATTGGAGAAAGGAGTCGGTTTTCCTAAGATAGATGGCTTTGGATCCTTGTAAGCATTGGGTTGTCGAACAACAGGTTTCACAACTTTAGGTTCCACAGTTTTCCCACCCATTTTATCAACGAGTTTCTTCAACTCCTCTATCGCTATGTCCTTTTCTTGCAACTGAGCTTTCAAGTCTGTAATTTTCATACTCTTTTCATTCATTTCTCGACACAAGGCAGAAAGTTTTACTTGCAAGTGATTATCATTTGGACCTTTTCCGACTTTGTCTTGCAAAGCAAGTTCAAGAGTATGACAGCGTTTTTGAAGGAATTCACATCGGTGTTGAATCAACGCAAAAGCCTTTTGATAAACATTATCTGTGTGTTTCGAAAGCTTAGTTTCAAGACGTTCACACTCTTTGACTTGATCAAGATATTTGCATGCCACGTCAGAATATTCGTCTATATCTGCACAAGCTGTAAGAGTAACACACAAAATATCTTTGGAGAGACATTCTTGTAAGATTGGATCATAGGCTGTTGAAAACTCGTCTCTTTCAGGCTGATGACCGTCAGTTTCTTTTTCAAGAGATTCCACATATTTCAAATCGCCAAACATTCTTGTTCGATTAACTTTTCAAATTCCAAAGCATGTTTCTTTGTTCGTTCTACAAGCGGAATCAAAATAGTTTTCACAAGCACAATTATATCGTGAGGAATTTGTTTATCACCTTTCAAAAGTTCACGTTTTTTCCAGTCATCGTCAACAACCTTTTTGAAATTTTCAATGTTACTCTTAAGAATACTAATTGCTTGCTTACTCTTGCTTATAGAAGCTTGATGCGGCAAGTGCCCAATATATTTTGAAACATTAGTTTTCTTAGTGGCAAAAACTTGTCTCCATTTAATTCTTATTTGTTCACATTCGAAAAATATTTGCTCACGAGACTTCTGTGTTTGCGGATTGAAAAGACCATAAAGACTGTTTTCATAAGTATAATTATATGGTTTAACAAATTCTTTATTAACTTTTGGTCTACTCTCTTCTTCCAAATCGTTTGTCTCTTCACTATCAGGCCTAACAACAAGGCAATCAAGATCGGTCCATTGGGACTCATCAAGATATAAATGTTGATTCTCAGATTGAGCTTGCTCAAGGTACTTAGGATTTGCAAAACTAGGTCTATCCTTGAAAAACGAACGAGGTGCTAAAACTCTCATGGTTTGAATTGATTGATTAGTTTTGTAAACAATTTTCTTGTAAAAATCAATTTGAGTTTCAAGTTCCACCATTTGTCGATATATTTCGCTTGTTTAGTTTTGAAATCCTTTTCCAACTTTTCAACCACTGCTTTCTTTTCATTGGCAAGTTTAGTTTTTCCCTCTTGAAGAAAACCATTTACTTGAGTTAGATCATTGACTTTAATGGTAGCAAGATACGTTTTGTGATGTTTAGTACTCAAAGAGGTGTTGTGATTACGTTTCTCTTGTTCTAGAAGCTTAAGAGTTTCGTTATATTTCTGTTGAAAATCATCCTTTTTGACGTTAATTAAACACCCTTTGTACCCTTCTATCTCATTGGTCTTTTGAAGAAGCTGAGCTCTATAGCTATCAATGGTCTCACTAGATTTTATTAGAGCAGCTTTGCATTCTTCAAAATTTTGAGTGAGCGTAGCGTTTGCCTTATTTATTTGTTTTTTACTCTGTCTAGTTTCTTTGACATCTTTTTGTAAAGTAGCAATTAAATTAGCAAGCGCAATATGCTCCTCATCATCATACTCATTTGCATGTTGATCATCGTCAAACTCATTATTGCATGTGTCTGAGGGATCAGGTATGGTATTGCTATCAACCTTTCCCATCATACATGTGTTAATAAGGGCTTGAGTTGGATCACAATGCTCATGCGTATTATCATTGGCAAACACATTATATTCATCATTGTGTACCTCTTCCAATGGGTCAGAGTCGAAGAAAGGGCCATTATCATAGGAAGGTGTATTGCTGATGACATTCTCAGAGTTGATGTCTTGTGTGCCAGTGCTGCTGCTTTCTTTCCGATGTATGGTATGATCATCCTGCGTACCATGCTTTTTGTTACGTGATGTGCAGCTTTCATTCACATGACCCGATACTGTACCATAATTTGCCTTGAACCTATTACCTATCTCTTGTTCGTGAATTATTATTTTGTGGACATAGGTTTCAATGGATTTGATGTTACTTGGGATCAGGTCTTTGAAAGTTTGAGCATTTCTATGATGTCTCATGAAGCATCGTTGTGTACTCGAAAACATGAGAAATTCTGAATCAAAAGTATTTTCAAATGTCGTATTGAGTTTAGTGAAGGTGATCTTGCATTCACTCCCAAAAAGTCTTTCTTTGGTGAGTTGTGTCACAAGTTTTTCCATGGCTTGTGTGAATGCTCTTATGAACGTGCCAGTGGATTCACCTAAGTCTAGCAGGACTTTTGAAAGGCTCTCAAACGATGATTGAAGAATTCTCAAACTTTCCATGCATTTATCTCTAAGAAGTGTGTCCGTTGTTGTAATTGTTCCATCTCGAGATTTGTCACAACTGAACACTCACTCTTTTCCATGATGATCGTCTCTTTGTTGATGAAGTGACTTCGGATCTTAAGTAGATATGATGTGATTGTGTTGTTGTTGGAATTTCGAAAATTCCGATTTTCTCTCAGTCCGACAATAAATTCCTCAGTCCGACAAAAACGGTAAACCGAAAAATTTTGAATTACCAAATATTGAAAACGAGTTAGAAATAGCCAATAACTAGTAGGGAAAAATTTTGAAAAATGAGAAATTTAATGAAAAATAAAACCTAAAATTTTTGAAATATGGCCTAAAAATTTGAATTTTGGTCCGAAAATTTGAATTTTGGGTCGAAAAATTTTTCGCTTCGCAAAAAATTGAAATTGAAGCTTAAATGGCCTGAAAATGGTCTAGGAAAAAATAAATTTTACTTGGGTTTTCCCGCAAAAAAACTTTTTTTAATCTTCGTGTAAACTATGTTCCGAAACTTGTCCAGATAGTGGCTAAGTCTAAAAAATACTCTAACAAAATTTAGATGTCCATCGCAACATCTATCGGAATACCCATCGCACTCTTAGATCGCAATCCTGATCGCACTCATAGATCGTAAGTCTGATCGGACTCTTTATCGCAACCCCTTGATCGTAGTCCTTGATCGCAGTCCTGAATCGCAGTCCTAGATCGCAGTCGTAGATCGCAGTCCTAGATCGTGGTCTTGATCGTGGTCTTGGATCGTGGTCTTGGATCGTGGTCTTGGATCGTGGTCTTGGATCGTGGTCTTGGATCGTGGTCTTGGATCGTGGTCTTGGATCGTGGTCTTGGATCGTGACAATCGATCGTAACCTCGATCACAATAGGTGATTGCAACAGCAGATCGTAACCTCGATCGCAGTATGTGATCGCAACAACAGATCGTAACCTCGATCGCAATATGTGATCGGACTATTAGATCGCAAGTAGAAACCCTAGGTTTATGCGATCGTAATACCCGGATCGTAACCAATAAAAAGTTTGAGACTTTTAGGCAATAAGAAAGATGAGAACTTTACCTGGGAATTCGTGTTTCAATCCAAACCAAAGTAAACAAAATCTTACTACAAATATGTAGATAATCTATAGTATGATTTGGAACACGAAACACAACGAAAAACAAGAAAATACTTGAATTCGAGATAATTTTAGGAGAGAATCACACGAACCAAATATAATAGCAACAACGAATCACAAAAACTACCCCATGGCGATTGATACCAAATGTTGTCCCTTAAATTTATGTGATGATTCTACACGAATAAAGAAGAAAGAAAGGTAGATAAAATATGGAAGGTTTCTAGAGAGAGAAAGTAGAGAGAAGTGTGCGTTAAACTTTTGTGAGATTAGATTAGATAATGAGACAACCAACACCCTTCCTAACATGCTGGGAAGGGTATTTATAGCCTAGCCTACATGTGGATTAATGGGCTATAGTTTGATTGGGTCGAGCTTGAATAAATGTTTAGTACCTTGAAAGAGGCCTTTTAAGCTAGCCATCAAGCCCGTAATATCACGACTATTTTAACTAACTATTACAACGTTTTACTAAATGTTACAATATAAAGATATGACCGAACATTCTTGTTTGACTCAATATTTTGAGGCTAACAACTACCGATTTTGAATTTAGAAATTTTCAACAAACGATTTTTTTTATTATAATTCAAGCCTAACAGTATCACGCCGTCAAACCAAAAACGCCTTAAATAAGTTTTGGTTTTAGTTTCGGTTTTATTCGGTTTCAATCGTCTACTTTAGCTAAAAAAAAATTCAAAGTCGGCTTTTGTTTCAATTTTTTTGTCGACTATATTTTGTCCTATAAAGTCATTTTAAACATATAAGCTCAAGCTTTAGCTATTTATACATATATGAAAAAAAAACATTTAGGTTTGAGCAAAGCTCCAACAAGCTCAAGCTACTTTCGTCAAATACACCACCTAATGTGACAAAAGCAACAATTGTCACAAATTCGTTAACTTTAAGAGCATCCTTAGAGCCCTTGGTACAGTGATGCTTAGCTCAAGCTGTCGTCATAACGCCAAACTCGCGATGCGAGAGATCATACTATGGGTGACGTTAAGGGCTCTCGCGTCGTAGGACCAACCGAAAATGATGGTAATAACGCGAGCTCATGGCGCGAGACACTGCTGTAAGACATTGTAAATGTCATAATGTCCCTTAATTCAAATTATATGTTACATATGTTTGAATCATATGTTACTATTGTTTTAATGGTATGATGAATAGCACTTGATGATACGTTAAGTCTAACCGTTACATGTTTAGCATTGATGGAGATACTAGTCCCCTCCCTACCCAAAACACACACAAGTAGTATAATATAGTTATTCATCAAAGCTCTCTACACTCAAGTTGGGTCAAGGGAGAGAAACTAGTCGTGTTCAAAAGGTTATCCACGTCATGTTAACATCCGCTACGGCTACCGGTATGTCATTCTCATTTCATATTATCTATGTGATTATTATCGTATTCTAAGATCTTGTGGCATAATAGTTGAATGCGTTTATCATGAATATTTGACATTAATGTTTACACATATAATATCCTAACATGTGGTATCTAGAGCGAACGCTTTTAAATAAGATAATAATCCTTTATATTTAAAATAATAATAACAATATTTTTTTTTGCATGGTCGTCAACTTAGTCTAATATGGTTTGGTTAAATATTTTTAAGATACTTACGACACCGTTTTTAAAGTAATATAAATTACATGTATTTGTTATAAAATGATTTGTTTGATGTGTTAGATTTGTTTTTTGGATGTGGGTATTGTGACGTAACTATCAAATTAGATAATAGTCAATTCAATCTATTAAAAGCACATGAATCTTAATTCTTTTCAAAATCTAATTATTGTGAGGCTTATATTCATTCAAAGTATTATATGAATGGACTTTTATAGTTTTATTTAACACCATGGATATATGTATGAAGATAACATAATATGATTAATTAACAGATACCTATTCATCAAATGTTATCATAAGAGTTTCTATCGCTTCCGCTAGTGAATAACGTTTTTCCAGTATTGTATGCATTGTGAACATAAACTTTTATGAACGTTCATATATGAATTTAAGATCTCTTAGAATTCTATGTGTTAAAGTTATAGCACTAAAATATTTTAATCAAAATTGTTTATATTAAGACATGTTACAGTTACAAACTTTAGACCTCATTTAGATGTATAAGCTTGCGACTGTTTTATGAATAATGATCACATTAATCGAGAATGATAGCCATTAATTTTTTACTATTATCCATCCATCAACTAAAGTAAGTGTTAAATATCAAATGGTAATCACTTTTAGAATCAGGTTTTACCTATTGTTTTTTTAAGACAGTTGATGTCATGAAATTTAATGTTTGTTTTGTAGCATCTGAATGTTCTCTTTTTCTTTCAATTACTATTAAATGCATTTATTATTTATTATATGACATTAAATGAGATTAAATTGTTAGTTACCAAAGTGACCAAATTAATTTAAATTAAATTATAGTCATATCTTTACTCCTTATATAGGAAAACCACTTTTTTTTCAACCAGTTAATTGAGGAAACATAGAAAACTAAAATAGCAAGTATAGGAATCTTTTTATATACTACTAGGTTTAAAGAGTTGACAACCAAACCAAACTCAATTGCCACAGGCGGGGACATTTCAAAATTCTTACAAACCCTAATTCTATCCCTATATAAACCACTCTATTTCTTATAGCCGAGCCTCTCGTTCTCTCTCTAAAATTCATAGCCGCCACCATAGCCACCAGATTAGCTATTGCCATCATCTTCGCCATTTTGATGTTTTTGGTTGATGGTTTGAGCCTAGGAGGTTTAGTGTGCGGTTGTTTTTATAGGAGGTTCTTTATGTGGCCAAAAACCCTAATTCCATTCTTGACTTCTTCTTTGCATCTTCTTTGCAAGCACACACACAAAAACTTTATTTTCTCAAAATCCTTATACACATCGCCGCCACCATAATCTCGTGAATCCGCCACCATCTCTTTGTGGTTTAGGTGGTTTCAAGGTAGTTTTCTGTTGGTGGTTGTTGGTTTAGAGTGGCACAACCACATTTATATCCTTCTCCACACAATATTGGATCTTGATTATTGATTATGATTTGGTTAAGCAGAATCACCGGAAGATCAATTCAGGCTACCAAACCTGCTGCTCTTGTAAAATATATAAGGTTTGATTTTTGGGTTTTTTGTAAGATATTATGGGTTGTATTTAGTTTATTTGATTTGATTACACGGGTCTTGATTAAGTTCATTTCTGTAGTTCCAACGGTAACAGGTGGGAGCTTGCTTTTTTTTCTCAATTTCTAAAAGGTAATTTTTTTACAGTTTCAAGTGTACTTAATTTGCTTTTGTTAAAAGTATGTGTTGTATTATGGTTTTCCAAACTAAATATCAAATTCAATTGAATGTGTTTTCCTTGGTTAAATGATGTTAACAATGAAAATTACAAGATGCTATTTTTTAATGTGGTGTGCGTTGTTTGTTATACAAAAATGAAAACGTGAACCTACCGCACCTGGAATTTATAAATCCCTTTTATAGGGCCTAAATATGTGAAATTTGTAGGCATCGTAACTTAGAATGAAGGATTAAGGTGTTCATGGAAAACGAGAATGCGCACCCAGTAATCCTCACTCTTGGTTTTAACAAGAACATGCAAGCTAAGCCGACAAATTAGTTCTATTGTTAAACTACTCTTTATTAACTTGTTTTTTTGTAAATTGCTTTGCTTGTAATAGATCATAAAGTGTCTTCGGAATCAATAACGTATAAGACGAAATGTAATAGTGGAATATCATTGGGTGTATGTTGATCCAGATGTTGCCACATATTGAATAACTTTACGCGACCTATTTAACATTCATTGCCATAGTAGCCAGTATCTATAGGTGTCTGAATTTACATACCTGATAATTAGAACTACATTAATTTAGTATATTTCTTATGAATCTGTGTCACATGGTGTGATCTGTAATGACGGTATCAGCATCAAAGTAATTGACGCGATGTACCATGACATAGACTATCCAAGGTTCTATTTTCTGGAAACTATAAAAAGAGTCCCTTACTTTGTTAAGTGTTATTTTTAGCTCTCAACACCAACATCAGCATCAGTGAGCGAGATTGGGGTTATTATAAAGCCATAAGTTCTGATCATCCATGTTATGGCGGGTCAAGTTTCTAACTTAGCCATGGGTGACATTTTTTCAATAACGGGATTACTCTTTCATAAGTTATGAAGAAGGCCTGCTTTGTTTTAAGTTACAGAAATCAGTTCACTTTTTGGTTTGGAATTGCTTACATAAGCTTAAGCACATAATCAAGTCAAATTGCTAATATAAGCTTAAGCACATAACCAAGTCAAATTGCTAACATAAGCTGTAACTTATGTTTTATGTTTATTTTCATGTTGTTTATAAGTTTGCGTGATAGTTGTGTTGTAATTCCGTTATGCATAGACATTTTTTTCCTAGCGAGGTTGTGTACAAGAAAGAAATACCTGCTGTCATTGTGAGTCGTATTTTTTACTTATCGCACACGTAAAGACAATTTACTTTCGTTAGGTCTGTTAGGCACAAGACCAAACTATAGTTCACAACCTTTTGGTTTGCTTCTATGATTGGTAGTCTTTATGTTAACTATATTGAATCATTTTGTAACAACGACAAGTCAGAAATTACCATGGTAGCTTTTATGATATATTATAAAGTGTGAAACAATAGGTGTTGATAAGTGGATATTTAGTTGTTGCCGAATTTGGATTCATCTACATGTGGAACTTTTATTTATTACATCTGATAATCCTACTTGATTATATAGGCATATGGAATACGCAAAGGCATGTGGAATAGCAGCAAGTCAAAGCCGTGATCATAAGGAGCCTTTTGTAACCTAGATTTATGAAACCACGTGTCGGGCTAATGTGTTGTCACAGTGAAAGCGACACATATCTTGGCTGGGCAGCATGGACCATAGAGGCTCAATTTTTTATCGGACACAAGGGAAATGCAAAACCACATCTGACTTTTTAGATTTTTGATGTGTCGTGGATAGTATAGTGATGTATTTGATATACGTTATAGGGTAAATTAGAAAATTACCTTTAGGAAAAAGTAATAGACTAATAATACCAATGACGAATTCAAATAAACACGTGAGTGAATCAAGTTCGTTGTACACGAAGATCTTATGAATTTGAGACGTTTTGCTTTGATTTGGACAATCGATTTGAATTGATTTTCGGTTTTTAAACTACAATTAAATTTTTTAATTTAATTCCTAAAATGCATGAACCGATTCTTAAAAATAACATTTAAAAGATAATTATTTAAACTATTTAAAATAAATCTATTTAATTAAAAACTATTTTAAAAACTAAAAATTATAAACTAATTAATCCATTAAACATCTATTTAAAACTATTTTTATTTAAAACAAAATTTATTTAAAACTTATTTATCTAATAACAATTTGAATAAAATACATTTTATTTTTTTATTTGAATTATTTATTTATTCTATTTCATTTAAACTAATTATTAATAACAAATTAAAATAAACTATTAATTTAAAGTAATTATATATATTTTATTTATTTATTTATTTTATAACCATTAACTATATTTAATACTGAAAATTATTTTTTTTTACAAAATTACTACTTAAAAATAATTCTAAACGGAATAAAAGTAAAAAAACAATGTAACTAAATTAAAACTGCCAGAACTAACCCACTGTTTTAATTATACTAAAGGAAACAAAACCAAAAGAGCTCTTAGCTCAGTTGGTTAGCACGTGTGGTGTGTGAAGGGCAGGTCTCGAGTTCGAGACCTGCAATGGGCAGATTTTTTTGATATTATTTATGGAATTTAAGTTTTAGACAAAGCGATTTCACTAAGTCTAAATATACTTAAATAACCAACACAGATACAGTATCCAAAAATACAAATCAAATCATGTACTTAATTATCATATTTATTAGACTAGTTCTCAAATATAACAACATTTTGACTCTTATTATCTAGCAAACTTTGAGACATCAGTAAGTGAAGCAAATTCATCAGTCTAGTTTCATAAGAATCTACTCAGATAAAAAGATCAGCAAGCAGTAAACTAAATTAACAAGAACACTACTAAACTAACACTGATTTAATAAACAGATCGCAGAAACAAATTTAAACCAATTTAGCAAAAAAACCAAACTAAATCAAATGCAACTATTAAGTTCTATATCAGACGAATTGCAAATCAAACATACCAACGTCTACTCAGGGTGCTAACGTGAATCATGGCACAATTTGAATCATACTCAGAAAGAACAAACAACAATGGTATCAAAAGAATGCTATAATCGCTAGTGTGACTATAATTTCTATCAAACACCAGTCACGCAAACGCCAAACAGCAACTCAAGCAATTATCTAGATAAATCAGCCTTAACAAGTTCCGTTAACAGTTCGTCATCTAGTGAAAATCAGCAGTAAAAAAACACGAAACAAGACTTGTTGATGATAGGTATTAATTAAACAAAATAGAGTATCAGTTCTACAAATTATTCAGATTAAAAGGCTATAGCCTAATATAACAATCATTATGTAGAATCATCAAAAGGCTAGAGTTAACTGAATAACTGGTTCGAAACTCAATCCAAACTTACTAAAACATTTGACAGATACAAAGATATTAAACAAAGGTAAATCTGATAAAAACCACACCGTATCTAAGAATAAGCAGCTAAAATATTAAACATGGCAACGCAGATAAAACAACTACTGAACCTAGCACACTCAAATACAGATTCACAAACAGATTTTAAACAAAACAAGCAGCTTACTAAACAGTTTCATCATACAGCCAAAAATCAATTTAATCTAAAAACTTAAGAATAAAACGAGTTTACAAATTTGACGATATCCGTTGAAGCAGAAGTGCGGTGCTGAACCGACTTGGGGCTTAAATCGACACCAATAGACCACCATTTTCGATCCACCATAAAACCCATCGAACATTCACGAACTTCTTGACTCGAGTAATGAACTTTTACCGAACCAACATTAATATTGTTCTAACTAGTGGGGGTTAGACTTTATTATTCCCCTTTTTCTAATCTCAATATTCATACAAGCTATGATTAAAACTTATATGAATACTTAGCAGTTATAACATAAACCTTAATATTTAGATTTTAATAATTTCAGAAAAAATAATCAAAACACAAGATCAAAAATATTCCGAAACTAAAATTGGTATTTCATTAAATCATAAAAATAGTACAACTTTTAAAAAGAAAGATTACAATATCTAAATCTAAATTAACATTATAACAGTAGAAAAGAAAAAGGGATGCCTCACATCGAAAATAAAAGAGTTTATATAGGAGAGGTAGAGGGTGAGGGGGGTGAGTTTGTTGAGGAGGTTTGTTGAGCAGTAAATCATCTTGGCCTTTCATTCTTCTCTTCTCTCTCTTCTCTTTGATCAAGCGGTGAAAAATCAATCTTCCATCACACGGATCGCCAGCGTGGCTTAATCTGTGTTTCTTGTGCTACCTTGATACTGAGGTGGTTCTTTTCTATTGGATGATTGGGGAAAATGAGCTGTTACTCCCAATCATATGATGCCACGTTCCCAAGCTTCTCCACTCATGCCTTCCGAAATTAAGGGGGTTTTATTCCCACTCGTGTGAATCAACCGTGGGAGTAAAACCCCCAAATAATATCAACTATTTATTTAACTAGGGTTTTGGAACAGTGCTTATGTTCGTCTGGTTTTCTTTGGGAGTAAGGTGAGAGAGAAAGAGGGTGCATAGGATATATCGAAACTTATTATGAAAGTGAGTGGGTGAGGAGTAGTCGGTTTTATTTATTGTGGAGTAAATGTGTGAAAGAAAATAATGACGTAAATGAATTTTGTACAAGTTTATAAACGTTTTACTGACAAAAAACCCTAGGCCTATACAATCTTTTAGTTCGTTCCATAGTCATTTTGGGCCTGGCCCTTCCATCCGTTTTCTTTATTTGAGATATATGGGCTTCCCATCCATTTGGGCCATTGTTACTCCATCCGTATCAAATACTTTGTCATATAGGCTAGATATTGGGCTTTGACCCAAAGGTAAATAAACACTTTCTAACATTGGGCTTTTAGGCCCAATAAACTTATGTGGGACCCACTTGACCTCAAACTTGAGTCCGTAAATAGAATCGACTTGACTTTTGGCTTCCTCGATCTTTTTCATCAATCTCGTGTCGGTTTTTTTCCGGTTTTTCGTGAACTTGGTACCTACACACATTCAAACGAGAAACAAGCATATACAAGGCATATTTGATATATTTCATGCATAATTTCATTGTTTTAAGCTACTAATGATATGAGTATTTAAGCTCATATCAAATTCCCCCATGCTAAGCAATTGTCGTGTCCTCACGCAATGATAAAATAAAACTATAACTACACCATTATTCAACTTTTTGACAATTTATTTTGCAAAGACATAAAATAACTATAAGGATCATAAAAGCTCAAATAGATTCATCGTCCTCGACTTTTCACTTTTCCATGCCAAGTGCAAAAAACAAGATCATTGTTATTATAAGTTGGTAAACTAACACGAACTCATGTGGGCTAATTAATCACTTAGACTCCCTTATTCCTAGGTGTATCTCTTATATTTTATTGTTGTCTTGAATGATCACGAGGATGCATTGTTGACTTATTTCGATAATTTATTAGGCCGAATATAAAGTGAACGATTTAACCAATAGGTAGCTAAAGGACAAAATCTTTTAAAACTGCTTCTGGGGACTTCATAAAGTTCATATCTTGGCATAACTTGCTTCGCGATTTGAGACCTTTCTCGGACCGATATTTGGCAGTGACTTTATACTTCAAACCTTGAGAGACGTTCATGAAATAATGGTCTTCTCTTCATATAAGAATTTCTTCACTTGAAGTTTTGAGAGATTCATACTTGGACCACGACTTCTTCATTTTTCTCCAATCTTTATTTGAGATTTTGATATACAACGATCCGCCTCCTTTTTGGACTTGGCTTCATTTATCCTCATACCCTATTATGGTCTTTTCGGATAGACTTCTCCATGACTTTTGGGGAGTATTTGCTTTTCATCGTGTGTCTCGATCCTTCATATTGATTTTTGATAAATGATTCTTCACATCACTTGAGATCTTTAGCAATAAAACATAGCCCTCATGTCTTGTTAGGACCTTTTTGGACTCGCCAATCTTCGCATCCCGCTTCAATAAGTTATGCCTTGGCTATGAACTCTAATCCATACCGAGCAACTTTTAAACGATATTGGGCTAGAAGCTAAGTAACTTTTCAAATCGTTCAACCTTATTTATTGCAAATAAAATTGTTAACAAGTGATGGGAGAATAGGCTTATAATTAACTCACATAAATTCCCGAAAGAATACCAAACTTATAATTGGCTCTATCATCTCTTGTTCTCCATATTGTAAAATTCCAAGAATGTGAAATCAATGGATACTTAGCCTATTAAATCAAAGCTTTGGGTTTTCAAGTCATCTATAGGATCTTGCATCTTCTTATACTCTTGCAAGTTTTAGAATTTGCGTTTTAAATTTCCCTTGATAGACGACTTTCTAGGATCAATTATAGGAGCTTGCAAAAAGTTCTTGTTCTTAACTCGTATGAATTAAGACTTTCGCATTTTAAAGCTCCCTATATAATAGCCTAGCAAAACTTAATTCAAATACGTTAAGGAAAAGCTAAGGTTAAAAACCGAGTCGAGTCAAAAACTATCTTTATTTTCACCAACGGAAAGCCTACATTCGTGTCAAAAGCACTTATTTTATTTATTAAAACTTAAAAATAACACTAAAAATTTAAAATTTTATTGAAAAATGAGAAAAACAATACGCTTAGACACGACAATAGCAATTGCAAACGATTATATCGATTGACTCCCCCATGCTAAAACCAAAAATTATCCTTAATGTTTCTTAGCTCAAGAGTAACACCCCCTTGCTAAAACACGAAGAGTCTAACGCAAAATCCTAGCATGGAAAGAGCACGCAAATCTAAAAGCCGTTTATTAAATATGCCTCAAGAAAAACGTTAGTCGATAAAAATCAAGGGTAAAGAGTGTGCCCCTTTTTGGCATTCAAAGAATGGGAGATCAAGTGGACCGGCAAAAACCGAACACGAGAGTCTTCAAAAATTAGGGTCATACCTAAGATCACAACACAACAAAACACGAGCATGAGCTTGAAAGATCAAGCCTTATTAAGTGTTAGAAAATAGAAAGAAGATAGAATGTACTCGTTTTTGTTCACCGAGTCATGAGCTCGACTCGATCCCCGCATTCATTGGTCCTTAGGGAAAGTGGTGAAAACCGGCATATTGGAATAGAAACCAACATAAAGCACGATGCCGGGGTCAAAGATCTCATCCTCGTTGTCGGATGACAAACGAAAGGATAAAACTCCAACACAAATATCTAATAAGAGATAGTAGTCACAATTATTGGAATGAATATAGCATGCTCCCCGAGATAAACTCACACCAAAATGATAGAAAAATCTTTCAATTATTGCATCGGTGAAAGGCCGAGATTTCCCTAAATAAACGACTCCGGGATCGAATACCTCGTCCTCGGTGGAGAAAGGAAAGGATAACACGGTGTCGTCCCCCCATGCTAATCCAAGATCATATAAAGCACATGATAATGATGGGATAAAAATCTCATCCATAGTGGAATCAACATTCTTAGCTTTAACGACCATTTCACCCTTAGAAATGTGATCAATAGGGTCATGGTACTCAATATGAGACTAATGAAAAACCCGCACATTAAGGTCAAAGTGGGTGGGAGGAGGACTTGGAACGACATCATCATCAAGTAAATTCTCTAAAAAGAGAGCGTCCCCCTCCGGTTCGATTTCATCAACACCCGGTGGTATCGAATCATTAAAAGAAAGAAAAGTGTCAATTTCCTCCATAAGCGGATCACTATCCTCAACGGGAATCGGAGATGGAGAGAAAGACTTGGCACTAGGCTTAGAATTCAAAGCCTCGATCCTATAAATGAGAAGATAGACGTTGGATAATTTTTCACGAAGAACCACGTCTTCCACATCTAAATGAGTAAGTTCATCGGAGAACTTCTCAAGGATTGGAATAGTCAAATCAACCTCATTTCCCGGTGGAAATGGGTCTAAAGGAGCAAGTTCAAAAGTGAACCTCTCATAAAACGGATCACTATCATCCTCATTTCCCGGTGGAAATGGGTGAAGAAGAGTAGGTTCATCGGTGAACCCCTCAAAATCCGAGTCGTGAATATCATCCTTATAAGAAAGTTCATCGGAGAACTCCTCATTAGAAAATTCACTAGAAGTAGAATCATCCTCAAAATCTTCATTTCCATCACAATTTTCATCATTAGAATTGGAGAAAATATCAAAGTGAATGGAAGAAGTCGAGTCATCACAATGTGGCAAATCACACATCTCATTGGAAATACCGTCGAACTCTCTCGGGTTTTGGACAAGAATAGTGCTAATATGCTCGTCCCCCTTGCTTAGAGAATTTTCGGGTTCCACGGTGGAAGAATCATAAATAGGATTGGTGTTGTCATGAGAGATTTCCTCATCATCTAGGATGGGAGAATCCTCGGGCTCAATAGCCGGCAAGATACGAATAGGAAATACGATAGCACTAGATGAAGGATGAAGAGCCATAAGATCTCGCAACGAAAGAGTACTATCCTCGTCATCATCCAAAAGAAGAGAACGCTTGATTTCACGATTAGCAAGATATCTTTCTTCCTCTTGAATTTTTTCTTTCTTTCGAATCTCAATGCTTAATCCATTATAATCTTGCGAAAGTTGTCGAATCTTAAGTTCACAATCTCTTCTAAATCCCTCATCAATTATTTCTCCATGAAATCGACGACTTCCTAATTCATTAGTTATGTCATTAATCTCTTGATTAATTTGTCTCTTTTCAAGCAACAAATCTTCAATGCTCTTTTCAACAATTTCAACATTTCTTTGATTCATTGTTTCAAATCGTTCAATATCGAAAGAATATTGTGGAGATTGGTCAAAACCGGAAGGAATCGAATTATAGCAAGGATTAGGCTCATAAAAATTTTGATCTCTCGATTGACAACAAAAACTCTCGTGAGGACCTCCACAATACTCACAACAAAGATATTGTTGTGATAAACTCGGTAAATCTTGTGAATAACAATTATCATTAAAGTTTTGATTGTAGCTCGGTTCTTGCTCGTAATTAAGCGAGAATCGATGCGAACAATCATTACTAAAATGAGAATCGTTCCCACAAAACTCACTCGAGGGTGTCTCGTATGTGGGGTATGGAGGTGGATTGAAATCGAGAGAATTATTCGAATTCGGATTTCCATATGAAGTAATCTCATTACAATAAGGACAAAATCCAACACGTATATCATGACGTAAGTCATTTCCACAACGCTCACAGGTGCACCACCGACATGGTGAAAAACCATATAACGGTTCTCCACACCCTTCACAATTGACGAAAGAATTCATGGAAGAGTTAAAATTTAGAGGGTGAGGAGAAAAAGAATTAAACGTGATAGAGGATTAAGAAGATTATTTTTTGGTATTTTTCATAAAAACGAGAATTTAGAGGATTGAAGAATAGACAAGAAGAAGATTATTTTTGGTATTTTATTTGGTATTGCTCAATCAATAATGATCGATAAAAAAACAAAGAATAAGGATAACTACTATGGAAGTAAATTACCCTCGGTCGACTTTGAAACGATAGGTGAAAACCTAAACGTCTCGAGGTTCAATAAGTAAACAACAAAAATAAGATTTATTACTACTTGAGTCGGCAAACCAATAATAGGTTGTCCCTCTCAATATACGCACAAGCAAGCGGGGAAACGAGGTGGCACAAAGCACTTAAAAACCTTTTCCCTTAGACGACCTTTTATAGCACGTCGCCTTATACCCACCTTATAGTTTGTATAAATCGAGTTCAAACTTCTTATTAGTATTTATCTATTTTGCCTTTTATTTTTGTTTTAGATTCGAATACAATAGCTAGGTGATGAAATCCCAACTAAGGCTTATTTGAAAAGTATGTAAATTTATTGTGCTACGTAATACAATATATTATTCACAAAAAACGAGAAAAACGATACATACTATATATTAGAAAAATAACAAACTTTCCGAGGACGGAAAGGGTCTTCAAATCCACGATCAACAAATCTCCACAAAAGCGAATCGTACACAAGATCCTCGGCAGCGGCGCTAAAATTTTTGATGTGCCATGGATAGTATAGTGATTTATTTGATATACGTTATAGGGTAAATTAGAAAATTACCTTTAGGAAAAAGTAATAGACTAATAATACCAATGGCGAATTCAATTAAACACGTGAGTGAATCAAGTTCGTTGTACACGAAGATCTTATGAATTTGAGACGTTTTGCTTTGATTTGGACAATCGATTTAAATTGGTTTTCGGTTTTTAAACTACAATTATAATTTTTAATTAAATTCCTAAAATGCATGAACCGATTCCTAAAAATAACATTTAAAAGATAATTATTTAAACTATTTAAAATTTAAACTATTTAAAATAAATCTATTTAATTAAAAACTATTTTAAAAACTAAAAATTATAAACTAATTAATCCGTTAAACATCTATTTAAAACTATTTTATTTAAAACAAAATTTACTTAAAACTTATTTATCTAATGACAATTTGAATAAAATACATTTTATTTTTTTATTTGAATTATTTATTTATTCTATTTCATTTAAACTAATTATTAATAACAAATTAAAATAAACTATTTAATTTAAAGTAATTATATTTTTTTTATTTTTTATTTTTATTTATTTATTTTATAACCATTAACTATATTTAATACTGAATTTTTTTTTTACAAAATTACTACTTAAAAATAATTCTAAACGGAATGAAAGTAAAAAAAAACAATGTAACTAAATTAAAACTGCCAAAACTAACCCACTATTTTAATTATACTAAAGGAAACAAAACCAAAAGAGCTCTTAGCTCAGTTGGTTAGCACGTGTGGTGTGTGAAGGGCAGGTCTCGAGTTCGAGACCTGCAATGGGCAGATTTTTTTGATATTATTTCTGGAATTTAAGTTTTAGACAAAGCGATTTCACTAAGTCTAAATATACGTAAATAACCAACACAGATACAATAATCCAAAAATACAAATCAAATCATGTACTTAATTATCATACTGATTAGACTAGTTCTCAAATAAAACAACATTTTGACTCTTATTATCTGGCAAACTTTGAGACATCAGTAAGTGAAGCAAATTCATCAGTCTAGTTTCATAAGAATCTACTCAGATAAAAAGATCAGCAAGCAGTAAACTAAATTAACAAGAACACTACTAAACTAACACTAATTTAATAAACAGATCACAGAAACAAATTTAAACCAATTTAGCAAAAAAACCAAACTAAATCAAATGCAACTATTAAGTTCTATATCAGACGAATTGCAAATCAAACATACCAACGTCTACTCATGGTGCTAACGTGAATCATGGCACAATTTGAATCATACTCAGAAAGAACAA
Source organism: Glebionis coronaria (assembly GCA_025667525.1). Lineage (NCBI taxonomy): Eukaryota > Viridiplantae > Streptophyta > Magnoliopsida > Asterales > Asteraceae > Glebionis > Glebionis coronaria. The sequence goes on along the minus strand of CM046881.1, from coordinate 548,165,730 downwards.
ACAACAATGGTATCAAAAGAATGCTATAATCGCTAGTGTGACTATAATTTCTATCAAACACCAGTCACGCAAACGCCAAACAGCAACTCAAGCAATTATCTAGATAAATCAGCCTTAACAAGTTCTGTTAACAGTTCGTCATCTAGTGAAAATCAGCAGTAAAAAAAACACGAAACAAGACTTGTTGATGGCAGGTATTAATTAAACAAAATAGAGTATCAGTTCTACAAATTATTCAGATTAAAAGGCTATAGCCTAATATAACAATCATTATGTAGAATCATCAAAAGGCTAGAGTTAATTGAATAACTGGTTCGAAACTCAATCCAAACTTACTAAAACATTTGACAGATACAAAGATATTAAATAAAGGTAAATCTGATAAAAACCACACCGTATCTAAGATTAAGCAGCTAAAATATTAAACATGGCAACGCAGATAAAACAACTACTGAACCTAGCACACTCAAATACAGATTCACAAACAGATTTTAAACAAAACAAGCAGCTTACTAAATAGTTTCATCATACAGCCAAAAATCAATTTAATCTAAAAACTTAAGAATAAAACGAGTTTACAAATTTGACGATATCCGTTGAAGCAGAAGTGCGGTGCTGAACCGACTTGGGGCTTAAATCGACACCAATAGACCACCATTTTCGATCCACCATAAAACCCATCGAACATTCACGAACTTCTTGACTCGAGTAATGAACTTTTACCGAACCAACATTAATATTGTTCTAACTAGTGGGGTTAGACTTTATTATTCCCCTTTTTCTAATCTCAATATTCACACAAGCTATGATTAAAACTTATATGAATACTTAGCAGTTATAACATAAACCTTAATATTTAGATTATAATAATTTCAGCAAAAATAATCAAAACACAAGATCAAAAATATTCTGAAACTAAAATTGGTATTTCATTAAATCATAAAAACAGTACAACTTTTAAAAAGAAAGATTACAATATCTAAATCTAAATTAACATTATAACAGTAGAAAAGAAAAAGGGATGCCTCACATCGAAAATAAAAGGGTTTATATAGGAGAGGTAGAGGGTGAGGGGGTGAGTTTGTTGAGGAGGTTTGTTGAGCAGTAAATCATCTTGGCCTTTCATTCTTCTCTTCTCTCTCTTCTCTTTGATCAAGCGGTGAAAAATCAATCTTCCATCACACGGATACCCAGCGTGGCTTAATCTGTGTTTCTTGTGCTACCTTGATGCTGAGGTGGTTCTTTTCTATTGGATGATTGGGGAAAATGAGATGTTACTCCCAATCATATGATGCCACGTTCCCAAGCTTCTCCACTCCTGCCTTCCGAAATTAAGGGGGTTTTATTCCCACTCGTGTGAATCAACCGTGGGAGTAAAACCCCCCAAATAATATCAACTATTTATTTAACTAGGGTTTTGGAACAGTGCTTATGTTCGTCTGGTTTTCTTTGGGAGTAAGGTGAGAGAGAAAGAGGGTGCATAGGATATATCGAAACTTATTATGAAAGTGAGTGGGTGAGGAGTAGTCGGTTTTATTTATTGTGGAGTAAATGTGTGAAAGAAAATAATGACGTAAATGAATTTTGTACAAGTTTATAAACGTTTTACTGACAAAAAACCCTAGGCCCATATAATCTTTTAATTCTTTCCATAGTCATTTTGGGCCTGGCCCTTCCATCCGTTTTCTTTATTTGAGATATATGGGCTTCCCATCCATTTGGGCCATTGTTACTCCATCCGTATTAAATACTTTGTCATATGGGCTAGATATTGGGCTTTGACCCAAAAGTAAATAAACACTTTCTAACATTGGGCTTTTAGGCCCAATAAACTTATGTGGGACCCACTTGACCTCAAACTTGAGTCCGTAAATAGAATCGACTTGACTTTTGGCTTCCTCGATCTTTTTCATCAATCTCGTGTCGGTTTTTTCCGGTTTTTCGTGAACTTGGTACCTACACACATTCAAACGAGAAACAAGCATATACAAGGCATATTTGATATATTTCATGCATAATTTCATTGTTTTAAGCTACTAATGATATGAGTATTTAAGCTCATATCAATTTTGGTTGTCTGTAACAAAACAGACCACGAGCTTGGCCACTGGCACCTTCAATTCCATTGAAACTGCACCACAGATTCAGTTCAGTTTTACGTAATTTACATGCAAGTAACTTAATATTTGCAAAGAAATAGATTATTTGTTGTTTGGATATATGTTAGGATGTTCTTTCTTATGTTTGGTGGTTTCGAGTTGTCTGTTCTAACTTTTAAAACGTATTGAATCAATAAAAAAATATTCATAGAATTGGTAAGTATTTGTTTTTTTTAATTGTGTTTGATGAGAATCATATAATATTGGACATTAGGAAAGCGGACCTTCTGACTTTACTTTTGAATATCTTGAGCATGAATTCTAAAAGCAGATGATGAGATTATATCGAGGATGAAGAGATTGTTAGACCCAAGGAGGTTAGTGATTATGTTATTTTGAAAGTATATTAACTATTAAGCGTCTACAATAATTTTGGCATATATGGCACTAGATAAACATTATGGCTTTTTTTATGTATTAAACAATAGGCGGTAAATAAATTCGTTTTAGATTTCAAAATTTTCTTTTTTATGTATTAAAAATGTATACAACGGTCTTTGGAAGTTTGAGCTTGACTTACGATGCTATAGTCGAGATTTTGAATTAAGTAGTGGTGTTGCCACTTTTATTGCTAAATATGTGGCATCGTTTCGTATGACTAGCTAGAGTTGGTGCCACTGTGTATGTAAAAATCTTTAAAACTAAGACTCAAAAGTGACATGAAATAATATGATTGATCACAATAACATTGATTTTCATGAGACAATTAGTGTCGATGGAAAGCTTTCATTAATAGCTCCATTATTTATGTATGATCTGTGCGAATGCCTGCTGCTAAATTTTACAAGGTCTTGTCTGTAAATCTGTAATGATACACAAAAGAACTGATGCTAATTGCTTAAATGTGTCGTCTAATTCAAGACCAAAGTTTTTCTTTTGATTAATTGGAGGCACTTCTTTTCCTTTTGATCATCATCAAAACCAGTTTTTTTGCAGCTAACATACTTTAAATGCAGTTTTAAAACGTCATTCCACATATCAAATCGTTCCGCTGCTTCCAGATTCCATGAAACATGTACAGTACTACAATGTTAGTTTTGGCATTATAAAGTTTACTGATCGGCGTAGGTGACCTAAGAACGATTTTTATTTTATATGTCATTAAAATGAACATAAATCCCACTTTAGAACAGTCAAGCTTAAAGTCCTTACATCAATAATGTTGATCATCTCCTATCTATAAATTTATGAAACACAAATGAAACAAAAGTTATTTTACTTATACCAGTTAAAAAGTTAATTCCTGTCTTTGCTATGGAGGATGCATAATATCGAACATTTATTCCAACTGCAGCATAAGTAAACATACAATATGAGTTCGGGATACTACTATATGGAACCTGTAAGACAACAATCAATGCAAATTTAAATTTTATGAAGTTCCTTCAAGTATAAAGGACATGTGCATACAATATAAGTTCTGCAAATTAAGTATGCACACACTCTTTCTACAAATAATCCTTACTCCTGATAGGGAAAAAAAGCTTCAGAAAAAACTATAGGCGTGTTAAATATATATTGACATCAAATGATCAATAAGACAATTAGTCAATAACCAGGTTTCACTAAGGCGAGTTTGGTAAGTTCTTTTAGATTTTTTTATATTACTAAGAAACATTTTTATATTATTCTTTAAGCATAAATGAAAGCGAAATGCACTTTCTTGATGGCAGTTTACGGAGGTAGGCGTAGAAAGTAGAAACCCGCCAACACCTTTGAGATCCCTAAGCAGCATACCCGTGCAGGTAGATGAGGTTGGCTTTCCTTTTTTCTTTCTTAAACATATTTTAGTCGTGATAAAGGAAAACTTCATCCCGTGATACATTTGAAACTTGAGTATATAGCTGGAACCCGGAAACTCATTTCACAAGAAGGATTTGGATTGTGTGTGAGTAAAGTTATTTAGAAAGTGTCATGATTTTTATTGGGTCATACAAGCTGAGAATGATTAAGCTTGCCTTTTACGGCTTATGATCAAAGTCTATTAATCATCTTGAAAAGCAAAAGCTTTCACGAAACTCCTTAATTGCTTAGGGTCGAGCGGATAAGCAATTCCAAACACCCAATTTAAGAATTGTATACTTCTATTTATGTACTTCAGTTAGTTCTTTCCTTTGTAGCTTATCCAGTTGTTTTTTATTTTGCCTTTCTAATTTGAATTTGTTTATCTAAGTATCTATAGGAATCTTTTCGTGAGATAGAAAGTGGGCCAAAGCATTTAAAAACTAGGGTGAGCATATATAGTCCGGTTTTGGTTTCATATTTGATAACAAGACCAATACTCATATCAGAGGGGTACCTGATTGCTTCAAGGACAAAGGTAAAATTTTCTGACGCCACGTCACCACATGTAGTATAAAGTTACTTACATACGATACATGATGACATAAAGCTAAAAGTATGGCAAAAATACAACTACCATAACCAGATCAGAAGTACCACCTATTTTTGTTAAGAATCATGCATAAATTATTAGCAACTAACTATCCTTTGGTTATTTGTTTTGGGAAGTGCTTCAACTTTTTCTTTGCTCAAACTTTAAGATAGCTATTTAGAGATGACGGGACTGTAATTGCCTCAATTCATCAACCAAGCTATGGAGTTTTTGAACTGTTATTTTGGGACACAACGTCAAACCGTGCAGTAATGAACAACAAAGTCCAGACTTCGGAAATTACAAACCACACAGCCAGAAAGGACACTAAGTATTCACGTTATATAACCTATAAGACTTATAGATCATTATGGTAATGCATTTTACCTCGAACCCAAAACGGTGTCACTTTACGGCTTACATCTTTTTGATCATTTTTATTATCCTTTATAGTCTTTTGTCCAAAGGAAATGAATGAAAAATATCTTTACCATGAAGAAAAGACAAAATTAAGATGACACCTATATGGAAGTGCGTGTGCCCACTGAAAAGTGCAAACTACACATGCTCATACTTGTATATGGAAATTGTGGCAATATACAGATCCATATTGTACTGATAATTCAAGATGTCCTTTTTTGCACCTATCAATAACTTTTTGTCAATCCAAAATTCCAATATAAATTATTTAAAAAGTAATTAGAAGTTCATGTGTACTTGCACTGAGACTCTGAGTGGTATATGAGTCACTGAATAGATAAGAGAAATTTTTGAACATGTAAGTTATTGCTCTAAACTTGACAAGTAATGTGTAAAAATTATCCTCGACTACATAAAGTTAAAAATTGGGCTGCATCATTGTACTAAATACAAATATTACTTCCCATTGAAATTTTGACAACTTTATATTCTATCTAGAAAAACCAAACCATCGGAAACGGTCATGGGGATAGTCCAGTTAGGCTGTTTATATATGAGTATGAGACTCGGCCTCCACGGATAACCTAAACAAGGAAAACCTTATACGTTTATTATTAAAATATCTTCCATACTATACGGACTCACCCTAAAAGGGTGTGTTATTATTGCTGGATTATCTTTCTTAGATAATCCAAACACCCTTTTAGTAATTTTTCTCAATCTTTAATGTTTATTGTTAGATGAAGAAGCTCTAATCCGTGTTGTAGTGTCTACTTTCTTTAGAACTGTGTATGTTGGGACATGTTTATATGTCAAATCATTTTTGTGCATTCAGCTCATACACACAAGTTTATATGTTTATATGCATGATGGTCTCTTATTTAACATTGTGATGATGGCAGCCTATGCTTCAAGAGGTCGGAAAGCAAAATCCTCAATTGGTGAGACTTATCCAAGAGCATCAAGTTGATATTCTTCACTTGATGAATGAACATGTTGAATGCAGAGAGTAAGTTATGTTGGGATTAAAATGTGCTAAGTCACTGAGAAGTTGACACGAGTAATTTGGATGCTGACAAGAGTAAACGAGGCGCTGACAGATGAGCACTGACAATAATTATTCAAGCGCTGACAAGAAGAAGTCCAACCACTGATAGGAATACTTAGTCAACACGTTTTATATTTGAAGTAAAGATATGATCAATATTGTATTTTCTATAATTATCTTTACCTAGAATAGTTGATAGGTAAACCTTTGTACACGACTCCTTGTGTTATAAAAGAAGGTCGTAGGGTTCATAGTATATACACATTATTAAGTCTTAATAACTTTCATTGTAAGCAAGTTCGATTATCAATCAAAAGTGAAAGTTTGGTTTACTTTGTTTGTTTGTTCTTTGTTCTAAGTGTTAATTCCGCATAACACTTAGATTGTTAAATACAACAAAGTTTCTCTAAGTGTTAATCTTGATTTAATCTCGTTTAACACAAAGCTAATCGATCTAAGTTTGGGATCAACAAGTGGTATCAGAGCTTGTTGAGGAACTTGTTGAATCCAAGATCGTTAGACTCAAACAGTCGAAACCGTTTTATCTAGGATAACCATTATTCATATGATGAATCATAGCAGAATAGAACAAGATGTTTAACATGACGAAAGATTCCCAAAGAGGATTTGTATTAATCATTAACACAAATCACTCTAGGTGTGTATACATTGAATCCTACACCTGGAGATCATAATAGCAGTAGGTTACATTTGTGTAGTAGGAAGTAGTGAATAAAACCTATGCCTGGTGGTTCCTTTTATAACTTAAGGAACCCAGGGATACATGGAAAATAAATAAAGTATTAATGACTAAACCAAACTGACTTATTCATTCTTATCCCGTGTTGACCAAATCTTCATACTTATCACTAGCAGTGGGAAGTACACTAGCAGGGGCAAGTACTCCAGCAGGGGGAACTTGCTCTAGCAGGGGATAGTACTCCAGCAGGGGGAACTCCAGCAGGGGCTCCAGCAGGGGGAACTCCAACAGTGGGAATTCTAGCAGTGATAATGTTCTATTTGGTCTTTCTTGTTTCCATAGTGTTTGACTCATCAACTTTTGACCCAACAATCTTCCCCTAGTTGATGATGTCAAAACACTTCCCCTTAAAGATACAACACCAAAGATCAACAGGTTGAACATTCTTTGTAGATAACTTCCCCTTTTTGACATGATCAAATAGGGGTCTTCTATGTGAACAACCTTGATTTTCAACTACTACTAACCAATATCATACATCAAACCCAAGTATTCTACTTTTCAAAATACCCTCCATGAAGCACATAGGGAACACCTCCTAATAAAAAAATGATTTTGAGCAGTAGATACTCACATTAGTTGTAGTAATACCAATGAACAGTAGCAAAAATCTCCACCTTGATGTCATATGTAAATGATTAACACTTGAACAAATGAGCTTCCCCTTAAAGTGTGCTAACCATTTCTTTTGATCAAAAGTAGATGTATCAACCATAAGAAGCAAACAAAGAACTAACCACTTGTAGAAACAAATACTATGTAGTACCATCCATGATGAGAGCAGCACCAGAAATTAGCATGTAGTGCCATCTTTTAATGACTAATAGTATACGTACCCAACCAGTAGTAACTTTGAAGAACAACTTTATTATGGTTGAATAGAACAAATAAGAACGACTTTTGTCAAGCATCTTGAATCTTCAAATTCTGTAGGCTTTATGTAATGATTACATATGAAGAAAATTGATTATAACTTACTTGATGATAAAGAAGAATAACCCAAACTTGCATTTCATATCTTGTACTAACCACGTGACAGAGAGGGGAATATACTAAATCCTCATTTTTCATGAACATGAGACACTGAGCACAATAATGTAACTCCTTCAAGTGATAGGAAATATGTGCATAGAGTACCATAAGAAAAATCACACATTCCTAGATCTTTGTATCACTTTGTCACTAGGTGTTTAAGCATAAAACACATACCCGCGAAAATCTACTTCGTCTTCAAATAAATAATAAGAACTTTTCTTCGTAATCAATAAAATTAAATCAAGCCTTTATACCTTTAAAACCAGTTGCTGTGAATATGCCAAACTCCAAAATACTGCTGTCCCAAAATTCATATCTGACAGCAGGGGGAACTTTCAAAAACAGTGGGAATCTATTAATGAAAGCAGTGGGATCTATTGAAGGCAGGGGAACGTAGCAGGGGAAACTTTTAATGAAAGCAGTGGGAACTTTTTCAAACAGCAGGGGAACTTTTAATGCCACTGTTTAGCTATTAACCATCGTTTTGTGCAAACACCACTATCACAGCTGTTATACCCATTTGAATAAATCTGATGTTGAAGTGGACCATATACGTACAAGTACTAGCAATCCATGATCACCATCATTAATAACTCCTTGGTGACTTGACTTCACGTGAATTAGAAGACAGGGACTAGTATTTATAAAATACTTTTCCACTACTAATCCCTCATGTAATTAATAACTCCAATTGTTGAAAAGTTGCACCACACGTGCACACTAGACAACAATACTACCCTTCATTCCTCCATAGACTAATCAATATGATTTCACACGTCCTTATCTGTCCCTGCAACGCATCTGTGACACATAAAAACCGAACAAAACATCACGTGAAAGTAACTTACTTCAATGGCCATGAGAACCAAACACAATATTGTATATTGGATCTATAAATATCCATCCCACGTGACCAATTAATAGATTGGTTGTCCCATCTTTTCTTAACATCTACTCCACCGTCCCTTTTCAAAGTGGGACCACAAAAGATATATGTTGCATTTGACGTCACGTGAACACAAACGCTTTCTTTGTGGCCATATAGCAATCAATGTTTGTCGCATATAGATCAGAACATCATTCATTAATTCTTGGATCAGAGTATGATATTAAACGAATACCTTTATTCGTCTCATACGTCTTGTTCAGAAACCTATGTCACAGCTTCAATAATCAATTAACAAGGGTTTTAACATAAACCTTAAATCTTCACAGCAACAAAATTAAACATCTTAATTTTCCTAGATATCAAGAGCCACCCGCTCTGATACCACTTGTTGAATCCAAGATCGTTAGACTCAAACAGTCGAAACCGTTTTATCTAGGATAACCATTATTCATATGATGAATCATAGCGGAATAGAACAATGATTAGAACAAGATGTTTAACATGACGAAAGATTCCCAAAGAGGATTTGTATTAATCATTAACACAAATCACTCTAGGTGTGTATACATTGAATCCCACACCTGGAGATCATAATAGCAGTAGGTTACATTTGTGTAGTAGGAAGTAGTGAATAAAACCTATGCCTGGTGGTTCCTTTTATAACTTAAGGAACCCAGGGATACATGGAAACTAAATAAAGTATTAATGACTAAATCAAAACTGACTTATTCATTCTTATCCTGTGTTGACCAAATCTTCATACTTATCACTAGCAGTGGGAAGTACACTAGCAGGGGCAAGTACTCCAGCAGGGGGAACTTGCTCTAGCAGGGGATAGTACTCCAGCAGGGGGAACTCCAGCAGGGGCTCTAGCAGGGGGAACTCCAACAGTGGGATTCTAGCAGTGATAATGTTCTATTTGGTCTTTCTTGTTTCCATAGTGTTTGACTCATCAACTTTTGACCCAACAGAACTTTGATCTAACAGAACAGTAAAACTTAAAATCACCAGAAACCCTAAAACCAACAAGATGTCTACCACAGAATCTTCATCCTCATCAAATCACAACCTAAAAATCCCTATGCTCGACCCTGACAACTTTGAACAATGGAAGTTCAATTTTGAACAATATCTTCAAGTGCATGACCACACTCTTTGGGAAGTTATTAAGTATGGCAATCAATTCGATAAAGCAGCCAGAATTACTACTGGTATTGCAGCAAGAACTGCAACTGCTAGTTCAACTGATGCAGACCTTAATGAAAGACCTGAAGATGGAAGGGATATCTCAACTGCTGATATAGCCTTGAGAAGGAATGACATGAAGACGTTGAACATTATTAAACTCTCATTGGGTCCAAAGAATCAACACAAATACAGAAGTTTTGATTTTGCTAAAAAACTTTGGGCAACTTTTCAAGTTACCTATGGTGGTAATGAAGATACTGCAAAAGAAAGGAAGAAACAACTTTTGAGTGAATATGATGTATTTAAGGCTCATCCCAATGAGAAGCTAAGTGAGGTGAGAAGTAGGATTCTAGACATCACTATCAAGTTGTCTTTTATGGGAACAGAACATGATGATGCTGATATCATTGCTACATTCCTTAGAGGACTTGGTGATGCATGGAAATTTAAAGCCAGATCAATCATTGCCACAAATGCCCATAAGAGTGCTTCCTTTGATGATGTCTACAATAAGCTAAAGATCTTGGAGAATGAGACCTTACTTGAACATGGAAGCAAGTCAACATCTGGGAACATGGCTTTCATCTCACATAGTGAAGCTCAAACCATTAAAAGAGACTCATATGTACATCCTGTTACTGGATCAACTTTTGTCAGTGGTGGATCAACCTTTGTCAGCTGCTCAAATTTTGACGCTGACACATACAATGTTGACTCACTAAGTCTTAAACCTGCTGGTATTGATTTGGACATAGTATGTGCATACATTGCTACCTTGCCCAATGGCTCCTTAGTTTCCTATGAGGATCTTGAGAAAATTAGTGATGCTGATCTAGAAGAGATGCATATCAAGTGGAATATGGCACTTGTAAGCATAAGGGCTAACATATGGAACATGACGTTTGGAAGAAAGATGACTTTTAATGCTAAAGACACAACTGGATTTGATAAATCCAAGGTTGAGTGCTATAACTGTCATAGGACAGGACACTTCATGAGCGAGTGCAGATCTCCAAGAAGATCTGATGCTGGAAAGACTTGAAGCCAAATTATCAAGGTCGAAGATGCTAAGCCAAAGGCTATGGTCGCCATGTAAGATATTAATGGTGTTGGATGGGACTAGAGCTTTATGGCAAAGGATGTGGTAGAGAATAAGGTTTTGATTGCTGAGAAGGAAGAAGAAAAGCATGTTCACTTTGCTCTCATGGCCAACTCCTCATCTTCATCAGATAATGAGGTATATGATGATGCTTTCTGTAGTAAAGGGTGTAGATTAAACACTGAAAAGTTTAACAAATAAAATTTAAAGTTAAAAGCAGATGGTATAGACATAAGCACTAGGCTTGCAAACTATCGAATGGCACTTGCACAATCTGAAACGACGATAGAGGACTACAAGAAAATGGAATTTGACCTAAAAGATCAAATTAATGTTTTGACTACAAATCTTAAAATTAGTAATGAACTTAGGGATAGTCTAATGAAATCTAGAGCAGATGTGAACTTATGTTAGAAGAAGCCATTAAGGATAAAGAAAATGTAGGGCTAAACATTGAAAAGTTTGATAAAGCTAGTCAAAACCTAGAAAAGTGTGTTGGTGAACAAAGAGACCTTAGGGACAAGTCTGGGATTAGGATGAATGAATATGTTGTTGTTCCACTACCTGCTAGGATTTTCTATGGTGTTCAGAGAAAATATCTCTCTTGGACTGGTATCCCAGAACTCTAAGAAGAGAAATTTATTCCTCCACCTAGAGTGCTTACCCCAGTTGAGGAATATGAACAAAAGGTGACTGATCTTGAACAGTGGAAACAGCCAACCCTTTTCTTTTTATTAAGGGTGGAATGCTTAGTGAGAGTCCATTTGTGCCTACACCCATTCCTATGACCAACCCCACTACTGGAAAAACCATTAACCTTGGCTCACCAATTAAGAGAAAACCTACTGTTAAATATGCTGAAATGTATAGAAAACCTGGGTCACCCCAAAGCCAAGCTAGTGTTAATGGGACAAGGTTCTTTCAATCTATACCTAAGGTTATGTCTAGAAAGCTTGTTACACATGTGGAAGTTTTTCTCATTTGGCCTATAAGTGTGTCCAGTGGCTCTAAATCCACCACTGACAATAGGTCAACCATGGTCAAACCCAGAACTTTTGTCCAACCAATCCTACAAGTCATTAGACCAACTCCCTTCTTTTCTAAAGGGATAAATACTCATGGACAAAGGCCCTTTCAAAAGACCAACACTTGGTCTAACAGACAATGGGTTCCTGTAGCAAACCCTAATTTGGGCGCTGACAAGAACAAATTCAGCGCTGACAGTAACAAATTCAACGCTGACAGGAACAATTTCAACGCTGATAGCTCCAAGTTTGGTATGAAAATGCCACAACAAGCTGCTGTTAGACCTTGTGTAACAATAGGTACTTACAACCTAAGGGAAAGGGGTCTAAAGCTTCATCTAGTTTGACACGGAGACCTTAACAAGACCAAAACCCTAATTCTGATGGAATTTATATGACATACAACATATTTAATTATCTTTAAAAGGTCAGTACTAAACTAATTGGGGTAAACTGGGTGTTCAGGCCACAAAGGGATGAACAAGGGGTTGTTACAAGGAATAAGTCTGTTCTTGTTGAACAACTACATGAATCTAAGTATGTACAGGCTTGGGTTCCCAAAGAAAACTAATTTGTTTTCTTTATGTGTAGGGCATTCAAAAGCAGGTCAATGATCATGGATATTGGGACAGTGGATGCTCTAGGCACATGACGGGGAAGGAAGATTATTTGACAGATTTTACCCCCATTAAAGATGGTGACAAAGTGTACTTTGGAGGAGGCTATGGAACTATATCTGGCAAAGGCACTCTTATCACCAACAACTTACGTTTTGAAAACGTTTTTCTGGTAAAGGAACTTGATTATAACTTGTTTAGTGTGTCACAAGTTTGTGACAACAAAAATAAAGTTCTTTTTACTGATACTGAATGCTTGGTGTTGAGTAAGGATTTTAAGATTCCTGATGAGAAGTTTATTGAATATAGAACACCTAGGCATAAGGACATTTGTAATGTTAATCTAAAAGAGATTAAGATGAATAAAAATCTGTCATGTCTTTATGCTAAAGCATCAGTTGATGAAAGTAATCTATGGCACAGAAGGTTAGGGCACATTAATTTTAATAATATTAATAGACTTATGAGATATGATCTTGTTGATGGTTTGCCTTCAAAGGCTTTCCACAATGATCACTCTTGTGTTGCATGCCTTAAAGGCAAACATCGTGTGCATTCTAGTTCTAAACCACTTCACTTGCTACATATGGACTTATTTGGCCCAACTAACATAGAAAGTCTAAATGTTAAATCTTACTGTTTTGTCATAACTGATGATTTTTCTAGGTTTACTTGGACTTTCTTTTTGGCCTTAAAAAGTGATACTGCCAAGGTTTTGATTAATTTTATTACCCAAATTGACAAGAAAACAAGTAATAAGGTTAAAATTCTTAGAAGTGACAATGGTGGTGAGTTTAGAAATACTTTGTTAAATACCTTGTTGTGCTGATAAAGGGATTTCTAGGGAGTTTAGCATAGCCAGAACTCCACAGCAGAATGGAGTAGCTGAAAGAAAGAACAAAACACTAATAGAAGCAGCTAGGACCATGTTAGAAGATGCTAAGTTTCCCATTGCTTTTTAGCCTGAGGCTGTGAACACGGCTTGTTTTGTTCAAAATAGAGCCTTGGTCAACAAAATCCATAATAAGACACCTTATGAGCTATTTTGGAACAGGAAGCCTAATATAGATTTTCTTAAACCCTTTGGATGTCATGTAGCGATCTTAGATACTAGGGATGCCCTAGGTAAGTTCAATGCAAAAGGTGATGAAGGATATTTTGTGGGTTATTCTATGAATAGTAGAGGGTACATGGTTTACAACAAGAAGGAAAAACGCATCCTTGAAAAGGTGCATGTTAAGTTTTTAGAAAGTAAACATAGTGATCCTGAGAATAGACCAGATTGGTTATTGATTTGGAACTATTATCTAGGACCTTGAATTATATTCCTCTTACTAATCCAGACATTGTGAAGAAGAATTCAAATGTCTTGGAAGAACCTATTGTTGAGATTTCAGGTATACAGGTTGCTAAAGAAGAAGGATCACATGCAGTTGAGCCAACCCCCATACTTGATTATGTTACCATTCCTATATGGACTGATGGGTTTATGCAAGCATCTGCTGCTGCTGGAAAGGAGGAAGAAGGGCCACAAGAAAAACCAGTTGATGAAACCATGCATGCATCTTCAGACGCTGACAAAGCCAATTCAGACGCTAACAACCTGTTTGGAAATATATTCTCTTTTTCCAACAGAAATACTGTTGAACATGTTGAAGATCCCATACTCAATTAAGAGGTCAATTCAAGTGAGGATGGGAATGGCAATGAAGATGATATTGGCAACATGGAATATGCTATACAAGATAATTCACTATTTGGGGGGAGGAATACTTACAAAGGTGGACAAAGATCATCCGCCTTCCCAAATAATTGGTGATATTCAGACTCCTGTTCAAACAAGGAGAACTCATCAGACTCAAGGTGGTTTCATTGCCAATATTCCCAAGAAGGAAGATACCCCTCTTGTGCAAGCACGTTTGTTTGCCTGTTTTTTGTCACAAAAGGAACCCAAGAAGATTTTTGATGCTCTTAAAGAATCAAGCTGGGTTGAAGCAATGCAGGATGGGCTTCACCAGTTTGCAATTCAAGATGTGTGAGATCTAGTAGATTGTCCAAGGTATGTCAGACCTATTAGGACACGTTGGGTTCTAAGGAATAAAAAGGATGAAAGAGGCATTGTGGTCAGAAACAAGGCACGTTTAGTTGCTCAGGTTTTGAAGATTCAGAGCATCCAGACAAAGTGTATAGATTCAAGAAAGCAATATATGGACTTCATCAAGCCCCAAGAGCATGGTATGGTACATTATCCACCTACATGGTGGAAAAGGGTTTAAGAGGGGCACCATAGACCAGACACTATTTACCAAGAAGATTGGTAAGGATTTTCTTCTTGTTCAGGTCTATGTGGATGATATTATCTTTGGTTCATCTAATTCAAAGATGAGTAAAGACTTTTCCAAGCTCATGACAGACAAATTCAAGATGAGTGCAATGGGCGAGATGAACTTCTTTCTAGGTTTACAAGTACAACAGAAAGAAGATGGTATCTTTATCTCTCAAGACAAGTATGTGGCTGAGATCTTGAAGAAGTTTGGTTTTTCTCCTCATGAAAATCGGGCTAGCACACCCATGGATAGGGAACACCATTGGGGAAAGACTGGAGATGGAAAAGATGTGGATGTCAGGCATTATCGATCAATGATTGGTTCATTGATGTGTCATACAGCCTCTAGACCTGTAATAACTAGATTTTACTTAGTTATAAAAGAGTTATCGTCCGATCTTTTCGAATTGACTATTGGTGAATCGTTCGACTCAGTCAATTCTTGGTGGAATATAAGGGGAAATGTTATCTATTATAAACTAAAGTAAAATGAAAATTTAGATGTAAATGAAAATGTAAAAGCAAATGTAAATGTCGTTAAGTAAAAGTGGAAGCTTGAAATTTTAAACTAAAATTAATACTTAAAAGTAAATGACGAAAAATTAAAAACTTTAAAAAGTAAATATTAAAACTATAAATTTAAAAACTAAAAATTAAACTTTATAAATTTAAACTTGAAAGTAAAAATTACAATAGAAACTAGGACTCCATCGGAATATGGATATAATAATACAAGCATCGGAATAAGCAAAACAAATCTATCGGAATAATAACAAGCAAAACTGAAACTATCGGAATATAGTAAAGACAAAACTATCGGAATAACCAGGAAAGAAATCTATCGGAATGTATAAAGACAAATCTATCGGAATAAGTGAAAAGGACAACTTGTGGCTGTTGAAATTTTGGCAGCACTTCGTCTAAATAAAGCCTTAAGACCCGTCGCAATGTACGATCGCAATCACGACCGGAATAAGGGGGGAAAAACCGTCGGAATCTCAAAACCCTATTCCGATGCAACGATCGGAATAATAGTGAAATCTGTCGGAATCCAAAGCCCCTTTCCGATGGTTGAAATACGCAATAAGCACACCAAATAAGCAATGATTCAATAAGCACTAATAGAAACTCGACCAAATGAATATTAGGAAGAACTAAATAAGCTCAAATAAGGAACTTTCTAAACACTAAATAAGCAAACCTTTTAGGCAAATTTAAATCAAGAACGAAACTTTCGAAAAGAAAACTTAAAAGTAAATAAGCTAGATACAAAATAAGCCAATAAGCATGTCAAGCTCAAAGCTCAATTCGTATCAAAACTTAGAGATGAATAAAAAGACAAACTTTTTAATCAATCAAACATCAAGCTTAAACAAAATCAAAGATTCTTTCAAATCAAACATAAATAAAAATCAAGAAAGGTAGAAGAAGATGATTGTAAAAAGCTTGAAATAAGATGAAGATTAAAGATTCAAAAGTACAAGATTAAAGATTAAAGATTAAGAGAACTTGAAAGAAAAGCTTAAGAACATGAAATAAATCTAGAGAGAGAAAGTAAAACTACACTACTCCTAATCTAAACTAACTAACCACCTCTTAATAACACATTAGGAGGTTATTTATAGGAGGAGTAAAATGTTGATGCTTTCTTCCTTCTTTCTTCTTGTCTCGACTCGATTTAAATTCTTTGTCTTTCTCGACGTCGTCTCGGGATTTGTCGATATAATTTGAATCTCGTCTTATAATTTTCTTCTTTAATTAGACTTGGTTCTTCGACTTCATTAAACTTCCGTCTTTAGATTTTTTCTTCGATAAAAGCCCGTGAAAGACCGTGTTTTCTTCCCTTTTCACTTTTTGATCCTAAATCACAACAAAAACACAAACCACACATAATTCCGACATTTACGACATAAAACACACTTTTTAGCTTGGTTATTGTTATAATTAAGTGGTAAAAGGATGTGTTGGAAATACGTTTTACGTATTAAGAAGGATCGGTCACTCCAACGATAGTCCATGTAATAGCTCGTAGTTTAGTTACGTGTCTTTACTTAACAAACAACACCAAGCCTAGCCTACAACATGTGTAGGCCGGCCCAAATGTAAGCCCAAGCCCATGACAAGGGCTTGGGTATATAAACCCTCTCCTTAGATGGAGAGGGTGTGTGTTCCTCATTTTTACACATAGTGAAAAAGTGTTTTTCTTTCACTTTCTCTCTCTAAGTGTGTGTGGAGAAAAATTAATTTCTCATTGTAAGGATAAGTTTATCATCGGCGATAAACTTTCCTTTATTTGAAAATCGGGTCATCATCTGATATTTAATGATGAACCATATACACGAACTTAAAGAGACGAAAACAAAGTCAAAAGATCAAAAGTGTGTCATGTTCACGAAAACCGGCTAAATCGTCACGAGATTAAAGAAAAATCAAGGAAGCCGAAAATCAAGTTCAAATTTGTTCACGGATTCAAGTCTTTGAAGAATTTTTATCTTGTGGGTCCCACATCTCACCATCTTTCTATCTCTTTCTCTCTCTAAAAACATAAGCAAGATTTACATATCCTACAAATGGTATCAGAGCCATGGGATGATTGTATTGTTCATGTGTTTGTGTTCTTGATTCATACGCCATTTTTGATCCATTTTCACACGTCCAAATTTTTTTGTGTGTTTTTGATGGTTTTTTCTTGATAAAAATCTTCTACATAATTGTGGTAGGGATTTGGTATAGTTACTCCCACTAAAGCGAAGAAAGCGTGCCCTTTAACTAGGAGTACCAAGGCTACCAAAACACAAGCGTGTCCTTTAACTAGGAACACCAACACTACTGTAGGAACAAAGTGCCCTTTAACTAGGTCTACTCCCACTGTAGTGCCCGCGGATAATCCAAAACCTAAGAAAGTTGGAACTGTAAAACCTGTTAGTGCTAAAACTCACATTAGAAAATACAGGAAATCTAAGGGTCACAAACATGTTAGCAATTCTGATAATCTTATATCTGTATCTGCTAACACTCAGGAACCAATAGCTTCCAATGCATTGTCTACTGTTGTTACTGAAAACAGGTGGTCCAAATTGTTCTCTGGTATTTGGACTCTGGTTGCTCCAAGCATATGACCGGAGATCGCTCTCAGCTCAGAAATTTCGTCAGCAAGTTTCTTGGTACGGTTCGATTTGGGAATGATCATATTGCAAAGATAATGGGTTATGGTGAATATCATATTGGGAATGTTATAATTTCAAGAGTGTATTATGTGGAAGGTCTTGGTCACAACTTATTTTCTGTGGTACAATTTTGTGATGCAAACCTAGAAGTTGCTTTTCGAGAGCATACCTGCTTCACTCGTAATTTGGAAGGGGTTGATTTATTGAAAGGTACTCGAGGGAATAATTTGTATACTTTGTCTCTAAAAGACATGATGGCCGCTTCTCCCGTATGTCTTCTCTCCAAAGCATCAAAGACTAAGTCATGGTTATGGCATCGACGGTTATCTCATCTTAACTTTGACGCTATTAATCACTTGGCTAAAAACGAACTTCTTCGTGGTCTTCCTAAACTATCATTTCACAAGGATCATTTGTGTTCCGCATGTACAATGGGGAAAAGCACTAAGAAGTCATACAAACCCAAGACTGAAGACACCAACCAAGAGAAACTTTATCTATTTCATATGGATCTTTGTGGGCCAATGCGTGTTGAAAGTCTTAGTGGCAAAAAGTACATCCTCGTCATTGTCGATGATTACTCTCGGTTTACATGGGTGAAATTTCTTAAAGCAAAAAATGAGTCACCTAAATTCATCATCGGATTTCTCAAGATAATTCAAGTGCGTCTCAACACTACTGTCCGACGCATTCGTACAGATAATGGAACCGAATTTATGAATCAAATCTTGCGTGATTATTATGAAGAAGTTGACATATCTCATGAAACGTCCGTTGCACGCACTCCATAACAAAACGGTGTCGTTGAAAGGCGAAATCGCACACTTATGGAAGCTGCTCGAACGATGTTAATTTACGCAAAGGCTCCATTGTTTTTATGGGCAGAAGCAGTATCTACAGCAATGTACACCCAAAACCGGTCACTAATTCGTAAACGCCATGGTAAAACACCTTATGAGCTTCTCCATGGAAAAGTACCAGATTTATCATATCTTCATGTATTTGGTTCTCTTTGCTATCCAAATAATGATGGTGACAATTTGGGAAAACTTCAACCAAAGGCTGATATTGGTATTTTCATTGGTTACGCACCCGCAAAGAAGGCATACCGAATCTACAACCGTAACTCTCGCAAGATCCTCGAAACTATGAATGTTGATTTTGATGAGTTGACAGTAATGGCTTCTAAGCAAAGCAGCTCTGAACCCGCACTTCATGAAATGGGACCCAGTAACATTAGTTCTGGTCTTGTCCCAAATAACCCTACTTCATCATCATTTATACCACCTACTAGGAATGAATGGGATACGTTGTTTCAACCGTTCTTTGATGAATTCTTTACTCCTCCAAGTATCGTTGCTCCAGAACCTGAGGTAATAGCTCCGGTAACCGAAGTTGTCGCTCCAGCAACCGTTGCACAATCAGATACGTCTGCACCTACAATTGGTCTAGATATACCATCAACAAGTAATTCTCAACCAACACCTGTTTCAACTACCCATGTCATGCCTATTGATGATGAAGAGGATGATAATGATTACGATTTGGAATTCGCTCAAATGCGTGAACTTCCATTCTTTGGTGTACCAATTCCCGACCCTAATCAAGCCGGGTCGTCCACCTCAGAGGAAGCTCCTTCTACAGTTTACTCCAATCCACGTAATCGTGAACATGACAGCAAGTGGACGAAGGATCATCCTATAGATTCTATTATTGGTGACCCTAATCGTCCGGTATCCACACGAAGTCAGCTACAAGAAAATGCAATGTTTTGTCACTTTGATGCTTTTCTCACTGAAGTTGAACCTAAGACATGGCAACAAGCTTTTACTCAATCATGTTGGATAGAAGCTATGCAAGAAGAACTTAATGAATTTATACGTCTTGAAGTATGGGAACTTGTCCCATGCCCGGATCAAGTGCAGTTACTCACTTTGAAATGGGTTTACAAGGTGAAACTCGATGAGTTAGGCAGAATATTGAAGAACAAAGCTAGACTAGTAGCTCGTGGATACAAGCAATTATTGGGCATCGACTTTATGGAATCCTTTGCACCTGTTGCCCGTTTAGAAGCTATTAGACTATTCCTCGCTTATGCAGCCCACATGAATATGATCGTCTATCAAATGGATGTGAAGACGGCATTTCTTAATGGTGAAATCAAGGAAGAAGTCTATGTTCAACAACCGGATGGTTTTGTGAATCCTAATTATCCTAATCATGTGTACAAGCTTAAGAAGGCTCTCTATGGGTTGAAGCAAGCTCCACGCGCATGGTATGATCTATTGTCACAATTCCTCATTACGCAAGGCTTCGCAAAAGGCAAGGTGGATCCCACGCTGTTCATTCAAAAACGAGGTAAAGATATGATTATGGTACAAATATATGTTGATGATATTATATTTGCAGCATCGACCCAAACCTTATCCGACGAGTTTGGGACACTCATGTCTTCCAAGTTTAAGATGTCAATGATGGGCAAGGTATCATTCTTCTTAGGTCTTCAGATATCTCAGAGTCCCAGAGGCATCTTTATCAATCAATCCAAGTATGCCCTTGAATCGCTTAAGAAGTATAAGATGGAATCTTGTGACCCCGTGGATACTCCAATGGTGGAACGAACTAAGCTTGATGTAGATCCACATGGAGTTGCCTTTGATTCGACACTTTACTGTGGAATGATTGGTAATCTTCTGTATATCACAACTAGTCGACCTGATCTTCAGTTTGCTATATGTATGTGTGCCAGGTATCAAACTAGGCCTACTGAGTTACACTTAGCTACTGTTAAAAGGATCTTTCGATATCTTAAAGGAACCATTAATCGGGGACTTTGGTATTCGAAGGACTCTTCTATTGCACTAATGGCATATGTAGATGCGGATCACGCGGGTTGTCAAGATACAAGGCGTATCACGAGTGGAACTTTGCAACTACTAGGAGATCGACTAATCAGCTGGGCATCGAAAAGGCAGAAAAGTGCTGCAATTTCAAGTACGGAAGCAGAATACATAGCTATGTCCGGTTGCTGTGCTCAAATCCTTTGGATGAGATCGCAATTAACCGACTATGGTCTAGGTTTCAACAAAATTCCGATGTACTGTGACAACAAGAGTGCAATTGCCTTATGTTGCAACAATGTTCAATTCTCCCGGTCAAAGCATATTGACATTCGCTACCATTTTTATCAAGGAGCAAGTGGAAAATGGCGTAATAGAGCTTTACTTTGTCCGATCTGAGTATCAATTGGCGGATATTTTCACGAAGGCTTTAGATCGCGCTCGAATTGAATTTTTGGCCGACAAGCTAGGAATGCGAACTTTCTCGCCTGAGACTCTAAGGGAACTGGCAGATGAAGCGAAAGAATAGTGGTGGTACAAATATTCTCCGTATCCTTGGTGATCATTTGTATATATTGTTTATATCTTTATCCACAAAAGCAAAATACAAAAATATAAAACCATATAAAAACCATAAAAATTGAAAAATCTAGAAAAATCCAAAAACATTTTTACTTTATTTTTTAAAGGCATGTCTTTTGGTACGATAATATTTACGGCCTTAGAAATGTTGATTAATATCGACACGGCGCCATAAATAGAGTTCCTACAAAAGTTGTAAATATTTCATAAAACATGCCTAAATGGCTTGTAGTTATTTCAGACTGCAACCCGGTTTTCATATTAAAGTCAAGTATTTCTTATGAAAGCTTTGGCTAACAATGGAAATTAATTTTCTCGGGCAAGGTTTACTTTTAAACCTTGTAAGGGATTAAGTTTACTTTATAACTTGGTCTAACACAAATCTATGTACGTTTCAGTGCTTTTATTTGTTAAAACAAGAGAAGTCTTGTTTTTATGAAGCTATCATTTGCTACAACCATAGCAATCTACAATTGGTATCTACATACTCGACGTTGCGACTACTCAACCGACGACTACAGCTCTTTCAATAGAACACGGGTCAACAATTGAGGGGAGCAATTGTCAAGCATTCAGAATCTTCGATGCCGAACGTGCCAAGTTCACAAGTTGGTGTCAAGACAACAATACCAATCGTACACGTGGTGACAAGAGATGACTTCAACATGACGAGGCGACCAACATATGCTGACAAGAACCATTTGATCTTATCATATGATGTTCTCATCTATCAGGTCCAACCTTGTCAATTCTTTTTTAATATGGTGAACATGTGATCATGTTACAAATCGGTATCATATCTCATGTGTTTGATATCATGAAGATAAACCGGACTTGCATTTTTCTTCCCAAAATCTTTGTTAAAACTTCATTAAATCAATTGATATTAAAAACATCGATTGGGTTAATATTTTTAATATGGGGGAGAAAATGTGATTTAATATGGGATATTATCACAAATGGTTTGACTTAATGTGTTGGCTCATCCCGACATGTGCGAAATGTTTTCAAATATCGTGGCATATGTTAAGGGGGAGCAAAACAGATTTGCATATCAAAATGGATTTTCATGGTGACATATACTTACCCAAAACCCATTTATTTCACGACGATGAAGATTGTGGTGACATAAGGATGGTAGGATAGGTTAAGTCCTATGATTCTTCCAAAACCGGAGGAATCTTCCCAAGGACATTCCATAGCTAGAAATAGTAGTCCTTAGGAAAAGATGGAGAAAAGATTGTGAACGTAGCTGAATGCCGACCAAGTACTTAAGTTAGCACTGGAACAATCACAACAAGGTGCTAGTTATGACGTATTGGTAAGCATTGAAGGGGTTGAAGAATGAAAAAGAATTGTAAAGATAAAGGGTGTAAAGAAAGAAGCCCTCCTTACAACTTTAGGCAGAAACCGGGTCAACACATATGCTATTGAGATCATTTTAATGATTCTCGATATTGAAGACAGACATCATGGACCCAGTGATGTAATGCACAACCCATCCCAACTAACTCAGATATCTCTTAAAAGATATTTGTTTTAATCACACGGAGACAACACGTTATCTATTGATTTATTCACCCCGAATAAATTGGTATTCGAATGGTGGCACTCTTCTCCAGCCTCCGATCACTAAAATCCAAAATGCACGATCGAGTCTAGAGCCATTTGAGATCATCAAATATCTTATTAGGACACACTTTCATATTTCCTTGCTTCTTCACACACTGTGAAAAGTAAGAAAGATTTTAAGAGTCCTACGTAAAATCTTCATGATCTTGCCTGAACATCCGAGTAATACGAAAGTATTTACAATGAAGATGGAAATACTTCTTGAGCGAATATCAAAAAGCTCATGGTAGGTGACTTGTGCGATTCTTTATGAATCAAGCTTGTGATAACTGGAAAGCAACAGTGGTTTAATTCTTAACTGAACTTAAACACGTTCCAGGCCTCTACGCAAAATCTCAGTGATCTTGCCAGAACACTCAGAGTGATACCTTAGTGTTTACAGTGATGAGTGGAAATCCTTCTAGTGTTAACCTCAAACAGCACTTGGTAGGTAACTTGCAAGATTCTATACGAATCAAGCTCGTGACAACTGGAAAGCAACGATGGTGCGGTTCTTAATTGAATTTCACTTGTTCCAGGAACATGAATTGACGGCTTCAAATCATGCGGATATTATTATCCAAATGATTCACTCTTTATGTTTGCAGTCAGCTTTGGACGGTCAAATAAAGAGAACGGGTTTACCCGCGAAATCCTGTCAGGAAGTTACTTAATTAAAACTATCCGTCACGGGTACGATATCTAATATCGTCCAACGGTCTTCACCGACCGGAGGTAAAATGCTACCGATTTAGAATGAAATGTTCAAAGCCATTTCGTTCGTGTCTACTTATGTTGCGGCATTTGAAGATGGTGGCGTTGCGGAATCCAAAAAGAAGTCGTCCCCGCATGCTTATTCTTTATGCACTTAATATCTCATTTAATTCAAGAAAGCCTAAAAGTTAAGTCTTCCGCTGTATCAAACTCTGAAGCTTTCAAGAATTACAAAAGGTATAAGTATGTGGGACATGGTGTCACGAAGAGGCGAAGATCACAAGTGATGGATGCACGAGATCAAGGCAAGAGATTAATGCTCAAGATTGATATCAAAGATCACATCAACATGTTCACCAGAAAAGAAAAAGAAAAAGAAAGACGAAGACTACGAGCTCAAGACAAGCATAGTATGCTAGGTTTATCTTATTATTGTAACTTGGGTAATGCCCTTGTTTGGAGTGACCTCCCTTAGGGGAGATTGTTGGAAATACGTTTTACGTATTAAGAAGGATCGGTCACTCCAACGATAGTCCATGTAATAGCTCGTAGTTTAGTTACGTGTCTTTACTTAACAAACAACACCAAGCCTAGCCTACAACATGTGTAGGCCGGCCCAAATGTAAGCCCAAGCCCATGACAAGGGCTTGGGTATATAAAACCTCTCCTTAGATGGAGAGGGTGTGTGTTCCTCATTTTTACACATAGTGAAAAAGTGTTTTTCTTTCACTTTCTCTCTCTAAGTGTGTGTGTTCTTACCATCTTTCTATCTCTTTCTCTCTCTAAAAACATAAGCAAGATTTACATATCCTACAGGATGGGTGTTTTCACACCTATCAAATCCCCTACACTTGACCATTGCAATGCCCTCATGCAATGTATTAATTACAATGCAAGATTTACATTTTCATCATAATCAACCCACCTTGGCCTTTATTAAACATAATTAAAAGAAAAAAACAAATAAAGACATTAAAGACTTACATTGAGGTTTTGGTTGTCATGAATGTTTATCATCCTCAAGTTTCACGTTCCCCATACCAAGCTTATAAACGAGATCATTGTTATTATAAGTTAGCAAACTAACACAAACTCATGTGGGCCAATTATTTATTTAGACTCCCTTATTCCTAGGTGTATCTCTTATATTTTATTATTGTCTTAAATGATCACGAGGATGCATTGTTGACTTATTTCGATAGTTTATTAGGCTGAAAATAAAGTGGGACGATTTAATCAATAGTTAGCTGAAGGACAAAATCTTTTAAAACTGCTTCTCGGGACCTCTTAAAGTTCATATCTTGGCATAACTCACTTCATGATTTGAGACCTTTATCGGACCGATATTTGGCAGCGACTTCATACTTCGAATCTTGAGAGACGTTCTTGAAATTATGGTCTTCTCTTCATAATAGGAATTTCTTCACTTGAAGTTTTTGAGAGATTCTTCATACTTGGACCACGACTTCTTCATTTTTCTCCAATCTTTATTTTGGATTTTGATATACAACGATCCGCCTCCTTTTAGGACTTGGATCTATTTATCCTAGGGATGAGCACGATACCGGTACCGTACCGAACCGGTACCGAATTAGTGGTACCGAATTTTTTCCGAACATAAATTAATAGTACCGGTATCGTACCGAACGGATTCGGATATCGGTACCGGTACCGGTAACGGGAAATCGGGATTTTCCCCTTTTTTTTTGGGAATTTCCCGATTTGGTACCGGTACCGTACCGAATTAGTGGTACCGAATTTTTTTCACCTTAATTCGTGGTACCGGTACCGTACCGAACGAGATTCAGGTACCGGGAATCGGTACGGTTCCGGTTCGGTTTCGGGATTCGGGTCCAAATGCTAATCCCTAATTTATCCTCATACCTTGCTAGGGTCTTTTCGGATAGACTTCTCCATGATCTTTTGGGGAGTATTTGCTTTTCGTCGTGTGTCTCGATCCTTCATATTGATTTTTGATAAATGATTCTTCACATCACTGATCTTTAGCAACAAAATGTAGCCCTCATGCCTTGTTAGGGCCTTTTCGGACTAGCCAATCTTCGCATCCTGCTTCAATAAGTTATGCCTTGGCTATGAACTCTAATTAATACCGAGCAACTTTTAAACGATCTTGTGCTAGAAGCTAAGTAACTTTTTAAATCGTACAACCTTATTTATTGCAGTTAAATTTATTAGCAAGCGATGGGAGAAAAAGCTTATAATCAACTCACATAAATTCATGAAAGAATACCAAACTTATAATTGACTCTATCATCTCTCGTTCTCCACAATTTAAAATCTCAAGGAATGAGACTCGTGGAAGCTTAGCCAATTAAATCAAAGTTTTGGGTTTTCAAGTCATCTATAGGATCTTGCAAATTCTTAGACTCTTTCAAGTTTAGAATTTGCATTTTAAAGTTCCCTTGATAAACGAATTTCTAGGATCAATTATAGGAACTTGCGAAAAGTTCTTGTTCTTAACTCGTAAGAGTTAAGACTTTCGCGTTTTAAAGTTCCCTATATAAAAGCCTAACAAAACTTGACTTAAACACGTTAAGGATACTAGCTAGAGTAAACTTAGATAAGTAAACTCGGGTTGAGTCAAAATATTCACGACTTTGAAAGATTAAGACCACTTTATTAAAATTTATTCTAGCAAAGAAAGAAAATAACTATACAAAGGTAAAAACAACTAGGCCAAAATAGATCTAAAATTTTAAAAAATGTCGAAAAATCGATTTTCAGGTTAAAATGAGGACAAATACAAGGAAAAGCCCACTTAACTTCGATAGAAGTCCCCCCTACACTTAATATAAACATTGTCCTCAATGTTTAAGCATGTGGGAGTAAACTCCCCTACACTTAGGACATTGTGCACGTTGTTTAAATCTTTCTAAGGAAAGGACAACTAAAGTGATTTTTATTTTAATATTGAAGAATATAAAATAGAGCATCAAAAGAGTTTAGGATAGAACCGGGAAGACGGGTAAACGGAATCACGGGTCGTCAAAAGTCATCAAGAATGTATCTTTGAAAGCTCAAATCCCTGCACATGATAAGAAAGAAAACAACAAACACATACTAGGGTCTCCCCCTACACTTATTATAAAAAAACAGAATAAAAGGATAGATAATCGGGTTGCCTCCCGAGAAGCGCTTGTTTTTATTAACCGAGTCGTGAGCCTGACTCGTCCCCGAATTAAATGGTCCATGGGGAAGCCTCGAATGTAATACCAGGATCAAAGACCTTGTCCTCGTTCCCGGAGGACATTAATAAAGGAGAGGCCGGAGGATAAGTCTTAAAGGGTAGAAAAGTCCTCTCAACATACGAAAAGTATGTGAGGTCGTGATCCACGGGAGGTGGGGTGGGTAAAGGAAGCACATTGTCATCCCCAAAAGACATATGATTATCACTGAGCGGCAAAGCCGTAAAGGTGTCAATCATGGAATGGTCAATGTCACCCCCCGGGTCAAAGCACTCATCCTCCGTAATGGTGTCTAAAGGAGTGGATGAAAGGTGCTCGGGAGGGGGACTTGGGACAATATCTTCATGCAGCAAATTATCAAAAATAATATCCCCCTCCGTATCATCATCATCAATACCCGGAGGTATTGAGAGAATGTCGATTTCCTCCATAGCTGTATCATTATTCTCAACTGAAGTAATAGACGGAGGTAAAGACTCAAAAATAGGAGCATAATTCAACGCTTCAATTTTAGCAATAAGAAGATGAACTTTCAGTAATTTGTCGCGAAGAATAACGTCTTCCACGTCATCTACAAGACCAAGTTCAGTGGTGAACTTCTCGTATGTCGAAGAGAATGAATCAACATCGCCTTCATCGCCCGGAGGAGAGGGAGAAATTTCAAAAGTGAAATTCTCATAGCATGGACAAAAATCATCATTAAGAGCGAACTCGTCCATAGGCTCCACAAAATTTGGTGCATCACAACCCTCATCAAAGAATTTATCAAGACCAAAATCACTAATCTCACTCGATGTATCACTATCCTTAGACGTATTAGGGATATCAAGAGTAGGAGTAGTAATCTCAGAAGATGGGTTGAGATCATAGATATCCTCCTCGTCATTGATAGGTGTGTAAACACCCATCCTTTTTACCACTTAACTACAATAATAACCGAGCCAAAACGTGTATTTTATGTCGTAAATGTCAGAATTATGCGTAATTTGTGTTTTTGTTGTGATTTAGGACGAAATTGTGAAAAGGGGAGAATACACGGGCATTTACAGGCTTTTATCAAAGAAAAAGACGAAAGACGAAGTCAAGAAATCAAGAGTGCAAAAAGAACGGAAGTCCAAGACCAATTCTGAAGATTTATCGAAGAAAAAGTCAAAAGACGGAAGTTTACTAAAAGCCGAAGAACTCAAGTCTTATTTATTGAAGAAATCACAAGACGAGAGTAGAAATCCCGAGACAAAGTCGTTAAAGTCAAAAGATTAAAGAAGATTAAGGACTTAATGATGCAATTAAGGAAAGAAGAAAGAGGGGAGAAAGCTTCCTAAGCACCTCCCTAATCTCCTATAAATAGGATTCATTTTCATTTCATTAGTTTTGTTGGCTAGAGTGACACTAGTTCTTCCATTTTCATTTCCTTGCACATTTAAATATATGTCATTTACTTAATTGTCAAATTTAAATACTTGTCTTGCACCTTAAATTCCTTTAATTTCAAGTAAGTTTCCTTTTAATTATTGTCAATCTTTACTTTTCTTGTCAATCTTCTATCTATCTTTCTTTAATCTTTAATTTTATGCTTATTTGTTCATGTTCATGTTCTTAAGTTTTTATTAAATTGATTAAAGTGGGTTTTGACTATTGTGGTTATTATTGTTAGTTTTATTGATTTGGTTTGTTTGATTATCATTATTTGATCATTGTGGTTAGTTTGATTTAATCTTTTGGTTGATTTGATTAGTTTTTGTTTAGATTCGTGTCTATTTGTTTCTCCTTGTTCTTCGCTACTATTACTGTTTTCCCAGGTGATATTCCGAATCAACCACACATTCCGAATCAAAGTGTTGTTCGTGAAGTTCCGAATCAGTGAAGTTCCGAATCAAGGTCTTCATTCGGAACATTCCGAACGAAAGTTCTTGAAGATTTGTTCCGGATCAGCAAGTTCATTCGGAACATTCCGAACGAAGGAGTTCATTCGGAACATTCCGAACCAGCAACATATTCCGGATCAGACAACTTCTTCCGAATCAAATATTGTTCATTCGGAACATTTCAAAGTTCCGGATCAAGGAGGTGTTCATCCGGAATAACTTGTATTCCGGATCAAGGTCTTCATTCGGAAGATTCAAAGTTCCGAATCAAGAGGTGGTTCATTCGGAATATATTCCGAATCAAGGAGTTCATTCGGAACATCATGTATTCCGAACCAAGGCAATATTCCGAATAAAGAGTTTATTCCGGATAAGTGACATATTCCGAGTAAAGTATTTATTCCGGATGAAGGGTTTTGATGAATATTCCGAGTAAAGAAGAATCATTCCGAATGAGGGTGACATTCCAGATGAGTGATTATTCTGAACAAAGGATTATTCTGAATGAGCTGTTTTCAGGTTATTTTTAGTTTCTGTTTTTAATATTTATTTTTCAAGCTTTAATTTTCCCGCCTTTTTCCTTTGTTGCACTTTAAGTTTACTTGCCTTAGATTTATTTTAGCCTTGCCTTAGTTTAAGTTTTAGTTGCGTTTTAAGTTTGCCTTAGATAGTTTTAAGTTTGCGTCATTTACTTTTAGTGCCTTTTAATTTTCGTCACGCTTTTAAATACTTGTCATTTATTTTAAATTAGAGTTAGATTTAAATTAACGTCATTTAGTTTTAAGTCATTTAGTTTCGTATCAAATGGCGCCGCCGTTGGCTCTTTTCGTAAAGATTAACGGTTTTCTGTGAGAGATGCGTTGCTTTTTGGGATCCGTTCATTTGTGAGCGTTATTTTCTTGCTTAAAAATTTCAAAAATCCAAAAAATTAAAAATTGTTAAAAATCCATAAAAATTAAAATTTTTTCAAAAATCCAAAAAGATTTTATTTTTATCTTTATAGTGTATATATATTCTCTTTGTGTTTGGTATTGTTTTCTTTTGCTTTCGCAGGTGTATGCGTACTAGATCTTCTACTTATCAAGAGCCCGATACTCGAGAAGATTTAGATATGGCAGGTGTGAACAATAACAATAACCCACCGCACCTCAATAATAACAACAACAATGTTCTTCCACAGCCCGATCTTCGGACAATGGAGGAGATTTGTCAACCTACCATGTTTGGACAAGGAGGACCGATTGCGCCGATGCAAATCACGGCTCCAGAGTTTTCGTTGAAGCACCACATGATTCAGCAAGTGCAAACTAATCCATTCGCCGGAATGCCTGATGATGATGCCAACAAACACCTCAACAAGTTCATTACTATCACCCAAAGCATGAAGTTGCCCAGTGCCACAATGGATGTTCTTCGCCTTCAACTCTTTCCACATACTTTATCACACCACACCGAGAAATGGTTTGATCGTCTCCCGAAGAATTCTATTCATACTTGGGATGACATGACTCAACGCTTTTTGTCGCGCTACTTTCCACCATCCATGGTCACGAGCCTTCGCAATCAAATCAACGGTTTCATGCAAGAACCCGATGAATCTCTCTTTGATGCTTGGGAAAGATATAATGTTTTGATCGATCGTTGCCCAAACCACAACATGCTTCCTGTGACCTTAATTGATACTTTCTACAACGGTTTGACTTTTCGTGATCGTGATACGATTAATGCAGCCGCCGGTGGCACATTTATGAAAAGGAGACCCGAGGAGTGTAGAGAGCTTATTGAGAACATGACTACTCATCACAAAAACTGGGATTCCTCCGCTTCTTCAAGGAACAACCCGAGAGTCAATGTTTCTTCTACTTCAGCAAAACCCGACATGACCGAATTCACCCGCATGATGGCCGAAATGAACAAAAATATCTTGCTTCTCGCTACAAACCAACAACAAGTTAAAGCGGTATCACTTTCTTGTGAGACATGCGGCAGTCCTCACCCATACACTGATTGTCCTTCTACTCAAGGAAATCCAGAAAACGTGTATGCGGCTTATGGTAATTATTCACCGGAAAATTACCAAGCTCGACCTCAAGGGGATAGAAATTTGCTAAGTTACCGGTCCAACAACTACCTTTCACCCGGTTTTTCTCCTCAAAACCACAACCCCAACAACAACTACAATAGAAGCAACCAAATCCCACCTAGAGCTTCTAATCCTTATAACCCACCCGCTCAACAAGCCCCACCCATGAATCAAGATGTTGAAGCTTTGATGAGAACCCAAGGAGAGCAAATCAAGAATCTACAGAGCCAAATTATCAATTTGAAAGGGGATATCACCAAGCAAGGGAATGACATTAGATCCGAGCTTCGAGATAATATACAATCCTCCTTTAGCAATCAAACGAATGATTTGAAGAATATGCTGGCTAGTTTCTTGCCCACCACTCAACCCTCTTCTTTGAGTTCTTTACCTTCAAACACCGTCACCAATCCGCGAGCGAATGTGAGTGCTATTACTACCTTACCATAGTAGGACCACCTATTCCGCCCCCATCATCTACCCCTCCTCCACCACCATTTATCCCTACTATTCCTACACCTAGTATTAGTACACCATTACCGTTTCCGCCTCGTCATGACGATGTCCCCAAGAAGAAACCTTCAACATCTCAACCTTCACCTACTACACCTCCACCACCCAACCCTAGCATTCCTTACCCTTCTCGACTCAACAAGGCCAAACTCCACACCAAGGATGACATTCAAGTGTCGAATTATTTGAAGATGATCTCTCAAATGAATTTCAACATTAGCCTTGTTGAAGCACTTATCCACATGCCGAAATTTGTCAAAGCATTCAAGGAATTGCTGAACAAGAAGGAGAAGCTGGTTGAGCTCGCCAACACACGCTTAAATGAAAACTGTTCTGCAGTTATTCTTAAAGAACTTCCGGAAAAACTTGGAGATCCCGGTCGTTTTGTGTTGCCTTGCATTTTTAACAAAACCGAAGAACTTACTGCCCTAGCTGATCTCGGGGCCAATATAAATTTGATGCCTTTAAGTGTTTGGAAAAATTTATCATTGCCTGACCTTACACCCACCAAAATGACTCTTGAGCTAGCCAATCGCACTCTCGCTTACCCCGTTGGTATTGCCGAAGATGTGTTCATTAAAGTTGGCACATTCACTTTTCCGGTCGACTTTGTCGTTGTTGATTACGAAATGGACCCTCGTATTCCGTTAATACTTGGGCGCCCATTTTTGAGAACCGGTAGAGCTTTAATTGATGTGGATAAATGTGAGCTCATTTTAAGAGTCGGGGATGATGCACAAGTGTTTGAAATGGGGAAGCTTACAAGCAAATCCTTTGGAGGCCGACAATCAACGAATATGATTAATGTGCTCGATGATTTTGTCATCTACAACAATCCTCTATTCGAGTCTTGCAATGATAATCCACTGTTTCAAGATGATGCAGATGATTCTCTCTCCAATTTGGAACCTTCACCCATTTATGATTCTCCACCGATCTTTGATGCTTATGATGATGATTCTAGCTTAGATACGGATGATTATGATGATTTTACTTCCGAGTATCCCGGCATGCCCACTTATGATGATTTTGATGAGGCCGATACTCTCTCGAGTGATTCTTCTCATGATGAAGATCCTCCGCCATCCATGCTTAATCCTACTTTGGATGACTACTCATTTGAGGAAGACTTTTCAACTTTTCTCAATACTTACTTCCCTCATGAGAGTGATGCTCCTCCTTTAGACTTTGATGATTATGGTCTTGATCCTACTTTGGATTTGAAGAAAATTCTTTCAAAGGAGAAGCAACCGGACGACACCAACATCCGCAGCACGTATGATTTAACACCTCTTTGTCCACCTTCTGAGGACGAGGTTGTGCATTTTCTTCGCGGATCATCTTCAAATTCTGCTGAGCCTGAGTGCTATTTTCCCCTAATGGAAAAGGTGTTCAACCCCGGTATCGATATTCTTCAGCCATCTCAGTATCCATCTGATGAAATAAAAGGAAAAATCTTTGGAACTTATGGAAATCTGCTTGCACCTCTTCACCCTTGCTACCACCGTGCTCCATCTTTGCTTAAGGGAACCTTGCCTACTCTTCTTTGGCTTGCCTTGTTCGCCTTAAGATTGTGCTATTTGATGGACAAAAACTATGTCTTTGATCTCGGTGGATATGTTTCATGCTTCTTCCTATGGTAATCAAGGTCGAGTCAGGCTCACGACTCGGTTAACAAAAATCAAGCGCTTCTTGGGAGGTAACCCATGTATCTATCTTTTAGCTATCTTTATCATAAGTTTAGGGGAGACCCGATGGTGTTTTCTATTTCCTCTCTTCTCATATTCAGGGATTCGAGTGCTCAATGATCCACTCTTGATGATTTTTGACGACCCATGATTCCGTGTTTCCGTCTTCCTGGTTCTATCCTAAACTCTTTTCGATTCACTAATTCATATTTTCCAATATTAAATAGGAATCTCGTTAGTTGTCTTTTCCTTAGCAAGATTTAAACAACGTGCACAATGTCCTAAGTGTAGGGGAGTTTACTCCCACATGCTTAAACATTGAGGACAATGTTTATATTAAGTGTAGGGGGGACGTCTATCGAAGTTAAGTGGTCTTTTCCTTGTCTTTTTCCTCATTTTAACTGGAAAATCAATTTTTCGACATTTTTCAAAAGTTTTGATCTATTTTGGCCTATTAGTTTTTACCTTTGTATAGTTATTTTCTTTCCTTATTAGAATAAATTTTAATAAAGTGGTTTTAATTTTCAAACGTAGTGAATCTTTTGACTCAACCCGAGTTTACTTATCTAAGTTTACTCTAGCTAGTATCCTTAATGTGTTTAAGTCAAGTTTTGCTAGGCTTTTATATAGGGAGCTATAAAACGCGAAAGTCTTAACCCTCACGGGTTAAGAACAAGAACTTTTCGCAAGTTCCTATAATTGATCCTAGAGAGTCGTTTATCAAGGGAACTTTAAAATGCGATTTCTAAACTTGAAAAAGTATAGGAGTTTGCAAGATCCTATAGGCGACTCGAAAACCCAAAACTTTGATTTAATAGGCTAAGCATCCACGAGTCTCATTCCTTGAGATTTTAAATTGTGGAGAATGAGAGATGATAGAGTCAATTATAAGTTTGGTATTCTTTCGTGAATTTATGTGAGTTAATTATAAGCCTATTCTCCTATCGCCTGCTAATAAACTTATCTTCAATAAATAAGGTTGTACGATTTGAAAAGTTACTTAGCTTCTAGCCTAAGATCGTTTAAAAGTTGCTCGGTATGGATTAGAGTTCATAGCCAAGGCATAACTTATTGAAGCGGGATGCGAAGATTGGCGAGTCCGAAAAGGTCCTAACAAGACATGAGGGCTATATTTTGTTGCTAAAGATCCAAAAGTGATGTGAAGAATCATTTATCAAAGATCTATATGAAGGATCGAGACACACGACGAAAAGCAAGTACTCCCCAAAAGATCATGGAGAAGTCTATCCGAAAAGACCCTAGCAAGGTATGAGGATAAATAGATCCAAGTCCAAAAAGGAGGCGGATCGTTGTATATCAAAGTCCAAAATAAAGATTGGAGAAAAATGAAGAAGTCGTGGTCCAAGTATGAAGAATCTCTCAAAACTTCCAGTGAAGAAATTCCTATTATGAAGAGAAGACCATTATTTCATGAACGACTCTCGAAGATTTGAAGTATGAAGTCGCTGCCAAAGATCGGTCCGAGAAAGGTCTCAAATCGCGAAACGAGTTATGCCAAGATATGAACTTTATGAGGTCCCGAGAAGCAGTTTTAAAAGATTTTGTCCTTTAGCTAACTATTGATTAAATCATCTCACTTTATTTTCAGCCTAATAAACTATCGAAATAAGTCAACAATGCATCATCATGATCATTCAAGACAACAATAAAATATAAGAGATACACCTAGGAATAAGGGAGTCTAAGTGAATAATTGGCCCACATGAGTTCGTGTTAGTTTGCTAACTTATAATAACAATGATCTCGTTTTTAAGCTTGGTTTGGAGAAAGTGAAAACTTGAGGATGATGATCATTCATGACATTCAAAACCCGAAGGTATGTTTTTGATTTCTTTACTTGTTTAATTATTTTCTATCTCTTTAATAAAGGCCAATATGGATTGATTATGATGAAAAGTGTAAACGTGCTTTGTAACTAATGCATTGCATGAGGACATTGCAATGGTCAAGTGTAGGGGATTTGATAGATGTGTAAACACCCATCCTTTTTACCACTTAACTACAATAATAACCAAGCCAAAACGTGTATTTTATGTCGTAAATGTCGGAATTATGCGTGGTTTGTGTTTTTGTTGTGATTTAGGACGAAATTGTGAAAAAGGGAGAAAACACGGGCATTTACGGGCTTTTATCGAAGAAAAAGACGAAAGACGAAGTCAAGAAATCAAGAGTGCAAAAAGAACGGAAGTCTAAGACCAATTCTGAAGATTTATCGAAGAAAAAGTCAAAAGACGGAAGTTTACTAAAAGTCGAAGAACTCAAGTCTTATTTATTGAAGAAATCACAAGACGAGAGTAGAAATCCCGAGACAAAGTCGTTAAAGTCAAAAGATTAAAGAAGATTAAGGACTTAATGATGCAATTAAGGAAAGAAGAAAGAGGGGAGGAAGCTTCCTAAGCACCTCCCTAATCTCCTATAAATAGGATTCATTTTCATTTCATTAGTTTTGTTGGCTAGAGTGACACTAGTTCTTCCATTTTCATTTCCTTGCACATTTAAATATATGTCATTTACTTAATTGTCAAATTTAAATACTTGTCTTGCACCTTAAATTCCTTTAATTTCAAGTAAGTTTCCTTTTAATTATTGTCAATCTTTACTTTTCTTGTCAATCTCCTATCTACCTTTCTTTAATCTTTAATCTTTATGCTTATTTGTTCATGTTCATGTTCTTAAGTTTTTATTAAATTGATTAAAGTGGGTTTTGACTATTGTGGTTATTATTGTTAGTTTTATTGATTTGGTTTGTTTGATTATCATTAGTTGATCATTTGTGGTTAGTTTGATTTAATATTTTGGTTGATTTGATTAGTTTTTGTTTAGATTCGTGTCTATTTGTTTCTCCTTGTTCTTCGCTACTATTACTATTTTCCCAGGTGATATTCCGAATCAACCACACATTCCAAATCAAAGTGTTGTTCGTGAAGTTCCGAATCAGTGAAGTTCCGAATCAAGGTCTTCATTCGGAACATTCCGAACGAAGGTTCTTGAAGATTTGTTCCGGATCAGCAAGTTCAATCGGAACATTCCGAACGAAGGAGTTCATTCGGAACATTCCGAACAAGCAACATATTCCGGATCAGACAACTTCTTCCGAATCAAAGATTGTTCATTCGGAACATTTCAAAGTTCCGGATCAAGGAGGTGTTCATCCGGAATAACTTGTATTCCGGATCAAGGTCTTCATTCGGAAGATTCAAAGTTCCGAATCAAGAGGTGGTTCATTCGAAATATATTCCGAATCAAGGAGTTCATTCGGAACATCATGTATTCCGAACCAAGGCAATATTCCGAATAAAGCGTTTATTCCGGATAAGTGACATATTCCGAGTAAAGGATTTATTCCGGATGAAGGGTTTTGGTGAATATTCCGAGTAAAGAAGAATCATTCCGAACGAAGGTGACATTCCGGATGAGTGATTATTCTGAACGAAGGATTATTCCGAATGAGCTGTTTTTAGGTTATATTTAGTTTCTGTTTTTAATTTTTAATTTTCAAGCTTTACTTTTCCCGCCTTTTTCCTTAGTTGCACTTTAAGTTTACTTGCCTTAGATTTATTTTAGCCTTGCCTTAGTTTAAGTTTTAGTTGCATTTTAAGTTTGCCTTAGATAGTTTTAAGTTTGCGTCATTTACTTTTAGTGCCTTTTAATTTTCGTCACGTTTTTAAATACTTGTCATATATTTTAAATTAGAGTTAGGTTTAAATTAACGTCATTTAGTTTTAAGTCTTGCACATTTATTTTAAAACAACCAAAAATATTCTTTTTCACCAAATACAATTAAGTCGTACTTTGAACCGGAAATCAATTCGAGAAGATACCGAGAAACG
The DNA here is from genome assembly GCA_025667525.1 of Glebionis coronaria. NCBI lineage: Eukaryota > Viridiplantae > Streptophyta > Magnoliopsida > Asterales > Asteraceae > Glebionis > Glebionis coronaria. The sequence continues at coordinate 548,128,670 of CM046881.1, read as the reverse complement.
AACTTTCATAGTTTAAATAGGATTGCAAAACCTTAACATTAGTCATCATCATAATAGTAGTATGGACGCACAAGAGGAGGAGTATAATCTCTAAGATTAGATACTTGCTCTTGTCGTCGTTGCTCCGCCCTTGCTTCGTGTATGCTATCTAATTCTTGTTGAACGTATTGAAGTGTATTCAAAAAATGGCTCGTTCTTCTTCACTCATTCCAACAGAACGTTGATGATCGAGGGAGTAATGTGGGGGCTCGAAATTATAAAAACCGGAATCATAGAACGTATTTGGTTCAAAGTAATTCATCGGTTGACAAGAAGAAGTATCGTGAGGGCCCCCACAATGATTGCAAGATGGGTATTGAGAAAAACGCGGTGTGTCTTGTGGATAGCTATTACCATTGTCATAATTGTAACCCGGTTCTTGCCCGTCAGGAGACGGGTATCGAATCGGACACGAAACATGCCAATGAGAATCGCTTCCACAATATATGCAAGAGGGGGGAGTAAGTGCATGAGAAGCAAAGGATGAATTAGTCGAATTGCACGATGGACAAAATCCAAATTGTGAATCGTTTGAAATGGGTGGAAGATCTTTTCCGCATTGCTCGCATGAACACCATTGACATGATTCGCACCCATATAATCGTCTCCCACACCCTACGCAATGGACATAAGAATCCATGAAGAATTAAAAATTAGAGGGGTTGAGAAAAATAACTAAACACAATAGAGGGTGAAGAGGAATGTTTTTGGTGTAAAACTCTTGGAAAAAGAAATGCTTTTTATGATTTTTTTAAATGTTTTTTTAATTTTGAAATTTTTGATTGTTAGGATTTTTTTGAATTTTTTTGAAACTTTTGACAAGAAAAATAACGTTAAAAAATGAACGTGCGACTATTGGTGAATCGTGCGACTCAGTCGTTCTTGGTGGAATATAAAGGGAAATGGTTATAAAAGAGTTATCGTCTGATCTTTTCGAATTGACTATTGGTGAATCGTGCGACTCAGTCGTTCTTGGTGGAATATAAAGGGAAATGGTTATCTATTATAAACTAAAGTAAAATGAAAATTTAGATGTAAATGAAAATGTAAAAGCAAATGTAAATTTGTTAAGTAAAAGTAGAAGCTTGAAATTTTAAACTAAAAATTAATACTTAAAAGTAAATGACGAAAAAATAAAAACTTTAAAATGTAAATTTTAAAACTATAAATTTAAAAACTAAAAATTAAACTTTATAAATTTAAACTTGAAAGTAAAAATTAAAATAGGAACTAGGACTCCATCGGAATATGGATGTCGAAATACAAGCATCGGAATAAGCAAAACAAATCTATCGAAATAATAACAAGCAAAACTGAAACTATCGGAATATAGTAAAGACAAAACTATCGGAATAATCAGGAAAGAAATCTATCGGAATGTATAAAGACAAATCTATCGGAATAAGTGAAAAGGACAACTATCGGAATGTGGCTGTTGAAAATTTGGCAGCACTTCGTCGCAATAAAGCCTTAAGACCCGTCGCAATGTACGATCGCAATGAGCGATCGCAATCACGATCGGAATAAGGGGGAAAAACCGTCGGAATCTCAAAACCGTATTCCGATGCAACGATCGGAATAATAGTGAAAGCTGTCGGAATCTAAAGCCCCTTTCCGATGGTTGAAATACACAATAAGCACACCAAATAAGCAATGATTCAATAAGCACTAATAGAAACTCGACCAAATGAATATTAGAAAGAACTAAATAAGCTCAAATAAGGAACTTTCTAAACACTAAATAAGCAAACCTTTTAAGCAAATCTAAATCAAGAACAAAACTTTTGAAAAGAAAACTTAAAAGTAAATAAGCTAGATACAAAATAAGCCAATAAGCATGTCAAGCTCAAAGCTCAATTCGTATCAAAACTTAGAGATGAATAAAAAGATAAACTTTTTAATAAATCAAACATCAAGCTTAAACAAAATCAAAGATTCTTTCAAATCAAACATAAATAAAAATCAAGAAAGGTAGAAGAAGATGATTGTAAAAAGCTTGAAATAAGATGAAGATTAAAGATTCAAAAGTACAAGATTAAAGATTAAAGATTAAGAGAACTCGAAAGAAAAGCTTAAGAACATGAAATAAATCTAGAGAGAGAAAGTAAAACTACACTACTCCTAATCTAAACTAACTAACCACCTCCCAATGACACATTAGGAGGGTATTTATAGGAGGAGTAAAATGTTGGTGCTTTCTTCCTTCTTTCTTCTTGTCTCGACTAGATTTAAATTCTTTGTCTTTCTCGTCGTCGTCTCGGGATTTGTCGATATAATTTGAATCTCGTCTTATAATTTTCTTCTTTAATTAGACTTGGTTCTTCGACTTCATTAAACTTCCGTGTTTAGACTTTTTCTTCGATAAAAGCCCGTGAAAGACCGTGTTTTCTTCCCCTTTCACTTTTTGATCCTAAATCACAACAAAAACACAAACCACGCATAATTCCGACATTTACGACATAAAATACACGTTTTAGCTTGGTTATTGTTATAATTAAGTGGTAAAAGGATGGGTGTTTTCACACCTATCAACCTGACATCATGTTTGCTGTGTGTGCATGTGCACACCATCAAGTGACTCCCAAAGAGTGTCATGTTCATGCTGTCAAAAGGATTTTTAGATATCTTAGGTGCTATCCCACCTTGGGGTTATGGTATCCTAAAGCTTCTCCATTGGAGCTTATTGGATATTCAGACAGTGATTATGGAGGTGACAAGTTTGATAGAAAATCCACAACTGGTGGATGCCAATTTCTTAGGAGCAGACTCATCTTGGCAATGCAAGAAACAAACAGTGGTGGCAAATTCTACAACTGAAGCAGAATATGTGGCTGCAGCTGCTTGTTGTGGACAAGTTCTATAGATACAAAACCAGCTGTTGGATTATGGGTATAAATTTATGCATACCAAGATATTTGTAGATAATAACAGTACATTATGCATTATTAAGAATCCTGTACATCATTTTAAAACAAAACACTTAGAAATTAGGCATCATTTTAAAAGAGATTGTTTTGAAAAAGGTTTAATACATCCAGATAGGGTAGACACAGAAGAAAATGTGGCTGGTCTTTTAACTAAACCTTTTGATGTTGGGAGGTTCCAGTACTTGGTGACAAGTATTGGAATGATCAATCTCACCTAAATGTGTTTTTGAAAATATGATATAGTATGTCCAGGATGTGTATTGTTATTTATTTTTGTAAGGTATTAGATTTGCCACTTTATTTTTCTAACACTGACAAAGGTTATTTGAACGCTGACAAGTGTAAAAATGGCCACTGACAGCAATATGTTAGTTTTGTGGTTTTTGATCTAATAGTGCAGGCATTATGAGCATTGTAATATTGGATACAGAGTTGCTTATAGATCTTTGGAGCTTACAAAGGATGTGTCAAATTTTATTTATGATGGTTGGAATGTTTACATTCCTATCTTGAAATAAATTTTTGTCATCTAGTTTTTATGTTGCAACTATGTACATCCTAGTTTAAGGGGAGGTTTAGGAAACCTTTAGGATTTCGATTATTCTTACAATACTCTTATCACAATTCTAGAATGTGTCCACTGGTGAGTAAGAATTAGAATTTCTATTTCTTGAGGCACTGTAGCATGCAAAGTTGATATATTGTGCACGTTGCCAAGATGTTTTGGCCTAGAATTAGGATTGGTCGGTTGGGAGACGTGGTGAACATTTTATTTTGGCTTACCTGGGAAGTTACAAAGAGTTTATATGAGATTACTTCATTGTTAAGAACTTGAGGACAACTATGTCTATCTTGCTTATGCAAGTGTGCATGATTGGATAGTGCTTTCCACCTTATAGTGATTTTCACTCCAAGAGTTATCTTCACTAGGGTAAACTTTTTTGTTAAGGTCTTTTTAATTTTAATTATTTTTATTTTTAATTATTTTTATTTTTGGCCACTGACATGATTTCTTTCCAAACGCTGATAAGACCCATTTTACCGCTGACATGGCAAAATTTCAACGCTGACAAGAATATAGTCGTTAGACGCTGACGTTTACTTTTTGACCGTTTAAAAACATTGGGGACCACCCAGTTATTATTTTTGACGACATTTTGGGCCGTAATTTTAGAGAGTTGGTAACTTTTAATTAATGAATGAGATAGTTATATATTTTACAAGATTGTCATGGTTACTTTTTGAATATAACTGCCTCACTTTTCAACCAATAGTGATCTAATACCTCTCCTATAAATTTGGCTCTTTTCTTTCAAACAGGGTAACTACTATTTCTTGTCTGCTAATATTCTCAAAACCTTCATACCTCCATTGTTAACATATCACAGTTTTCTCACAAATATTCTAAATGGCACCAAAGTTTAAAACTGCTGCTGTGGAATTGGGGTTCAGAAGCCAACATAACATGGTGGCTTATTTGAAAGAAGATAATACTTTGCACCCCCAATACACTCAGATGATTGGGTATTTGAAGGCTTCTCCTCTAAGGTATGCGCTTTCTCATACTCCACTTGTCCCTATCACACACATCAAGCAGTTTTGGAACAGTGTTAGTTCCAAAACAATTGATGGAGCGCTTACATTGACTGCTACTGTTCATGGGGTTCAATGGGTTGTTACTGAAGCTTTAATTCGTCAGGCACTACGCCTTGATGATGCTGATGGTATAACATCCCTTCCCCTAGCAGAGCTAGAGCAAGGGCTTCGAGGCTTGGGTTATGCTTTGCCCCCAGTTGGGGTTATCAGTAAATATACTAAACAACAATTTCCCCCAGCCTAGAAGTACCTTATACATGTCATCCTTCAATGTTTGAGTCCCAAATGATCTTCTTTCAATGAAATCAATCAAACTATCGGTTGTGCTCTTGTTTGCATTGAAAATGGACAAAAGTTTAATTATTCAAGAATGATTTTTGATGGCATGTGTCATAATAAGGGTAAGAAGATGACTCTTGCTTACCCTAGATTTTTACAAATGTTTTTTGATGAACAGAGATACTATCGTAGGGACCATGATGAATTTTATGAGGTCCTTATGCAAAAGAAAACAGTTTTTGGTAACATGAACACCCCACCTTTTAGAGACTTACCCCTTACCCCAGCCATGCTAGATGTCATTAAGGCAGCTGCACACCCTCAATCACAACCAGACCCCCTACTAGAACACCCTCCATCACCACAACACATGGATATTGACCCACAACCTTCAGGCGATGACACTCATACTTTGGGCGCTGACACAACCAACCCAAACGCTAACACACTCTCACACAAACCAAAACAGACCCTCACACCCAAACAGACCCCCATTCCACTTCATCTTCAGAACCCTATGATTATAGGTTTGAGAAACGTCAAAGGACTACTGGAGTGTTCTCCTCTAGTGGTCCTAGCCATGTCGTAGAGAGAACCACCACCACAAGTGTGGTTGGTGAAATGGGTGGGGCTGGGACTATTGATACTGGCTTAAAAGCAGGTCAAGGCAGCCCCAACATCAATAAGACCTCATCCATGCCCGATGAATCTCTTTTGCGGTGTCAAATCCCCATGATAGAGGAGGGCATACTGGAACCTTTATCAGTTATGGAATTGACGGCGGTCTGCATGCGCTTGCAAAAGCAAAATGCAGACCTTGTACAAGTTGTCACAGGTCAAGGTCTCGAACTCAAGTCATTGAGGGAGAGGATAGTTGTTTTAGAAGCTGCCAATGCTAGACGAAGGCAGGAGGATTCTTCCAAAGGGGAGGATGAACATGTACATGTGAGTGACAATGACTCCCAAGAAGGTGGTTCTTATGGAAGTGTGGAGATAGCTGAGGCTTTAACAAGCTTGAAGGAGAAGCCAGCTATAGATGCTTCTTTGATTACTCCCAAGAAGCTTTCTTTTGTAGAGATGATGCAACAAGTCATAGAGTCAGCCACTGACATTCAGAATTTGAGCGCTGACAAGAACAAAACAGACGCTGACAGACTTGCAGGTATTGGTGTATCCCAACCACCAGTTATTATCAAAGAAATTTCTACACAGGTACCATCCATTACTTTACCAACTAGTGAAGCTAAGGATAAGGGTAAAGGGATTATAGAAGAGGTTCAAGTACCTAAGAATGCAGAACAAGTACATTTTGATTTTGTTTTGGCTGCACAACTAGGAGAACATGATAGGATAGAGACTACCATAGAAAAGGTTAAGGATAGTAGTGATGATGATGAGAGTTCTGGTTCTAGTGTTATGATTATTAAAGAACTAGAAAGGTTGGAGTATGGAGAGGATGAGTTAGCTAGGGAAAAGCTGAGAGAGTTGAAAATGAAGGTAGATTTTGATATACCTAGGGTGATGGAGATGTATTTTGCATGGGAAACTTCAGTTGCAGAGAATCCAGACATGTCAATCACTGGGCAAATTTGGGGTTTGGAGATTCTGCTAAGAGTTCAAGAGGACTGCAAGGTGGTCTTAAAGCATAAGGCTAGCAAGGTACTTTATGAGCTAAAAAAGGATAGAAGAGAGCTCTATTATATGCTGCTTAGGTGTCATAAAGGTGGATGGACCTATGAGAGATTGAAAAGGCTATCTTTTAAAGAGTTGGAATTTCATGCTTATCCTATTTGGGAACGAGTTTGTGGGGCAAACACCATCAGACTTCTTTCTGATGAAAGGAAAGAAGAGATTGAAGAAAACATGCAGATTATGAGGGCTTCTATTGTACCAAGACCAGTGAAGAAGGGAATTCCCATTGAATTTCCAGTCCTTGATAGATTGAATCCTAGTGAAGTAGTGATCAGAAAGAGTATAAAGCTTTCACCTTTGGAGGCTCCAGATGTTGCAAAGGTATTGCCTTTGGATTTTAGAAACCCAATAATCAAATATGAAGAAGATGCAAGTGGTTTCTGGGTGATCACTAGATATGGTGACAAGGTACATACTTTTACTTCCATGATCTCATTGTTTGCAAGCATGGATAGAGAAGACTTGGTAGATCTATGGAAGTTGATGAAGACCAAGTATGATGCTGAAGAGCCTTCTTCAGCAAATGGAATAAAGATTTGGACAAGATTCAAGAGAATGATTGATCTAAATGAAGCTGATCCAATATGGTTGGATCTGGATGATATTAGTGGTTTGAAGTGGCGTCTACATTCAGCTGCTGGTGTATACCATCTTAGCACCTCAAATTTTTCAGAGTACCTATTGGTTGATGACGAATATCCTATGTCTAAGGATGTTTTGAAGATGATGGTCTCTACACAGTTAGAAGTTGATTATACAAGTGATGTTAGCAAGGATTTAATTAGATTTGTTTATTTTCTAATTAGCAAGTAGTTTATATTTGTAATAATCCTCCTTGTACTTAGTTTTTATTCAGAAACTTGATTGCTAGAGTAGATATCAAGTTTAGGGGAGGATTGTTGGGAATAAAATGAGCAAGTCACTAAGACGCTCACAAGAGTAAACGAGGCGCTGACAGATGAGCACTGACAAGAATTATTCAAGCGCTGACAAGAAGAAGTCCAACCACTGATAGGAATACTTAGTCAACACGTTTTATATTTAAATTAAAGATATGATCAATATTGTATTTTCTATAATTATATTTACTTAGAATAGTTGATAGGTAAACCTTTGTACATGACTCCTTGTATTATAAAAGGAGGTCGTAGGGTTCATAGTATATACACATTATTAAGTCTTAATAACTTTCATTGTAAGCAAGTTCAATTATCAATCAAAAGTGAAAGTTTGGTTTACTTTGTTTGTTTGTTCTTTGTTCTAAGTGTTAATTCCACATAACACTTAGATTGTTAAATACAACAAAGTTTCTCTAAGTGTTAATCTTGATTTAATCTCGTTTAACACATAGCTAATCGACCTAAGATTGGGATCAACAAGTTATATTTCAATGTCTTCTCTTTTTACATTAGTCAATCTATCTTTTATTCTAAATGCTAATCTAAGAGGGGCCAAAATTTTAGGAATGTACTTGGAGATCTTGGCGCAACAATGCCACGGGCTATGACTGTTACACCTGAAACACGTGAAGCCATTGAAGAGGGAACATGCTGACACCTACGAGGAATACCTACAAGTCATATTGAGAAGATGAGGAGGGTTTTGATGTTGAATTCGAAAGGAACCCTGTAGGAACTGATAACAGTCTTGTTAATGTGTTTCTTCTGTTTCATGCATTTGGTGTTGGTGCAAATGAGGCCCATTTGGGAAGAAATGATAACAATGACAGTGATGATAGAATGATTATGATGGTGGTGATGGTCGTAGCATGTCTTTGGTGAACCGATTTCGCCGTCAGGGTAGGGTATTACTAGGAAGATCTGGTAATAGAAGACATATTAGAGAAGTAGACGGGAGTCAAACTCAAACGTAGATACATACATAAATTAGGATGTAAAGAAGGGAATCAGGAACATGTTTAGTTAGTCTTTTAGGAAGGATAAGAAGATAAATGGCGATGGAGTTAATCCGTATGCGCATTTGCTTCTCATGGTGTTATTCATTACCGTTGGCTCCACTTCAAATTGGAAAGAAAGTTGTTTTTTAATCTTCTTTTGCTAAAAATCGATTCCTGACCAAAGTTATTGTAATTTTTGTCTGTAATTTGTAACTTGTAATTTACTGATTCCCTGCATGGAACTTGTTTATGCGTACCGAAAGTCACTGAATTCGGACATTCTTTAGATTTGAAGATTTGAAGTGTAAATATTTATCGCCTCATTAAATCCGGTGTGCTTCACATTTGTATTAAAGATTAAAGATCCTTTCATTATGATATTTTATCAATATTTAGGAAATGTGTTAGACCAATTTGGTGATGTAAATGATGTGGCCTATAATGATTTTACAGAAAAGGGTAAACATTTGAACAAAAGATGTTTTTGGTAACATAACATAAAATTATACCGTTTTCTATGAAACAATCAATAGATGAATGAATTTTTACAAATAAACGGATGTTATATATCTTAAGTTGAGGTATATCGCATGTTACGACACTTTTCAATTACAATTTGATATATCATATCCTTCATTCTGCTGACAGACAATTCTGCGGTGATGCACGGATAATCGCCTATATCGTTTAGAGACAAATCGTGAATTTTTTAACAAATATTCCATAATATTGATGTCCTTATAGTATAAATATATCATTACACATTCAAAAATATCTACATCATCTACGCAAAACAAAATAAAAAATACGCATAACATAATTGATGGTAGTAAAATCACACACGTTTTAGGAAAAACGCGTATATGTGGCAAGTATTAAACTTTACGATTTAGGAAAATCGTAAAATCGATATTGCAAGTTCGTTCTCGGCGGAGGTGTATGATTTGTGTGCCAATAATATAAAACCAAGTTTGGATTAGTAACGTTTTTGTATGTGAGAAGAAAGAAAGTTAAAAGACGAGTTACGCTAAAAATTACACTACGACGCGAAAAACGTAAAAACGTAAAATACGTCGAAAAATAAAAGTTATCTAAAAATTCCCAAAAAATAATTTAAATTCTTAAAAATATATCTAGGGTTTACAAATCAAGAAAAATTGTTGAAACTTTTTAAATTAATTAATATTTAATATTTAAATGCTAATTAAAGCCATAAAAATCAAATAAATTAATAAAAAGCCCAAACCAATATTTTATAACTTGTAAACCTGAAATATAGTTAATAAACACTAAAAAATATTTTTCCATTTTTTTCAACAATTAATTCTATTTTTAAATGCCTAAAAACAATTTTCAATTAAAACAATGATAAAAAATAAAATAATAAAGGGAAAAATCCAAAATCTTTTTCTAAAAGTCTACTGTACTTAAAAGAACTTGGGAAAATTGAAAAGACTAAAAAAAGTTGAGAATAAGATGAATAAGACAAAACAACTAAGGTGTCTAATTAAAATAAGCTAATGTACTGTAGTTGTGCTGTCCGAGAAAACCACCAGACAAACACCACTTGGTGTCCGATGTCTGATGACAAAAGAAAAAAGATATATTGAATAAGATTTGTTGTTAGTTGATGTTGGGATTTTTGGATGCCCGTTATGGGGATTGATGATGTTTTGTTGGGCAACAAGGCACCCCACAACCAGTTGGGCTGTGTAGGGGTGAGCATAGGGCGGGTTGGGGCGGTTTTTAGCTAAAACCAAACCCCGAACCAAAAATTTCGGTTTTTAAAAATCGTAAACCATTTGGTTTCGGTTTTTCGATTTTTCTTACTAAATCGGTTCGGTTTCGGTTTTTTTGTTTCCGTAAAATTTACCAATTTGTTAACTTAAAATTATGATCCCAACTTTAACTGGTTTTCTTCTATAAATAAAATAAGTAACTAATAGTCTTCATATCGGTCTCATCAACCTGTTCATCATTTAACATGTTTGTTATTCAAATCAAAAACGTCTTCGTCCCTTATGTTTCTAACCTCATCCTTGTTGAAAATTTGAGGTGCATAGCTAAAAAGCAACAAGATAGTCATTTTATACATAGAAAAATACAAAATTACATAAGTAACAATCGTTTACAACAAATACTTCACTAATTTAATTACTAGTAATAACTTGGACGAGTTTGATAAATTAAAATAATAGAATAATGAATTAAAATATTAGGCCACAAAATAGAATCAGTATCCTTGTTTTTCTAGTTATATACAAAAGTTTTATGTGTATATATAACAAACTTTTAACAATAATGACGTAAATCATAGTTGGGTTAAGAAACAAAAAGTGATTATTAGTTTATTACATCAACATTCATGGCCAAAATTTAGTCATCTATTAACGAGAAGAAATACAAGTGATAACAAATTAACTACTACTTGCATTACAATAAATCCAATTAAACATAAAAACCACTAATAAATTTATATACAAAATAAAAATATCAACAACATAACAGGTATATTTATTTTTATTACACACTACTAAACTATAAGTAACAAGAAATAAAATATTCATGATTCATGATCGAACATATAGTAGTATTACTTGTAAAAAGGACTTCAAATGATATATTCAAATCTTTGTTATAAATAGTTTAACATTAATGTTTTTTATAAACATATATATAATTTTGCAAAATTTTAAAGATATTTAATGGTGGGGCGGGGCGTTTTTTTCGGTTTGGTTTTCCGTATGCAACCAAAAACCGCCCTAAAAATTCGGTCTTTCTAAAATTCAAAACCATTTACATCGGTTTTTCAAATGGTTCGGTTTTTCCAGTGCGGGGTTTTCGGTTTTTTCGGTTTCGATTCGATTTTTCGGTTTTTGTGCTCACCCCTAGTTGTGGGGAGTCACAGTAGCATAAAGAACACACAAAGAAAACACAATAGACACCCAAATCACCTAAATGCACTCACTGTGAAGGAAAAAGGGGACCGCTGGGCTTATAGGATATAACAGTGGACTACAAGAGCAAACTTAAGCTACCTAAGCTACACCAAATTGAAATACCAGATAATCTACAGTTGTATCTACCCTTAAGCTATCTATTTATCCAATTTTAAGCACCAAAATCACAAAACAAGCCCATATGGACTTGTTGTGCAGACTTTGCACACAACAACTTAAAGTTGCTGATGTGTTTGGTGTTTTGGTGAGATTTGGACCATAATTTCTTGGTTTTGGCTCAAACAAACCACAAATATAAATGCACACACTCCTGGAATACTACAAGACTAAGTTGTGACCCAAATTCTAAACACACAAACATAAACTTCACCCCTACAGCAGCCTATGGTATTACTATGCAGTTTTTAACCAAACCTTGCACTTTACTTTTTTATTCTACCTTGCAAATAAAGTACCTAAAGTGTCAACATAGAACTATTTGAGAGTGATTGAACCCTTAACAGCTTCAATTATGTCACCAATCTTGGCTAAATAAGTAGTCCCAAACACCCCTATTCTACCACTTTTTCAATGATTTTCAAAGGAGATGCATAAATTCCACCACCAAATCAAACTTAAACTAATAAAACATACTAATGATCCTAAATAAACATCACCTAAGAAGCAACATTCATCAAACACACATAAATCACTAAAAGCTCAACAAACACAATAAATAATGATTAAGCAAATGAAAATGGAGTTCAAGGCCTTAAAACTGATGCCACCAGCTTGTTCAGGCTTAGCCACACCTATGGGCTAATGGAGCTTAAGTAGAGAGCCCTTGTTGGTTAGTCTACAACAGACCAAAGGGTTACAATATCTTCAACAAGATAAAGAAAAGATTGAGAAAAGTACATGCTTTGTTCTTCTTCCCTGCACAAAAACAAACGAGAAACAATCCAAGTACTCAAAAACTTAGACAAAAACTTGCTATCAACAAAGTTTTTGAAAGGGCTTTTGGTACAGTGAGCTTTAACAACAAAGTAACCAAATATTTTTTTTTGAAAAACTTTGTAAACACAAATTTCTTGAGAACCTTGAAAAAAAAGTAACAGCACAAGGAAATAACAAGACTTATGAAGTCCTCAATGGCTTGAGGTGTCAAGTCAGGCCACCAAGGTCACTTCATACATCTTGGATCTCAAAGAAGCAATTGCAAGAATTTTTAACAAAAAATCTGTCTTTGATAAAACTAAACTAAAGGTGCAATAAAAATAAGTTTTACGAATATAAAACATTAAGGATAAGAAGGAACTCAACTTGTACAATTTATCTAAATTTCATTTTCATTAATATTTAAAAAAAATTACACCAAGAGGGAACACAATGAAAAAGGGTACTGATACATGGTTTTACTAAGTATCAAAGTTCGTTGAATTCGATATTTTCGAATTGATTACCGTTAATTAGTGCGACTCAATCGTTCTTGGTGGAAAATAAAATGGGTTGGTTATATATTTTAAACTAAAAGCAAATATGAAAATGTCGTTGAGTAAAATAAAGCTTTAAAAATTAAACTAAAAATTACTAGAGAAACACTTGGTAAAAACAGAGATTTCGGGAAGTGTGCAATTTTTGGAACTTAAAACTTAATGAATTTAAAACTTGAAAACTTAAAAGTGAATTTAAAAATAAGAAATTAACCCCGTCGGAATTCTCTATCGCAATCCCGTCGGAATGTGCAATCGCAGTACCCTTCAATCGCAATATGTCCTCAATCGCAATACCAATCGCAATAAGAAACTTAAATCCAATCGCAATATGAAACTTAAATCCTGTCGCAATGTACCCAAAAGTAGTCCTGTCGCTATAATGAAACTAGTACCCATCGCAATACAATCAAAAGCAATCTCGTCGGAATACCAATCGCAAAATGCATCTGAATACAAAACCCTATTGCGATTGAGTGATCGCAATGATGCGTCGCAATACCAATCTCAAAAGGGTTATACTTTGCGATGTAATTGGGATTCGAAATAAGCTAAGATTTAAGCTATTATCAATAAGCTCAATCCAAGACTTAACCAACTCAATAATAAGCCAAACTAATAAACATGAAACAAAGACTTTTTAAACTTTAAATAAGCAAAACTTTTAAATCAAACCATAAAAAGATTAAAACTTTAAGAAAACTTTTAAAAAGTAAATAAGCTAAGTACTAAATAAGCCAATAAGCATAAAAAGCTCAAAGCTTATATTGCATAAAACCTAGAAAGGATTAAAAAGATACATTTTTAATCACAAAATCATCAATCAAAATCAAACCGTATGAAATATAATTTTCGGATCAAAAATTAAAGTAAATCAAGAAAGGAAGAAAATGATTAATGAACAAAGGCTTAACTTGAACTTGTGATTAATGAATTCAAAATACAAGGATGAAACAAGCTTAAACTTTGAAAGAAAAATGAAGAAAAGATGAAAACTTAGTGAGAGAAAGTTAAAACTTTCTCTCTCTAAAAACTAAAGAAAGGAAAAAAATGAAAAATGACTAAATTAACTAACTCCCCTCCTAATGTGTTTAGGAGGGTATTTATAGGGAAATGGGGAGGTGCATGTGTTGCCTCCTCTTTCTTCCTTCTCGGCTCTTCGTCTTTTAAGTTCTTCGACTTTTCTCAACGTCGTCTCGGGATTAATTAAACTCGTCTTATAAATTCTTCACTTATTTAGACTTGAGTTCTCTGACTTCATTAAACTTCCGTCTTTCGACTTTTTCTTCGATAAATCTTCAGAATAGGCCTTGGACTTCCGTTCTTTTTGCACTCTTGATCTTTTGACTTCGTCTTTTCTCGTTTCCTTCAATAAAAGCCCGTGAAAGCCCGTGTTTTCTTCCTTTTTCATCTTTTGGTCCTAAAACACAATAAAAACACAAACCACACATAATTCCGACTTTTACGACATAAAATACACGTTTTGGTCTAGTTATTATTGGAATAAGTGGTAAAAGGATAAGTGTTTTCACACTTATTAAATCCCCTACACTTGACCATTTCAATGCCCTCATGCAATGCATTAATTTTAAAGCACGGTTTACATTTTCCATCATAAATAACCCACCTTGGCCTTTATTAAATACTAAACATTAAGGAAAATTAAAAGATAGAAACAAGTAAAGAAATCAAATAGTTACATTGGGGTTTTGGCTGCCATGAACGTTTATCATCCTCAAGTTTCATGTTCCCCATACCAAGCTTAAAAGCGAGATCATTGTTATTATAAGTTAGCAAACTAACACAAATTCATGTGGGCCAGTTATTTACTTAGACTCCCTTTTTCCTAGGTGTATCTCTTATATTTTATTATTGTCTTGAATGATCACGAGGATGCATTGTTGACTTATTTCGATAGTTATTTAGGCTGAAAATAAAGTGGGACGATTTAATCAATAGTTAGCTAAAGGACAAAATCTTTTAAAACTGCTTCTCGGGACCTCATAAAGTTCATATCTTGGCATAACTTGCTTCACGATTTGAGACTTTTCTCGGACCGATATTTGGCAGCGACTTCATACTTCAAATCCTTGAGAGAGTTCTTGAAATTATGGTCTTCTCTTCATAATAGTAATTTCTTCACTTGAAGTTTTGAGAGATTCTTCATATTTGGACCACGACTTCTTCATTTTTCTCCAATCTTTATTTTGGACTTTGATATACAACGATCCGCCTCCATTTAGGACTTGGATCTATTTATCCTCATACCTTGTTAGGGCCTTTTTGGATAGACTTCTCCATGATCTTTTGGGGAGTATTTGCTTTTCGTCGTGTGTCTCGATCCTTCATATTGATTTTCGATATATGATTCTTCACATCAGTTTTGGATCTTTAGCAACAAAATGTAGCCCTCATGCCTTGTTAGGGCCTTTTCGGACTCGCCAATCTTCGCATCTCGCTTCAATAAGTTATGCCTTGGCTATGAACTCTAAGTAATACCGAGCAACTTTTAAACGATCTTGGGCTAGAAGCTAAGTAACTTTTCAAATCGTACAACCTTATATATTGCAAATATATTTATTAGCAAGCGATGGGAGAATAGGATTATAATCAACTCACATAAATTCACGAAAGAATATCAAACTTATAATTGACTCTATCATCTCTCGTTCTCCACAATTTAAAATCTCAAGGAATGAGACTCGTGGATGCTTAGCCAATTAAATCAAAGTTTTGGGTTTTCGAGTTATCTATAGGATCTTGCAAATTCTTAGACTTTTTCAAGTTTAGAAATCGCATTTTAAAGTTCCCTTGATAAACAACTCTCTAGGATCAATTATAAGAACTTGCGAAAAGTTCTTGTTCTTAACCCGTGAAAGTTAAGACTTTCGCGTTTTAAAGTTCCCTATATAAAAGCCTAGCAAAACTTGACTTAAACACGTTAAGGATACTAGCTAGAGTAAACTTAGATAAGTAAACTCGGGTTGAGTCAAAATATTCATGACTTTGAAAAATTAAAACCACTTTATTAAAAAATTTTATTATGGCAAAGAAAGTAAATAACGATAACAAAGGAAAACTACAAGGCCAAAATAGATTAAAATTTTTGAAAAATGTCGAGAAAACAAATTTTCCGGTTAAAATGAGGGAAATTCATGGAAAAGACCACTCACTTCGACAAAAGCCCCCTACACTTGATATAAACATTGTCCTCAATGTTTAAGCATGTGGGAGTAAACTCCCCTACACTTAGGACATTGTGCACGTTGTTTAAATTTTGCTAAGGAAAGGACAACTATAGTGATTTCAATGTGAACATATAAGATATGGAAAATTGAATCACAACAGTTTAGGATAGAACCGGGAAGACGGGAACACGGGATCACGGTTCGTCAAAAGTCATCGAGAATGGATCTTTAAAGATTTAAACCCTGCACAGCACAAGAAACAAGACAACAAACACATACGGGGCTCCCCTACACTTATTATAAAAACGGTAAAGGATAGATCACGGGTTGCCTCCCGAGAAGCGCTTGTTTTTGTTAACCGAGTCACGAGCCTGACTTGACCCAAAATTTAATTCAAGGGAAACGTGGTGAGGGATGGAATCATCTCATGAGAGATGTCCTCACCAAAGTACAACTTCACGCGCTGGCCATTCACCTTAAAATTGGGCCCATTTGGCTGAGAAAGCTCAATGGTGCCATATGGGAAGACTTTGGCGACGGTGAATGGACCAGACCAGCGGCTCTTCAGCTTTCCCGAGAAGATCTTCAACCGAGAGTTAAAGAGTAAAACTTGATCACCAACGTGGAACTCTCGGTTCTTAATCCTTGCATCATGGATGATCTTGGTTTTCTCCTTGTAGATCAATGAGTTCTCATAAGCTTGATTCCTCAGTTCATTGAGCTCGTTGAGTTGAATCTTTCGAAGATCACCGGCTTTGTTGATGTCGAAGTTAGCCCACTTCAAGGCCCAGTACGCCTTAGCCCTTATGTTCTAGCTCAATAGGGAGGTGGCATGCTTTCCCGTACACAAGACGATAAGGTGTACAACCAATCGGGGTCTTATATGCGGTACGGAAAGCCCACAAAGCATCATCTAATTTATCGGCCCACGAGGCACGATGCTCTCCCACCGTACGCTCCAGAATTCGCTTCAATCCGCGGTTAGATATCTCGGCTTGACCATTTTTTGAGGATGATAAGCGGTGGAAAGACGGTGATTGACACCGTACTTAGCCATGACTCGAGCAAATTGATCATTGCAAAAATGAGTCCCACGGTCACTGATGATAGCACGAGGAACACCGAATCGAGCAAAAAGCTGCTTCAAAAAGTTCACAACCACCCTCACATCGTTCGTAGGGAGAGCCTTAGCTTCAACCCATTTAGAAACGTAGTCAACGGCTACGAGGATGTACTTGTTCCCTTTAGATGATGGAAATGGCCCCATAAAGTCGATACCCCATACATCAAAGATTTCACATTCTTGTATGAAATTTGGAGGCATCTCATCTTTATGTGTGATCTTGCCTTAGCGTTAGCAAGCATCACAATTTTTAACCATCTCGTGAGCGTCACGATAAATGGTGGGCCAATAGAATCCAGAGTCGAAAACTTTCTTAGCGCTGTAGTTGGACCAAAGTGACCACCGCTGGGTCCTTTATGGCAAGCTTCGAGAATATCGAAAGCTGTGGGTCCATCAACACACCGACGAATAATCAGATCAGCACATTGTTTGAAGAGATAAGGGTCATCCCAAAAGTAAGTCTTAATATCTTTAAAGAACTTCTTCTTTTGTTGGGATGTTAACCCTTCGATGAGAATACCACCCGCTAAGTAGTTTGCAATGTACGCAAACCACGGGGTGTCATCAAGATTGGAATTGATAGACATTAAGGCCTCAAGGGGAAAAGAGTCATTGATCTCTTGATTCGGATGATCCCCTTGATAAGGATCCTAAAGTCTACTTAGATGATCCGCGGCTAGGTTTTCGGCTCCCTTCTTGTCACGAATTTCAATTTTAAATTCTTGAAGGAGCAAAACCCAACGAAGAAGTCTTGGCTTAGAATCTTGCTTAGTTAACAAGTACTTCAACGCGGAATGATCGGTGTACACAATGGTGGTGGAAAGAACATGATAGGGGCGAAACTTCTCAAAAGCATACACTACAGCTAAAAGCTCTTTTTCGGTAGTGGTATAATGCAATTGAGCCACCATCATTGTCTTGCTAGCATAATGGGTTGGTTGGAAGTGTTTGTTTACTCTTTGGCCCAAAACCGCTCCAATAGAAAAGTCGCTAGCATCACACATCAATTCAAAAGGTAGCTCCCAATTAGGGGTAACCAAGACCGGTGCCTTAGTTAGCTTATCCTTAAGAAGATTGAAGGATTCAAGACACTCTTTAGAAAAGATGAAAGGAGTATCTTTTTCCAAGAGGTGGGGCATTGGGCGAGCGATTATAGAAAAATCTTGGATGAATCGACGATAGAAGCCCGCATGACCAAGGAAACTTCTCACACCCTTCACGGTTGAAGGTGGAGGCAATTTAGCAATAAATTCGACTTTAGCACGGTCGACTTCAAGACCGGCTTTGGAGATTTTATGTCCAAGAACAGTGCCTTCTTTTACCATGAAATGGCATTTTTCCCAATTTAGAACAAGGCGAGTGTCTTCACACCGCTTAATCATGCGTTCCAAATTGGCAAGGCAAGTAGAGAAAGAATCACCATAGACCGAGAAATCATCCATGAAGACTTCCATAGTTTCTTCAACCATGTCATGGAAGATAGCCATCATACACCTTTGAAGTGTCCCAAGAGCATTGCATAAGCCGAAAGGCATTCGTTTGTAAGCAAATGTTCCATAAGGACAAGTGAATGTGGTTTTCTCTTGGTCTTTGGGATCGATGGGAATTTGAAAATACCCAGAGAAACCATCTAAAAAGCAGTAATAGTCATTACCCGCTAGACGTTCAAGCATTTTGTCCATGAAAGGAAGGGGAAATGATCCTTTCTCGTAGCATCATTGAGTTTGCGATAGTCTATACAAACTCTCCACCCTGTAACGAGACGAGTAGGAATCAACTCGTTGCTTTCATTGGGCACAACGGTGATTCCGCCTTTCTTAGGCACACAATGGACCGGACTAACCCATGGTGAATCCGAGATAGGATAGATCATGCCCGCATCAAGAAGTATGATAACCTCTTTTTTGATAACGTCATGGATCTTGGGATTCACCCTTCTCTGGCTTTGAATAGTGGGTTTAAAGTCGTCCTCCATGAGAATTTTATGAGTGCAAAATTGAGGATCAATTCCACGAATATCGGAGATTTTCCAAGCAATCGCTTTCTTATGATTCTTCAGCACGATGATGAGTCGGGATTTTTCTTCTTCTTTCAAGTCCTTAGTGATGATGACGGGTGATTTCTTGTTGTCTTCAAGGAAAACGTACTCGAGATGAGGCGGTAGATCCTTAAGCTCTAAATCCGGAAGAATTTTGATGGAAGGCGTAGTCAAATTCGGTTCATCGATAGAGATATCCTTAGGAGATGGTAGAGAAATATGGTCCTCATTGAGAAGTTTCTCAATGGTACGAATGTCTTCATCCCAATTGGAGGGTGAATCGTCATATTGCAAGTCCACATCTCCCAAAGTTGCTTCAAATTCTTTCAAGATGAAATCACTTTCTCCAAATGGAGTTAGTGATGGAGCAATAGAGGCAACGGTCTCAAAAATGGTAAGAGAAGAAGAAACACATTTACAAGCGTCTTTGAAATGTTCTTCACAAGCCTCATCAAGAACGTCAATGAAATTAACACTTTCGTTTTCCAAAGGCTGCTTAGAAAGTTTACCCATGTTGAAGACGATTTTATCGTCACCAACTCTCATGATTAATTCGCCTGGGGCTATATCAATGAGAGTGCGACCGGTCCTCAAGAATGGACGTCCAACGATTAATGGAACACGGGGGTCCATCTCGTAGTCAGCGACAACAAAATCCGCCGGAAAGGTGAATTTGTCGACACCAACGAAGACGTCTTTGGCTATCCCCACCGGATAAGCAACCGTACGGTTAGCTAATTCCAATGTCATTCGTGTGGGGACTAGCTCGGGTAGAGACAATTGTTTCCAAACGCTTAAAGGCATTAAGTTGATACTAGCACCTAGATCGGCTAGGGCCATGCAATTCTCTACCCCGGGGAAGTTGCAAGGAATGAGAAAACGACCCGGATCACCAAGTTTGGTTGGTAATTTCCTTAAGAGGACTGCAGAGCAATTCTCATTAAGTTGGGTCTGAGCGATATCGAGGAGTTTCTCCTTATCACTGAGAAGATCTTTAAACATTTTCGCATATTTGGGCATGTGAGCGAGAGCCTCAACAAAGGAGATATTGAAATTCAGTTGTTTAAACATTTTGAGAAAGTTAGGGACCTGAATATCATCCTTGTTTTTCAACTTCTCTTTCCTCAACCTTGAGGGATAAGGTATATTGGGTTGAGATGAAGGCTTTGGAATGGAATTCTCACTCACATCCTTGGGTGGTGGAGGGGTGGAAGTAGAAGGTGGAGGAATTGGAGAAGTAGAAGTTGGAGGTGTTGGAGAAGGAGACCCGTTTTCCTTTGTCACAATCACCGGTGTAGGTGTAGGAAGCTCGGGTTCCTTTAAACCTTTTCCACCGCGAGTGGTGATTGCTTTCATCTCCCCTCTTGGATTAGCAACGGTGTTACTCGGAAGAGAACCCGAACCAGAGGCTTGATTACTTGGGAAGAAACTAGCCATCATATTCCTTAAGTCATTCGTTTGACTTGCCAAAGTGTTTCGCATATCGGCTCGAAGATCATTCCCTTGTTTCACCATATCTGCTTTCATGTTGGCCATTTCCCGCTGAATATTCTGCACTATCGCATCATTAGTCCTCATGTAAGTTTCAGCCTCGTGATTAAATACGGTGGGTTGGTTGGGAGGAGGAGTATGGTAGGCAGGTGGTTGATAAGCGGGTTGTTGGTAAACTTGGTTGTTTCTTTGAGGTGGATATGGGTTTCTTTGGTTTTGATATTGATTTGGAGCTCGAGGTTGGTTTTGATTGTTGCGATTGAGGTTGTTTGGGTTTTTTGGGGGAAAACCGGGTGGTCAAAGAAAGTTGTTTGAGCGATAGCTGAGCAAATTGCGGTCACCTTGAGGACGTGCTTGATAGCCTCCTGTAGAAAAGTTACCGTTGGCGGCATACACATTTTCTGGATTGTCATGACTCGAAGGACATCGGTGTATGTTGAGTCTTACGATCTAGACTCATCTGGGATATATAACAATGATTGTAATGCACAGCGGAACATAATAACAAACACAATCAAAGTTATGAACAAGGCTTTCTTATTCATTAAATACTAATAAGCTACTACTACTCTTGGTGCCTAATAGGCTTGACACCAGGAGAACACACACACACCTTTAGTTTACATTTTATATGAATCAGTGAATAACCATGTGTGCCTAATCCTCTTTATATAATAGAGGTACTAGGGTTACATCACAACCCTAGCTTACTATCAAAGCTACCTATTTATTATTAAGTCCTTCATCTTCTTTTGTTATATCAACTCCAGATATATAAGTCCCAACAATCTTCCCCTAGTTGATTTGACAAAACCAGTAAGTACAAGCTTCCCTTGAAGCTAATATAGATGATGGCTAAGCTTCCCCTCGATCCATGCATTTTCCCCCTTTTTGTCACATCAACTCAAAAGGGATCGTCTTCCCCTTAAGAAGTGCATGTCGAATCCAGTAGGCTTCCTTGGAGAGATCACTGATGAAGAAAATCAAGTATAACAAATTTTATGAAGAAGTGAAATATCCTAAACTTGTGTCTTATATCATCTCAGTTTTTATTACATGGGACTGATAACCCCCACAACTATAAGCCAGTTGTTAGCTATAACAATATATTTAATCCAACGATAAGGTGTATTGCTCACCAACAGTTTTTGGTACATGGGAACTGGTAACCTTCACAACTATGAGCCAGTTGTAAGCTGTAACAATATATTTAGTCCAAAGACAAGGTGTATTGCTCACCTAATTGAGATATAAGAAGATAACAAGTGTGTGAAAATCAACTCCAACATCAAATAAGCAATAATCAACTGTCTTCGTCAAGAAACCATAACTCACTAGTAGGAACCATAAGCGAACCATCTCTTGCATCCTAAACTCAGTAGTAAAGATCATCCATCATTCAGTGTGAAAAAGACATGCTTATTACAATAACATGTAATAAAATGTCTTTGTATAATTTTTGTAATCAATATATGCATGGCGATCACATGCAATGGCCGATAGTCTCAGTCAGCTCTGACGGATCAACCAGAAACCACTCGATGCTTATGATCATGCTAATTTTGTGATGATCATATCATGAATTGTATGGTATCATATGCCCCCCAAATATTTGTAAAAGAGCGTGTAACTGTTCCAATTAAGAATTATAACATAAACTGAATTTTCGAAACGAACCATATACCTCTTCATTGTTCAAGATCACCAGTAGGAACGACCAGGAGGAAACGACTAGGAGGAACCGACTAGGAGGAACCGACCAGTAGAAACCGACCAGGAGGAACCGACCAGTAGTAAGAAATAGCTGACCAGTAGAGACAAATAGTTCACTAGTAGGAATAACGAAAACCTACCAGTAGCATCTCCAAACCCCTTCTTTTTTTTTCTTTTTTTTCTTTTTATTCTTTTGTTCTTTTTTTTTCCACACAATCTCTCACCAAATGTCGCTGAAACTGTTGCTGTACCGTTGCTGTTGTACTGTTGTTGTTGCTGTTACCTTTGTATGTCTTAAACCCCACATATCCAGCCCATAATCAGCCCGTAGAGGCCATGTCAACACATCTGGAACCCAAGTCCATCTACTTCACGTGATAATAGACTTGGTCAAAATACAAATATCGAATGGGATATTTAAAATACCTAAAAACCAGGGACATCATAAACTGCATCCCATATTTCTCCTTAAATCACGCATGACGTGACCAAGAGATTATTTCACATATTGTTCCCAATAAATCAGGAATATATGATAAACATAGAGTTCAGATATTTGAGGAATCCAATAGTCATCACACGTTTCCATCAAATTTCCCATCAAAAATAGCTCCCTTAATTTCGTAGGTCATAACTGCTTAGAATATTCACACGTCCCAAAATAAATACGGTAGAACTTGTACCATATTTTGTATCCAAAATCATGCATGGTACGTCTGAATATAAAGCCCCTCATTTAGCTGACCATATCTCGTCATATGCTGCATTCCATAACTTACGCATGTGAATCATGAAACAACTTCCATATATAAGCAGTTAAAAATCTCATCCAAGATAATCGTATCCCATATTTTCTCAAAACTTACGCAAATAAATCATATCCTACTTGATATTGTGACCATAGTATGACCCCACGTCATGAAGTCCCACGTTTGTTTTATTGAAAGTCCCATTAACTTTTTGTACTTCTTAAAGTACTTGAATACTACCACTTAATCAATGGTTATTCTCACGTGACACATTCTTGTCCTTTGTTTTCTAGTTCTTGGGTTCCACAACATTATAAGGCAACGAGAATAAAAAGGGGTATAAGTCTCTGATTTCTTGAAACCATCAGTACCCGATCACTTTGGCAGCGAGCATTATCAGTCCTGCTAGGGTTCATCATTGATCAAGGATCAACTCACCAAAGCTAGCAGAATGAACATCACGAACACCAATCTTTATTCAGCAACAAGAACAATAAACAATAGCAGCAACATCAATTGAATCATCTAGGGTTTGTTGGGAAAAACCCTAGATCAGGAGGAACACCATTTTTCAAAACAGAAAATACAAATGAAAACCTTGTAAATCAACCAGATCGAGAGCCAACAAGTTCTGATACCACTTGTTGAGTCTTAGGATCTAGACTCATCTGGGATATATAACAATGATTGTAATGCACATCGGAACATAATAACAAACACAATCAAAGTTATGAACAAGGCTTTCTTATTCATAAAATACTAATAAGCTACTACTACTCTTGGTGCCTAATAGGCTTGACACCAGGAGAACGCACACACACCTTTAGTTTACATTGTATATGAATCAGTGAATAACCATGTGTGCCTAATCCTCTTTATATAATAGAGGTACTAGGGTTACATCACAACCCTAGCTTACTATCAAAGCTACCTATTTATTATTAAGTCCTTCATCTTCTTTTGTCATATCAACTCCAGATATATAAGTCCCAACAGTGTATGAGTGAGATCCCCCGCATATTTCACATGATTGACTCAAAGCATTAACTTGTGCATTGATGGCTTTGGTATTGTTAGCGGTTTGTAGAGCAATTGATTCAACAAGCGAAGTAAGCTTATCAATTCTCTTGTCGCTCTCATTAGTGCTAGCACTAGCCACATTAGTCCGAACACTCTTGGTTTGCACTCTAGACTTATTCTCAATAATATCCCAAGCGGCATTAGAAGACTTAACCAAAATATTACCCCCCGAGGCACTATTTAGTGAATTTTGGTCATTCATGCTTAAACCATTGTAAAAAGTGTTTATTTGATGTACTTTTGTGAAACCATGTTGTGGACACTTTCTTAAAAGTTCCTTAAAACGGTCCCAAGATTCACTAAATGTCTCACCGTACTTTTGTTCAAATGTAATGATTTCATTCCGCAAAGCGGTAGTACGTGAGGGTGGGAAAAAGTAGTTAATGAAATTGGTCTCTAAATCCGTCCACGTAAGAATACTTTGTGGCGGTTCCTTATCAAGCCAATTCCGGGCTTGTCCCTCTAAGGAGAAAGGAAAAAGTTGCAAGAGAATCACTTCTTGTGAAACCCCATTATACTTAACCGTATTAGTGAGTTGAAGAAACCTTTTTATATGGTCATGAGGATCATCAAGCGAACGCCCCAAGAAAGGTTGAGCAGAGACCATTTGAATGAAACCGGATTTGAGCTCAAAGTTGTTGGCTCCAATCTCGGGTATGACAATAGCATCAGTGTTGCCCTCTACGTGTGATTGCAAAAGCTCGATCATTGGTTGATTGTCCATGGTGACAATAGGTGGAGTAATGACTTTGGCTTGAGCTACTTTCTACTTACGAGCACGAGTACGCATACACACCTACAAAAAGAAAAAATAGACAATAAATATTTTTGGTTTTTTATGTTTTTCTATTTTTTTTTTGTATTTTTGAAAATTTTATATTTTTTATGATTTTTGAAAATTTAAGCAAGAAAAATAACGTTCTAAAGTGAACGAATCCCAAAATCCAACGCGTCTCTCATTAAAAACCGTTAATCTTAACGAATAAGCCGGCAGCGACGCCATTTGATACATGGTTTTACTAAGTATCAAAGTTCGTTGAATCCGATCTTTTAGAATTGATTACCGTTAATTAGTGCGACTCAATCGTTCTTGGTGGAAAATAAAATGGGTTGGTTATATATTTTAAACTTAAAAGCAAATATGAAAATGTCGTTGAGTAAAATAAAGCTTTAAAAATTAAACTAAAAATTACTAGAAAAACACTTGGTAAAAACAGATATTTCGGGAAGCGTGCAATTTTTGGAAATTAAAACTTAATGAATTTAAAACTTGAAAACTTAAAAGTGAATTTAAAAATAAGAAATTAACCCCGTCGGAATGCTCTATCGCAATCCCGTCGGAATGTGCAATCGCAATACCCTTTAATCACAATATGTCCTCAATCGCAATACCAATCGTAATAAGAAACTTAAATCCAATCGCAATATGAAACTTAAATCCTGTCGCAATGTACCCAAAAGTAGTCCTGGGTCGCAATAATGAAACTAGTACCTATCACAGTACAATCAAAAGCAATCTCGTCGGAATACCAATCGCAAAATGCATCTGAATACAAAACCCTATTGCGATTGAGTGATCGCAATGATGCGTCGCAATAGGAATCTCAAAAGGGTTATACTTTGCGATGGAATTGGGATTCGAAATAAGCTAAGATTTAAGCTATTATCAATAAGCTCAATCCAAGACTTAACCAACTCAATAATAAGCCTAACTAATAAACATGAAACAAAGACTTTTTAAACTTTAAATAAGCAAAAATTTTAAATCAAACCATAAAAAGATTAAAACTTTAAGAAAACTTCTAAAAAGTAAATAAGCTAAGTACTAAATAAGCCAATAAGCATAAAAATCTCAAAGCTTATATTGCACAAAACTTAGAAAGGATTAAAAAGATAAACTTTTAATCACGAAATCATCAATCAAAATCAAACCGTATGAAATATAATTTTCGGATCAAAAAGTAAAGTAAATCAAGAAAGGAAGAAAAAGATTAATGAACAAAAGCTTAACTTGAACTTGTGATTAATGAATTCAAAATACAAGGATGAAACAAGCTTAAACTTTGAAGAAAAATGAAGAAAAGATGAAAACTTAGTGAGAGAAAGTTCAAACTTTCTCTCTCTAAAAACTAAAGAAAGGAAAAAATGAAAAATGACTAAATTAACTAACTCCCCTCCTAATGTGTTTAGAAGGGTATTTATAGGGAAATGGGGAGGTGCATGTGTTGCCTCCTCTTTCTTCCTTCCTTCTCGGCTCTTCGTCTTTTAAGTTCTTCGACTTTTCTCGACGTCGTCTCGGGATTAATTAAACTCGTCTTATAAATTCTTCGCTTATTTAGACTTGAGTTCTTCGACTTCATTAAACTTTCGGCTTTAGACTTTTTCTTCGATAAATTTTCAGAATAGGCCTTGGACTTCCATTCTTTTTGCACTCTTGATCTTTTGACTTCGTCTTTTCTCGTTTTTTTCGATAAAAGCCCGTGAAAGCCCGTGTTTTCTTCCTTTTTCATCTTTTGGTCCTAAAACACAATAAAAACACAAACCACACATAATTCCGACTTTTATGACATAAAATACACGTTTTGGTCTAGGTATTATTAGAAATAAGTGGTAAAAGGATAAGTGTTTTCACACTTATTAGGTACATGCACCCTCTTCTTATACTAACTAAAAGAAGAATCTAGAAAAAGAGAAAATAATTAAACCCGAAACTAGAACTCCCAATTATGCCCTTGTTGATTTTGAATTTCTTGGTCAAAAGAGATGCCATGTGAAGATGCTGCTGTTGCCAGTTGTAAAGACTTGATCATGACCACTGAATATTGCTTGTAGAGATTAGTAACTGCCGCAGAATCATTGATGGGATGTGTGGATTCTAATATTTCCATTTTTGGTTGAGCAAAAGTGTAGGGAAGGCCACGTGGGGGACCCACAGGCCATGTGGTCATGTTTTTAGGGTGAGGTTTGAGTGAGGAGACCTTGAATCATGATTCTGGAAGGTATCAAACCAAACCCCCTTGATTAAGATTGTGATTGGATTAGGGTTTATGGAGGTTTATGGGGTGGATTTGGGAAAGACTAAGGATGAGTAGTATATGTTTCCCACGCTTGTTATAATAATTAATAATTTTTCAAAACTTAATTAAATAAAGCTGGGTGGGGTGTGACGTGGGTGATGGTGAGAGGGTGGAAGATATGCCATGGAGGGTGTGATGTGGAGTGTTTGTGGACCGGGTTTTAATTGGGTATTGGGCTGGGGTGTGGGCTAGGCCAGGTTATAATTGGGTATGAGCATGTTATATGGCAATAATTGCCCTTGTACTTCAAAAGTATTTGCATTTAAATCTTATCAGCTTCATTCCATTTTTCCTTTGTTATTATCTTAGGGTGAATTCCAAAAGTAGTCCTTGTCTTTGATAATAATTGTGTATAAGGACTATTAGTGCAATATTGGTAATCTTCAAAGGCCAAACATGTATAATCTTGAAATATTAGGGACCCATTTTTATTTTTGAGTTTTAAAAGGGTATAATATGACAAGTATTCCAAAGTTGAGGGACCTTTCTTGACAAATCTTCAAACTTCAAGGACTTCTTTGAAAATCCATGATTCGGGTCTAGTTCTTTGTGCGACTTCGTTTCCCGTGTTCGTTTTTGCTTGATTCTTGTTCTCTTTTGTTGATTTCACGATATCCATACCTAAAATACACAATGAACAAACACAGGTATATTTTATGGTATTTTAAGATATTTTTAAGCATTTTAAGCCTGATTTAGACGATGAGACTACGTATAAATGCAGTCTCATCAATAACATCAAATTATACCATTGAACAACCCTAAGTTTTTCTATAAAACAATCAATAGGTGGACAAATTTGTACATAGAAACGACTTTTATCTATGTAAAATTGAATTAGAGTAAAATACACCGTTCATCCTTATGGTTTGCGTTGACTAACGTCCTTAGTCTTTTGACCAAACAAATTGCACCGTTCAACCTTAACTTGAAAATGTTTTTCGTCATTGGTCCCTCACTTTAGCTTGACCCACAAACGTATATTAAATTGTTTAACCACAAGGGTAAACTCGTCATTTCTCATCTAAGGTCCACCATCATTACCAACCACCAACATCTTCATCTTCTTCCTTTAATTTTATCTCCATCTTCATCACTACATCCACTATTATCTCCATTTTCTTCATCTATCTAAAACCATCATTAAATCAAAACACATACATTCAATACTATAAACCATAAATGACTTCCTCAACTTAAAAACACATACATACTCCGGTTATAATTTATCTCATGTTCTTTTAAATTAACATAAACTAAAAATTCATTACCATCAACAAAAAAAAACTTCACGAACGCTACTTTGTTTTTTAGAACTCTCACTTTATCAGTTTATCATAAAACCCAATTCTAATTCAACATTTTTAACCAATTTATGTTACTTTAAACAAACCAATATTATCAATTAAAGCAACACAATATGATCCATTAGATATGCTTTTCATCTAAAACCTGTGAATCACTCTTCATGGACCAATAAAAGAATCATTAAAAGCAACAATCAACATCATAAATGTCCTCATAAAACATTGGTCATTGTAATATTAATCACGATTGTTCTTTTTCTTGGTGGGTTTAAATTTTGTTTGTTAATGCTTGAAATTTAAGGTTTTTGATTTTATGGTCTTTGATTTTAGGACGGCGGTAGTGGATAGAGAAAGAGTTAAGTTAAGAATGGAAGAAAGTTATAAGATTTATGCTATGTTTAAAGATTTAATTGTTGCATAGATTTATGCTAAGTTGTGATGAGGAGATTATCGTGAGGGAGACCATGACTGTGTTGGATGTTAGGCAGGCATTATGCATGGATGCAAATTTAGGAAGACAGAGTTGTAATAGAACTCCTTAGCATATCAGAGTGAATCCACGCCTAACAAGTAAAAACCAACACAACCTTAACTCGAAAGGCCTGAAATACCCCCATGACAAAATGAGTTAATAATCATTTGTGGGCCCAGTTAAAGTAAGGGACCAACGATGGAAAATGTTTACAAGTTAAGGCTGGATGGTGCAATTTTTTGGTCAAAGGACTAGTAACGTCAGTCAACGCAAACTATAAGGACGAACGGTGTATTTTACTCATTGAATTATAACGACACTTTGCAATTACAATTTGATCTTACCACGATATATCGCATCGTTAATTTTCTGTTGCCAGACAATTCTGCCGCTATGCGCAGGTATCGTCTAGTAAATTCTAAAGAATATTCATTATATGACATTAAGATGAGATTGAGTTGTTAGTCACCAAAGTGGGCAAGTTGATTTCTAGATATTTTGTACAAAGAATGCTATTATTCAGTTTATTTGTTGATAGAAATTATAAATTTTGCCTAAAGGAGAAATTGTTCTTCTATAGCTAATAAAATTAAAAGTTGAAAATTGATAGACTTTTGTCGGGTGTGTAGTTATCCAAAGACGCTTCATACATTTGACCAAGTTTATTTTATTTTCTTGTAAAGTTTTATTGCATTCCAATAATGATTATGATATATTGTTGTGTTTACCCAAAGGAGACCAATAATACATATTTTACTTATTTTATCTCGTATGAATTTTTAACTAGTAAGCATATACATTTTTTTGCAGCAATTAACCTTCACTATCAAGTTTTTTCTGTTACCTTGTTTACTGGTGTGAATTTCTCCGAATGGAGCGAACAAGTCACTTTCCATTTAGGTGCTTTGGATCTTGACTTGACGCTATTGGAGGATAAGCCTGTTGATCTTACTAATGAATGTACATAGGCTCAGAAAGCATACCATAAGGCATGTACAAGGTCTAACCGACTATACTTAAACTTTATGCGGATTTCAATTGCCATCAACAGTAAGCCTAGTCTTCCTGGCATTAATAACAGAATGCTAAAGATATTCTTAAGCTAGTGGAAGAGAAATTTCGTTCTGTTGACAAAGCACTAGCAGGGACACTTATGGCTGAACTCACCACCATGAAATTTGATGGTTCAAAGAGTATGCAGCAACATGTCTTTGACATGACAAATAACGCAGCAAGACTTAAGACACTGGGTATGAATGTGGAAGACTCTTTCTTGGTGCAATTCTATGAATTCACTTCCTCCTGAATATGGACCATTTCACATCATTGATAACACGCTAAAGGATAAGTGGAATATTGATGAACTGTCCAGGGCTTATTCAAGAGGAATCAAGACTAAAAAAACAAAGACTTCCCTTCGTTAACTTGGTGAATCAAGGAGTTGACAAGAAGCTCAAACCAAAACCCAAGAACTTTAAGAAGAAGCAACATGCTACAACCTCAAAAGTTGCTAATGGTAAAAAGAAGGAACAATGGGACAACAAATGCAAATTTTGCAAAAAAGAGGGGGCATTTCCAAAACGATTGTCACAAGCGTAAGGCTTGGTTCGAAAAGAAAGGTATACATTATGTTTCTGTATGCTTTGAATAAAATTTGTCTAAAGTTCCTTCTAATACTTGGTGGTTTGATTCTGGTGCTACTACTCAAGTTTCTAATATTATACAGGGATTCCTTACAATCCAAACCATAAGCCTAACTAATATAACTTTCTCTTTATGGGGAACCGAATGAAGGCCCCAATTGAAGGCGTAGGTACTTATCATCTGAAGTTAGATACCGGGCTTCACTTGGATCTAATGAATACTCTCTATGTACCTTCAATTTCTAGAAATTTAATTTCTATTCCAAGACTTGATGTTATTCAAAAACATGTATTTTCTCAAAACCATATATATAAACAACATATATTTTTATACTGGAGCATGTATTCCCCCCTCGCGGGTTTATAAACATATAAAGTAGTAAAAGCGAGGCTATGAAATCACCTGATATAGCTATTACACGTATTTCGAGGAACAAACATCCGATAGTCGACACACGACTCCACAAAATAACAATTACTCATTGATCGAGAACGAGTGTAACACCCCATTTTGGTAAATGGAATATCACAGGTAATATGGTGTGTCATCAAAGCATGCAAGGTAAATGTCCAAAAACATTAAATGACCATGAATGGAAATACCAAAAACAAAATCGGTAGTCCAAGTATAAGCTCACACACATGAATATAAATACAGAAATGGAAAAGGACTAAACATTGTCCAAAGAAATAAAGTAACGTATTGTATGGAAATGCATAAAGTAATGAAGGCTAGATAGCTTCGAATCCGTATGCACATACTCTTAAAGTCTATGAGCGTCCTTGAGTACTGCCGTTTGGGAACATGAAAGGAAAATGGCTGAGCATAACGCCTAGTGAACGGATATACAAGTATAGCATGAAATGACATAAGCATAAAAAGACTAATAGCAGCGGAAATGTATAAGTCCTAGATAACCTGGAACATGTTCATAAAACTGGTTTTATAGTTTGACAGACTTAGGTTTTTATATGAAAACTGTTTTAATTAGCCAATAACCTATATAGGTCATAAGGTTCCATCGTGCATGAATACTTAGAGGGGATACCTCATCATACAATTAGAGGAATTGCCTCTAATTAATTATTCTGGGTAGGAGGGATCAACTCCTTGTGAATGATGCAAGGCACACATCTCATTCACCATGAAAATCCTGTAAAACATGTAACTAGGATGCACCCATACGCCCCACATGATAATATAAATATATGGCCAAAACTGAAAAGGGACGACACGAGCAATCACTCCGCCGTGGGGATGTCATAACACTGGTGCCTGGTTATGGTACCTTCATAACTTGGTGACACTGATCATGCATGTATATGGCTTAGGCATTTAAAACTAAACATAAGCAGATCAAAACGTATAAAACATATACTTGGGAAAACAGTTGGCTGCAAACAGGGAATCCTAATAAGGAAAGAATGTCCATACTAAAGGACGGAAAATCCGTACCTTGTGTCCAGTGAACGAGGAAAGATGAAAGGATGGATAGTTCTACTCCGACCTTACTAATACTACATAAATAAGGGACATGTATAAGTTGTCTGATTATTGAGTACGTTACTAGTTTTAGCATGTTTTTAGCTTGTTTTATATGTTCAAGTCTTGTTTACTGTTTTAAATGATATACTGCATTAATCATGTATTTCATGTATTCTGATTAAGTATTATCTTGTATTCTTGTATTATTATACTTGTTGTGTAATAATAAGTAACTTTCTAAAAATAGCAGGTTTCCAAAAATAGAAAGTTTCCAAAAATAGAAAGTTTTCAAAAATAGATCAGTTTCTCAAAATAGATCATTTTCTAAAAATAGAATGTTTCCAAAAATAGTAAGTTTCCTGAAATAGAAAGTTTCTATATTTAGAAATAAGCAGGATTAATAAGCTAATAATATAAGCTAAAGTTTACTGGTTAAAAGTCATAAGTCATGTAAGTAAGATTATAGTTTATTAATTAAATGTCATGGTAATTTAATAAACTATAGGTTATATGATTTAATTAAATAAAACATGATTTAATTAAATTAGTCTAAATAAAATACTTAGGTTAATCATAATTATTACATTTAATTATTATAACCTAAGTCATGTTTTATTAATTAATTGTAGTCCATGTTTTAATAATTAGTTAATAACTATAGTCTAAATTAAATGGTAAAATACTTAGGCTAAAAACATTTGTTATTTATTAAAAATAATATAACCTAAGTCCATGTTTAAATTAAATTAGTTATTAATCATGTTTAAATAATTTAATTTTTCTTGTAAAAATATAACTTATAAAAAAATAATCCTGTGCCCGAACCCGTGTTAATACATAAGCCGAAACAAAACAGCCCCAACAGTGGCTACCCGGCCTACCCGGTGCCACTGTCCGAACCAAAATCACCACCGGCTGATGCCGGTGGTTCCCCCTGCTTAGGCTGCATTTTCCACTACTCGACCGAAACTGTAACACCCCCAAATTTATACAACTCAATACAGCGGAAGACTAGTTGGTGTTACGGGATAACACATTACTCACATCATAGACAACGCATAAAAATCGCGTCGTTTATTAATAAAGCATTTCCATTCATAAATATCAAAGTTACATAGGTCCCAAGTCATTATATTTCATACAGGTTTTACAAAACATTTGAATGGAAATTATAATTTAAGTGCGGGCCATGAATTCTTGTTGTCTTCCCGAGAATTACCTTCAAGTACCTGAGATAAAACATGTTAAAAGAAAAGGTCAGCGATAACGCCGAGTGAATTCATAGAGTTTAATAAAATCCATCAATATAATATCCGTATAAAATTATTACTGAAAATCATCTTGTACAAATCATTTTAATAGGCCATAAAATAGCCAAAGTCATTTTATACAAATCTTTATCGAAAATCATAATATAGGCATTTGCCTTAAAAATCATTATACGAATCATTGTCGTTAAAAACACCATACAATACGTTTTGCAACGTTGTATAGATTAAATAAAACCGTTATATGAATATGGTTATAAAAAGCCTTAAAAATCATTATACGAGCCAATGTCGTAAAAACGTCATACAATACGTCTTACGAAGTTGTATAAAAATAAAAACCGTTATGTGAGTATGGTTATGAAAACCAAAACACAAACATAATATCAATAGTATGACCCTGTATTGCTAGTCAGGCAATACATCGTAATTCGAAGCGTCTAATAGTATTTCGTTAGTTTTTGGATTATTATAAGCCGCATGACATTGTTACCTTACTAAACCAACAACGGGTAGCTAACCCGATACTCAGTTTGCCCATCTAAAGTAGCGTGTCGTCACAAAGGTCACGCTATGGAAATCTTCTCATACATAAATTCGCTTACCAATCAATGTGGCACGACGGGGATCAACCGTCAAGGCGCGAACTGGGGTGATCGTCCCCAAATAGTACTATTAAATGCATAAGCGTCTACCAAATCCCGGTAGTTCACAATTCATGCTAATGGGACTTTTAGTGACATAACCTAACTTTAATAATCCATTTTTATTTCATCTATCGGGTCCTTTAATCATTCATAGGGTCATACAATCGGGTCATTCAATCACTCGGGTCAAAATCAATAAACAAGCAATCGGGACAAATGGTGTCCTATTTTTATAAAAACTAACATGTTATCTCCCTCGCGGGTTTATAAAACATTTATAAAACATTTAAAAGAGTGCGAGGCTATGAACTCACGTTGATGTGGGAAGGCGGTTATCGGCGATTTGGATGTACGGTACGTGCTTCAATCACGGAAACCTAGACAAATAATACTTGGTCTTAGACGTTTGTCCAATGACTTTAAAAAAATAACAATTATGTATACATATGATGATTATATATATATGATGATCAGGTGGGTTTACATATTCTCGTTTACTCATTTTAGTGTTATATGTCGATAACTTTTATATTAGTTTACTAGTTTTACCCGTTTACGTGTCTTAAGTCCAATAAGCTTATTATAAGTTATTTAACTTATTTTAATCCATTTAATACTTATATTATCAGTACTTAAACTTTACAAGTTGGGCCTAAATGGGTTAAGCCCAATAAGTTCTTTTTACAAGTTTTTATCTTATTTAGTCCAATTATTAGTCCAATATGCTTAATTAGCTCGTAAATGTCCGTATTTCTTATAGTTCGGGTTTTATCGGTTTTTACTTGTTATACATGTCTATATATCAGTATATAAGTTTTATAAAGTTTTCATTAGACGGGTCCAACCACCTAAGTTTTATTTAACAAAAACGTTAATTTTACGGCGATAGCCGAAAAAGTCGTAAAAATCATGTTTATAATTTTATAACTTATAAAACTTAACAAGTTACCATTTTTATAAAATGTATACGTATTTAACTTTTTACATACTTATATAAATAAAATCCAAGAGTTAGTGGGTTTTAACTTTACATTTTACAATATAATTTTGAGTGCTTATATAATAGTATTATACTTTATTTTTCAAAAATCTGATTTTTATCTTCACTTTCACCCAAACTGCCATATCTTGAGTTCTACATGGAGATAGAAGCTCAAATGTTTATCACATAAACTAAATGATATGTTCTACATTTAACTCTTCTATAGCTACTGTTGAATCATCCTTTAAGTATTTTCTAAAAATCGTCCAAAACAGTAACCTCAGATTTATACCCTAAACTTGTTTTGATCATATCTCACTCATTACAATGATTCCATTGCATGGCCAACTCTCACATGTGTACAAGACCCATAGCTTACTGTAAATCCATTCTACTTCATCATTTTATCAGATTACCATATAGTTCTTTACTGTTTTATACAGTCATCAAATTTAACCAAGATTTTAACCTTGTTTCTTATGGTTTTTCACCTTTTTATCCATGATTATCAACAACAAATCCCCACATAACATTTTTATCATCATATAATCATCATAAATATATACAATAGGAAGTAAAATACATGTTTACATAATCAAAATAACAAGAAGTTGAGGAGGACAATCTTTATACCACCATGATGATGTAGGTTGTGATCAAAACATGGATTTGGATGGAGAAACTTGTGATGCACCAAGACCATCTTCATGACCACCAATCTTCATAAACTCCTTGTGGAAAATCAGCCCCAAGACACCATGAATACTCCTCCATGGATGTTATAATCACCACCATTCAAGAGAGCTTCAAGAGGGCTTCAACATATGTGTAAATAACACATGATTTTGTGGTTGGAATTGATCAAAAGTGGTGTTGAATGATGAATATGGGACGGCACTTTGGAGCTAGAGAGAGAGAGTTTGTGTGTGGTATTGCATGGTGTAAATGAGTTGCTAGTTTGAAGTGTTAGTGGTTTTGTGAAGTCTTAGCTTACACATTAAGCTAAGACATGTGTTTGCTAGTTTGTTGAGATTTTGACACATCATAGATGTGTGGTAGCAAGTGTTGGCCGGTTTTGGGGGTGGGACAAGTGTCCCACTTGTCTCATCTCCAATTATTTACGGGTACTCCTCGATTCTAGTTTCCTCGATTTGCGTGCCCTCGGGTCGTTTTACGAAAAACGTTTTTATAAATTATGAATCAACGTCACAAAACGAATCCAATAAAAATTGTCTCATCAAAAACGGAGTTCGAAAACGTAAATACGTAATCCTAAGGTTTCCGGTTTAGTCGTAAAGGACGTTAAAATAAAATCGTAAGTCCTAATCTTTTCTCGTAAATTTGTGAGTTTATGAACCAACACAAATTTAAAACTCCAAAATAATATTCATGGATAAATTTATTTTCTGAAATGTCGGACTGTCACCAAAGACGTTGTATGTAAACGTAAGCACGTAACGTAGAATCCTCCGGTTTAAACGTAGTCGATGCTATTTCAAGACGTAAATCCAAATTACTTCCCAAAAATAAGTGAGTTCATAAAATAATATTTTCAAATAAATATTGAGAATAAAATATTGACCACAAATTGACAAATTGTCACAGCATTTACCCCTAAACAGGATCTTTGTCCTCAAAGATCATCTTACCTTACTACTCGCTTCTTATAGAGTTAAAGCCATGTGGGTATATTCCTCCACATTCGGTCTTTTCTCACAAGTGTAATCCATTATAATACGCGAGTTTCATCAAACATAACTACGGGAATAAGATCAGGCTTAATGTTGACTCACTTTCTCTATCCATGATGTTCACGGGTTTTTGATGAATGCAACTTTTCGCCGATCTAAACTCTACTAAGAATAATCAGATTCTCACTTGATAGATATTCCATCAAGTTCGATATACGAAACATAATTCACGCAGTCTTTGAAGTCCTAGGGTAGATCCAGCTTATATGCCTTTCAAACCAATCTTTATACCATCTCAATGGTCCCATACAACGGGGACTTATATCCCATGATTTGTCAGATCATGAATTCATTTTTCCAAGTTTAAAAATTGTGGCATAACTTCGCTACCCATTTGGCACTTCAAGATCTACATTTCACATTCACATAATCTCTTGCCCACTACCGGCAGTCAATAATCAAATCCTAATTTCAGCAATCACTTCAGGTCTCGTGGGTCGAGTATTTTGTAAGGTTAGGTTCGCCATCATAGGAAACCTTACACCTGAAAGACATGTCCAACTCACAATGGGTGTATGTCAGATGTCTTCATCCCAACTCTTGCTTATAGATGCTATAATATTTATCCTCACAAGATCCGATCTTGATCCTAATACGATAATTATCAATGATAATCTCTCCAAAGGAAAACGATTATACGGTTCATTACCAAGGTCAATCATTCAAATATGAAACAAGACTTCTATTACCTTGTATCGTTACTTTACCTCGTCCCTTCGATTTGGGGTGGTACATAGTACTCTCATCAAGGTTCGTTCTCAATGATTTCTGAGCAAATCTCTAGAAATTCGATGCGAAGCGAGGATCTTGATAAAGATGTTTGATACAGGCACACTATGTTTACATAACTCTTTTGCATTTATCATTAACGGGAATGATATTAGCAGATTTGGTCAGTCTGTCGACGATGACCCAAATCGAATCAAATTCAGATGATGACCTTTGCAATAGCTAGACGTTTACTAATGTATGAGGCGATGTCTGCCTTCATAATTATCATCAGTACAACTTCTTCTGACAAAGATACTTTTAGTCAAAAATGACATACATATAATACTTATACTTACAAATTCCAACATAACTATATCTCACGATCCTCTATATTTAGGCAACCATAAGTGGCCTTTTATACATTTAACGCTATTGGCTTCTCAATTCTAATGGTTCACATTAGCCGTGAAACCTTTTACTATTTACATTATCCTTTTTACAAACATTGTTTATTTTAAATCGTTCGGCAATTTTATTTTGCACCTTCATTATTAAGGAACATGTCCTAATTGGTTCTTTATCTTTTATACATAATGTGTCAGTAATTACGTTCACTTTCCTGATGAAATAAATATCATAACCGTATTTATTCAAAATTCTTTCTTCATATCTTCTATGTTTTAGTTTCGTCTCAACTATCATTTTTATCCGTTTTACTCAATCCGTCGTCTAAAGCGTCGATAATTATCATAATTAATTAAATAATTATTAGTTAATTTTTATGAAGCGTAAAAGTTTTAAATTTCTTAGTTCGACCAATTATATAAAATGTTCAAAAATAAATTTGAATTTAATTAACAAGATTTTTGGTTGATTTATCGAAAATAATTAATAAGATTCGTAAATGTTTGAAAAATCTTTGTTTATACTTTGGTCAAAATTTCCTTAGTTTGAAAAGCGTAAATTATCGTTTCAAATTTCAAGTCGTGTTTTATATAGTTTCCTCAATTCCTCTTAAGTTGCCTAAAAGTATACACAAACATTTACCCCTAAACAGAAGTTTAGTTAAATGGTTTGTGTATAAGGGAATAATCCCTTAAAATCCTTTGTTAAAATATTTGTCAAAATATATTTCCATTTCTTTTTGGTAAAATCCAAAGTCTTAAAAGGGCTCTTAATTTTGAAGAGTCAATTTATATTCCATTATCTATTAATCACACGGTTAAATCATGTAAAGTATTAAGTCTTAAGTCTTATGTTAAATATTCAAGGTTCAGGTTTACACTGTTCGGCCAATTCAGGGCAATCTATAAATAATTTTTAATTCCTTCTTATTCTTATATACAAACAAATAAATAGTCTTTAATGATCACGAGCATGAATTTATCAAATTACAGCCTACACACGTGATTCATTATATTTATGAATGCTACATGTGTGTTAGTCAATCCAAACGACATCACGTGAAACTCATAATGTTCATTACAAGTACCGGATTTAGTGATTGGAATAGATAATCTCTTTCGCAGATGCGAAGTTGATGATAACCATGCTATGGATCAAATTTGCTAGAACCTTGTAAATGATCGAACAATTCTTCCATTTCGAGTTATGGATATCGTTTTCGATTGTCAGTTTACTCAGTCACAGTAATCAATAAATATAAGGAAAGATAACACCATAGCTCTTTAGGATGACAGGCTTGGTATAATAAAATCTTTCTCCGACAACTTTCTCAGTTGTACGGTAATTCCTTTAATTTAGATGGTGCTGACGTACAGTGCACAAGCCACAAGTGCAGCACCGGAAATATAATCAATACCAATTTCTACTTGCCTTAATGGCAAAAGTCTAGGTAATTCATCAATAAATACCTCCTAAAGTTTCAGATAAGATAAACATCCTTTAATAAATTCATATTAGGTTCTTCTAGATTACAATATCTATAACTAGTTCATAACCATTCACGTTATAATTTCAAGTCTAAATACAGGATATGATCATCCATCAAGAATTATTTAGATCACTTTTGATAATCAACATCTTATCATTTAGGGGAATTCTACTCGAGTTCCCATCAATTAAGACAATGTCGTCATGTCATAATCAATCAATCCATTCTATCGGCATTATCAACTTTCCAGTTTCATTACCGCCGATAAGATGTGAACTTCTCAAAAGACTAATAATAATTCATAATCCTTCACAAATTCAAGGATATATGGAGACATAACTAACCTTAAAAGAGTAAGTTCAACGCATGATTTACGCGATAGAATTTCAAATCAGGTACAGACGAAAATATTTAACGAATATGAATATATCCCATGTTTTCATAATTTGAGTACGCATTCGAAAGCTCCTCGGATCGTTACCCAGGTCATTCAAATGAAATCAAATCAAAAGAAATGATAAGAACGTCAATACATCCAGTCGGGTATCAACACTCGGTAATCGGATACTTTTCCTAAGAATTTCAATACGGGAGAATTGGACAAGAAAGAATTGTCAATTGTCAAATAAGACAATTTCCACAGATGAGTAAATTCGATTCAGAAGAATAGATGGTACGGGCACATATGTAGGTGTCCCTAACATTATGTCCTTATTTTTCACTTCTTGCAGATCTCATAAAATTTTAATCTTTCACAATCTTCAAAGAAAATTTAGTGTTTATTAATCAGTTTTATGGCGACTACTAATCAGCCTTGCATGGTCCATTCCAAATTGTATGTAGGCGCGCAACTATATACAATTTCAAGATCAACGATGCAATACTCAGTTCGTCAAAGTGTTATCATCATGTTTATAATAAAAACATTTTCATGCTTAATTCTTAAATAAGAATCAAAATAAATTTACAAAGATTTTCCTTGTTATGAAAACAATTAAGTTTTCCAAAGCGTCTTATAACAACTTTATTTTGATATCAATCACTTATAAATCTCACTTTGAATAATCCTTTTTGTGATGAAAATTAAATTTTCTCAAAGGATACCGTTTTAACTTTATAAAAACAAAGTGTGATCTGCAAAAGAGTGATGAAGAGTTGTTCACCAAGAACTTAACTACAATATAATAGGGAATGAGCTTAGCCAATTAATCATGAGGTTCATGATCTCGATGGCACTCAAAAGAATAATGCACAACGTAACTCAAATCAGGATGAGTACTTGTTCAATGGTTGCATCACTAATGCGAGCATTAGGA
Source organism: Glebionis coronaria (assembly GCA_025667525.1). Classification (NCBI taxonomy): domain Eukaryota; kingdom Viridiplantae; phylum Streptophyta; class Magnoliopsida; order Asterales; family Asteraceae; genus Glebionis; species Glebionis coronaria. Next base: position 548,087,872 of record CM046881.1, on the reverse strand, counting down.
TAAAGCAATAAAAGATAGATAACATCGATATATGTAGAATTTAGCAATCAAAGGTAGTCTTTTCATTAATCACAAACAAGTCAAAATTGTACCGTAACACATTACGTGTCACTATGTCATACAATTTTCAGAACTCATCCTACCAACTGATATCTCAGTTAAGTTAGGGATTTTTAAAAGATATCACAATGAATACTAATCTACAAGAGTCATTAGGTGTTCCACATGTCCCAGAAGATCCATCGGTCTCAATTCAGAAGAAGATTTCTTCAATTTATTTCTTGGACACTGGGCATCCTCATTAGTGGACAACGGCCTAGGAACAACCCTTAACACAAACCTACAATCAATTAAAACCTTAATATTCAATCACGGAACTTAATGAATTCCTCTTAACAATCTCAATATGAATCAACACTAAATTTCCAATCCTATTAGCTCTTGCAACAACAATTATCAAATGAGTCATTAATATGAAATGACTTGATCATTCAACTAGACTTCTCGGAAAGGTATTAGTGGCAATGAGGCTTTTGGGTAATGGTTCCAATAACAGCCTCAAGTGCAACATTCACCCTTTCGATTTCAATTGAAGAATTGGATGACAACGAATTAGATGACATCTTCCTAGGTGGTAACGTTTTGTCAAACTCCACTCTATAAGGAAAGATCGTCATGACATCGATATCAGTTTCAATCTCGCCAATTCTTATTCAATATCACAATCAACTAATATCTACATTTCTACGAATATCAACCATTTGTTGGGATCATAAATATCCGCAACTTGGTTTAGATCAAGAATAGTTAGAATTCCTACGAGAATAGCTTCAATTGATTTACTAGGGGATTTAGGGTTTCTTGTGACAATCTACGTCGTATAAATACCTCGTATAATTATCAAAATAATCATCAAACAATCATGTAATAAAATTACATCATATATATACATATAATCCAAGTTATATATATATATTAAAATAACACTTCTCAGTCTGGCCTTGTCGGTAACTCGGGAATTCTTCGGCACCGTTATAGTCAAAAGATTTTTTAGACATTTTTTTTTAGAAAAATGTTTATAGTTAAAAGATTTTGAAATGTTTTATTCAAAACCTTGGTTTTAAAAATCTTTCGTTCTCTATAACGAGAGCTCTGGTACCAAACTGTAACACCCCCAAATTTATACAACTCAATACAACGGAAGACTAGTTGGTGTTACGGGATAGCACATTACTCACATCATAGACAACGCATAAAAATCGCGTCGTTTATTAATAAAGCATTTCCATTCATAAATATCAAAGTTACATAGGTCCCAAGTCATTATATTTCATACAGGTTTTACAAAACATTTGAATGGAAATTATAATTTAAGTGCGGGCCATGAATTCTTGTTGTCTTCCCAAGAATTACCTTCAAGTACCTGAGATAAAACATGTTAAAAGAAAAGGTCAGCGATAACGCCGAGTGAATTCATAGAGTTTAATAAAATCCATCAATATAATATCCGTATAAAATTATTACTGAAAATCATCTTGTACAAATCATTTTAATAGGCCATAAAATAGCCAAAGTCATTTTATACAAATCTTTATCGAAAATCATAATATAGGCTTTTGCCTTAAAAATCATTATACGAATCATTGTCGTTAAAAACACCATACAATACGTTTTGCAACGTTGTATAGATTAAATAAAACCGTTATATGAATATGGTTATAAAAAGCCTTAAAAATTATTATACGAGCCAATGTCGTAAAAACGTCATACAATACGTCTTACGACGTTGTATAAAAATAAAAACCGTTATGTGAGTATGGTTATGAAAACCAAAACACAAACATAATATCAATAGTATGACCCTGTATTGCTAGTCAGGCAATACATCGTAATTCGAAGCGTCTAATAGTATTTCGTTAGTTTTTGGATTATTATAAGCCGCATGACATTGTTACCTTACTAAACCAACAACGGGTAGCTAACCCGATACTCAATTTGCCCATCTAAAGTAGCGTGTCGTCACAAAGGTCACGCTATGGAAATCTTCTCATACATAAATTCGCTTACCAATCAATGTGGCACGACGGGGATCAACCGTCAAGGCGCGAACTGGGGTGATCGTCCCCAAATAGTACTATTAAATGCATAAGCGTCTACCAAATCCCGGTAGTTCACAATTCATGCTAATGGGACTTTTAGTGACATAACCTAACTTTAATAATCCATTTTTATTTCATCTATCGGGTCCTTTAATCATTCATAGGGTCATACAATCGGGTCATTCAATCATTCGGGTCCAAATCAATAAACAAGCAATCGGGACAAATGGTGTCCTATTTTTATAAAAACTAACATGTTATCTCCCTCGCGGGTTTATAAAACATTTATAAAACATTTAAAAGAGTGCGAGGCTATGAACTCACGTTGATGTGGGAAGGCGGTTATCGGCGATTTGGATGTACGGTACGTGTTTCAATCACGGAAACCTAGACAAATAATACTTGGTCTTAGACGTTTGTCCAATGAATTTATAAAAATAACAATTATGTATACATATGATGATTATATATATATGATGATCAGGTGGGTTTACATATTCTCGTTAACTCATTTTTGTGTTATATGTCGATAACTTTTATATTAGTTTACTAGTTTTACCCGTTTACGTGTCTTAAGTCCAATAAGCTTATTATAAGTTATTTAACTTATTTTAATCCATTTAGTACTTATATTATCAGTACTTAAACTTTACAAGTTGGGCCTAAATGGGTTAAGCCCAATAAGTTCTTTTTACAAGTTTTTATCTTATTTAGTTCAATTATTAGTCCAATATGCTTAATTAGCTCGTAAATGTCCGTATTTCTTATAGTTCGGGTTTTATCGGTTTTTACTTGTTATACATGTCTATATATCAGTATATAAGTTTTATAAAGTTTTCATTAGACGGGTCCAACCACCTAAGTTTTATTTAACAAAAACGTTAATTTTACGGCGATAGCCGAAAAAGTCGTAAAAATCATGTTTATAATTTTATAACTTATAAAACTTAACAAGTTACCATTTTTATAAAATGTATACTTATTTAACTTTTTACATACTTATATAAATAAAATCCAAGAGTTAGTGGGTTTTAACTTTACATTTTATACAATATAATTTTGAGTGCTTATATAATAGTATTATACTTTATTTTTCAAAAATCTGATTTTTATCTTCACTTTCACCAAAACTGCCATATCTTGAGTTCTACATGGAGATAGAAGCTCAAATTTTTATCACATAAACTACATGATATGTGCTACATTTAACTCTTCTATAGCTACTGTTGAATCATCCTTTTAGTATTTTCTAAAAATCGTCCAAAACAGTAACCTCAGATTTATACCCTAAACTTGTTTTGATCATATCTTACTCATTACAATGATTCCATTGCATGGCCAACTCTCACATGTGTACAAGACCCATAGCTTACTGTAAATCCATTCTACTTCATCATTTTATCAGATTACCATAGAGTTCTTTACTGATTTATACAGTCATCAAATTTAACCAAGATTTTAACCTTGTTTCTTATGGTTTTTCACCTTTTTATCCATGATTATCAACAACAAATCCCCACATAACATTTTTATCATCATATAATCATCATAAATATATACAATAGGAAGTAAAATACATGTTTACATAATCAAAATAACAAGAAGTTGAGGAGGATAATCTTTATACCACCATGATGATGTAGGTTGTGATCAAAACATGGATTTGGATGGAGAAACTTGTGATGCACCAAGACCATCTTCATGACCACCAATATTCATAAACTCCTTGTGGAAAATCAGCCCCAATACACCATGAATACTCCTCCATGGATGTTATAATCACCACCATTCAAGAGAGCTTCAAGAGGGCTTCAACATATGTGTAAATAACACATGATTTTGTGGTTGGAATTGATCAAAAGTGGTGTTGGATGATGAATATGGGACGGCACTTTGGAGCTAGAGAGAGAGAGTTTGTGTGTGGTATTGCATGGTGTAAATGAGTTGCTAGTTTGAAGTGTTAGTGGTTTTGTGAAGTCTTAGCTTACACATTAAGCTAAGACATGTGTTTGCTAGTTTGTTGAGATTTTGACACATCATAGATGTGTGGTAGCAAGTGTTGGCCGGTTTTGGGGGTGGGACAAGTGTCCCACTTGTCTCATCCCCAATTATTTACGGGTACTCCTCGATTCTAGTTTCCTCGATTTGCGTGCCCTCGGGTCGTTTTACGAAAAACGTTTTTATAAATTATGAATCAACGTCACAAAACAAATCCAATAAAAATTGTCTCATCAAAAACGGAGTTCGAAAACGTAAATACGTAATCCTAAGGTTTCCGGTTTAGTCGTAAAGGACGTTAAAATAAAATCGTAAGTCCTAATCTTTTCTCGTAAATTTGTGAGTTTATGAACCAACACAAATTTAAAACTCCAAAATAATATTCATGGATAAATTTATTTTCTGAAATGTCGGACTGTCACCAAAGACGGTGTATCTAAACGTAAGCACGTAACGTAGAATCCTCCGGTTTAAACGTAGTCGATGCTTTTTCAAGACGTAAATCCAAATTACTTCCCAAAAATAAGTGAGTTCATAAAATAATATTTTCAAATAAATATTGAGAATAAAATATTGACCACAAATTGATGGATTGTCACAGAAACAGCCACCGGCTTAAGCCGGTGGTGATGATGCTGCACCGAGACCCAAACACAAACCAAACACCACCCCGACTCGCGTTGGGGTCCCTTGTTCTTGCGGCCGATCGGCGAAACCACATCGAGACCTCTTGGTCTCGGCTTTTGGTGCGAAACAAACCAAGCCGAGAGCTTGGTGCTCTCGGTTGTGTGTCGGCTGAATCAAAACCCACCCAAAATCAAACCTTTTTCATGTTTCTTGTATTGATATAATCATGTTTAATTATGTTTTCATTTTCTAGACTCATGAACATAATTAAAAGAAAAAAAGGTGAAGGTTATGGTGATACCAAATGCGTGATTGGAAAAGAACTAAGAACACGAACACGATTCTCCCAAAATTAAAGATCAAAATCAAACAAACACCCTCTTGGTGTTCTTGAAGTCGGCGACAAGGAGAGAGAGAAAGAGGACTAGGGTTTTTATTTTCTTGTTAAAATTCTGTATTATGAAAAGTCTGTGTTTTCTTTTTACCTTTTTAGTTAAAATCAAAGTTGGACTGGGCCCCCTCCTCTTGTCTCTTGTCCGCGGCCACCATAAGCCCACAAGGGCAAACCGGGCTTTTCCATGTTTAAATAATTTACGTGTTCGTTCGTGTTTATTATTCGTTCTAGTTCATGTTAAATATACTACATACATATATCGTGTTCTAATAGTCGTGTTATAATTATTATACGTACTAATTATCATGTTCATAATTGTTCGTGATCATATGTTCATGATTATAATTATTATAATTAATAATTATCGTGTATTACCACGTACTTAATAATTATCGCGTACTAACACGTTCGTAGATTCTGAATTTAGTATTCGTGACACGTGTTCGTATATTTACGTAGTTACTGTTCATGGCATTTATATGTGGGTTTTACAACTCTCCCCCCTTAAAAAGAATAATTCATCCCCGAATTATGGATAACGTAAACTGAAAGATGAACATACCCGAATCAAAACATGAAATGAGGGTAAGAATTCTGGATAGACTCCTCTGTTTCCCAAGTGGCTTCCCGCTCGGTATGATCCCTCCAAAGGATTTTGACCAATGGAATCGTCTTCTTCCTTATGACTCGTTCCTGTCGATCAAGAACTCGTTCGGGTTCCTCGATGAAGGTAATATCTTCACGAATCTGTTCAAGTGGATACTAAACCATGTGAAGCGGATGATACTTGTACCCTCTGAGTAAGGACACATGGAAAACATCAAGAACGTGAGAAAGCTGCGGAGGTAACGCTAAACGATACGATACTTCACCGACTCGCTCGATGATATCAAACGGTCCGATGAATCAAGGACCGAGTTTTCCTTTGATTCCAAAATGTCTAACACCACGTGCCGGTGATACATTAAGAAAGACATGATCTCCCACGTTGAAATGAAAATCCCTACGATGCTTGTCGGCATAACTCTTTTGACGTGCACGAGCTTCTTGTAATTTCGCCCTAGCTACAACGAATTTCTCGTTGGTCAACTCTATCATCTACGGACCTTCAAGTGTTCGCTCGCCAACCTGATCCTAACAGATTGGGGCGCGACACTTCCTGCCATACAACCTCTCAAATGGTGCACACTTGATGCTGGCGTGCCAACTGTTGTTGTATGTAAACTCTACCAAGCAGATGTAGTCGTCCCAACATCCTGTCCATTCTAAAGCACATGCTCGAAGCATGTCTTCTAATGTCTAAATGGTTCGCTCCGACTGTCCGTCTGTTTGAGGATGAAAAGCCGTGCTAAGATTAAATTTGGTACCCCAAGCTTTCTGTAGACTCCTCCAAAATCGCGAAGTAAACCGAGTATCTCTGTCCGATATGATACTGGATGGCGCACCATGAAGTCTCATGATCTCCTTCTTATATGTGTTAGCCAATTTGCTAACTGGATCATCTTTCCGGATCGGTAAGAAATGAGCTGACTTGGTAAGTCTATCAACGATAATCCAAATTGCATCATGCTTCCTCTTGGTCTTCGGAAGTCCAGTGACAAAATCCATGGTGATCTTGTCCCACTTACACTCTGGAATGTCTAATGGTTGTAGTAGACCACTAGACCGTTGATGCTCGATCTTAACCTGCTGGCAGGTAAGACATTTGAAGACATAGGTAGCAACATCCTGCTTCATACCACTCCACCAGAAATACTGCTTGATGTCGTGGTACATCTTGGTTGAACGAGGATGAATGGAGAATGAGTAGGAATGAGCTTAAGCCAATAACGCCTCCCTGAGTGTAAGATCATCAGGAACACAAAGTCTAGTGCCCTCCCATAAGATACCGTCGTCATCTAACCGAAACTCCGTCTGCTGCTCCAAGTTCTGAATGATTGCCCAAATTTCACCATCATCCTTTTGAGATTCCTTGATCCTAGAGAGTAAGTCATGCTCCACTCTAAGATTAGCCCAGTAGCCATGTTGTCCATGTACCATGATCTCAATATCCAGTCGCTCCAAGTCTCGTATAATCTCTTCCTCTATTTTAATGTCGTTGATCATACCCGACTTCCTACTAAGAGCATCTGCCACTACATTCGCCTTACCGGGATGATACTGCAGATTAATGTCATAATCCTTCAACAGATCTAACCACCTTCTCTACCTCATGTTCAGCTCACGCTGAGTGAAGACGTATGTCAGACTCTTGTGATCTGTGAAGATATCACATGATTCGCCATACAATTAGTGCCTCCATATCTTCAGTGCAAACACGACTGTTGCAAGTTCCAAGTCATGCGTAGGGTAGTTATCCTCATAAGGCTTAAGCTGCCGTGATACATAAGCAATCACTTTCCCATGTTGCATGAGAACAAAGCAAAGTCCCTTCACTAAAGCATCACTGTAGATCTGAAATCCACCTGTACTAGATGAGAGAATAAGAATCGGTGCAGATACCAGCCTCTGCTTTAGGTCTTTAAAGCTCTTCTCTCTTTCTTCAGTCCAGACGAATTTCTCCCCTTTTCCGCATCAGTTTGGTCAATGGAAGTGCTTATCGGGAAAGTTCTCTACGAACCTACGGTAGTAACCAGCTAAGCCTAGAAAGCTGCAAACTTCAGTTGTTGATGTCGGTCTTGGCCACTTGGTATAGCCTCAACCTTTGCAGGATCCATGGTTATTCCCTCTACGGATACTATGTGGCCTAGGAATGCCACTTTACTCAACTACAATTCACATTTGGAGAACTTGGCATACAGCTGCTTCTGGCGAAGTATCTGTAATACTGTAAGAAGATGGTCTTCGTGTTCCTCCTTTAAATTAGAGAAAATCTAAGTATCGTCAATGAAGACAATGACGAACTTGTCCAGAAACTCATGGAAGATACGGTTCATCAAGTCCATGAAAACTGTTGGAGCATCGGTAAGGCCAAATGGCATGGCTACAAACTCGTAGTGTCTATAACGTGTATGGAAAACAGTCTTGACGATGTCCTGCTCTTTAACACGTAACTGATGATAGCCCGACCTCATATCGATCTTGGATAAATGTTTGGCCCCTTGGAGTTGGTCAAACAGATCATCAATACGTGGCAAAGGATATCGATTCCTGATGGTGATCTTATTAAGCTCACGATAATCAATGCAGAGAGGCATACTGTCATCCTTCTTCTTTACGAATAAAACCGGTGTACCCCAAGGATATGCACTAGGGCGGATGAAACCTCGTTCCAAAAGTTCTTGTAGTTGTTCCTTTAACTCCTTAAGCTATATTGGAGCCATGCTATAAGGAGCCTTGGAAATTTACTCAGCTCATGGGATGAGCTCAATATATTAAACTCTACCTCACGAGCAGGTGGTATGCCCGAAAGTTCTTCTGGAAACATGTAGGGAAATTCTGACACGACCGGCTGTTCTGGATAGATGGAGATTCAGCCTCTATATCATGAACAGTAGCTAAGTAGCCCTCGCAACCATGTGACAATAATGCACGTGCTTGTAAGGTTGAAATTATTTGTACAGACCTTCCGAGTATAAAACCGTTGTGAATGTACTCTGGTGTGTTTACATCACCAAAGATGACCCGATATGAATGGCAGTCAATGGTGGCGTGATGTTTGGATAGCCAGTCCATGCCTAATATCATGTCGAAATCGCACATGTCCAATGGAAGTGCGTCAACTGGACGAATTTGGTCGTCAAACTTGAGGGGAAGACCATTGTACCCATGTGTTATGCGTACAGAGTCTCTTAAGGGCGTGGGAATGTTTAAGACATTTTCTAATGGCATAGGGGATATCCTAACACTCTTGGCATAAACAGTAGATATGACCGAATGAGTAGCACCCGTGTCAAATAATACGCACGCAGCTTGACCATATAATAAGTGTGAAAACACTTATCTTTTTACCACTTAATTATAATAATGACCAAGCCAAAACGCGTATTTTATGTCGTAAATGTCGGAATTATGCGTGGTTTGTGTTTTTGTTGTGATTTAGAACCAAAATGTGAAAAGGGAAGAAAACACGGGCTTTCACGGGTTTTTATCGAAGAAAACGATAAAAGACGAAGTCAAAAGATCAAGAGTGCAAAAAGAACGGAAGTCCAAGGCCTATTCTAAAGATTTATCGAAGAAAAGTCTAAAGACGGAAGTTTAATAAAGCCGAAGAACTCAAGTCTAAATAAGTGATGATATTATAAGACGAGTTAAATGAATCCCGAGACAAAGTCGAAAAAGTCGAAGAATTTAGAAGAAGAAAAGACGTGAAGAAAGAAGGAAGCAACACATGCTTAGCCTCCCATATCACTATAAATACACTCCTAATGTGTCATTAGGAGTTGTTGGCTATTTTGACAAACTAGTCTTCCAATTTAATTACTTGCACTTTTCTTAATGTCATTTACTTAATTGCACCTTTAATTACTTGTCTTGCACCTTAAATTTATAAGCTTTTAATTCTTGTCTTTATTTTAATTGTTGAATCTTAATCTTAATCAAGTTTTATTTTAATCTCTCATTCTACCTTTCTTGTTCCTGATTTAATATTTATGCTTATGTGCTTATTGTTATGCTTGTTTGATTATTGGTGTTGTTTTTATGTTTTTGATTTTGTTAGCTTATTGATTTTATAGCTTATTGTGTTTTTCTTTAACTTAATTAAGTGCTTTTTAGTTAATTTTTATAAAAAGTTGTTTCTAAATATTTTTATTGTTTAGTGTTTTTAAAAGTTTTTAAGTTTTAGCTTAATAGCTTTTTCTTAAGTTTGATTTGGTAAAAGTTTTAGTTAAGTGCTTATTTGTTTCTAGCTTAATTTTAGTTTATAGTTTATTTGATTTTAGTGGTTATCCGGGTTTGGTAAAACCCTCTTATTCCGAACACTACTCAGATCCATCATTCCGGATAGTGATTATCACATTATTTCGGATAAGCTATACGGGTTGATATTCCGGATAAGCCTTCTATTGTATATTCCGGATAAAGTGACAGGTTATTCCGGATAAGCAACAGGCAGGGGATTCCGGATAAGCTTCACGATAAAGTATTTCGGATAAGTGTCCGAAGCCATATTCCGAATAGTGAGATTTAGACTTATTCCGGATAAGGTGACAATATTCCGGATAAGAAGATCTAGGGTATTCCGGATAAAGCTCAGAAGTTATTCCGGATAGAGTGGTGGTGTTCATTCCGGATAAGGGTTACGAATTGGTTATTCCGGATAAAGCATCTGACTTTATTCTGGATAATCATTTTGAAGAATTCCGGATAAGAGTTCGAAGGATTCCGGATAGCCACGAGTGAGTATTCCGGATAAGGGTCCGAATCATATTCCGGATAAGCCCACTTTTGAGGTATTCCGAATAAGCTATTGTTTGGTGGATTCCGGATAAGAGGCAGAACAAGATTCCGGATAACCAACCGTTGTTGATTCCGGATAAGAGTGACAGTTTTATTCAGGATAAGTAGCAGGTCTGTTATTCAGGATAAGAGTAAGATTGGATTCCGAATAGTGATAGTGTTTTGGATCCCGGCTCAAGTTCTGTTTACTTTCTTTTTATTTTTAAGCATTTATTTTCCCGCCATTTTTCTTAAGTGTTATTTTAATTATCTTTCCTTTATTTTAAAATTTCAAGTTTACATTTTTATTACGTTGTCAATTTAATTTTTCGTCACGCTTTAATTTTAAGTCATTTAATTAATTTACTTTTAAAAGTTTTAATATTGCACCATTTAAGTTTTAATTAGGTTTAGCTTTATTTACCCGTCATTTTACTTTAAAGTCTTGCACATTTTACTTTACAACGACAAAAAATATTCTTTTACCCACCAAAAGACGACTGAGTCGCACATTTTTCCCAATAGTCAATTCGATTAGACATACGACAAAGAACTTTTTAACTGAGTGAAAATCGAGTTATTAAATGGCGCCGCTGCCGGCTCTTTTCGTAAAGATTAACGGTTTTCTGTGAGAGACGCGTTGAATTTTGGGATCCGTTCACTCGTGAACGTTATTTTTCTTGTTTAAAAAGAAAATTGTTAAAAATCCATAAAAATTAAAAATTTTCAAAAATCCAAAAAGATTTTTATTTTTATTTTTATAGTGTATATATATTGTCTATTGCTTTGGTATCTTTTTCTTTTGCTTTTGCAGGTGTATGCGTACTAGATCTTCAACTTATCCAGAGCCCGAGACTCGTGAAGATTTAGCTATGGCAGGTGTGAACAACAACAATAACCCACCGCACCTCAACAATAACAACAACAATGTTCCCCCACCCGATCTTCGGACAATGGAGGAGCTTTGTCAACCTACAATGAATGGACGAGGAGGACCGATTGCGCCGATGCAAATCACGGCTCCGGAGTTTTTGTTGAAGCATCATATGATCCAACAAGTGCAGAACACTTGTCCATTTCGCGGATTACCGGATGATGATGCCAACAAACACCTCGACAAATTCATTACCGTTACTCAAAGCATGAAGTTGCCCGGGGTTACTATGGATTTTCTTCGCCTTCACCTATTTCCACACACCTTATCCCACCATGCCGAAAAATGGTTTGATCGTCTTCCGAAGAATTCAATTCATACTTGGGATGAGATGACTCAACATTTTTTGTCGCGCTACTTTCCACCATCCATGGTCACGAGCCTTCGAAATCAAATTAGTGGATTTACTCAAGAACCCGATGAATCACTTTTTGATGCTTGGGAACGATATAATGTCTTGATCGATCGATGTCCAAATCACAACATGCTCCCCTTCACCTTTATTGATACTTTCTACAACGGTTTAACTTTTCGAGATCGTGATACGATTAATGCATCCGCCGGTGGCACATTTATGAAAAGAAGACCCGAGGAGTGTAGAGAGCTTATAGAACATGACTACTCACCACAAAAATTGGGATTCATCCGCTTCTTCAAAATCAAACCCGAGAGTCAATGTTTCTTCTACTTCTTCAAACCCTGATATCACCGAATTGACCCGCGCAATGGTCGAAATGAGCAAGAACATGCAACTCTTGGCTACAAATCATCAACAACAAGTTAAATCTGTAGCAATTTCTTGTGAGACTTGCGGGGTTCCTCACTCATACACTGATTTTCCTTCTACTCAAGACAATCCGGAAAACGTGTATGCGGCTTATGGTAACTACTCAACGGAAAACCATCAAGCTCGACCTCAAGGTGATCGTAACTTTCTAAGTTACCGTTCTAACAACTTTCTTTCACCCGGTTTTTCTCCTTAAAACCACAACCCCAACAACTTCAATAGAAGCAACCAAATCCTACCTCGAGCTTCTAATCCTTATCACCCACCTACTCAACAATACCCACCCATTAATCAAGATGTTGAAGCCTTAATGAGAACCCAAGGAGAGCAAATTAAGAATCTGCAAAGCCAAATTATCAACTTGAAAGGAGATATCACTAAGAAAGGGAATGATATTAGATCCGAGCTTCGACATGATATACAAACCTCCTTTAGCACTCAAACAAATGATTTGAAGAATATGTTGGCAAGTTTCTTACCAACTACTCAACCCTCTACTTCGGGCTCTCTACCTTCAAACACCGTCACCAATCCAAGAGCGAATGTGAGGGCTATTACTACACGCAGTGGAGCAACCTTAGTAGGACCATCTATCCCTCCCCCAGTTACTCCATCTACACCTCCTCCACCACCATTTATCCCTCCTACTCCCACGCCTAGTATTAGTTCTCCATTACCGTCTCTACCTCTTACTGAAGTACCCAAGAAGAACCCTTCACCAACCCCACCTTCCACCTTTAAAACTTCAACATCTCAACCTTTACCTGCTACACCTACACCTTCCACCTATAAACCTAATATTCCTTATCCATCTCGCTTAGACAAGGCCAAACTGCAAACCAAGGATGACATTCAAGTGTCAAACTATTTGAAGAATGTTTCAGAAATGACCATCACTTTTAGCCTTGTTGAAGCTCTAGCATAAATGCCTAAATTTGTTAAAATGTTTAAGGAATGGCTTAGCAAAAAGGAGAAGATGGTCGAGTTTGTTAATACTCGATTGAATGAAAATTGTTCTGCCGTCCTTCTTAAAGAACTTCCGGAGAAACTTGGAGATCCCGGTCGTTTTGTGCTCCCATGTACTTTTCACCAAACCGAAGAATTTACTGCCTTAGCCGATCTCGGGGCAAGTATAAATCTGATGCCTTTAAGTGTTTGGAAAAAGTAATCATTACCGATCTTACACCAACAAAGATGACTCTTGAGCTTGCAAATCGCACTCTCGCTTACCCTCTTGGTATTGCCGAAGATGTGTTCATCAAAGTTGGTACCTTCACTTTTTCGGTCGATTTTGTTGTTGTTGATTATGAAATGGACCCTCGTATTCCTTTAATACTTGGTCGGCCATTTTTAAGAACCGGAAAAGCTTTAGTTGATGTTGCCGAAGGTGAGTTAATCTTAAGGGTCGGGAATGATGCACAAGTGTTCAAAATGGGGAAGATCACAACCAAATCTAATGGAAGAGAATCGAAGAATATGATTAATGTGCTTGATGATTTTGTCGTCTACAACAATCATCTATTCAATTCTTGCTATGATAATCCACTGTTCCAAGATGATGTGGATGATTCTCTATCCAATTCCGATCCTCCACCAATTTATGATTCTCCACCGATCTTTGATGCTTATGATGACGATTCTAGTTCCAATGGAGATGATTATGATGATTTTACTTCTGAGTATCCAGACATGCCCACTTATGATGATTTTGATGAGGTTGATACTCTCTCGAGTGATTCTTCACATGATGAAGATCCTCCGCCAACAACACTTGATCTTACTTTGGATGACTACTTATTTGAGGATGACTTTGCTACTTTTCTCAACACATACTTCCCAAATGAGAGTGATGTTCCTCCTTTGGACTTTGATGATTATGGTCTTTATCCTACTTTGGATATGAAAAAACCCGCTTCAAAGGAGAAAAATCCGGCCGACACCGATATCCACAACACTTATGTCTTGACACCTCTATATCCACCTTCTGAGGATGAGATTGCGAGATTTATGATCGGATCTTCTTCAAGATCTGCTGAGCCTGAGTGTTATTTTCCCCTAAAGGTAAATGTGTTCGATCCCGGTATTGCACTTTTTAAGCCATCTTAGTATCCATCTGATGAAATAAAAGGAAAGATTTTTGGAAACCTTGGAGATATGCTTGCACCTCAGCACCCTTGCTACCATCGTGCTCCATCTTTGCTTAAGGGAACCTTGCCTACTCTTCTTTGGCTTGCCTTGTTAGCCTTAAGCTTGTGCTATTTGATGGACGAAAACCATGTATTTGATCCCGGTGGATTTGTTTCTAGCTTCTTCCTATGCTAATCAAGGTCGAGTCAGACTCACGACTCGGTTAACAAAAACAAGCGCTTCTCAGAAGGCAACCCGCAATATCTATCCTTTTTATTTTGTTTTTATTATAAGTGTAGGGGGGAGACCCTAGTATGTTGTTTGTGTTTTCTTTCTTATCATGTGCAGGGATTCGAGCTTTCAAAGATCCATTCTTGATGACTTTGACGAACTGTGATCCCGTGTACCCGTCTTCCCGGTTTTATCCTAAACTCTTTTGATTCTCTATTTTATATTTTCCAATATTAAAATAGGAATCACTTTAGTTGTCCTTTCCTTAGCAAGATTTAAACAAAGTGCACAATGTCCTAAGTGTAGGGGAGGTAACTTTCACATGCTTAAACATTGAGGACACTGTTTATATTAAGTGTAGGGGGGACTTCTATCGAAGTTAAGTGGCCTTTTCCTTGTATTTGTCCTTATTTTAACCGGAAAATCAATTTTTTGACATTTTTCAAAATTTTTGATCTATTTTGGCCTTGTAGTTTTTCCTTTGTTATAGTTATTTTCCTTCCTTGCTAGAATAAATTTTAATAAAGTGGTTTTAATTTTCAAACGTTGTGAATCTTTTGACTCAACCCGAGTTTACTTATCCAAGTTTACCCTAGCTAGTATCCTTAACATGTTTATGTCAAGTTTTGCTAGGCTTTTATATAGGGAACTTTAAAACGCGAAAGTCTTAACTCTCACGGGTTAAGAACAAGAACTTTTCGCAAGTTCCTGTAATTGATCCTAGAGAGTCGTTTATCAAGGGAACTTTAAAATGCGATTTCTAAACTTAAAAAAGTCTAAGAGTTTGCAAGATCCTATAGATGACTCAAAAACCCAAAGCTTTGATTTAATAGGCTAAGCATCCACGAGTCTCATTCCTTGAGATTTTAAATTGTGGAGAACGAGAGGTGATAGAGTCAATTATAAGTTTGGTATTCTTTCGTGAATTTATATGAGTTGATTATAAGCCTATTCTCCCATCGCTTGCTAATAAATTTATCTGCAATAAATAAGGTTGTATGATTTGAAAAGTTACTTAGCTTCTAGCACAAGATCGTTTAAAAGTTGCTCGATATTAATTAGAGTTCATAGCCAAGGCATAACTTATTGAAGCGGGATGTGAAGATTGGCGAGTCCGAAAAGGCCCTAACAAGGCATGAGGGCTACATGTTGTTGCTAAAGATCTAAAAGTGATGTGAAGAATCATTTATCAAAAATCAATATGAAGGATCGAGACATACGACGAAAAGCAAATACTCCCCTAAAGATCATGGAGAAGTATATCCGAAAAGACCCTGACAAGGTATGAGGATAAATAGATCCAAGTCCTAAAAGGAGGCGGATCGTTGTATATCAAAGTCCAAAAATAAAGATTGGAGAAAAATGAAGAAGTCGTGGTCCAAAGATGAAGAATCTCTCAAAACTTCAAGTGAAGAAATTCCTATTATGAAGAGAAGACCATAATTTCAAGAACGTCTCTCAAAGATTTGAAGTATGAAGTCGCTGCCAAATATCGGTCCGAGAAAGGTCTCAAATCGTGAAGCGAGTTATGCCAAGATATGAACTTTATGAGGTCCCGAGAAGCAGTTTTAAAAGATTTTGTCCTTTAGCTAACTATTGATTAAATCGTCCTACTTTATTTTCGGCCTAAAAACTATCGAAATAAGTCAACAATGCATCCTCGTGATCATTCAAGACAACAATAAAATATAAGAGATACACCTAGGAATAAGGGAGTCTAAGTGAATAATTGGCCCACATGAGTTTGTGTTAGTTTGCTAACTTATAATAACAATGATCTCGTTTTTAAGCTTTGTTTGGGGAAAGTGAAACTTGAGGATGATGAACATTCATGACATTTTCAAACCTTTATGTAAGTTCTTGATCTTTTTACTTGTTTTCTTCTTTTGAATATTTTGTAATTTTCTATCTCTTTAATAAAGGCCAAGGTGGATTGATTATGATGAAAAATGTAAAACGTGCTTTGTAACTAATGCATTGCATGAGGACATTGCAATGGTCAAGTGTAGGGATTTAACAAGTGTGAAATCACTTATCCTTTTACCACTTAATTATAATAATGACCAAGCCAGAACGTGTATTTTATGTCGTAAATGTCGGAATTATGCGTGGTTTGTGTTTTTGTTGTGATTTAGGACCAAAATGTGAAAAGGGAAGAAAACACGGGCTTTCACGGGCTTTTATCGAAGAAAAGGACAAAAGTCGAAGTCAAAAGATCAAGAGTGCAAAAAGAACGGAAGTCCAAGGTCTATTCTAAAGATTTATCGAAAAAAAGTCTAAAGACGAAAGTTTAATAAAGCCGAAGAACTCAAGTCTAAATAAGTGAAGATATTATAAGACGAGTTAAATGAATCCCGAGACAAAGTCGAAAAAGTCAAAGAATTTAGAAGACGAAAAGACGTGAAGAAAGAAGGAAGCAACACATGCTTAGCCTCCCTAATCACTATAAATACACTCCTAATGTGTCATTAGGAGTTGTTGGCTATTTTGAGAAACTAGTCTTCCAATTTAATTACTTGCACTTTTCTTAATGTCATTTACTTAATTGCACCTTTAATTACTTGTCTTGCACCTTAAATTGTAAGCTTTTAATTCTTATCTTTATTTTAATTTTTGAATCTTAATCTTAATCAAGTTTTATCTTAATCTCTCATTCTACCTTTCTTGTTCTTGATTTAATCTTTATGCTTATGTGCTTATTGTTATTCTTGTTTGATTATTTGTATTGTTTTTATGTTTTTGATTTTGTTAGCTTATTGATTTTATAGCTTATTGTGTTTTTCTTAAACTTAATTAAGTGCTTTTTAGTTAATTTTTATAAAAAGTTGTTTTTAAATATTTTTATTGTTTAGTGTTTTTAAAAGTTTTTAAATTTTAGCTTAATAGCTTTTTCTTAAGTTTGATTTGGTAAAAGTTTTAGTTAAGTGCTTATTTGTTTCTAGCTTAATTTTAGTTTATAGCTTATTTGATTTTAGTGGTTATCCGGGTTTGGTAAAACCCTCTTATTCCGAACACTACTCAGATCCATCATTTCGGATAGTGATTATCACATTATTCCGGATAAGCTATACGGGTTGATATTTCGGATAAGACTTCTACTGTATATTCCGGATAAAGTGACAGGTTATTCCGGATAAGCAACAGGCAGGGGATTCCGGATAAGCTTCACGATAAAGTATTCCGGATAAGTGTCCGAAGCCATATCCCGAATAGTGAGATTTAGACTTATTCTGGATAAGGTGACAATATTCCGGATAAGAAGATCTAGGGTATTCCAGATAAAGCTCAGAAGTTATTCCGGATAGAGTGGTGGTGTTCATTCCGGATAAGGGCTGCGAATTGGTTATTCCGAATCAAGCATCTGACTTTAATCTGGATAATCATTTTGAGGAATTCCAGATAAGAGTTCGAAGGATTCCGGATAGCCACGAGTGAGTATTCCGGATAAGGGTCCGAATCATATTCCGGATAAGCCCACTTTTGAGGTATTCCGGATAAGCTATTGTTTGGTGGATTCCGGATAAGAGGCAGAACAAGATTCCGGATAAGCAACCGTTGTTGATTCCAGATAAGAGTGATAGTTTTATTCAGGATAAGCAACAGGTCTGTTATTCAGGATAAGAGTAAGATTGGATTCCGAATAGTGACAGTGTTTTGGATCCCGACTCGGCTTCTGTTTACTTCTTTTTATTTTTAAGCATTTATTTTCCTGCCATTTTTCTTAAGTGTTATTTTAATTATCTTTCCTTTATTTTAAAATTTCAAGTTTACATTTTTATTACGTTGTCAATTTAATTTTTCGTCACGCTTTAATTTTAAGTCATTTAATTAATTTACTTTTAAAAGTTTTAATATTGCACCATTTAAGTTTTAATTAGGTTTAACCTTTTTTACCCGTCATTTTACTTTAAAGTCTTGCACATTTTACTTTACAACGACCAAAAATATTCTTTTACCCACCACAAGACGACTGAGTCGCACATTTTTCCCAATAGTCAATTCGATTAGACATACGACAAAGAACTTTTTAACTGAGTGAAAATCGAGTTATTACCATACATATACAAGATTCCAGTGATGGTACCTGTTGACTTGTTGGCCTGATCACGCGAGGTCGTGTACACCCGTCTAGTAGTAGGAGGTGGCTCGGAGTCGGCATGTCCAGAAGTGC
Source organism: Glebionis coronaria (assembly GCA_025667525.1). Lineage (NCBI taxonomy): Eukaryota > Viridiplantae > Streptophyta > Magnoliopsida > Asterales > Asteraceae > Glebionis > Glebionis coronaria. Next base: position 548,069,125 of record CM046881.1, on the reverse strand, counting down.
CCTCTATCTCACCCTTACGACATTCCTTCATGCGATGGCCTGGCTGGCCACACTTGAAGCAAGCATCTCTATCACGGTGATACGACCCTGGGTGCCTGCGGTTGCACGTAGTGTAGAGAGGGTGAGTATACCCTCCAACAGGTGCCTTTGCTGGCTAGGACCCTGTTCAGAAAAGTATACATGAGACATGATTAATGGGTACAAACAGAACAATGCAGAAAATCGTAAGACGTATTACCAGATGTAGCCGCATGGTTGGGCTGTAAACCTCTGCGGTCCTGCTCCCGTTCGTTGCCATGATTCCTGGTAGTAGATGCTGAAGTGTCAGAATTATGAATCATAAAGCATATAACATAAGAAATGAGTAAGTTTAGGGACCTGCTGTTGTTGGAGTTATTGGCGTTCTTACGGTAATTGTCATTACTGCCACGCCTATCCGAAGCATAATGGTCTTGGGTCTGACCGTTACCCTTGTGCTGACTCTGCTGCTAAGTGGGCGGTTGGGACCGGTCCCCAGTCTTCTGCCTGAAAGATGCAATTGTATAGAGAAAGATAAATATTTGGATAATACTGAATGAAATGAAATGATCACCGCCGAATGACGAAATTCACCTCTTTTCGGGTCTTTCTGCCTCTCCAAACTCATCTGTATCCTGCAGCATCTCTAACTTACGGGTTGCATCTGCTACTTGTGACACCGTATTAAAGGTAGGACACACCAAGTTATTGGCGACAGATGTGCGAATAGCCCAGCGAAAGTTGTACGCCTACTCCTCTGTAGTCCCACCTGCTGTGCCAAGGAATCCAGCCAAAAGAAGAAACCTCTACATGAAATCATTGCTGTTTTTCCCCAGCTCTCTGCCTAATCCCATGATACTCCCTTTTGAGCTTTTCCCGCTCTTCTTTCGGGAAGAATTGTCCCATAACTAACTCCCTGAACTGTGCCCAAGTCAAGCCAACCACCCAATCGTCGCCTCCCTCCGACAGTTTCACTACCTTCCACCATGCAAGCACGTTCCCTTCAAACTTGTAACAAGCTAACCTTGCCTTAAAGACAGGGTCACATCCCATTGCGTCAAAGATCTTCTTAATGTGAGCTAGTCAGCTCTCAGCCTCATCGGGGCTGTCAGTCTTTTCGAAAGATTTCAGACGCTGCTTATTGAATCGCTCCAACCATGTGATCAGGGTAGTTGAAGGTGGAGGAGGAGGATTCTGATGCTGGTGCTGATTGTTGGCAGCTTGCACCTCGGCCCGAATTTCATTCCTCAGTTAAGGAAGCATGGCCTGCATAGCAGCTTGAACTGTTGCATTCAGTTGCTCTTGTTCATGTGTGAGAACCATCTGACAGTATAAAACGAAATGCAATGATTAAGCTGATTAAAACATAATATATATACAAAAAAATTTATGCATATAAACATGAAATTTTTTTATGTATGAAAACAGTGTATGAATGCATGATAATGAAATGACATCGGTTTGGGTGAACGCCTATGGGTTGGTTCACCTAAACAAAATGATATGACGAGGATGAACGCCTATGGGTCGGTTCATCAAAACAAAATGATTCGATTAAAAGCACATGCGACTAAATATGGCCAGTCTTGTACCAACCATTACTTAGTCAAAATTCCTGCAACAATGATACACGAATAAATGCATGAAAATAACTGTCAGTTCTAGGAAGACCATGGTGGTTACCCACTAATCACAGGTCATGTTTTAAGAGCCCACAGGTCGAAACCGTGGGCTCTGATACCATAATTGTTGTAACACCCCATTTTTATAAATGGAATGTCATGCGTGATTATGGCATGTCATCAAAGCATGCAAGGTAATATGTAGTAAAACATACATGACCATAGGGAAAACCAGAATCAAACGTCGTTTCCCAAACATAAGCCCAACACATAAATAAAGTAAAAGGAATGAACAAAGACTACACAAGCAGAAATATATGAAGACAAAAGGAAAAGAAGTCTATGGCAGCTTCCATCCTATGCACGTCCTCCAAATGCTCGAGTCTGTCCTAGGGTACCTTCCGTTTTGGGACATGGAAAGGAAAGTAAAGGCTGAGAAAAACGCTCAATGCATGGATGTACAAATAAAGCATGAATAATATAAGCATATAAGCATGAAACAACGGAAGAAACTATGTCATGAATAACCCGGTTAAGTCTTAGTAAAACTGGTTTTATAGTTTGAAAAACTTTATGTTTATCTTAGGAAAACTGTTTAACATATTTTACCGTTAGCCAATATAGGTCATGAAATATCAACGTGCATGAATACGTGGAGGGGTGACCTCGTCATGTGAATTAGAGGGGCTGCCTCTAATTTAATATACTAGTTTTGGGTAGGAGGGATCAGCTCCTTGTGAAGGATGCAAGGCACACACCACATTCACACTGAGTAATTTGCTGAAAAACATGTAACTAGGATGCACCCATACGCCCCACATGATAAATATAATAATATGGCCAAAAGCTGAAGGGACGCCACGAGCAATCACTCCGCCGTGGGGAAGTCATAACACCAGTGCCTCAAGTGTTATGGTTATGGTACCTCCATAACTAGGTGGAACTGGTCATGCATGTATATGGCTTTAGGTATTCTGAATTAAACATAAGCAATCAAACATATAAACTTATACTATGGGAAAACAGTTGGCTGCATACGGAGAATCCTAATAAGGAAATAATGTCCATACTGAAAGGACGGGAATCCGTACCTTATGTCCAGTGAACGAAGAAGACGAACGGAAGAGAGTCCTACTTCGGTATCACTAATGCTACATAAATACATACGTGTATAAGTATCTTATTACTGAATAAGTAACTGGTTTTATATCATGTCTTAGCTTATTTTATATGTTCATGTCATGTTTTACTGTTTTAAGCTTTATACTGTGTTTATCTTATATTTTGTCTATTCTGATTAAGTATTACTTGTATTTTATGTATTATTATACTTGTTGTGTAATAATAAGTAACTTTCTAAAAATAGCAGGTTTCCTAAAATAGAAAGTTTCCAAAAAATAGAAAGTTACAAAAAATAGAAAGTTTCCAAAAATAGAAAATTTCCAAAAATAGAAAGTTTCCAAAAAATAGAAAGTTTCCAAAAATAGAGAGTTTCCAAAAATAGAAAGTTTCCAAAAATAGAATTACTACTTAAAATAGATAAGTTTCTAAAAATAGAAAGTTTCCATAAATAGATTAGCAGCCTTAATTAAATAAGTTTCTAAAAATAGAAAGTTTCCATAAATAGATATAAGCTGGTTAAATAAGCTAATTATATAAGCTTAAGTGTTTTTCTGATTATTATTCTAAGTCATGGGATTATAAAGTATAGTTTATTAATTATTACATGTAAATTACATAAACTATAGGTTAAAAGTATTTAATTAAATATAACATGATTTTAATTAAATAAAGGTAAAATACTTAGGTTAAAACATGTATTATTAACTATTAATAATATAACCTAAGTCATGTTAATTAATTAATTATAGTCATGGTTTTAAATACTTAATTAATTATCAAGTCTAATTAAATATAAATACTTAGGTTAAAATTCATGATCTAATAATTAACTTTATAACCTAAGTCATGTACATTAAATTAATCATGTCATGTCTTATTAATTTTTTTTTTTTAAACATAACTAGTAAAATCATAAACCTTAAAATAATTTATGAACCGGACCCGTGACTAAAAACCATGAACCGGACCCGAAACACCACCATACCCCGACCGAGGTCGGGGTTTCTTCCCCTTGCTGCTGCCGTGACAACATAATCACCAAACCGAGACCTTAAGGTCTCGGTGGTGTGAGTTTAAGCCAAGCCGAGACCCTCTTGGGCTCGGTTTAGGCGGCGGCCAACAACAAACACCCCTAAATCATCATATTAATTAAACCCCATGATCAAAACAACATGTTTCTATATTGTTTTTAATTAGTAATAAAAAACATTCATGATTTTATGTGATTCATTAAATCAAAACATAAAAGAAAAGGTTAAAAGTTATATCGATCACGTGAATCGAATAAGAACGAACACACAACGATCCTTGTAATACTTCCAAGATCAGAATTAAACCGAATCACCCTTGTGGTGTTCTTGAAAGTGGCGGCCAAAGAGGACAAAAGGAAGAGGAGGAAAAGTTTTAGGGTTTTAATTATTTTCTAGATTTTGTAAATATGAAACATGTTTTCCTCCTTTTTCCATGTTTAGTAAAAATAATGGGCTAGGCCCTTTTCTCTTCCTAATTTCGTGGGTATGGGCCCCACATGGGGTAACCCGAACATTTTCCGTGTCTAAATATTATAGTGTGTCCTCGTGTTTTCTCGTGTTCGTAATTTGCGTGTTCTAATTAGTTATCGATCGTGACTTAATATATTTATTCGTGTTCGTAATAAATATATATACGTAAATAATATTAGCTCGTGATTAAATTACGTTCATGATTTCATGATCGCATGTTCGTGATTATAATTATTATTTGAACAATTATCGTGTGTTCATACGTAATAAATACTTATCGTCTTCTAACACGTACGTAACACTTAAAATTCTTATACGTGAAACGTAACGTGCTATAAAAGGAAAGTTATAATCATGTACGTACGATCTTAAGGTACCTATTCATGGTAAAATCATGCGGGTTTTACAACTCTTCCCCCCTAAAAAGAATAATTCGTCCCCGAATTATAGATAACGTAAACTGAAAGAGAAACATACCCGAATCAAACTGAGAGGGTATGTAAGATAAATGAACGTGCAGGTGACATGGTAGAAGGAACGTGGAACGTGACATGTCTTGAAAGGACATGGGACGTAACGTGACTGAAAGGACATATTTAATTGATAAGAGAAAAAAAACGGATAAGAAGTCCGGATGACCTTGTCCGTTTCCAAGTGGCCTCCCTCTTGGAACGGTTCCTTCACAAGATCTTGACAGGAATGATAAATCTTGGTCCTCCTGACCTTGACTTGAAATACGAAGAAATTCTTGGTTATCAACGTAAGGTAGATCCCCTAAATTTGATCGAGGGAATAAGAATTAACGTGTATGGGCAACTAAAACGTTATCGTGCAAAACACTCTAACTTAACTGATAATTAGCAACGATGCGCGAGTCACAAAGAAACGTAGTACGTGAAAATTTTTAAACGTGATACGTGAAAAATTTTGAACGTGATACGTGGAGATATGGTGAGTGTAGTATGAGTAAACATATCGTGATCCATGATACGTGTAACATATCTTGATCATGATATGAGGAACGTGGAATGAATTGGACATGTGAAACATATTGTAAACATAGAATATAATGCCGGTAACGCCAAACGCTACAAGGTGAGACGTGGAATATGACGTGAAACGTCTATCTAAGGACAGAGAGTTATACTAAACTTGGGTCTGGTCTCTCAAGTTCTTGCAAAACTTCCTAGAATGAGAAAAAAAATGAACGTAAAATCGTAAGCCAAGATACCATCATGAACGTGAATTGTGTCATGAACGCGAGCGTGAAAGCAAGTCGTGGAATTAGAATGAAGACGCGAAGTAAATAAGGAGCACAATTGCGAATCTTTGTCTGACCCGATAACTTAGGGATTGCCAAGTGATCGGATGAGCCTTTGCTGGGACATGTCCGATCAATCTGTTGGTTCTGAAATCCTTGCGGATGTAAGGACTCTGCAGACTTGATCAAACTGTTTGCAATAACCCGGATAGCATCATGCTTCCTCTTAGTTTGCGTTAATCGGGTAACCAAAATCCGTGGAGATCTTGTCCCATTTCAGTTCACCATTTCAGATGATGAAAACATCCCAGTCTGTTGGTGTCCTATCTTAACCTGTTGGTATGTCAGGTACCTAGATATGAACGTAACTGTATCTTGCTTCGTAGAGCTCGATACATAGAAATTTGCGGAACTATGAGTCTCCGAATTTAGACTTCTCTTAGCGTAGGATTTTTTTGGGCACTTAATGTAGTGTAGGGTTCTCGTCTTTGCGCATAAGCTGAGTCATGGTAAGATTAACCATGCGACTCCATGTGATTCAGCGTGTCACTGTAATCAACCATAATTGATATTGTAAAATTCCAGGGTGAAATTTCGCTTGTCATAGAATGTGCAACATAGTGCAGATATGGTCTTCCTGTTCTTCTCTAGACTTAGAGGGAAATCAGTTTATCCTCAATGAAAACACTGATGAATTTGCTTATGAGTTCATGGAAACTCATTTGCTGCTGGAGCATTCATGGGAGTAAATCAAAATCATAAATCTAGCATGACCGAGTCGTGTACGAATAGCAGTCATGGACATGTCCTGCTCTTTCACTCGTCACTGTTGGCAACATGATCATGAGTTCGATCTTGGAAAACTGATTAACACTATAAGGTCGATTGGACATGTTGTCAATACATGGAGGAGAATAACGGTCATGAATGGTAATTTGTTTAAGTCAACGGTAGTCGACACATAATCTCATGGTATCGTCCTTCTCCTTGTAGGTTCTTTTGGAATGTATGGGAAGATTTTGGAATAATCAATTTGCTATGCGTAAAAGGACTTCGGTGGTCATGTCTTAACTGACAGCTAAAAATTTTAGCGGTCATGGCTAACCAAGCACGTGCTTGTAAAGCATAAATGATTTGTACAGATTTTCCTGATGGAAAATCATGCTGAATATATTTAGGAGTCTGAACATCACCGTACATACTCATGAATCGTAGCATGGTGTGCGGTTCGTAGTCCATAATTAAGATTAAATTCAACTCGCATATGTCCGAGGTAATGCGTTATCAGCTGGGATCTTATCATTAGGCTGAAGAAAACCTTCGTATACATGGGAAATACGAATGGCGTCCGATATGTTCATGAACATATGAAATATAGATGCAAGAAAGGAAAGTGTCATCCAGCGAACGTGACTGACCTTACTGATACACCGGTGATGGTACTGAAATTCTTGTGGCCTGATTAATACATGGCACAACAAAATGGATATACCTTGGGAGGGTACCCTGAATTTCTTAGAAATGTTCCATAATTGGACGTGAGTCATGTGTCTTGACTCGTGTCTTGGAAATATAAGCATGACATATGTCTTGACTGGTGTCTTGACATGTGTCTTCAGAAAGTATACGTGAGACATGTGTCTTGACTGATGTCTTGACATGTGCCTCGAGACGTGAAACAATAGAACTACAATATTAGGTTATTATGCCAGAATTGGCGGATCGGTTGGACTACTGATCATTTGTATGTCTGATTACGTCCGCGGCCGGAGCCTCGGTTGCGATTTCTAGGATAGTTGTTGTCATAGTAGTGGTTACTATCATCCTGTCTGGCAGTTCCATGACGGTCATTCTCATGACTGTGATTCATGTAACTATTCAGCTGAGTGTCCGGCTGGTACCGGTTTGCACTCATATGACTGAAACGACAACTGAATGACGTGTGACATGTAACTAAGAATTAGGGACAATGATTGATGAAAATCGTCTGATGGTGAAGCATCTTCTCGTCCGATCGCTTTGATCTAACGCCTTTGTCTTCGTCTTGTAAGATCTCCAGGTTGTGAACAGTATCAGCATCTCGTAGCGTCTCCAAACATCAGCAACATCAATCCTAGTAACATCTCCAAGCTATGAGCGGCATCAACAATCTTGTAGAATATCTACAAGTGGAAATATGCCTGAGATGATTCAGAATTGACTAGCGAATACTCGTGAAGTATTGCAAGTTAAATACACATGGATTTAGGTACGTGTAATACACATGGAATACGGTACATGGAGTACACATGGAATGCACATGAAATGATCGGTATGGGGTCATCATTTGTCATGATTTAAGGAAAGTATATCGGTTAAACGGTTAGGAAAACCATCATGATAACCTGGCAGTATTAGCATAGACATCATTCTGGTTGTATAGAGAAACGTTAAAGTGTGGTTACACAAAATTCAACGATGATTTGCCTGACAGCATGATCAATGAAAACCAACCATGACTATCATGAAAGCAGGATTCAATGAAATCCAACAATGTCTTGCATGAAAGCATAAATAACAAAAGAGGTGTAAGACGTAATCAACATGAAGACGGAATTATCATGAAGAAACATAAAACAATCTATCATGAAGGAGTGTATAACATAATCAGCATGAAACTGAAGTTAACCATGGTAGCATGAAAACATACTTGACATAAAAACATAATAACTTATGAGGGGACATGAAAAAAAAAACATTTATGCCAATAAATCATGAGGAAAATTTTATGCATGAAAAATAGTGCATGAATGCGTGATGTAGTTTATAAAAACCTTTATATGTGCGAGGGGACGCCTATGGGTCGGTCCCAAAACAAAAGACATGGCGAGGGGACGCCTATGGGTCGGTCCCAAAGTTAAAAGTTTCGATAAAAGAACATGCGACTAAATAGGGCCAGTCCTGTACCAACCATTACTTAGTCATAATTTCTGCAACAATGATACATGAAACATAAATAAATGAAACTCATCTGTCAAAACTTATCAGAAAAATTTTTATGTGACTAATTATGAACTACTGGGGTTCAGTCCACATAGCCGCAGTTCACGAGGAACATTATGCATGAAACAATGACACATAACTAAATATGAATGACGGTTGTGCATCCATATTAGTAAAACAATATCGATGAAAACATCAAGGTTAAAACCTCAAGGTACTGAAAACATCATGGTTAAAACAACAATGCGCTGAAAACATCAATACGTAGAATAACAAACGTTGGCTTAGGAAGCTCCTGGTGACTACCCACTAGTCACATGTCGAGTTTTAGAGCCTACAGGTCGAAACCTTGGTCTCTGATACAATAATTGTAACACCCCATTTTGATAAATGGAATGTCACGCGTGATTATGGCGTGTCATCAAAGCATGCAAGGTAATATGTAGTAAAACATACATGACCATAGGGAAAACCGAAATCAAACACCGGTCCCTAAACATAAGCCCAAAACATAAATAAAGTAAAAGGAATGAACAAAGACTAAACAAGCAGAAATATATGAAGACAAAAGGAAAAGAAGTCTATGGCAGCTTCCATCCTATGCACGTCCTCCAAATGCTCGAGTCTGTCCTAGGGTACCTGCCGTTTTGGGACATGGAAAGGAAAGTAACGACTGAGCAAAACGCTCAGTGCACGGATGTACAAATAAAGCATAAATAATATAAGCATATAAGCATGAAACAACGGAAGAAACTATGTCATGAATAACCCGGTTAAGTCTTAGTAAAACTGGTTTTATAGTTTGAAAACTTTATGTTTATCTTAGGAAAACTGTTTAACATATTTTACCGTTAGCCAATATAGGTCATGGAATATCAACGTGCATGAATACTTGGAGGGGTGACCTCGTCATGCAAATTAGAAGGGCTGCCTCTAATTTAATATACTGGTTTTGGGTAGGAGGGATCAGCTCCTTGTGAAGGATGCAAGGCACACACCACATTCACACTGAGTAATCTGCTGAAAAACATGTAACTAGGATGCACCCATACGCCCCACATGATAAATTTAATAATATGGCCAAAAGCTGAAGGGACGCCACGAGCAATCACTCCACCGTGGGGAAGTCATAACACCAGTCCTCTAGTGTTATGGTTATGGTACCTCCATAACTAGGTGGAACTGGTCATGCATGTATATGGCTTTAGGTATTCTGAATTAAACATAAGCAATCAAACATATAAACTTATACTATGGGAAAACAGTTGGCTGCATACGGGGAATCCTAATAAGGAAAGAATGTCCATACTGAAAGGACGGGAATCCGTACCTTATGTACAGTGAACGAAGAAGACGAACAGAAGAGAGTCCTACTTCGGTATCACTAATGCTACATTAATACATACGTGTATAAGTATCTGATTACTGAATACGTAACTGGTTTTATATCATGTCTTAGCTTATTTTATATGTTCATGTCATGTTTTACTGTTTTAAACTTTATATTGTGTTTATCTTATATTCTGTCTATTCTGATTAAGTATTACTTGTATTTCATGTATTATTATACTTGTTGTGTAATAATAAGTAACTTTCTAAAAAAGCAGGTTTCCTAAAATAGAAAGTTTCCAAAAAAAAGAAAGTTACCAAAAATAGAAATTTTCCAAATATAGAAAGTTTCCAAAAATAGGAAGTTTCCAAAAATAGAAAGTTTCAAAAAATAAAAAGTTTCCAAAAATAGAAAGTTTCCAAAAACAGAATTACTGCTTAAAATAGATAAGTTTCTAAACATAGAAAGTTTCCATAAATAGATTAGTTGCCTTAATTAAATAAGTTTCTAAAAATAGAAAGTTTCCATAAATAGATATAAGCTGGTTAAATAAGCTAATTATATAAGCTTAAGTGTTTTTCTGATTATTATTCTAAGTCATGCGATTATAAAGTATAATTTATTAATTATTACATGTAAATTACATAAATTATAGGTTAAATGTATTTAATTAAATATAACATGATTTTAATTAAATAAAGGTAAAATACTTAGGTTAAAACATGTATTATTAACTATTAATAATATAACCTAAGTCATGTTAATTAATTAATTATAGTCATGGTTTTAAATACTTAATTAATTATAAAGTCTAATTAAATATAAATACTTAGGTTAAAATTCATGATCTAATAATTAACTTTATAACCTAAGTCATGTACATTAAATTAATCATGTCATGTTTTATTAATTTAATTTTTTTAAAACATAACTAGTAAAATCATAAACCTTAAAATAATTTATGAACCAGACCCGTGACTAAAAACCATGAACCAGACCCGAAACACCACCATACCCCGACCTAGGTCGGGGTTTCTTCCCCTTGCTGCTGCCGTGATGACATAATCACCAAACCGAGACCTTAAGGTCTCGGTGGTGTGAGTTTAAGCCAAGCCGAGACCCTCTTGGGCTCGGTTTAGGCGGCGGCCAACAACAAACACCCCTAAATCATCATATTAATTAAACCCCATGATCAAAACAACATGTTTCTATATTCTTTTTAATTAGTAATAAAAAACATTCATGATTTTATGTGATTCATTAAATCAAAACATAAAACAAAAGGTTAAAAGTTATACCGATCACGTGAATCGAATAAGAACGAACACACAACGATCCTTGTAATACTTCCAAGATCAGAATCAAACCGAATCACCCTTGTGGTGTTCTTGAAAGTTGCGGCCAAAGAGGACAAAAGGAAGAGGAGGAAAATTTTTAGGGTTTTAATTATTTTCTAGATTTTGTAAATATGAAACATGTTTTCCTCCTTTTTCCATGTTTAGTAAAAATAATGGGCTAGGCCCTTTTCTCTTCCTAATTTCGTGGGTATGGGCCCCACATGGGGTAACCGAACATTTTCCGTGTCTAAATATTATAGTGTGTCCTCGTGTTTTCTCGTGTTAGTAATTTACGTGTTCTAATTAGTTATCGATCGTGACTTAATATATTTATTCGTGTTCGTAATAAATATATATACGTAAATAATATTAGCTCGTGATTAAATTACGTTCATGATTTCATGATCGCATGTTCGTGATTATAATTATTATTTGAATAATTATCCTGTGTTCATACGTAATAAATACTTATCGTGTTCTAACACGTACGTAACACTTAAAATTCTTATACGTGAAACGTAACGTGCTATAAAAGGAAAGTTTTAATCATGTACGTACGATCTTAAGGTACCTATTCATGGTAAAAGCATGCGGGTTTTACAACTCTTCCCCCTAAAAAGAATAATTCGTCCCCGAATTATAGATAACATAAACTGAAAGAGAAACATACCCGAATCAAACTGAGAGGGTATGTAAGATAAATGAACGTGCAGGTGACATGGTAGAAGGAACGTGGAACGTGACATGTCTTGAAAGGACATGGAACGTGACGTGACTGAAAGGACATATTTAATTGATAAGAGAAAAATAACGGATAAGAAGTCCGGATGAACTTGTCCGTTTCCAAGTGGCCTCCCTCTTGGAACGGTTCCTTCACAAGATCTTGACACGAATGATAAATCTTGGTCCTCCTGACCTTGACTTGAAATACGAAGAAGTTCTTGGTTATCAACGTAAGGTAGATCCCCTATATTTGATCGAGGGAATAAGAATTAACGTGTATGGGCAACTAAAACGTTATCGTGCAAAACACTCAAACTTAACTGATAATTAGCAACGATGCGCGAGACATAAAGAAACGTAGTACGTGAAAAATTTTAAACGTGATACGTGAAACTTTTTGAACGTGATACGTGGAGATATGGTGAGTGTAGTATGAGTAAACATATCGTGATCCATGATACGTGTAACATATCTTGATCATGATATGAGGAACGTGGAATGAACATGACATGTGAAACATATTGTGAACATAGAATATAATGGCGGTAACGCCAAACGCTACAAGGTGAGACGTGGAATATGACGTGAAACGTCTATCTAAGGATAGAGAGTTATACTAAACTTGGGTCTGGTCTCTCAAGTTCTTGCAGAACATCCCAGAATGAGAAACAAAATGAACGTAAAATCGTAAGCCAAGATACCATCATGAACGTGAATGGTGTCATGAACGCGAGCGTGAAAGCAAGTCGTGGAATTAGAATGAAGACGTGAAGTAAATAAGGAGCACAATTGCGAATCTTTGTCTGACCCGATAACTGAGGGATTGCCAAGTGATCGGATGAGCCTTTGCTGGGACATGTCCGATCAATCTGTTGGTTCTGAAATCCTTGCGGATGTAAGGATTCTGCAGACTTGATCAAATTGTTTGCAATAACCCGGATAGCATCATGATTCTTCTTAGTTTGCGTTAATCTGGTAATCAAAATCCGTGGAGATCTTGTCCCATTTCAGTTCACAATTTCAGATGATGAAAACATCCCAGTCTGTTGGTGTCCTGTCTTAACCTGTTGGTATGTCAGGTACCTAGATATGAACGTAACTGTATCTTGCTTCGTAGAGCTCGATACATAGAAATTTGCGAAACAACGAGTCTCCAAATTTAGACTTCTCTTAGCGTAGGATTTTTTTGGGCACTTAATGTAGTGTAGGGTTCTCATCTTTGCGCATAAGCTGAGTCATGGTAAGATTAACCATGCGACTCCATGTGATTCAGCGTGTCACTGTAATCAACCAGAATTGATATTGTAAAATTCCAAGGTGAAATTTCGCTTGTCATAGAATGTGCAGATATGGTCTTCCTGTTCTTCTCTAGGCTTAGAGGGAAATCAGGTTATCCTCAATGAAAACACTGATGAATTTTCTTATGAGTTCATGGAAACTCATTTGCTGATGGAGCATTGATGGGAGTAAATCAAAATCATAAATCTAGCAGGACCGAGTCGTGTACGAATAGCAGTCATGGACATGTCCTGCTCTTTTACTCGTCACTGTTGGCAGCATGATCATGAGTTCGATCTTGGAAAACTGATTAACACTATAAGGTCGATTGGACATGTTGTCAATACGTGGAGGAGAATAACGGTCATGAATGGTGATTTGTTTAAGTCAACGGTAGTCGACACGTAATCTCATGGTACCGTCCTTCTCCTTATAGGTTCTTTTGGAATGTATGGGAAGATTTTGGAATAATCAATTTGCTATGCGTAAAAGGACTTCGGTGGTCATGTGTTAACTGACAGCTAAAAATTTTAGCAGTCATGGCTAACCAAGCACGTGCTTGTAAAGCATAAATGATTTGTACAGATTTTCCTGATGGAAAATCATGCTGAATATATTTAGGAGTCTGAACATCAACGTACATACTCATGAATCGTAGCATGGTGTGCGGTTCGTAGTCCATAATTAAGATTAAATTCAACTCGCATCTGTCTGAGTTAATGCGTTATCAGCTGGGATCTTATCATTAGGCTGAAGAAAACCTTCGTATACTTGGGAAATACGAATGGCGTCCGATATGTTCATGAACATATGAAATATAGGTGCAAGAAAGGAAAGTGTCATCCAGCGAACGTGACTGACCTTACTGATACACCGGTGATGGTACTGAAATTCTTGTGGCCTGATTAATACATGGCACAACAAAATGGATATACCCTGGGAGGGTACCCTGAGTTTCTTAGAAATGTTCCATAATTGGACGTGAGTCATGTGTCTTGACTCGTGTCTTGGAAATATAAGCATGACATATGTCTTGACTGGTGTCTTAACATGTGTCTTCAGAAAGTATACGTGAGACATGTGTCTTGACTGATGTCTTGACATGTGCCTTGAGACGTGAAACAATAGAACTACAATATTAGGTTATTATGCCAGAATTGGCGGATCGGTTGGACTACTGATCATTTGTATGTCTGATCACGTCCGCGGCCGGAGCCTCGGTTGCAATTTCTAGGATAGTTGTTGTCACAGTAGTGGTTACTATCATCCTGTCTGTCAGTTCCATGACGGTCATTCTCATGACTGTGATTCATGTAACTATTCAGCTGAGTGGCCGGCTGGTACCGGTTTGCACTCATATGACTGAAACGACAACTGAATGACGTGTGACATGTAACTAAGAATTAGGACAATTATTGATGAAAATCGTCTGATGGTGAAGCATCTTCTCATTCGATCGCTTTGATCTAACGCCTTTGCCTTCGTCTTGTAAGATCTCCAGGTTGTGAACAGCATCAGCATCTCGTAGCGTCTCCAAACATCAACAACATCAATCCTAGTAACATCTCCAAGCTATGAGCGGCATCAGCAATCTTGTAGAATATCAACAAGTGGACATATGCCTGAGATGATTCAGAATCGACTAGCGAATACTCGTGAAGTATTGCAAGTTAAATACACATGGATTTAGGTACGTGTAATACACATGGAATACGGTACATGGAGTACACATGGAATGCACATGAAATGATCGGTATGGGGTCGATCATTTGTCATGATTTAAGGAAAGTATATCGGTTAAACGGTTAGGAAAACCATCATGATAACCTGGCAGTATTAGCATAGACATCATTCTGGTTGTATAGAGAAACGTTATGTGACTAATTATGAACTACTGGGGTTCAGTCCACATAGCCACAGTTCACGAGGAACATTATGCATGAAACAATGACACATAACTAAATATGAATGACGGTTGTGCATCCATATTAGTAAAACAATATCGATGAAAACATCAAGGTTAAAACCTCAAGCACCTGAAAACATCATGGTTAAAACAACAATGCGCTGAAAACATCAATACGTAGAATAACAAACGTTGGCTTAGGAAGCTCCTGGTGACTACCCACTAGTCACAGGTCGAGTTTTAGAGCCTACAGGTCGAAACCTTGGTCTCTGATACCATAATTGTAACACCCCATTTTGATAAATGGAATGTCACGCGTGATTATGGCGTGTCATCAAAGCATGCAAGTTAATATGTAGTAAAACATACATGACCATAGGGAAAACCGGAATCAAACATCGGTCCCCAAACATAAGCCCAAAACATAAATAAAGTAAAAGGAATGAACAAAGACTACACAAGCAGAAATATATGAAGACAAAAGGAAAAGAAGTCTATGGCAGCTTCCATCCTATGCACGTTCTCCAAATGCTCGAGTCTGTCCTAGGGTACCTGCCGTTTTGGGACATGAAAAGGAAAGTAACGGCTGAGCAAAACGCTCAGTGCACGGATGTACAAATAAAGCATAAATAATATAAGCATATAAGCATGAAACAGCGGAAGAAACTATGTCATGAATAACCCGGTTAAGTCTTAGTAAAACTAGTTTTATAGTTTGAAAACTTTATGTTTATCTTAGGAAAACTGTTTAACATATTTTACCGTTAGCCAATATAGGTCATGAAATATCAACGTGCATGAATACTTGGAGGGGTGACCTCGTCATGCAAATTAGAGGGGCTGCCTCTAATTTAATTTACTGGTTTTGGGTAGGAGGGATCAGCTCCTTGTGAAGGATGCAAGGCACACACCACATTCACACTGAGTAATCTACTGAAAAACATGTAACTAAGATGCACCCATACGCCCCACATGATAAATATAATAATATGGCCAAAAGCTGAAGGGACGCCACGAGCAATCACTCCACCGTGGGGAAGTCATAACACCAGTCCTCTAGTGTTATGGTTATGGTACCTCCATAACTAGGTGGAACTGGTCATGCATGTATATGGCTTTAGGTATTCTGAATTAAACATAAGCAATCAAACATATAAACTTATACTATGGGAAAACAGTTGGCTGCATACGGGGAATCCTAATAAGGAAAGAATGTCCATACTGAAAGGACGGGAATCCGTACCTTATGTCCAGTGAACGAAGAAGACGAACAACAGAGAGTCCTACTTCCGTATCACTAATGCTACATAAATACATACGTGTATAAGTATCTGATTACTGAATACGTAACTGGTTTTATATCATGTCTTAGCTTATTTTATATGTTCATGTCATGTTTTACTGTTTTAAGCTTTATACTGTGTTTATCTTATATTATGTCTATTCTGATTAAGTATTACTTGTATTTCATATATTATTATACTTGTTGTGTAATAATAAGTAACTTTCTAAAAAAAGAAGGGTTCCTAAAATAGAAAGTTTCCAAAAAATAGAAAGTTACCAAAAATAGAAAGTTTCTAAAAATAGGAAGTTTCCAAAAATAGGAAGTTTCCAAAAAAAGAAAGTTTCCAAAAATAAAAAGTTTCCAAAAATAGAAAGTTTCCAAAAATAGAATTACTGCTTAAAAAAGATAAGTTTCTAAAAATAGAAAGTTTCCATAAAGAGATTAGCTGCCTTAATTAAATAAGTTTCTAAAAATAGAAAGTTTCTATAAATAGAAATAAGCTGGTTAAATAAGCTAATTATATAAGCTTAAGTGTTTTTCTGATTATTATTCTAAGTCATGCGATTATAAAGTATAGTTTATTAATTATTACATGTAAATTACTTAAACTATAGGTTAAAAGTATTTAATTAAATATAACATGATTTTAATTAAATAAAGGTAAAATACTTAGGTTAAAACATATATTATTAACTATTAATAATTGAACCTAAGTCATGTTAATTAATTAATTATAGTCATGGTTTTAAATACTTAATTAATTATAAAGTCTAATTAAATATAAATACTTAGGTTAAAATTCATGATCTAATAATTAACTTTATAACCTAAGTCATGTACATTAAATTAATCATGTCATGTTTTATTAATTTAATTTTTTTAAAACATAACTAGTAAAATCATAAACCTTAAAATAATTTATGAACCGGACCCGTGACTAAAAACCATGAACCAGACCTGAAACACCACCATACCCCGACCTAGGTCGGGGTTTCTTCCCCTTGCTGCTGCCATGACAACATAATCACCAAACCGAGACCTTAAGGTCTCGGTGGTGTGAGTTTAAGCCAAGCCGAGACCCTCTTGGGCTCGGTTTAGGCGGCGACCAACAACAAACACCCCTAAATCATCATATTAATTAAACCTCATGATCATACCAACGTGTTTATATATTGTTTTTAATTAGTAATAAAAAATATTCATGATTTTATGTGATTCATTAAATCAAAACATAAAAGAAAAAGTTAAAAGTTATACCGATCACGTGAATCGAATAAGAACGAACACACAACGATCCTTGTAATACTTCCAAGATCAGAATCAAACCGAATCACCCTTGTGGTGTTCTTGAAAGTGGCGGCCAAAGAGGACAAAAGGAAGAGGAGGAAAAGTTTTAGGGTTTTAATTATTTTCTAGATTTTGTAAATATGAAACATGTTTTCCTCCTTTTTCCATGTTTAGTAAAAATAATGGGCTAGGCCATTTTCTCTTCCTAATTTCGTGGGTATGGGCCCCACATGGGGTAACCCGAACATTTTCCGTGTCTAAATTTATAGTGTGTTCTCGTGTTTTCTCGTGTTTTTAATTTACGTGTTCTAATTAGTTATCGATCGTGACTTAATATATTTATTCGTGTTCGTAATAAATATATACGTAAATAATATTAGCTCGTGATTAAATTACGTTCATGATTTCATGATCGTATGTTCGTGATTATAATTATTATTTGAATAATTATCGTGTTCATACGTAATAAATACTTATCGTGTTCTAACACGTACGTAATACTTAAAATTCTTATACGTGAAATGTAACGTGCTATAAAAGGAAAGTTCTAATCATGTACGTACGATCTTAAGGGTACTATTCATGGTAAAAGCATGCGGGTTTTACAATTGTAACACCCCATTTTGGTAAATGGAATATCATAGGTAATATGGCGTGTCATCAAACATGCAAGGTAAATGTCCAAAAACATTAAATGACCATGAATGGAAATACCGGAAACAAACATCGGTAGTCCAAGTATAAGATCACACACATGAATATAAATACTGAAATGGAAAATGACTAAACAATGTGCAAAGAAATAAAGTAACGTATTGTATGGAAATGCATAAAGTAATGAAGGCTAGATAGCTTCCAATCCGTATGCACATACTGTTAAAGTCTACGAGCGTCCTTGAGTACCTACCGTTTGGGAACATGAAAGGAAAACGGCTGAGCATAACACCCAATGAACGGATATACAAGTATAGCATGAAATGACATAAGCATAACAAGACTAATAGCAGTGGAAATGTATAAGTCCTAGATAACCTGGAACATGTTCATAAAACTGGTTTTATAGTTTGAAAAGACTTATGTTTTTATATGAAAACTGTATTAATTAGCCAATAGCCCATATAGGTCATGAGGTTCCACCGTGCATGAATACTTAGAGGGGAGACCTCATCATGCAATTAGGGGTTGCCTCTAATTAATTAGTCTGGGTAAGAGGGATCAACTCCTTGTTAAGGAATTAAGGCACACATCGCATTCACCATGAAAATCCTGTAAAAGATGTAACTAGGAGGCACCCATACGCCCCACATGATAATATAAATATAAGGCAAGACTAAGGGACATCACGAGCAATCACTCTGCTGTAGGGAAGTCATAACACTGGTGCCTCCAGTGTTATGGTTATGGTACCTCCATAACTAGGTGACACTGGTCATGCATGTATATGGCTTAGGCATTTAAAACTTAACATAAGCAGATTAAAACGTATAAAACATATACTTGGGAAAACAGTTGGCTGCAAACAGGGAATCCTAATAAGGAAAGAATGTCCATACTGAAGGATGGAAAATCCGTACATTGTGTCCAGTGAACGACGAAAGATGAAAGGATGGATAGTCCTACTCTGACCTCACTAATGCAACATAAATAAGGGACATGCATAAGTTGTCTGATTACTGAGTACGTTACTGGTTTTCGCATGTTCTTAGCTTGTTTTATATGTTCTGGTCTTGTTTACTGTTTTAAATGATATACTGCATTAATCATGTATTTCATGTAAATAGATTAAGTATTATCTTGTATTCTTGTATTATTATACTTGTTGCGTAATAATAAGTAACTTTTTAAAAACAACAGGTTTTCAAAAATAGAAAGTTTCCAAAAATAGAAGGTTTCCAAAATAGAAAGTTTCCAAAAATAGATCAGTTTTTCAAAGTAGATGAGTTTCTAAAAATATAAAGTTTCCAAAAATAGTAAGTTTCTTGAAATAGAAAGTTTCCATATTTAGAAATAAGCTGGATTTATAAACTAATAATATAAGCTAAAGTTTACTGGTTAAGAGTCATAAGTCATGTAACTAATAGTATGGTTTGTTAATTAAATGTCATGGTAATTTAATAAACTATAGGTTATATGATTTAATTAAATAAAGCATGATTTAATTAAAATAGTCTAAATAAAATACTTAGGTTAATCATAAATTATTATATTTAATAATTATAACCTAAGTCATGTTTTATTAATTAATTATAGTCCATGTTTTAATAATTAATTAATAACTATAGTCTAAATTAAATGGTAAAATACTTAGGCTAAAAACATGTATTATTTATTAAAAATAATATAACCTAAGTCCATGTTTAAATTAAATTAATTATTAATCATGTTTAATTAATTTAATTTTTCTTGTAAAAATATAACTTATAAAAAAATAATCCCGTGCCCAAACCCGTGTTAATATATAAGCCGAAACAAAACAGCCCCGACATTGGCTACCCGGTGCCACTTTCTGAACCAAAAACACCACCGGCTGACGCCGATGGTTCCCCCTACTTGGGGTGCGTTTCCCACTGCTCGACCGAAATATCCATCGGCTTAAGCCGATGGTGCTGCTGCTGCGCCGAGACCCAAACACAAACCAAACGCCACCCCGACTCGCGTCGGGGTCCCTTGTTCGTGCGGCCGATCGACGAAACCACACCGAGACCTCTTGGTCTCGGCTATTGGTGCGAAACAAACCAAGCCGAGCTTGGTGCTCTCGGTTGTGTGTCGGCCGAACCAAAACCCACTCAAAATCAAACCTTTTTCATGTTTCTTGCATTGATCTAATCATGTTTAATTATGTTTTTATTTTCTAGACTAATGAACATAATTAAAAGAAAAAAAATAAAAGGTGAAGGTTATGGTGATACCGAATGCGTGACTGGAAAAGAACTAAGAACACGAACACGATTCTCCCAAAATTAAAGATCAAAATCAAACAAACACCCTCTTGGTGTTCTTGAAGCCGGCGGCAAAGAGAGAGAGAAAGAGGACTAGGGTTTTTATTTTCTTGTTAAAATTCTGTATTATGAAAAGTCTGTGTTTTCCTTTTACCTTTTTAGTTAAAATCAAAGTTGGGCTCGGCCCCCTCCTCTTATCTCTTGTCCGCGGCCACCATAAGCCTACAAGGGCAAACCGGGCTTTTCCATGTTTAAATAATTTACGTGTTCGTTCATGTTTATTATTCTTTCCAGTTCGTGTCAAATATACTACGATATATATCGTGTTCTAATAGTCGTGTTATAATTATTATACGTAATAATTATCATGTTTATAAATGTTCGTGATCATATGTTCGTGATCATATGTTCGTGATTATAATTATTATAATTAATAATTATCGTGTATTACCACGTACTTACTAATTATCGTGTACTAACACGTACGTAGTTTTTGAATTTAATATTCGTGCACGTGTGCATGACATAAATGGAAAGTTTTAATTGGTTCGCATATTTACGTAGTGTACTGTTCATGGCATTTATATGCGGGTTTTACAACAAGATACCCAACGGTCGACATATGACCGAACGGGACCTATAATGACGAGATTCGTCTTAGGTTCGAGACAATACATAAGTCATACATATGTGTAAATAGTTCACTTTATTAACTTTGGACATTGTATAAGTTTTTAAAACTTTTCATAAGGCTTTTGGTGAGAATTTACCATGTCTTGTCTCATTGTGACCATTAAGCCTACTAATGCGCATTAGTGGCCCGTTACAAGTTCTTGTGAATTTAGTCCATTTCAATCTCAGTATTGAACTTCAAATACATTAACCTCAGGTCCAATAATGACCCAATAGCTATTATAAGTGTATGTTGTGCTTTTGTGGCCCAAATCCACTTTATATGCATTACAGGTTCTAAAAACGCCCCAAATAATATTGACTTAATATTTCACGATGGTCGGATCACGAGTTTTATAAATATCAGTATATAAATGAGTATATATTTCTCGACAAGTGGGTCCTACTACTTCGGTTTTTATAAAAATAATCACGTTTTACGTTACTTAAGTATAGCCCAATTGATACTATTTTCTCGACATGCCTTGTTAACTAGATCATATCTCTTAAACCGTAAATAATATAGGTGTGTTATTTTAACCAAAACCATTCTCAATTCATTTACTTTACTGATTATATTCTCAACTCATTTACTTTACTTATTATAAGTTCAAATACCCCAAATTTATGCTTATCATAGCTCAATTATCCATTTTCTCACTTATAGATGTTGGCTGTTTTAGGCAGCCAATCTCGTTTTTACTGTTTCGCCCACCATTTCCAAACCGTAAAGAACTGGTGAACTATCCAATTGATTCTAGTTCTTCATATTTTTATCTAAAACCCATAGTCTTACCTTTTTTAATGATTCTGAGTTCTTATAAGAGTTTTTAGTCCGTTTGTTCAGAACATGTTCAGAACATGTTCAGAACATGTTCAGAACATGTTCAGAACATGTTCAGAACATGTTCAGAACATGTTCAGAACATGTTCAGAACATGTTCAGAACATGTTCAGAACATGTTCAGAACATGTTCAGAACATGTTCAGAACATGTTCAGAACTGACCTAGTTTCATCTTTTGGTCATATCTCACTCTTCGAGAATCGTCACGAATCGTGCCACCCCGGGAAATACTCATAAAACAACCCTCTATCCAAATATCTGAAGTCCCAATAGCCCAAACCTACTGATGTCATTATAAATACCGTGTTTCTCAACTGATAAAAATACCTCGTTACTAGTTTATCCCAATGGCTTGTTTCTTAAGTTTTCAAACATCATTACTCATATACAATGTCCAAGACTTCTCAAATAAACTATTAGTATAAATGATCTCAGTAGCAATACAATAAATACATATGTTCAAACATGGATTTATAAATAAAAATTACAAAATAAAATGATCAAATGAACCTTACATGAATATGAGGAAATAACATATAACAAAGCAACCACTCAATCCTTTGATCAAGACCAATAATAACCCAACCAAAGAATGTTTGGTGTAAGCTTAATACCACATGCACAAACTTCTTAAAATCAGCACCAATGGTCACTTGACGTTGTTATGCTTGTTTTATGTTAAATGTAACCAAGAATAAACATAGAACCCAAAGCCACGAATGGTTAACCAAGACCCAAGAAGTAAATTTGATGGAAAGATCATGTGGTGATCTAATGTTGTACGGCAGAATAGAGAGACCAAAGAAAAAGTGACTTTTGTTTTTGCAATATATGAAATGTTAATGGGATCTAGATTGGAAGGTTATAAAGTATCTGTCCAAGTAATGGCTTTGTGAAGTGACGTGGGGATAAGGTTCATAGGTGAAGTTTTATATAAAGCATTTTCCCTTAATTTGTTTAAGCGGGTATTATCGAATTTCGATATTTTAAAATTTCTCTATTTAAATAAATACCCGTTAAACACAAAAAATAAACGCTAACTTTAAAAAAAACATCAAAATTCGAAGAACATTTATATTGTGATAATTAAATGAGGGTTTATAATTTAAATTACATTAACATATTATATAACGAACGACAGCTAAAGGTTTAACATAAATTATGATTAATGCTCGTAAAACGAAAAATTAAAACGACGACAACACAAAATATTTCTATGTCATAGCGGGAATATTTGCGGTCGATGACCGACATAGATTTTTCCGATAAATAATAAATGACACGTATTGGATACGGTAAAGCCTTAACCTCGCCGGTTAGCCGAGAAATCAATATTATTCGTCTACCGAACATGACAAATAAAAGTCGAGTAATAAATATTGGTTCGAATATTAGAAATAGTATTAGAACTCGATCTAATGTTGATTTTGAAGTTCGGGTTACTATAGAGCTACATCAAATGGATGTGAAAAATGCCTTTCTAATGGGAATCTTGACGAAGAAGTTTATATGGAACAAACTAAAGAGTTTTTCATTGATGGTAAAGAAAATATGGTGTGTAAATTAAAAAAATTAATATACGGACTTAAACAAGCTTCTAGACAATGGTATATTAAGTTCAATGATACCATTACATCTTTCGGTTTTGAAGAAATCATCGTTGATCGATGCATATACCGCAAGATCAGTGGAAGCAAGTTTATTTTTTGTTCTATATGTTGATGATATTTTGCTTGCGACTAATGACTTTGGTTTATTGCATAGGACTAAAAATTCGAGGGCAATATTAAAGATATCAATCCTTTTGTCACTTATATTGAGCATAGTGGGGACAATCTTGAGGAAGAGCAGCCTAGTATTAGGAAGTCTACCAGACCTACCAAGTTGCTTGCCAAACTTAATAATTTTGTGTTAGATAGTAAACTTAAGTATGAATTAAAAAGCATGTCAATTTATTCTAAGCTTAACACCATTAACTTCTATTTCGCCACTAATCTTAACAAATCCTTTGAGCCTGCCACCTACTATGATGCCATTAGAGATAGTAGGTGGGTTGAGGCCATGAACAATGAAATTGAGGCCCTCTTGAGGAACAGTACTTGAAACCTTTATGAATTACCTTTGGGAAGAAAGGCTATTAATAACAAATGTTTTATAAGATTAAATATAAATCCTTTGGTGAAGTTGACAATTTTAAGGCTAGAGTTGTTGCTAAGAGTTACAGTCAAAAGAAAGGAATTGATTTTGATGAAACCTTTAGTCATGTTGTTAAAATGGTCACTATTAGATGCATTATTAGTATTGCTGTCTCTAATGAGTGGCCTTTGTTTCAACTTGATGTGAACAATGCCTTTCTCTACGTTGATTTAGATGAGGACATTTATATGACTTTTCCTTTTGGTTTTAACTGTCATGACAAAACCAAAGTTTCCAAGCTTAACAAAGCTCTTTATGGACTTAAGCAAGCCCCAAGATAATGGAATACCAAGTTAACCGCTGTCTTGGTTGAGCATGGATTTGGCCAAAGCAAATTTAACTACTCTCTCTACATAAAAAAAACAGACAACATCTTTGTTGATCGCCTTGTTTATGTTGATGACTTCATCATAACTGGTAACTGCCTTGAGGAGATTAAAAAGTTTAAGAGTTTTCTTAAAATCAAATTCATGATCAAGGATCTTGGGGTGATGAAATATTTTATTGGTATTGAAATTCTTGATAATGCCAATGGCATTTGCATCACCCAAATAAAATATAGCCTTGAGCTTATTCATGAGTTTTTTTACTTGGTTCTAAACCTGCAATCACTCCTTTACCTGAAAATTGTGTTCTTGTTGTTGAAGACAGATACTGATAAGTATCTTAACAATATCTTTGAATACCAGAAGCTTCTAGGTAAATATATCTATCTTACTCAAACTAAACCAGTCTCACTTAAAGGTGGCCTTGAGATTCATAAGGTATCTTAAAAACTCTGCAGGCACTTGGATTCAAATGTATAAGTATAATTCTTTGAAATTGTCTTGTTTTACTGATGATGACTAGGCTAAATGCCTTAAGACTAGAAAATTTGTTTCAGGGTACTGTGTTTTTCTTGGAAGGTCTCTTGTCTCTTGGAAGAGCAAGAAGCAACCCATAATATCTGGATCCTCTGCTAAGGCTTAATAGAGATACATGGCTAATGCCACTTGCGAGGTGATGAGGATCACCAATGTTATGAGTGATCTCAAAGTTAAGAATTCGCTTCATGTGAATCTTTATAGTGATAACATTTATGCTATCTAAATTGTTGCCAATCATGTGTTCCATGAGAGAAAAAGGCATTTTGAGGTTGATGTTCATTTGACCAGGAAAAACGTTCAGGATGGTGTTATAAACACTATCAAAGTTGCTCCAGCTGACCAAATAGCTGATATATTCACTAAGGCACATGGAATCTCTCAACATTTGAAACTCTATAGTTAGTTGAGACTTGTGAACATGTTTGGAAAGTAACTGGCATTCTCCTTGCTTAGTTTGTGGAAGGGTGTTAATTTTACAAACTAGTCAAGTTATATATTATTTGTTTCTTTTTGTGCTTTCTTTGTATGCATGTTAAAGCTGAGAGACAAGTCTTGACAATTTTTGCTTTCTCTCACTTTGGGCTTCAGCTGAGTTATCCTTGTGGGCTTTATCTCTTGAGATTTCCCACCACTTGGAGAGATTGATATATTACCCTAGTTCTCATTGAGCTAAGGTTATCACTTCTTGATAAAAACACAGACACACAGCCGTTTTACGTCTTAGCTCTCTTTCTGTAAGATCTGGATATAGGAAATTATATTTCATCTTGTTCTTATGTGTAAGAGTGATCTATTGTTGTGAGGAGATCGGATCAACCTAGTTGGGACGATCTCACCTTATTTATCTTGTAATCGTTTGGTTA
Source organism: Glebionis coronaria (assembly GCA_025667525.1). Lineage (NCBI taxonomy): Eukaryota > Viridiplantae > Streptophyta > Magnoliopsida > Asterales > Asteraceae > Glebionis > Glebionis coronaria. Next base: position 548,043,090 of record CM046881.1, on the reverse strand, counting down.
GCACTCGTTTGATGACTAATCTATCTTTTGTAATCAAGAATTTGTATTGTTCTAATAAATATCACTAATGGGAGGTTGGTTGAGTGACTAAATCTAGTGTCCATTTTATTTGTTTACACTTTTAACAATGTCATATACATTAGTGATCTCTTTGATAAAGTGAATTTTTAGTAAGATTTATTTTTTATAGTATTATGAGCAACTCGCCCTTTAAATTTCCGGATTCTACTTCATCTCCCTCTTTCCCCATTTCGCCTTTTCTTTAGCCCAATCCAATGATTAGACTGCATTTTCAGTTAGACATCAATATTCCACATTATTAGTTAAAAATATTTTAGAATGGATGATAAAGTGAGTATTCGACATCTCACATTTTTGCAATTGCATCCTCCATTGCCTATTACCATATCTGAAGTTATGAAACTAGAACTATCATAAATGATATGTGAAACATGCTTAGTAGAATGTGTAATATACATGTACACATATTTATAATATAACTTTGCTAGCTTCTAAAGTATAAAGCATGCAAAAATTGACATAGATCTGACCTATGGTGAAATTTGTCTTGGGTTTAGAATTCACCCTAGGTATGACTAGTTGATAAAAACCAACTACAAGTGATTTTACATTGGATTGCATATATTTAAAGATTCAAATAGGTATCACATAAGTTTTGAAAACAAATGTCAAAAGCGTGTAAAAAGTTGCATGCAATCATCTTTCTAGCACAAGTTAAGAAAAACTTTTTGTCAACAATAGTTTAGGCGTGTTTTACCGCTAAAAGAATTAAAGAATGATCAAACCCTATATCCTATTCTTCATGTGCCCAAATGCACAAGTGGTTGGATAACTATCGCATAGATGTCGAAACATGTATGTGACACGGGAAAAGATTAAAGATCATTCAAACACTAGATGGTTTGACTATGTACACGAGGTGTAGTAGTACCAAGATCCATCATTAGTAAAGCACAAAACTATGGTGTGTTTAAGTATTACAAGATAATTAGTTTTGCAAATCATGCCGTTGAGAGGATATTTTTACAAGCCATCATTACGGCGTGTAAGCCCAACTTGAGTGACAATATGATTTCATAGACAAATTATCTTATAATAAAACCAAGTTTCATAGTTCTTATGTCCATATTAATTTTTGTTCAAAAAACGATTTTTAACAAATAACACATTGCTAGTTGTAAGGAACAATTAGTGTAATTAATGAGACATGTTTAAAGCTAGTTTCGATATAACTAGAGTTATGTTTTATGATTAGTAGAATCTTGCATAATTATATTTTGTAATTCATAATGGAAAACAAATAAGCACATAAAACAAACAGAAAAAGGGGTAGAGATGAAGACAAACTCTATATGAAAACAGTAACAAGATACGAGATCTCAATTGAGTCTTCCCCAATTAAAGAACCAAAAGACTCCCTCTTGATTACCAAGAGCAGCCACATGCATCAAATAACTAAAGTAACTAAACTTTAAACTAATAGGTAGTAATAGGTAGTAGATTCGTCGTGTTTTACGGGCTTAACTTTAAACTAAGGTTCATTCATAAGTAACTAAAGCCCAAAAGATAAGCTCGGCCTATTATCATATAGCCCATTATGTCACATGTAGGCAAGGCTATAAATACCTCTCCTTGCATGTAAGGAGAGGTTGGTTGGTTCATTTTTCTTTCATTCTCTAATCTAATATTCACTAAGTTTCACACACTTCTCTCTCTTTTCTCTCTCTACTTTCTCTCTCTAGAATTCATCTATCTTCTACCTTTTCTTTCTTGTTTGATCATCATATTATATGGGGACAACAATTGGTATCAATCGCCATGGGGTAGTTTTGTGATTCGTTGTTGAGATTCTACTTAGTTCGTATGATTTACACATAAAATCATCTCGGATTTAAGTTTTTTCTTGTGCTTTCTGTGCTCTAAATCTTGCTATATATCTCTAAATCTTTCATACGTGTGGTAAGGATTTGGTTATTGTGGTTTGCTTATTATCACGGATTTTTTGTAAAAAATCTCAAGTTTTTACCTTTAGTCTCGGAAATGTTCTCATATTGCGATAAGGGCTTCAGTATTCCGATCATAAAAGCCTTAGGGTTTCTACATTGTGATCACGGATTGCGATCACTAATATTGCGATCACTAATATTGCGATCACTAATATTGCGATCACTGATCGACGTCGAAGTGCCGGTAAAAAATAACCTAATTACCTTATACTAGATAGGGTAAGCGGGTATCGATCCACGAGGACTATGTGGTTTTAGTTTAAGTTTTGGGGTGATCATTGATCAATAAAGGTTTTGGTTTTGAAATCTAACAACTAAAATACTTTTAATAATAAAAATGCGGATTAAAAATTAAAATAATTATTAAGCTAATAATTAAGCTAGAAAAATAAAATAAAGATGTAAACAATTAAAAGAAAAATGCAATCCCTTCCAGCTCCTAATATTTATGGTTGATCACACTTATGGATTATCGAAACTTTTTAGAACCGATTACAAAGATTATTTTGAGTTAATATGAATGAATTAATGTTGGCATTTATTATGTTTATCAATGACTCGCGATAATAAATCTTATATTTATTCAACCAATAATTATGTTTTAACAAGTTATTTAGGTACAATTTATATCGATTATACAACCATCTTTTTCTTTAACTAAATAAAATAAGAATGAATCGTTAACTAACAATAAATTGTCTTGCACAAATAATTAAACATAATATTAGCTCAACAAAAGAATTTATAAATAAATTATAAATCAATGTAATAAAAATATAATAATCCAAAAGTGATGATCAAACCATAAATAAAGTTACCGGAAAGAATTACAATAAAATTAGCCGGACATCGCGATGTGCCCGACCCGCTTCATATGAAACATCACTCTTTTTTTTATGTTATGAATCGGTCCTTGCGTCCCACTTGCAAATTCTTGCGCCTATTTTTGGTTCCAAGTCCCCACCTTCATTTTTTTTGTTTAATACTTGGTTGTCTCAATGATGGTCCCCTCCATGAATTATATATATCGACCCTTTTTTTTGTCAATGCTTTCTTTCTTGTTTTTGCGGCTGTACGAAAACCACCAGTCACCTCTTTTTTTCTTTTGGTTTATATCGTGTCTCCCCTTATATGTCTTCTTTTTTTCTTTTTATCATATCCACCAGTGGGTTATTGGGTATTGGGCCCAAAAATTATTTTTTTTATTTTTTTTATTTTTTTTTCTTTTATTCTTTTGGCGTATAATAATTTTGGCCCAATAAAAAATCATCCAACATTAATAATTGCTCGAACGAACCCGGACAAATATAAGATGACCGAAAATATTGCGACGCGCTCAAATCTTTTTCTTCAATATTTTTTTCTTCATTTATCGGCGCTCACAATGTCTTTCCTCCAAAAAATTAATTAAGCGTCCATTTTTATTCCACTTCGCTCGTAACCTACATAATTACAAAACACACTCAAAGTACATATATAACGACAAATAAACAACAATTATGCTAAATTAACATGCTATTAGGTGTATGCAAAATACACCAATCAGATCCCCTCGCACTTCACCTTTTACGTGTCCCAAGTAAAAATAAAATAAAAATATACAAGCATGTTAATTTCATAATTTTTAATCATACTATTGAAATTTCATCAAAAAGATCACATTCAACCTAATACACTAATAACCATCCTACATGATAAATAATCCAAAATGATTACCAATATTTTTGTCCTTCTTAAACACTTAGCATAACCATTCCCATTAATTCCATTTACTTTATGTTTAATATAATTAACCATGTGTCCAACGTACCTAATGCACACCTATAATCAATATAAACATTAATCTAAAACAAGAGGTGAAAATATCCTACACCTTTTATAACATTGGAGTTTTTATACCATAAGAGCACATCATAAGCCATCATACTTTAGCTTATATACTTCTACTTCCTTTCTTCTTCTTTTTTTTTTCTTTCACGAATCTTTTTTTTTTCACTTTTTTTTAACATCACACATAAGCTCTTTTTTTAGCCATTCAGGACCGTTTCTTATACAAGTCATCCCGAACGCTTTATACACTCCTTATAAGGTTGATACAAAGACCAATTATTCAGAAAAATGAATATCTAACATATAGGTGCATACTAAGACACATTGGCACATGAGAACCGGTTAATTAAGTATGTTTAATTAAAATGGGAACAATTATACTTCGTGCCTACTGGTACATCACATGATGGAATTATCTACCACATAGTATAATTATACAATGCACTAAATTAAACTAATCTTCCTAATTTCATTACAACAATACAAGGATTGGGTTATTTCACATAAAATTGTCTCAGCTAAGTGCAATGCTATCCATCATAAATATTGGCGTCTGACCCATGCTAACAACTAAAGTATCACCTTGTGCGGGTGACGAATCAGATAGGCAAGCCCAGCATATGACTACCACCAATAATTATGACAGTTCTCCAACTCTTTTCTAAGGCCACCGTGCGCGGGTGGCGAGTCGAATAAGATCAATTTCAAATGTCCTAACCCAACTATTACATTACTATATTTCATATTATTTATTTAAACTTTTTACTCGATCTAAGCAAAGGTAAGTAGAGGGAATTCAACCGGCGTGGTTTGGTCATCTAAATTACACATATGCCTAACTACATGCAAACAATCAAATCAATTTAATAACCAAATTATACAATGGAATCGGGTGCACCTGATAATTATGGCCAAATCCTCTAGCTTGCTCCAATAAATCATCCACAAGATAATCTTTAGAATCTGCAAACACTTAACAAACATATATGTAGAAGAAACTTCCACATCTAATTAGCTCAAGACTCTTATAATGTGATTTAAAATTTTAAAAATTTTCAATTTTTCCCAAAAATCACATTTTAACCCATTTTGACCAAAATTTCACACAAAAACATGTAACACATGTGCCACCCCCCTCAACTTAAAGCATTGCATTGCCCCTAATGCAAAAACTTTAAATTGAAATTTCGGTTAAAAATCAATTTGACAAACTCACACAAAAAACAAAAACCTAACTCACTTTCGTAGGAATCACGGTTGCATTTAGCGTATGCAACAAGCCTTTAAACCACTCGGTAGCCCGACTGGACGAGTTTTGTCTCGTGAGGGTTTGTAGTGAACACACCCACAAAGTTCCACAAACCACGGGTTGCCTCCCGCGAAGCGCTAAGTTTACCGTCTTCAGCCAGACATAACTCGTATGAGCTATTGAGACGGTTAGAGTGGTTCCAAGTAAACCACATCCACCGTGTCCATCTGATCACTCTCCAACTCAACATACGACTTTAAACGCTGTCCATTAACTTTAAAAGGCTCTCCACCCACCATATTTTTTATTTCAATGGCTCCGTATGGAGAGACTTGAGTCACTATGTATGGACCCGTCCATTTACTTCTCAATTTTCCAGGAAAAAGCTTAAGTCTAGCATTGAATAACCAAACTTTTTGACCAACCAAGAACGATTTCTTAGTGATGTGTCGATCATGAAAAGCTTTGGTTTTCTCCTTATAAATCCTAGAACTTTCATAAGCATCACGTCTAATCTCATCAAGTTCAGATAATTGAAGTTTCCTAGAACTACCTGCTTTCTCTAAATCTAGATTAGCAGTCTTAACCGCCCATTCAGCCCTATGCTCTATCTCAACCGGTAAATGACACGCCTTGCCATATACCAACTTATACGGTGACATACCAATAGGAGTCTTAAAAGCCGTCCTATATGCCCACAAAGCATCATCTAACCTCAAGGACCAATCTTTTCTATCACTACGGACGTTCTTTTCTAAAATTCACTTAATCTCCCTCTTAGATACTTCCACCTGTCCACTAGTATGTGGGTGATAAGGGGTAGCTATCCTATGATTAACTCCATAGTGTTTTAACAATTTTCCAAATCTAAAGTTCTTAAAGTGGGAACCCCCATCACTAATGATAGCCTTAGGAATTCCATGTCTAGCAAAGATATTCTTCTTAACAAACTTAAGAACTACACTATGATCATTGGTTCTAGTAGCCTCAGCCTCTACCCACTTAGACACATAATCAACTGCCACTAAAATGTACACATTGCCATGGGAAGTGGGGAATGGTCCCATAAAGTCAATACCCCACACGTCAAAGATCTCAACAACAAGTATGGGATCCATAGGCATTTGATCACGCCTTGAAATCCCACCAACTTTTACAAAAGACTGGGCATCCTTGAATATAGTCGGCCAAAAGAAACCGCTTTGTAGGATTTTATGCCCCGTTTTTGTAGCACCAAAGTGTCCACCACATGCATAAGAATGACAATGAGCCAATATGTCCGTATGCTCATGGTCGGGCACACATCTCCTAACGACTTGGTCAGCACACACCATATAGAGCTCCGGATCCTCCCAAAAATAATGCTTCAACTGGGAGAAGAAGTATTTTCTTTGTTGTTTGGACCAAAACTCCGGAAGCTTTTTAACAGCTAGATAATTAACTATATTTGCGTACCAAGGAACCTTAGAAACCTCAAATAAACTTTCATCCGGAAAGCTTTCCTTAATCACTTCAGAAGGGTTGAACGGCGGGGGAATAATTCTAGACAAATGGTCGGCAACTACATTTTCTGACCCCTTTTTAACCCGGATTTCTAGATTAAATTCCTATAAAAGCAAAATCCACCTAAGCAACCTCGATTTTGTCTCTTTCTTAGTCAACAAATGTCTTAAGGCACTATGATTTGAAAATACTATCACCTTAGAATGCCCCCAAATATATGACCTAAACTTATCAAGAGCAAAAACCACAGCTAACAACTCTTTTTCAGTAGTGGTGTAATTCATTTGAGCTTCTGAAAAAGTCTTACTAGCATAAAAGATTACAACGGGTTTCTTATCGATCCGCTGTCCTAGAACCACCCCAGCGGCATAATCACTCGCATCACACATGATCTCGAAAGGCTTCGACCAATCAGGTGATTGCAGAATAGGGGCTTCTACAAGCTTTTGCTTAAGCATATTGAATGCTTTAAGACATGATTCATTAAAGTCAAAGCGTGCATCTTTTCAAAAGTAAATTACAAAGAGGCTTTGTTATTACACTAAAATCTTTAATAAATCGCCTATAGAACCCGGCATGACCAAGAAAAGATCGCACACCTTTGACGGTAGTGGGAGGAGGAAGGGTTGAAATTACCTGAACTTTGGCACGGTCAACCTCAAATCCTTTTTCAGACATAATGATGTAGTGTTTTTACTACCCTTTAGGAAAAGAGCAATAAAATAGGGTAAGCGTGCACGACGATTTAGGAAAACCGTGTGTGAATGACCCTAAAAGTGAGTTCGTTCTCGAGGAGGCTAGTGCGTTGTGTGATGAATGATAGATTTATGTTTTTGATTATTAACAAGAAGAAAAGAAGAGAAAATGACGAAGATGAAAAAAAAATAGAAAAATAAGGCAAAAACACTACTAGAAAGTTACGACGTAGAAACGTAAAAGGTGCAAAATTTAAAATTTTAATCTAAAAATTCCTAAAAATTACTAAAAATCCACAATAATATTCTAAGAGTTTACAAAAAATCCAAACTTGCCAAAACCTTTTAATTAATTTAATAATGACTTTTTAATGCTAATAAAAGCCCTAAAAATCACTTTTAAATATTAAAAAGCCCTAAACAAGATTTAATAGTTTGTAAACCTTAAAAATGACCTAATTAAGCTAAAAACTATTTTTAAAAATTTTAAAACCAAATTAAACTATTTTTAAACTCCTAAAAACTATTAAAATCTATTAAATCTTAAATTAATTCTAAAAATTAATTGAAAAGCCTAAAAATTAATTGGAAAGTGAAAAAGGTCCTAATTTAATGTCTAGAATCTAGGAAAAATGGAAAAAAATTAAAAATAAAACTTTGAATTTTATTGAATAAAATAATATTAAAATAATCTAAAAAATTAAAAGTTCTCAAATAAATTCTAAAAACTTCTCAAAAATCCTAAATATTCTAACTAAGAAGAAAATGCAAATTAAAGCTCCTAAAACCTTTTAGTTAATTTTATATTAATTTTTAAAGTTTGATAAAAAACCTAAAATCAAATAAAATTAAAAATTAAAGTTTTTGAAAACTTTTTGATATGTAAACCTCAAAAATACAAATTAAAATCTAAAAACTATTTTTTTTATATTTTTTTATTACTGTTCACTATTTTTTAATGACTTAATAAAAAACGTCTAATAAAAAATGCATAAAAAATAATTAACTAAAGGGAAAAATATGAAACTGAGCTAGAAAAATCTTAATACCTAATTCTCACCTAGGAAAAATAAAAATAAGCAAAACCTATGAGCCAATAAGCCAGGAATGGCTTATTAAGTCACGGCTTATTTAAATTAGCTCAAAGTAAAAAGGGGTTAAAATGGTAATGAAATGAAAGGATAGCGTAAAAAGCTATCTAGATCAACGGTAGAACACGTTACTCCTCCAGCGAGAGGTCGCGTGTTCAAGCCCGTTGCGGGTATGCTTTTTATAAAAAATTTCTTTTTTTTTATTTTTTACTTTTTTCCGTCCAAACTGACAACTTGTTACCCTTTTAAACTCAATCCAATTTCACTTTTTAGCTAGATTTAAGCAAAATGAAGATCAAAAACGTGGCCAGGTTCAACTGCTCAAGAACACAAGTTCTTTTTGGTATTTCTTTCACTTGTGAATAAAGGATCCAAGAGGACTTGGATGTGGTGTTTGTGGTGATTTCTTGGGACAAAGGGCACCCCTACACTCTTTTTGAGTGTAGGGAGTCACAAGCAAACGAAATTCAACACAACTAGCACAAAGATTCACAATTAAGTCCACACCAATCAAATTTAGGTTGCTGATGTAAATCCTAGGGCCTGGTGGGTGTTTTGCTTAACAGATTGCACATAAACTGGTTTCACACTCCAAACTTATGCACACAACTTCACAAAATGGTACACTAGCAGCCTGCAAGCCTAAAACTTCCTAAGTCTAACAGGTTTACAAGATCTTGGAACAATTTTCAACCAAAAAGAAGAAAAAAGTGATGAGCAGATTTCTTGCTATCCTATTTAACTTTTTATCACACAATTTGTTTCAAAACTTGTTCTAATCTAAGCTAACACTATCATGCAACCCTAATCACCCCTATTTAAACTGTCTAACACTTTTTAAAACACAAATCAAGGTTTTAACCACTGCTAAAACCCGAATCCAAACAGTCCTTTAAATCTTGAACTTCAACTTTTTTCAAAGCAACTCACTTTAAAAATCAATCAAACTGATTGTTCTCTAATCTAGCATGCATAATAACACAAATGACTCAAAATCCAACAATAAAAACAACAATTTAAACACCTTTCATACAACTTCACATAAACTGTATTTTTAAACAGAAAAATTGAAAAAGTAATGATTTCTTACCAAAGAACCTCACATCCAAGGTTCTTTGTGACTGCCAAGTCACCTCCTACCAACTGGGGTTGGTGCTGATCCTTTAACAAATCAACAACTCACAACCTGCTTAAAAAATCAAAGAAAAAAAAATAATATCCAATATTCTGTCTTTCTTTCTTTCTTTCTTAAAAACTTTCACAAAACCTTCCACAAACTCTTAAAAACTTTAACACCACGTTTCAAAAACTTTTTCACTTTCAGAAAATCTAAGTTCTCAGTCCACTTTCACTTTCCAAGAAACTCCACTTTCTGAAAATAGAAAACTTTTAAAACCTTTTTGAAAACTTGAATCAAACACAAATTTTTGAAATTGGAACTCAGCTTTAGCAATCAATCACAACACCAACTTTTCATAAAGATTAAAAGGAATTACACTTGCATTTTCACAAATACCAACTTTAATTAAACAAAAAAAAGATTACACGTTTTTGATGCTAAAACTGGAACAAGGGCTCATTCACAACATGAAGGCTCCTTAAATACTAGTCTACTGATCATTCTAGAACTATGAATAAAAAAATACAAAACATAAACCCTAATACGGGAAATCTCAAAATTGCCCTTTGACGAATTTGGTCAAAAACTGATACATGTGATGCCAGCTGTGGAATATTGATCTTTGGACGTTGGATTGGGATTGGGGACCAAGGAAACGCATCCAATCGTTTATCTGGTCGGGGTATTGGGTTTTGTGTGAAAACGATGGACAAGGGAGTGCTTGGGTGAGGACCACAGGCCACGTGGCCATGTTTTGAAAGGTGGGATTAAGTGAGAGTGAGGGTAATTAACAATCTGGACAGTTTAAGCTAAAAACCCTTTGATTTAGGGTTTAATTAGTCTGGGTGGGGATTAGGGTTTATAGGGATTAAAAGGGTTGGTTAATCCGTTTTTTGGTAAAAACAAGTTTTAAAAACTTGTTTAGGTGGGAAATAGGATTAAGTGGGGTGTGTTGACCATTTGACCGTTTTTAAATAAAAACCGGTTTGGGTAATGGACTGGACTGGGTAGGGTCGGTTTTGTGGGTGGGTGGTGGGTAAATGGGTGGGTAGGGCTGAGGTGTCACGACCTGAGTGGGTGGGAAGGTTTAGATGTTTGGCAGGTTGAGTCCCCAATCTTTTTACTTCTTTCCACTTTGTAAACAAAGTCCATCAGCGCCTATTTTGTGCTTGTCAACTTTGGACAAGTTGTCAATTTTGGCACAAAAGATTTTAAAACTTTTTCCAAGGGCTTTAGCTTGTACAAACTTGATTCTTCAAGGACTGGAAGTGTAATATCTTCAAATATTAAAGACCAGTCTTGTACAATTGACATTTGGAGGGTCAATTGTGACAAGTTCTTCAAAGATGAGGGGCCATTTTTGCCAATCTTCAATTCTTCAAGGGTCTTTTTGCAAAATTCCAAACTTGGGCCCGGTTCATTGTGCGACTTCATTTCCCGTGTTCGTTTTTCATTGATTCTTGTGTTCTTTTGCCAACTCCTCAATATCCGTACCTAAAAATACACAAGTAACAAACACGAGCATATATTTGGTCTATTTTATGATATTTTATGCAATTTAAGGCCGTTTTTGATGATGAGACCATGTATAAAAGCAGTCTCATCACTCCCCCATACTAAACCATTGCCGTGCCCTCGCGCAATGCTAGAATAAAGTATCAAAGCATCTCCAAAATTTAATTTATTCACTATTATTGAAATGATAAATTAGCTACATAACACAATTACTACTACTTGTGTTTTAGACATAATGTATGATTCTCATCGCAAAATGGGACGTTTAGGTTCATAGAATAAGAACACGTGTATGCTTCGTTAGAAATAATTTCATCGTCCTCGATTTTCACCTTAATTCCATGCCAAGCGTGCAACGAGATCATTGTCATTATAAGTTAGTAATGCTAACACTACTCATATGTCCTAATCACGTACTTATCCTCCCATTATTCCTAAGTTGTATCTCTTATATTTTATTATGTCTTAATGATCACGAGGATACATCATTGACTTATGCGATAATAGAGATTTAGGTCTAAAAATAGAGTCCTAACGGTGTAACTAAGACCATCAAATCAATAACCCCTCCTAATAGACAACGATGTTAAAAAATTAAGTTGACAAGAAGAATCGATAAACACGGTTTTATAACGGTTTTGAACATGAGACTTATTACCAAGACTTTTATACGCCCCCTAACGGAAGGGCCTTATTATCTTTGGTTTACCTCCATCTTTTATTCAACTTCGCCATGAAGCTTTTATTATGACTTCGGTCTTGCCTTGCCTTTTATTATCCGCCATCATCGGTGGTTTTATTAGCCAAAGACGTATATCCTCACGCTAAAGCGAATTTTGGATCTTTAAAGCTTCGAAGATTAAGGCTTGATTCACTTTCAATTTTGCATAGATTTTAGGCCTTGTGGGGCTTCAAATTGTTTGCTAGATTTTGGTGAGCACTTGAAATCTTATTATTGGGTGAAGCTTTCGATTATTAGGGTTGCCAATACTTCAAAACCGTGACGCTGGCGATACCTTAATGTCTTCCCAATTTAATTACACGGAAGCTACTAGAAAAGACTAGAAACCCAACAATCCTAACTAAACCGCTAAGTCAATATTTATTAAGCAAAAATATTTACATGCGAAGGGAGAATAAGCAAACAACGAGAACACATGAGTTTTTGAAAGAATACGAGTACTCTACGTTTAGCATAGTAACTTATAATTAACTCTATCATTTCTCGTCCTCATTTAAGAGACTTAGCCTAATATAAGTTAAGGAATCAAAGCTAAGTGCTCAACACGCACGGTCGAGTCAAAAATTACTCTTATTCTCGCCATCGGAAAATCTACATTCGTGTCTTCAAACACTTATAAAACATGAGAAAATTTTTTAAAATTTGGCCATTTTTAGCCTTATTTTGCAACAAAACGATAAACAAAACGATAAACTTTGGAAAGCGTGAAGGTTTGGCAAGGCAAGTATCTATTCACCCCCCCATACTAAAGTTAAACATTGTCCTCAATGTCTCGAGTCTAGGGGTACAAACACCCCCATACTAGAGACGTAGTCGAATGCCTAATCTAGCATGGAAAGGGTGTAACCAATAAGTAATAGCCGTTTATGAAGTGTGCTAAAAACCTAAGGTTAGAACATAAAAGGATATCATGATGTGTGTATTGGGAATGGCCTCCAAAGCAAACGATCGAGTGCTCCCATGAAACGAACACGAGAGGCTCCAATCGTGAAGATGATGATCTAAAAGACACAATTCACAAACAACCACGGAACAAAGGTTGGAAGGGCACAAATCCCCTCACATTAAACTAATTAGAAAGCAATAATATGTACATGGATAAGCATGGGTCTCCCCCACGAGGCACCTTGTTTTTGATAACCGAGTCAAAAGCTCGACTCGAATCCCCATAAATGTGATCATTTAGGGATAATCATGGTGTGGTCAATTTTTGGTGGGGCTTACATGATAAACAAGGCCCAAAAGCACGTGAAGTACTTTAAAAATCCGATAAACGTATACCGGGGTCAAAGATAGCGTCCTCGTTTTCGGATGAAAGACGAGACAACACAACTCCAACACAAATCCCAATGGGATAGAAGAAAATAGGAGAGAAGAAATAGAAGGGTGGGACAATGGGTAAGTCAAAACATTGAGCTACTCGAGGTAGACTCGCACCAATCAAATGAAAAGATTTTCCATTTATTGCATCGGTGGAAGACCGAGATTTCCCTATATAAGCAATTCCAGGATCAAATATCTCGTCCTCGGTGGAGAAAGGGAAGGAAACATAAGGGGATTCCCCCACACTAGGTCCACACAAAGCATCGTCAAAAGGAGAAGACGAGCTTGTAGTACTCAATAAACGCGGTGATGACGGAGTTAGAATTGTAGAAAAATCTTTTAAATTAGATTCAAAATCTTTTCCTTTTTCATCTTTAACACTCTCCTTGTGAAAACCCGATTTAATTATGTCAAAAATATTTGGTGTATCTAAAACAATGTTAGTCACACTAAAAATTCTCACATTTTGAAATCTTTTTGGTTTAGGTGGTGGCAAGTTTTCAAATCTTTTGTCAACAAAGAAAACCTCCCCATCGGGATCAACGTATTCATCATCCGAAGAATCACTCGAGATTGGAATCATAGGCTTAACACTCTTAACCTCCATCGGCGGAGGGGACGACACTTCATTTTTCTCAACAACTTCAAAAACTCTTTTTGAAATCTTTTGACAAATGTTTTTGATGGGATTGACATTGTACAAAGATGTGATCGAATAAACATGAGAAAGAGTGGAGTTTTGGGTCGCATTAATGACGAGTTCTTCCTCATTGAAACGAAGAGTGATTTTTCTTGCATGCACATCGATAAGTGCTCTCGAGGTATCCAAAAAAGATCGACCTAAAATTAACGGAACTTTAGGATCGATGGGAATATCAACAACAATGAAGTCCACGGGATAATAGAATTTCCCAACTTTCACGAAGACGTCCTCGGCTACTCCACAAGCTAGAATCGTAGAATGATCGGCCATTTCGATTGACATTCTTGAAGGAGTGAGATTTGGAAGATTGAGTGATTTAAAAATCTCAAGAGGCATCAAATTAATACTAGCACCAAGATCGGCCAAGGCGTAGCATTCTTCCATGTCTTGGATAGCACATGGGATTAAAAACTTTCCAGGATCACCGACTTTTTGAGGTATGTGGCTTAGAAAAACCGAAGAACAACTAGACGATTTTTGCAATTTCTCTTTGTTATTCAACATACTTTTGAAGTTCGCGGCAAATCGAGGCATCATGACTAAGGCGTCGGCAAAACTTATATTGAAATGCAAGTCACGAAACATTTTCATAAAAAGTTCAAATTGATAATTATTTCGTTCTTGTGCCTTTTCCTTGTCTCGTCTTGAAGGGTAGGGTAAAGGTGGTGTGGGTTGGGGCAAATTAGGCATAGGCATCGGCCTTGGAATCTCGGGTTCCATGATTGGTGTAGGTTCAACCGTAGGTGTGGTTTGAGCGGTACTTCGTGGGATTGTAATGTGCTCCTTTTCAACCACAACCTCGGGTTCTTTCTCTTTTTCCTTCTCCATAGAAGTACTTGGACGAGAAATGGGTTCTTTGAAAGTTTTACCACTACGAGTAGTAATAACCTTCAATTCTCCTTTCGGGTTTACGATGGTATCACTAGGAAGACCACCCGAAGAAGAGGGCTTACACATGATAGCTTCAAACATTTTAGACATTCGGTCTTCAAACTTAGATTGCCTAGCATCCGCTTTTAACAATTCTTGCTTAATCTCATGTTGTCCTTGCTCCATTTTTTGTTGATTTTGTTGGAGTCGTGTGACATTTCCTTACATTTTATTAGCATGAGTTTTAAGTTCATTAGCAAGTTCGTTTTTAAGCTCGTTTTTCAATTCGGACCTTAAGCTAATCATCTCACGTTGCATGTTATCAAACTTAGCATCATTAGCCTTAGCATAATCTAAAAATTCTCCTTGCAAATTTTTAGTGTGAGCATTTTGAAAACCTTGAGTAGGAGTTTGAAAATCACGGTTTTGGTTTTGGTTTGAAATTTGCCCATTTCCACTTTGGTAATTACCCTTGTTATAATTCCTTTGATTTCCTTGGTAATTTCCACCTTGATTGTTGTTTCGATAGTTATTAGCATTTTGATTGGGTGGAGCTTGATTTTGGCGGGAACCTTGACCGATTTGGTTATAAGTTCCCGTGGCTACATAAGCATTCGAAGTGTTACCATCCGCGGTAATGCACTCGGAAAAATCATGAGCTCCACCACATGAAATACAACTCTTAGCAACCGCTTTAACCGAAGCGGTGTTTGAAGCTTCTTGAGCTTTCCAATGAGACATAAGAGTTGAAAACCTATCGAAAAACCGATTCTCCTCATTTGCTTCATCTTGCAAGGCATTAATGGAACGAGATGATGACGAGCCCAAATTGGCAACACTCGGTGTGTTACGAGGGCTATAGACCTTAGACCTATTTTCTATGATTTTCAAAGCCTCATTGGTCGTTTTGCACAAAAAATTACCACCCGCGGCGGCATTTAAATAATCTCGTTCATGTTCATTAAGCCCATTATAAAAAGTGTCAATTTGATGCAATTCGGAAAAATCATGGTGTGGACATTCATGTAACATTTCTTTAAACCTTTCCCAAGCCATTGAAAAACTTTCATTTGGTCTTTGTGTAAAACGTGAAATCTCGTTTTTCAAATGTGTTGTCTTAGATGGTGGAAAAAATTGATTCACAAATTTAGACACGAGATCGGCCCATGTCAAAATTGAATTCGGCGGTTCTTTCTCAAGCCATATCTTGGCGGGTCCATCTAACGAGTAAGGAAACAACATCATCTTAATGGCATCGTGTGGTACATCCTTAAACTTGCTTGTCGCGGTGAGACGATTAAATTGCCTAATGTGATAATGTGGGTTGTCTTTTTCGTGACCGCGAAACTTGTTTGCTTGAAGCATAGACATTAAACCCGTCTTGATTTCAAAGTTCTCCGCAAGGATGGCGGGAATCACAATGGCCTCTCCAAAACCCTCGGTGGGTGCTTGAAGCAACTCCATCATAGTACGATTAGCCATGATAGCTTCTTGTTCTACAATAGGTTCCTCACTTGGAGACTCCTCACTAGAATGAGTTTTAGTAGGAGTTTTGTTCTTGCGTCTACGTGCACGTTTTGCTTGATTACGAGTGAGCATAAACGTCACGTACAACGTGTAGACGAGCAAAGAAGATTCTTTTTGGTATTTTGTGTTTTTCAACTTTTTTTGTGGTTTTTGATTGTATTAACCTTTTTGGAAATTGGTGAATGTATTAAGTAGACAATGAGTCCACAAATCTCCTCACTAATCAAATCTCTTGATTAAAAAGGCCTCAAGGAATGAAAACGATCACGTGGAGTGAACGCCTTCGATGACTTTAGAACGATGGTGGAACACCAAATCGTTCAAGAGGGTTTAATCAATATGAAACCAAGAAAATATATATGATATGTAATAATACTTTGGGCGGCAAAACCCTCGATTCACTCTCAAAATCAAATACGCACAAGCAAGCGGAGGAAACGAGGCGGCGCGAAGCACTTAAGAGCCTTTTTCCTTTAGGTTGTGAAATACAACCGCCTTATACCCACCTTATAGTTTGTATTATCAAGATTAAGCTTCACGAAAGTATTTATCTATTTTTGCCTTTTTTATTTGGTTTGAGATTCGAATACAATGATCGAGTGATGAAATCCCGAATCAAGGTTGTGATTGCTCACGTATTTGGAGTACTTGTGTATTTATTGTTCTATGTATACAATATAGTAATAATATTCACACAAAACCGAAAAACGATAATACGTATTAATAGAGTGCTATTAATACAAATACTATTATGGCTAGTATAAAAAAAACAACAATGGTTCAATCAAAACACAACACGCCTCCCCGGCAGCGGCGCCAAAATTGATGTAGTGTTTTTACTACCCTTTAGGAAAAGAGCAATAAAATAGGGTAAGCGTGCACGACGATTTAGGAAAACCGTGTGTGAATGACCCTAAAAGTGAGTTCGTTCTCGAGGAGGCTAGTGCGTTGTGTGATGAATGATAGATTTATGTTTTTGATTATTAACAAGAAGAAAAGAAGAGAAAATGACGAAGACGAAAAAAAAAAATAGAAAAATAAGGCAAAAACACTACTAGAAAGTTACGACGTAGAAACGTAAAAGGTGCAAAATTTAAAATTTTAATCTAAAAATTCCTAAAAATTACTAAAAATCCACAATAATATTCTAAGAGTTTACAAAAAATCCAAACTTGCCAAAACCTTTTAATTAATTTAATAATGACTTTTTAATGCTAATAAAAGCCCTAAAAATCACTTTTAAATATTAAAAAGCCCTAAACAAGATTTAATAGTTTGTAAACCTTAAAAATGACCTAATTAAGCTAAAAACTATTTTTAAAAATTTTAAAACCAAATTAAACTATTTTTAAACTCCTAAAAACTATTAAAATCTATTAAATCTTAAATTAATTCTAAAAATTAATTGAAAAGCCTAAAAATTAATTGGAAAGTGAAAAAGGTCCTAATTTAATGTCTAGAATCTAGGAAAAATGGAAAAAAAATTAAAAATAAAACTTTGAATTTTATTGAATAAAATAATATTAAAATAATCTAAAAAATTAAAAGTTCTCAAATAAATTCTAAAAAATTCTCAAAAATCCTAAATATTCTAACTAAGAAGAAAATGCAAATTAAAGCTCCTAAAACCTTTTAGTTAATTTTATATTAATTTTTAAAGTTTGATAAAAAAACCTAAAATCAAATAAAATTAAAAATTAAAGTTTTTGAAAACTTTTTGATATGTAAACCTCAAAAATACAAATTAAAATCTAAAAACTATTTTTTTGTATTTTTTTATTACTGTTCACTATTTTTTAATGACTTAATAAAAAACGTCTAATAAAAAATGCATAAAAAATAATTAACTAAAGGGAAAAATATGAAACTGAGCTAGAAAAATCTTAATACCTAATTCTCACCTAGGAAAAATAAAAATAAGCAAAACCTATGAGCCAATAAGCCAGGAATGGCTTATTAAGTCACGGCTTATTTAAATTAGCTCAAAGTAAAAAGGGGTTAAAATGGTAATGAAATGAAAGGATAGCGTAAAAAGCTATCTAGATCAACGGTAGAACACGTTACTCCTCCAGCGAGAGGTCGCGTGTTCGAGCCCGTTGCGGGTATGCTTTTTATAAAAAATTTCTTTTTTTTTATTTTTTACTTTTTTCCGTCCAAACTGACAACTTGTTACCCTTTTAAACTCAATCCAATTTCACTTTTTAGCTAGATTTAAGCAAAATGAAGATCAAAAACGTGGCCAGGTTCAACTACTCAAGAACACAAGTTCTTTTTGGTATTTCTTTCACTTGTGAATAAAGGATCCAAGAGGACTTGGATGTGGTGTTTGTGGTGATTTCTTGGGACAAAGGGCACCCCTACACTCTTTCTGAGTGTAGGGAGTCACAAGCAAACGAAATTCAACACAACTAGCACAAAGATTCACAATTAAGTCCACACCAATCAAATTTAGGTTGCTGATGTAAATCCTAGGGCCTGGTGGGTGTTTTGCTTAACAGATTGCACATAAACTGGTTTCACACTCCAAACTTATGCACACAACTTCACAAAATGGTACACTAGCAGCCTGCAAGCCTAAAACTTCCTAAGTCTAACAGGTTTACAAGATCTTGGAACAATTTTCAACCAAAAAGAAGAAAAAAGTGATGAGCAGATTTCTTGCTATCCTATTTAACTTTTTATCACACAATTTGTTTCAAAACTTGTTCTAATCTAAGCTAACACTATCATGCAACCCTAATCACCCCTATTTAAACTGTCTAACACTTTTTAAAACACAAATCAAGATTTTAACCACTGCTAAAACCCGAATCCAAACAGTCCTTTAAATCTTGAACTTCAACTTTTTTCTTGTTCTCTAATCTAGCATGCATAATAACACAAATGAATCAAAATCCAACAATAAAAACAACAATTTAAACACCTTTCATACAACTTCACATAAACTGTATTTTTAAACAGAAAAATTGAAAAAGTAATGATTTCTTACCAAAGAACCTCACATCCAAGGTTCTTTGTGACTGCCAAGTCACCTCCTACCAACTGGGGTTGGTGCTGATCCTTTAACAAATCAACAACTCACAACCTGCTTAAAAAATCAAAGAAAAAAAAAATATCCAATATTCTGTCTTTCTTTCTTTCTTTCTTAAAAACTTTCACAAAACCTTCCACAAACTCTTAAAAACTTTAACACCACGTTTCAAAAACTTTTTCACTTTCAGAAAATCTAAGTTCTCAGTCCACTTTCACTTTCCAAGAAACTCCACTTTCTGAAAATAGAAAACTTTTAAAACCTTTTTGAAAACTTGAATCAAACACAAATTTTTGAAATTGGAACTCAGCTTTAGCAATCAATCACAACACAAACTTTTCATAAAGATTAAAAGGAATTACACTTGCATTTTCACAAATACCAACTTTAATTAAACAAAAAAAAGATTACACGTTTTTGATGCTAAAACTGGAACAAGGGCTCATTCACAACATGAAGGCTCCTTAAATACTAGTCTACTGATCATTCTAGAACTATGAATAAAAAAATACAAAACATAAACCCTAATACTGGAAATCTCAAAATTGCCCTTTGACGAATTTGGTCAAAAACTGATACATGTGATGCCAGCTGTGGAATATTGATCTTTGGACGTTGGATTGGGATTGGGGACCAAGGAAACGTATCCAATCGTTTATCTGGTCGGGGTATTGGGTTTTGTGTGAAAACGATGGACAGGGGAGTGCTTGGGTGAGGACCACAGGCCACGTGGCCATGTTTTGAAAGGTGGGATTAAGTGAGAGTGAGGGTAATTAACAATCTGGACAGTTTAAGCTAAAAACCCTTTGATTTAGGGTTTAATTAGTCTGGGTGGGGATTAGGGTTTATAGGGATTAAAAGGGTTGGTTAATCCGTTTTTTGGTAAAAACAAGTTTTAAAAACTTGTTTAGGTGGGAAATAGGATTAAGTGGGGTGTGTTGACCATTTGACCGTTTTTAAATAAAAATCGGTTTGGGTAATGGACTGGACTGGGTAGGGTCGGTTTTGTGGGTGGGTGGTGGGTAAATGGGTGGGTAGGGCTGAGGTGTCACGACCTGAGTGGGTGGGAAGGTTTAGATGTTTGGCAGGTTGAGTCCCCAATCTTTTTACTTCTTTCCACTTTGTAAACAAAGTCCATCAGCGCCTATTTTATGCTTGTCAACTTTGGACAAGTTGTCAATTTTGGCACAAAAGATTTTAAAACTTTTTCCAAGGGCTTTAACTTGTACAAACTTGATTCTTCAAGGACTGGAAGTGTAATATCTTCAAATATTAAGGACCAGTCTTGTACAATTGACATTTGGAGGGTCAATTGTGACAAGTTCTTCAAAGATGAGGGGCCATTTTTGCCAATCTTTAATTCTTCAAGGGTCTTTTTGCAAAATTCCAAACTTGGGCCCGGTTCATTGTGCGACTTCGTTTCCCGTGTTCGTTTTTCATTGATTCTTGTGTTCTTTTGCCAACTCCTCAATATCCGTACCTAAAAATACACAAGTAACAAACACGAGCATATATTTGGTCTATTTTATGATATTTTATGCAATTTAAGGCCGTTTTTGATGATGAGACCATGTATAAAAGCAGTCTCATCACATAACATGCCCTAATACAATTCCCTCTCGAACCATGAAATGGCTCTTCTCCCAACTAAGCACCAAATTAGTTTCGGTGCATCTTTTTAACACACTTTCAAGCTGATCAAGGCAGCTTTCAAAGGATTGACCAAAGATGGAGAAATCATCCATAAATATCTCGACAGATTCTCCAACCATGTCAGAAAAGATACTCATCATACACCGCTGAAAGGTAGCCGGTGCATTACACAGGCCAAAAGGCATTCTTCGAAATGCAAATGTCCCATATGGACACGTAAACGTAGTTTTGGCCTGGTCATCAGGATGGATGGGTATTTGATTATAACCGGAGTACCCATCCAAGAAGCAATAGAATTTCTTACCAGAAAGCTTCTCAACTATTTGATCAATGAAAGGTAGTGGGAAGTGATCTTTAGACGAGGCATTATTCAGCTTACGGTAATCTATACACACTCTCCACCCAGTAACTGGTCGGGTTGTGAGTTTTTCCCCATTCTCGGTTTCAACAACGGTGATTCCGGCCTTTTTAGGCACCGTTTGTGTGGGACTTACCCATTTACTATCCGAGATGGGATAGATGATACCGGCATCTAACCATATAAGAACTTCCGTCTTCACCACCTCTTTCATATTAGGATTCAGACGCCTTTGCGCATCTCTTGCTGGCTTAATATCTAGGTCCGTAACAATTCGATGCATACATAATGAAGGGCTGATCCCTTTTAAATCTGCAATCGTCCATCCTACTGCTGCTTTGTACTTGGAAAGCACTTTTAGAAGTGCTTCCTCTTGTGATTCAAAGAGATCAGAAGCAACAATAACGGGTAATGTATTGTTAGGACCTAGAAAAGTATATTTGAGATTGGATGGCAAAGGTTTTAGCTCAAGAGTTGGAGGCACCTCTAGAGACGGCTTCGTGGCCATGTCAAAAGTAGAAGGTAAGGGCTCCACTTTATAAGACCAAGGTGGTTTTTGATGGTCCAAGGAACTGACCAGACACTCTTGAATCTCTTGAACTTCAGCAACATCAAGAATCTCCTCATTCTCACCAGTTAGATATAATTCCAAAGGATCATCCTTAAGCATACAGGATGCATGCTTTTGAACTTCCTCGTCAATCACATCTACTTGGTAACATTCATTCATTGTAGGAGAATTCATAGAATTAAACACATTCGATCTTATCTTCTTATTACCGAAGGCAATATCCATGGCGCCAGTCCAACAATTAATCCTAGCATCTATCGTGGCTAAGAATGGGTGCCCAAGGATAATAGGTGGTTGAACATCTTTGTATTGTGACTCGGTGTCCATAACAAAGAAGTCAACTGGGTAATAGAAGTCATCAACTTTCACAATTACATCTTCTAAGATACCTCTAGGAATTTTAGTAGATCGATCGGCTAAGGAAATAATGGTGTATGTCTTACGAAGAGTTCCTAAGTCATACTTATCAACCAAACTAGCAGAAAGGATATTAATACTGGCACCAAGATCAAGGAGCGCCTTCTTAATGGAAATATTTCCGACCACAACTGAAATCAACGGTGCTCCAGGATCTTTGAATTTAGGAGGAAGAGAGCTAGATAAGACTGCACTAACATGCTCAGTTAGGTCAATCTTTTTAGGCAAAGACGCCTTCAGCTTCCTCTTCTGGGTACACAAGTCCTTTAAAAACTTAGCATATGTAGGAATTTGCTTAATAGCTTCAATAAGGGGAAGATTAATCTTAACTTGCTTGAAAGTCTCCCACATATCCTCAGCATGGGGACCCTTTTTAGCTAACCTTGCAAATGTCGATTTCTCCAAAGCCATAGGGTAAGGTGTGCTGGACACACCACCCTCCTCAACTTCGGGAGATTCAGTAGCTTTTGGATTCTGTGTTGTTGGCTTAGTAAAATCATTTAACAAATCATTCACCAACTTAGAACCGGACTTAACATTATCAGAATTTTTACCTTCAACAATAATTTCGTCATTAGTGACGAAATCCTCGACATCAGGAGAATTTGGAATTCCCTTGTCATTGTTGTAGATTTTACCGTTTCGAAGAGATGTCACCATATTCACGTGCTCATTTCCATTTTTCTTGTGTGCGGGATTCATGGCGGGGTAGCTCGGTAGCCTTCCCTCATCTCTTTTGCTTAATTGATCCGCTAATTGACCAACTTGTCTCTCAAGAGCTGCAATAGATTTAGTAGTGGTCTCGTATCTTTGATTAGTGACCTTGAATTTTCTATTAATCTCTTGATTGTTGGTAGATAATGAATCCATAAGCCTATTAAACTTTCGGTCAAGGTTTAAGAGACGGTTGTCATCTTGGCCTTGGTCCTAATTTGGATTTTGTTGTTGTGACCTATGGTTGTAAGAATTTTGTTGAAAATTAGATGAATCGCCACCCTCATACCTTGGTTTGTAACCATAGTGTTGTTGTTGGGTATTATTAGGGCGACTGTCTTCATCTTTCCAACGGAAATTGGGGTGATTGCGCCATCCAGGATTGTAACTTTCGGAGAATGGGTCATTTCGTGGACGACCACCATAGACTCCATTTACCTCCTCATTTTGTGGCGCCCCCCAACTTTGACAATTATCAACAGAGTGACTTGGATCACCACACATTGAACACCCACTATGCGACACATTAGACACATTTGGAACACCTTTTCCTATATTTTTCAACAAAAGATCAACTTTCTTACTTAACTCGCTAATTTCAGAATTTGTGCCACGTTGGTTAGACACATAATTGGAGGTAGATGGGTGGTTGTTTCGATCCACTGAAGCTTGGGTCTTAGAACCTTTGCTTAGTTTTTCAAAAAACTCCCATTCTTCCTCCATAGGTCGCGAGAAAAACATACCCCCACTAGTGGCCATCACAAATTGTTGGTTGTTATAATCCAACCCATCATAGAAGACTTTGACAAGCTCCCATTTTGGAACATCGTGATGAAGGCATGTTCTTAATAACTCCTTAATTCTATTAAATGCTTCATGAAACTGCTCGCCTGGGATTTGACGAAAGGATATAATCTTATTCCTAATGGCAGCAGTTTTACTTATAGAATAAAATTCCTCAAGAAAATCAGATTGCATTTCAGACCATGAGTTAATACTACCTGGCTCAAGAGATGAGAACCAGTCCTTAGCTTGATCTTTAAGTGTAAAAGGAAAAAGGCGAAGTCTTACCTCATCCTTTGTAATGTTATTAACCTGATGTGTGTCAGCAATTGAGAAGAATTCTCGCAGATCTGCGTACGGCTCCTCACGACTTCTAAACACTGGCAAGATTGCTATGAGGTTCGGTTGGATCTTGAAGTTACTTGTAACCCCTTTAACCGGATCCGGATAAACGATAGGTGAGGGATCCTCGAAGATCCCTGGCCTGTAATAAGTATCAACACCCCGTGGTGGGGATTCTTCTCCGCTGTTACTTCCGCTAGCACCTCCGCCAACATCTTCATCACCTGGCATTTCAGCGAAAAGCTCTGCTAAACCTAAAAAATCAAGATTAGTAGAAAAGTCGAAACGTCTTCCTTCTTAACCGTGCACTTTTCTCAACCTAAGGATCGTAAGCTAACGGTGATGTACGTCCCGATCTACGTGTGCGCATACACTAACCTGCACACTCACAATAAACAAAACAAACAAACAAACAAACAAACGAACAAGAAAAATAAAATCTTTTGTATTTTTGTATTTTATTTAAGAAAAATATTACAAAAAACTTAAACGAAAAGCTCACTGAATCCCCGGCAGCGGCGACAAATTTTTGATCGACCTCGAAGTGCCGGTAAAAAATAACCTAATTACCTTATACTAGATAGGGTAAGCGGGTATCGATCCACGAGGACTATGTGGTTTTAGTTTAAGTTTTGGGGTGATCACTGATCAATAAAGGTTTTGGTTTTGAAATCTAAGAACTAAAATACTTTTAATAATAAAAATGCGGATTAAAAATTAAAATAATTATTAAGCTAATAATTAAGCTAGAAAGATAAAATAAAGATGTAAACAATTAAAAGAAAAATGCAATCCCTTCCAGCTCCTAATATTTATGGTTGATCACACTTATGGATTATCGAAACTTTTTAGAACCGATTACAAAGATTATTTTGACTTAATATGAATGAATTAATGTTGGCATTTATTATGTTTATCAATGAATCGCGATAATAAATCTTATATTAATTCAACCAATAATTATGTTTTAACAATTTATTTAGGTACAATTTATATCGATTATACGACCATCTTTTTCTTTAACTAAATAAAATAAGAATGAATCGTTTACTAACAATAAATTGTCTTGCACAAATAATTAAACATAATATTAACTCAATAAAAATAATTTATAAATAAATTATAAATCAATGTAATAAAAATATAATAATCCAAAAGTGATGATCAAACCATAAATAAAGTTACCAGAAAGAATTACAATAAAATTATTCGGACATCGCGACGTACCCGACCCGCTTCATATGAAACATCACTCTTTTTTTTATGTTATGAATCGGTCCTTGCGTCCCACTTGCAAATTCTTGCGCCTATTTTTGGTTCCAAGTCCCCACCTTCACTTTTTTTTTGTTTAATACTTGGTTGTCTCAATGATGGTCCCCTCCATGAATTATATATATCGACCCTTTTTTTTGTCAATGCTTTCTTTCTTGTTTTTGCGGCTGTACGAAAACCACCAGTCACCTTTTTTTTATTTTGGTTTATATCATGTGTCCCCTTGTGTGTCTTCTTTTTTTCTTTTTATTATATCCACCAGTGGGTTATTGGGGTTTTGGCCCTAAAATTAAATTTTTTTTTTAATTTTTTTTTTCTTTTATTCTTTTGGCGTATAATAATTTTGGCCCAATAAAAAGTAACCCAACATTAATAATTGCTCGAACGAACCCGGACAAATAAAAGATGACCGAAAATATTGCGACGCGCTCAAATCTTTTTCTTCAATATTTTTTCTTCATTTATCGGCGCTCACAATGTCTTTCCTCCAAAAAATTAATTAAGCGTCCATTTTCATTCCACTTCGCTTGTAACGTACATAATTACAAAACACACTCAAAGTACATATATAACGACAAATAAACAATAATTATGCTAAATTAACATGCTATTAGGTGTATGCAAAATACACCAATCAATCACTAATATTGCAATCACTCATATTGCGATCACTCATATTGCGATCATTCATATTGCGATCACTCACATTCCGATGACTTTTCTGATGATATTCCGATGACTATTCCAATGACTATTCTGATGACGATTCTGATGACTATTCCGATGACTCTTCCGATGGATTAAAGATTTTTTTTCAAAAATGTGTTTTTGAAAATTTTTAACTCGTGTGTTTTTTGGTCTAGGAGAATTTTTTGGTTTTTGAAGAACAAATTTTTAAGGGATTTCAACACTTTTTCGTTTCAACAACAATCACTAAAACATCTACTTAAGATCCATATTCACTTCATCATTTCAGAGAATATTGAGATGGATTCTACTGCAGAATATCATGTGACGAACAACAACATAATGGTGGTGGGTAACAAAGAGAGACCACCAATGCTTGTGTCGGGTCGATATGATCAATGGCAATCCCGTTTTCTACGTTATCTTGACACAAAACCTAACGGTGATGCTTTAAGGCAATGCATTTTTTATGGACCCTATAAACTCTCAAGGATTCAAGTTCCTGCAGTACCAGCCACAGACACAACTGAAGAACAACTCACATATGAACGTGATGAAAAGAGAAACGACCTCACACCAGAGAACCGTGCTTGGTTTGATGCAGAAAAGGAAGCAATCTACTTAATTCTCAGTGGCATTGGAGATGATATTTATTCCACGGTTGATGCATGTTCTACTGCTAAAGAATTGTGGACGCCTATTGAAAGATTGCAACAAGGTGAATCACTTAACAAACAAGACATGAAAACTAAGATGTTTTGAGACTTTGGAAAGTTTACATCAAAGCATGGGGAATCAATTGATTCTTATTACTCCCGATTCTACAAAATGATGAATGACAAGACCCGAAACAACTTGCAAGTTTCCACCACGCAAGTCAATGTCCAATTTCTACATCAACATCAACTAGAGTGGACACGGTTTGTCACCGGTGAAACAACAAAAAAAGTTAGATGAAGTTTCATATCGCACGCTCTTTGACATTTTGAAACAATTTCAAAATGAAGCAAATGAACTTCTAGCTGAACGTGCTGCAAAGGTTTCAAATCCACTTGCTTTGGTGTCTATCACTCAACATTACCCAGATTATCGTTCTCGTGTTCCAAAGACCTACTCCACTCAATCATCATCACCACGATCATCCAATGTCTCTAAGTCACATGCTCCAACACGATCCCGAGGCAAAGAAGTTGCAAGAGAACCATCACCCACACTTGAGAAATCATCCGAAGAAAACAGTGATGAAGAACAAGCTCAAAAGGATAGGGAATTCAAGCAACAAATGGCTTTCATTATGAAACAATACAAGAAAATCTACAAACCCACCAACAACAACCTCAGAACATCATCTAACATGAGGAACAACTATGCTCAAATCCCTCCAAGGAATGACACACGAAGACGTGTTGAGAGTCCTCCAATGTATGATCGACAACCCGCGAAGTAAGATAATCAGAGGGTGGCTACATGATTGTGGTAAAATACGACCTTTTAGGAAAAAGGCGTAAAAGCGGTAAGTATTAAGTGATGATTTAAGAAAATCAACCACTAATGACCCAATTAAGTTCGTTTCCCAAGGAGGAATATGTGTGTGAATAATTCCTAATTGGTTTGAGATTAATATTTAAAAGAAGGGGATGAGAAAATAGAATGACGAAGACGTGAAAATTATTACTACGACGACTAAAATTAAAACCGTAAAAAGAGATAAAATAAAAATAAATTCTAAAAATTCCCAAAAAATTTCCAAAAATTCCATTAAATAAACTAAGAGCTTACAAATGATCAAAACTTTTTCAAACCTTTTAATTAATTAAATATTAATTTTTAAATGCTAATTAAAGCCCTAAAAATCAAAATAATTATTAAAAAGCCCAAATAAAGATTTTTCACTTTGTAAACCTCTAAAATGACACAATAAGACTAAAAACTATTTTTATGAGTTTTTAAACTAATTAAAACTATTTAAAATGATTAAAACTATTAAAAACTTAAAAGAATTCTAGAAATTAGGAAAATGATGATAAAATTAATCTAAGAGTTGCAAAAATCCTATTTTAATGTATTAAACCTAAGAAAAATATAAAATGTGTAAAAATGTGAAATTTGAAATTTAATAATAAAATAATATTAAAATAATATTAAAAATCCAAAATTTATAAAAAATTCTAAAAACTTGCAAACGAGTTTATTTTAACCTAAATAATCATAAAATGAAAGTGAAATTACTAAATTACCCCTAATGGGCTAAAAACCAAAATAGTCAACCTTAATGGGCTTAATGGGCCCAAAAAGTCAAACTAGGCCCAAATGACCTGAAAAAGCCCTATCTGACTCAAAATTTAATTCTAAACACAAAAGTCTGAAGGCCTAAAAGCTGGTTTTGAGTTTATCACAAATTAAACGGTCAACAGCTTATTCTTATTGGGCCAATAAGCCCATTAAGCAATAAGCCAACACCATAAGCTCTAATTAAACACACAATCTTCTTTTGAGATGCCTAAGAGATCTGTGAAAAGAAATTTTGAAAAAGCACACTCAATAAGCCATAAATAAGCAAAGTAGAATTCCACAAAACGACAAAATAGTCAGGTTAGAGTTCTAGGCAGTTTCAGAAGCTCTGGTTTGTTGTAAAAGCTCACAAATAGCTTAACTAAGACTAATCAACAAAGAAAACCCCAATAAGCCAAGTACAATAAGCTGTGTGAACCAATAAGCACTCTTTTAAAATAAGAATAGTTGATTTCCTAGTGAAAATCTCTTATTAAGTTCTGATTTCTTCCAGTAAAGCTTATGAGGTGAGATAAATGATGAAAAGTACAAAAAAAAAGTTGTGGCACGTTTAAATAAGTTGAAATAGCTTATTGATAAGCTGACCCAGATTTAATACTATCAGTGGAAGCAAGCAGTGGGAAAGGAGTTCCCACTACTAATGATACAGATTTGTTATAAGCTTGATTTCAAGCCCTTTTGATTGTTTTTATTAGAAAAAAAAGGCACCCCAATAAGCTTTGGCTTATTGGCAGTCAATATCAGCAATAAAAACACCAAGTATTTCACAAAAGTCACACAAAATCAGGCAGAATCAGTTACTGAAATGAAAATCAGGTCTGATGATATTTTGCAGAACTATTTGACCATTTAGTGAAATTCAATCCACCCAATCTCACTCAAATGGTCACCAAATCAAGATCTATCACTTAGCAACCTTGGTTGAGTCCTAGATCTAACATGTGAGAAGATTTAAGCTCATGAAATACCAAAATCAGTCAGTTATAGGCTGCTAAGTATTTTACTATTTTTTACCACTTGAATCCTAGTTTTAGACCACCAATCCTTAAACAAATATTTGAAAACGTGTTCAACCAACCCAAGAGACATGTCCAAGTTATTTTGTACCCAAGGATGTGTAACCCAACCCTTGACACACCTTAACACAAACAACCCTTATGCCTGATTTTCATCTTTTTCTCAAACAGATTAACTTAGATCCAATTAATACAAAGAACAATCAAATCCAACTTATCATAAAACACATAAATAACAATAAACAAGCAAGAGTAAACAGATCAAATCACCAATCACAAAAACTTCAACCAAATCACATATAATCACATATAAATGAGAAAATAGTAAAAGGGATTTAGAAAACAAACCTCCAAGACTTACAATCCAAGCCTTGGATTGTTTGAGCTTAGGTGCTAGATAAACAAGCACCAGCTTCCACTTTTGTACCTGCAAAATCACAAGAACAAAAACAGACAGAATATCCAATGATTTTTTCACTTTTCCACAAACACTTCACAAATCCTTTTGAAAACCTTTCCAAAACGAATTCATAAACAGATTAAAAGTGGAACTCAGACTTGCTATGCTTAATACCAACTTTTAACAATTAAAATGGAATTATATTTTATAAAAAAACCAACTTTTATTTGACTAAAAAGGAATTACAAAAGAGTAATAGCAAGCCTGGAACAAGGGGTTCTCCACATACTGGGCCTCCTTTTATAGGCAAATGCTTACAACCACTATTCATAAACCCTAACGTCTTAAATTTCCTAAACTAGCCTTGCAGAAGCTTCTAGGCTTGTTTCCAGCTTGCTTGGATGAATCAGGAACGTTTATTGAGTGCTTAGTGACCAAGGAATAGTTCTAGTCCGTTGATTTTGCCATGTCATAATTCCCTGCCATGTGTCGACTTGTAAGAGGTAGTTGTGGGGTCTCTCTGGTAGTGGGTTTTAAGGTTTTAAGTGTGTGATATGATTGAGGTGAGGTGAATCACACGTGAGTATAGCCAATTTCATTTTCCCCTTTGTTTTCATCAACTTTGATCCTGGGTAAAAGGTTTGTTCTTGCGTGGTAAAATCTCTACAGTAATTGTTACCCGCTTTTTTAGGGATTTAAACTATGGACTTGGCAGTTTTGGTCCGTGGTTTTTGGAAAAAAGGTGTATAGCAAGTTATTTCAGCTATAAAAATGTGTTTCTTTGTTAAATAAGTTTCAAACTTTGCATATTGGCCACCAAACTTTATGATAAGGGTTTCAAGGGTTGTTTTTGCCATTTTTGCATAGTTTGGGGGACTAATCTTGGACATTCTTGATCTTCAACGTTCTTCAATGTATCTTTGGCTTCATGAGGGACCATTATTGACAATTTAGAATTGTTGAGGGACTAAACTTGCCAATTTTTCAAAGTTGAAGGACCATTTTGTAATTTTGACAAACTTAAGGAACCAAACTTGTAATTATGAATATACAAGGGTTTTAAGTGTCATTTCTTCATAAATCGAGGATCAATATTGTTCATCTTCAAGTCTTCAAGGGTTTTTCTTGGATAAATCATGAACTAGGGCCCGGTTCTTTGTACGGCTTCGTTTCTCGTGTTCGTTTTTCCTTGTTTCTTGTGATCTTTTGTCTTTTTCACGATATCCATACATAAAACACACAAGTAAACAAATACAAGCATATATATGGTATATTAATGACATTTTATGCATTTAAAGCCCGAAAAGAACGATGAGATCATGTATAAATGCCATCTCATCACTCCCCCATACTAAGCCATTGATGTGCCCTCACGCAATTCTAGAATAAAGTATCTAAGCATATCCAAAATTCAATTTTATTACCCTTATTGAAAAGTAAAAGACTTGCAACAATACTACGAAGATGTGAAAAGACATAATGTATGATTTTCATCACGAATGTGACTTTTAGGGTTAATGAATAGAAACAAGTAAATGCCCCATAGAGTAAATTTTGTCATCCTTGATTGTCATACATTCCATGCTAAGTGCAAAAATGAGATCATTGTTGGTACAAGTCACAATGCTAACACTACTCATACGTCCAATTTGTGTAATACTTTTTCTCCCCGCAATCCTAGTTATTATGAAAGGAAATGGGTTTCTAGAATTTTTTAACTCCTTGTCATGGATCACAAGTGATTCATATTGACTTATTAGAGTATTTATTAGTACGAAAGTAAAGTAGCACCATTTAATCGATAGTTAGCCGAAGGACAAAATCTTTTAAAACGGCTTCTCGTGTATCTCCTTAGGTTCATATCTTGACATAACTCATTTCACGATTTGAGACCTTTCTCGGACCGATATTCGGCATGTACTTCATACTTCAAATCTTGGGAAGACGTTCTTGAAATTATGGTCTTCTCTTCATATT
The DNA here is from genome assembly GCA_025667525.1 of Glebionis coronaria. NCBI lineage: Eukaryota > Viridiplantae > Streptophyta > Magnoliopsida > Asterales > Asteraceae > Glebionis > Glebionis coronaria. Next base: position 548,011,382 of record CM046881.1, on the reverse strand, counting down.
TTGGAATTTCTTCACTTGACATTTTTGATAGATTCTTCATACTTGGACCACGACTTCATCATTTTTCTTCAATCTCTATTTTTGACTTTGATATACAACGATCCGCCTCCTTTTCGGACTTGGATATATTTATTCTCATACCTTGTAAGGGTCTTTTTGGATAGACTTTCTCCATGATCTTTAGGGGAGTAATTGCTTTTTTTCATGTGTCTCGATCTTTCATATTGATTTAGGAATAATGATACTTCACATCATCTTGGATCTTTAGCAACAAAATAGAGCTCCTCATGCCTTGTTAGGGCCTTTTTGGATCTTCACCAATCTTCGCATCCCGCTTCAATAAGTTATGCCTTGGCTATGAACTCTATTCGACACCGAGCAACTTTTAAACGATCTTGTGCTAGAAGCTAAGTAACCTTTCAAATCGTACGACCTTACTTATTGCAATTATTTTTATTCCTAATGCATTGATCTTATGGGAGAAAAAGCCACAATTAAAAACATATGAGTTTTTGAAAGAACATTTTCATGTTCTACGTTTAGCATGATCACTTGTCTAACTCTATCATTTCTCGTTCTTCACTATTTAAAGACGTCTAATTAAAGAGACTCGTGAATACTTAGCCATGCAAGTCAAAATTAAGCCAAATTTGGATTAGCTTTCACCAAGACTATATCAAATCGAAGTTTTGGGTTTTCAAGCCACCTATAGGATCTTGCACTTTCTTGGACTTTTTTAAGTTTAGAGAATGCATTTTATAGTTCCCTTGATAAGTGACTTTCTAGGATCAATTATAGGAACTTGCGAAAAGTTCTTGTTCTTAACCCGAATGAGCTAGGACTTTCGCGTTTTAAAGTTGTGACATCCGTCAATTTTTCATCTTTATTTTTCCGTGAAATTATTTAATGTGAGCTTTGAACCTTGTGGATTTAACAAATGGAGAAATTATCTCATATTTATAAAGTATCCTCATTTGTTTACTAATGTGGTGTCGACGTAAACGTATCGTTTTTTTAGCTTTGCGGACAAAGCCCTCTTTAGGGAGAGCGAATGTAACAACTCGAATTTTCGCGTCCTATTATTGTAATAGAGACGTGTTCGTTATCGAACGTTTTATGTATTAACTGGTTGCGCCAGTTATGAATGTTTACTAAGCCTTCGAGAATACACGTATCCATCTTTGCTTAAGTTGTGTGTTGAGATTGTATTATGTTGTTCTTGTCGTTAAGTATACGCGTCTAAAACTATGTCATTTTAATAAACCCTTGCTGGGCCGAAAGATACAAGCTAATTTAACACATCAGTAAATAAAAATCAAACTTGGTAAACTTTTAATTCAGATTTTCAAATTTGTTAACCTCAGTCAACCCAAGTCAAACCCACAATATACTAACTTATTTTATGCTTTCCCACTCACCATAAGAGTCCAGCACACATGCCTAGTTTACCCAAAATGGGTACCTCACAAGGATACCAATTCCAGATTTAGACTAACCCTAATACAATTATTACAAAGTTAAATACAGTCCATTTTTCACAAAGTTTATAACACACAAACATAAAAACTTAATAAAATTCTGGGAAGGTCTTTAATGAACAAGTGCTATATCTTGAGCAAAACCAAGCTGAGGCTCCACTGTTTGTCCGAACATCACCAAACCGAAAACCAGCACCACCTTTTGTGAGTCATCTATCCCATCTTATTTTCTCTTTTTGTTGTGCATCCATGCTAGAACGATTGTCAAACCAAAACCCACCTACAAAAAACAAACATACCTAGTTAGTCTTTTGTAACCATCCTGTTTAAACAATAACACAGTAATATGCTATCAATTTTGACTTTTGACTAAGACCTAAAACTCCCATTTTAGTCGAGAACACATAACCCACTGTGAAGATCATACCGAGACCCCCTTTTACATTTTGTTGCCATTTATTAGAAATATTAACAGTAGCAAACAAACACCATTCGAATCAAACCCAAACCTGACGAAACCCTAATTGTTCTAAAATCAGTCATAACTTGAAATTAACACAATTCATCTTACAAAAACACTAATTAGACTTAATTAAACCCTCGTGTATAAAAACCCCTAATTATTCAAAACCCTAATTTTCGAAAACTCATTTTAATTCAATAATTAACATTAAGAGATTTAGGAAAACACTAGTTAATTAGAATGAAACCTAAGATTTAAGAAACCCCCAAATGTTTGAAACCCTAATTTTTATTAATTAGTTATATGATGAAATTAACATGGATTTATACCCGAAAACATTAATTAATTGTAATGAAACCATGGATTTAGAAAACCCCCAATATTTCGAAAACCCTAAATTATTTATAATTTATTGGAGAACCTCATGCCATATTCTTAATTAAATCAAATGATTTTCAAACTAATGAATCCCTTTTTATTTTCGAATGTATAAAACGAAAATCAGTTTGAACCATTTAATTAGAAGGAAAGAAGATTAAAACTTATCTTTGTAAAGAAGGATCATCAAAATCATCATAAGGGGAGCACACTGGAACCATAAATGAATCGGATTAGAGATGATGTGGGAATGAAAACCCCATCTCATGAATATAGTGATTAAGAAACATCCTGTTAGATGTACAATAATCGGTTTATATTAATCTTGGCTTGGATTTGATAAAGAATAAGATGAAACTGAATATATTTTTCAATCAGAAAGAGAGAGGGATATGGGGCGGTGGGAGTTAATATCGAGAGAGAGGAAGAGTGGAAAATGAATAAGTGAGTGAGAGAAACGAGGTTCATAACCACTCTTTGTTTCTTGTTATTATCGACTGACCCGAGTTGGGCCTGAGTTGGGTCACGGGTTGGGTAACACATGCATGGGCCGAGCCTTATTAAGGGTTGAAATGGAGCTTTCGTTTTGGGCTAGGTGTATTGGGTCCAAACAGTTAAAACATAAAGATATGTATAAGGTTTATAACATAAAACTCGATACCAAATTTAAAAGACATACACTAAGCCACGTTTGTCCTCATATACGAAATATTTTGTCGAAGCATAACTAGGATGTCATGCATGCTTTCCGTATTATTTGTCATTTTCGTGACACAAACTTTATACTTAACTAGGTCGCGGATAACGTGATCGTATTCTCGAGCTACCGTGTATTCTCATCACTTTGCTTAGTTACGAGGTGAGTTTATAGCCCCACTTTTAACTGCTTTTACTGCTTTTTGGGGTGAGACATTGCTTGATTTAACGTATGAACACAAGTGCATTTACTGATTTATATACTAGTCTAAGTCCCACTAAAAACCCAATTGCTTTGGCCCATGAATCGTGAACCGTTAATTACTTTGGGTAAGCGCGAATGTTATGGATAGATCTATCGGGGTTGACGCCCCTGTCCGTTTTGGTCCAACAAGGGACAAGCGGGCACAGTTTCATTTGAGTCTGAGATAGGATGTCGTGGGTTTAGGCATCCAGTTGGGCTACATTTATATGATTATAATACCGGTGTTGTTAACGCTTCGGTGTCACGAGCTTAGACTGTAATAAATGCTTTTATGATGACTTTGTATTTGTTATATTGTCATCACGTTTGGGAAAATCTTGTGGTTCATTAAACACTTCAAATTAACTAAACCTATGAACTCACCAACTTTATGTTGACGCTTTAGCAATGTTTTTCTCAGGTATTAAGAAGGAAGATGCTATGTGAGGTCTCATGCACTGCCGTCATTTCTATTGAAAACAAAGATCATTTGTACTATTTGGAAACTATGTTTTTGTATTTGTGACCAGTTTTATGCTTCCGCACTATGTTAAAACTCTTTATTTTATCAAATGCAAGTGATCAATTTTCCGAACGTCTCATTTAGAGTTCGTTCTTTGTAACTGTGTGTGTATGATAATCATGACGTCACCACTCCCTTGTTGCCATTATACTCTGATATTTTGGGAGTGTGACAGATTGGTATCAGAGCCATGGTTATGGAGAACTAGGTTGCATTTAGTAACTCTAGAACTGTTAAGTGTTTAGTTGATTATCATACGGATTGTAAGTATTAAGTATATATATATACATGGATATATATATATATATATATATAAATATATATATATATATATATATATATATATATATATATATATATATATATATATATATATATATATATATATATATATATATATATATATATATATATATATATATATATATATATATATATATATGTAATGAAAAATTATTATTGGAGTCGAGTGATTCAACATTATATAATATATGATAAATGGGATACATGTGATTTAACAATTACGAGATATATTTACATGGGGTACATGTGCAACAACAAAATCTGAGTTATGTTATATGGGATACATGTGGTTTGAACAATGATTGTTATATGTTATGTCGATGTCCCTTTCACGGACTAATTATATGAGATATTTACACACATCTATTCTGTTTATGTTACAGCGATGTCTTCTTCTGATGATTCAACGTCTACAGGGGCATACTACAACCGCAGTTCACAGTCGACTATCAGTTCATCGGTGGGATTACCTAGAGGATCACCATCAGGATATCCGTGGTACCGGATGATTTCGGATGATGAGACTGAGAGAGAGACTGAGGAGGTTTACCGTTCACCGATCCATATCCCTGATGCATCAGTGGATGACGTACTTAGCCTAGAAGGCGGAGGAGAGGACGACCTAGCCGCTGATGTGGTGCAGTCACCAGGACAGGCATCAGTCACTAGGGGTGAATCAATGGAAGATACTGAGGATGATGAAGCGGAGTTCACCGATGGAGAAGGTGAACCCATGGAGGTCACAGACACTGAGGACCCCCTTGCTATATATGCTGCTACTCCTGAGGCTTCTATCGCACTCATCTCCTCATCTTCGTCTGAAGACGAAGGGGAAGGGGCAGACATCCCTACTCCAGCACCTGGCACTCTGCCTTTCTACTATGTTAGGCGACGTCTCCGAGGGAGAGCCGCCCGACCACCACCTTCACCTTACCGACCCCTCATACCTTTCTCTGCCACTGACAGGCATGCAGCCCGCACATCTACCAGTCCTGCCCCAGAGGCGTCACTACCACCACCACCACCAAAGACTGTACCTGTTGTGTATCAGGAGATGCTTGCCGATGTTGGTATCTCTACTGGACCGAGAGCTGCGACCCCTCTTCCTAGGAGAGCTACATCATCAGTTGTGATGCTTGGAGCAGCGGATGGATGTGTGACGACCCGCTTGAATAGGTTGGAGGATGCTGTGGAGACCTTGGGAGAGGAGTATAATGAGGTGTAGGATAAGCTGGAGGCATTGACAAAGAAGAGTCCAGTTGAGGAGGAGACGACATTGACGGTTTGTGTGACCCGTCTACGAGGACAGCTCCATGTTGTGCTCGACCAGATGGACACCATGCCGAATGCTCGCCTCGAGGAGATCGAGAGCCTGATGACCCGTTGGGGAGTAGAGCCACTGGTTGAGGCAGGTGGACTAGAGGCACCTGTTGAGGACCCTATTGCTGACTTGGATCGCAGGTTTAGGGCCGCTTGCTATGATACCGATGTCAGACTTAGAGATGCCCAGGCTCGCGAGGACGTGGTTGAGAGAAGGCTGACAGAGATTGAGAGAGCACTTCACTAGCGTCGTGAGGATACTAGTTAGACTTACCATGTACTGTTGACTCATTGTTGTACGACCACTAAGCTATGAGGTTTATCTCAGCTAGTTGGCATTTTCATTTTTCCTTATTATGTATGTCGGATTGTGATGTATTTCAAAACATTTCTACAGATGTTAGGTTATGACATTATTTGGGTTACAAAATTTGTGCGATCATCATATATTGTTTATTATACAGTTGAGCATTTCATAATTGTATTGTGCGTGCCACGAATGTTATGTCTGGCAAAACTCATTGTCTTGTTTACCTTTTAGATTATGGCACCAGTTAGAAAATCTGAGACACAGAATCCACCAGCTGCTACCGGTGGGATTGACCCAGTCATGCTCAGTCAAATGATCGCGAAACGGGTGGCTGAGGCACTCGCAGCAGCTAAAGCGATCTGTACAGTGAGCATGCAAGAGGAGACAAACCAAGGGGCCACTGTTGCCAATGCACGGACCTGCACCTACAAGGAATTCCGTGCGGTTACACAAGTGAGTTTTTGTGGTACTGAAGGTGAAGTAGGTCTGACTAGATGGTTTGAGAAGCTGGAATCCCAATTTGGGATTAGCAATGTTGCTGAAGCTGATAAGGTGAAGTTTGCATCAAGCACATTGGTGGATAGTGCTTTGACTTGGTGGAATGTCTATGCTCGTGTAGTGACCATTGATGTTGCCCAAGCAACACCTTGGAGTGAGTTCAAAGCTATGTTTGTTAGGAAGTATTGCCCACGAAATGAAGTCAAGCAAATGGAGGTTGAGCTATGGAACTTGAAGGTCAAGGGTACCGCTCTTACTGCTTAAAATCAGCGTTTTCAAGAGCTAATCTTGTTATGTCCCGAAATGGTGCCCAACGACGACCGATTGTTGGAGCGATACATTGAGGGCTTACCTTTGAGCATCAAGGGGAATGTGACTTCATCAAAGCCAAATGACTTGCATGAGGCAATCGATATGGCTCAGAGTTTGATGTACCAAGTGGTGCAAGAGTTGGGGGAGAATACTGGAGACAAGAAGAAGTGGTCTGGCAATCACTACAACAACAATAACAACAACAACAACACTAACAACTACAGTCAGAACAAGCGTCAAGAGGTGGCTAGAGTGTTTACTGCTGGACAAAGTAATGCCGGAAACTATGCTGGAAGATTTCCTTTCTGTGGAAAGTGTGGCCGACACCACGAGGGAGCATGTCCCCCTACATGCTACAACTGTGGAAAGGCTGGACATAAGGCAAAGGAGTGTTGAGCACCACCCCGTCCTGCTAACCAAAGAGGACCGGGAACTCAGGGTGGTCAAGGAGCGAATGTTACTTGTTTTGGGTGTGGAGAGAAAGGGCATTACAAGAATAAGTGTCCAAGCAGTGGGAACCAAGGTCGTGGTAATCAAATTCGAGGCAACCAAAACCACAACCAAGTGAACCAGAAGCAGAGCCAGGGGAATCGGGGAGGAAATAACCGAGCCACAACCAGTGCTCCAAGTGGATTCACGGCACCTAGCAAGGTGTATCATTTGTGTGCTGAGGCTGCGGTGCAGGACAACAATGTTGTGACTGGTACGTTTCTAGTCAATAACATCTATGCTTCAGTACTATTTGATTCTGGTGCGGATAAGAGTTTTGTGTCTTCTGCATTTAGTGAACGCCTAAATATTACCCCTACTGCGTTAGATATTAAGTATAATGTAGAACTAGCCGATGGGAAGTCAGTGACCACCGATGTTATTCTGAAAGGATGTAGTCTAAGGTTACAAGATCGTTCGTTCAGTATCGACTTACTCCCCATAGAATTGGGAAGTTTTGATGTCATCATTGGAATGGATTGGATGTCGAAGCATCACGCGGAGATTGTATGTCATGAGAAGTGCGTCTGTGTTCCTTATGGAAACGATGTACTAATCATACAAGGCGAAAGAAGTGGAGTGAAGAATGGATCGAGACTGGAAGTCATCTCATGTATTAGAACCCAAAGATACATTGAGAAGGGATGTCCAGTGTTCTTGGTTCAAGTAACGCGAAAGGAGGAAGAAGAAGATCATGAGAAGAAGGTTGAAGATGTACCGATGGTGAGAGATTTTCCAGACGTATTCCCAGAAGACTTACCGGGATTACCACCAACACGACAAGTGGAGTTTCACATAGATCTTACACTAGGAGCCGCACCTGTTGCTAGAGCCCCATACCGCTTAGCACCAGCAGAGATGACAGATTTAGCTGAACAACTAAAGGAACTTTCTGGCAAAGGTTTCATTAGGCCGAGTTCCTCACCTTGGGGAGCACCGGTCCTATTCGTCAAAAAGAAAGATGGATCCTTTAGGATGTGTATTGATTACCGAGAGTTGAATAAGCTGACGATAAAGAACCGCTACCCATTGCCAAGAATTGACGATCTTTTCGACCAACTGCAAGGATCTAGCATATACTCGAAGATTGATTTAAGGTCGGGATATCATCAGCTAAGGGTTAGAGAAGAAGACGTCCACAAGACGGCTTTTAGAACCCGGTACAGACACTACGAGTTCCAAGTTATGCCTTTTGGTTTGACAAACGCACCCGCGGTATTCATGGATCTCATGAACCGAGTTTGCAAACCATACTTGGACAAGTTTGTGATTGTATTTATCGATGATATTCTCATCTACTCTCGTAATGAAGAAGAACACAAAGAGCATTTGAAGACCATACTAGAGCTGCTGAGGAAGGAGAAGTTATATGCAAAGTTTTCCAAATGTGAGTTTTGGATAAACACGGTGCAATTCCTTAGGCATGTAATCGATAGCAGTGGTATTCACGTTGATCCTGCTAAGATCGAGGCTGTGAAAGATTGGGCGACTCCTACAACACCCACGGAGATCCGCCAATTTTTAGGACTTGCTGGTTACTATAGGAGATTCATTGAGGGTTTCTCCAAGATAGCTAAACCAATGATGGAGTTAACTCAAAAGGACAAGAAGTTTGAGTGGGAAGAGGATCAAGATTTGGCATTCCAAACATTGAAGCAGATGTTGTGTGAAGCACCTATACTAGCCCTACCCGAGGGTAATGAAGACTTTGTGGTGTATTGTGATGCATCCTTAAAAGGGTTAGGTGCGGTGTTGATGCAAAGGACTAAGGTCATTGCTTATGCATCAAGACAACTAAAAGTGCATGAGAAGAACTACACAACTTATGATCTAGAGTTAGGAGCAGTGGTGTTTGCACTGAAGATTTGGAGACACTACCTTTATGGCACAAAGTGTGTTGTATTCACTGATCATAAAAGTCTACAACACATTTTGAATCAAAAAGAACTCAACATGAGACAATGACGTTGGCTAGAGTTGCTCAGTGATTACGATTGCGAGATCCGTTATCACCCAGGCAAGGCAAATGTTGTGGCTGACGCTTTGAGTCGAAAGGAGAGAGTTCTTAGAGTGAAAGCCTTGGTGATGACCATTGACTTAGATCTTCCATCCTTAATTCTCAAGGCTCAGAAGGAGGCAGTCGAGGAGGAAATTCTCAATACTGAAGATGTTGAAGGCATGATAAAGAAGTTAGAAGCTCGCTCAGATTGGACATTATGCCTTGATAATAGGAGTTGGTTACCGTGCCATGGTGACCTACGACCTTTGATTATGCATGAGTCGCATAAGTCAAAATACTCCATACATCCGGGATCTGACAAGATGTATCATGACCTTAAGATGTTGTATTGGTGGCCGAACATGAAGGCGGACATTGCTACATATGTTGGCAAGTGCTTGACTTGTGCCAACGTCAAGGCCGAACACATGAAACCATCAGGATTATTGGTCCAACCCGAACTGCCAGAATGGAAGTGGGAAAGGATCACTATGGATTTCATTACAAAGCTACCTAAAACCTCAGCTGGCTTTGACACTATTTGGGTCATCGTCGACCGACTCACCAAATCGGCTCACTTCATACCAATCAAGGAGACTAATGGAATGGATAAGTTAGCAAGAACATACTTGGAGGAAGTAGTCACGAGGCATGGTGTGCCTGTGACAATCCGTCAATTTACGATTGATATTTTATTCTCAAATATTATTTGAAAATATTATTTTAATGTTACAATATGAACTCACTTATTTTTGGGAAGAAATTTGGATTTACGTCTTGAAGTAGCATCGACTACGTTTAAACCGGAGGATTCAACATTACGTGCTTACGTTTACATACACCGTCCTTGGTGACAGTCCGACAATTCAGAAAATAAATTTATCCGTGAATATTATTTTGGAGTTTTAAATTTGAGTTGATTCATAAACTCACAAATTTACGAGAAGAGATTAGGACTTACGATTTTATTTTAACGTCCTTTACGACTAAACCGGAAACCCTAGGATTACGTATTTACGTTTTCGAACTCCGTTTTGGATGAGACAATTTTTATTGGATTCGTTTTATGACGTTGATTCATAATTTATAAAAACGTTTTTCGTAAAACGACCTGAGGGCACGCAAATCGAGGAAACTAGAATCGAAGGATACCCGTAAATAAATGGGATGAGACAAATGGGACACTTGTCTCACCCCACTCCAAAACCGGCCTAAATAATCTAACACCACCCATGGTGTCATTTTTTTTATGGACACATGTCCTTTATGCTTACAAATGAAGCTAACTCCATCCACTAACTAGCTAAAACCATTAGCTTCTTCATTCACACATTTCCACTCATGCAAAACCACCTCAAACACTCTCTTCCTCCTCCATTGTGCCGTCCATATCCACCACAAAAACACCCAATTTGATCTTGAATCCACCACAAAGTCATGTGTTATTTACACATATGTTGAAGCCACTTTGAAACCCTATTGATTGGTGGTGCTTATAACATCCAAGGAGGAGTTTTCATGGAGTAGTAGGGCTGATTTTCCATAAAGTATTCATGAAGAATGGTGCTCTTGAAGATGGTGTTGGCTATGCACAAGTTTCTCCATTCAAATCCATGTCAAACTCATAACCTACATCAACATGGTGGTATAGAGATTGTCCTCCTCATCTTCTTGTTATTTTGATTATATAAACATGTATTTTATTTCCTATTGTATATGTATATGATGATTATATTATGATAAAAATGTTATGTGGGGATTTGGTGTTGATAAATATGATTAAAAAGGTGAAAAACTATAAGAAACAAGGTTAAAATCTTGATTAATTTACATGGCTGTATAAAACAGTAAAAAAACATGTTATGAACTGATGAAATGATGAAGTAGAATCCATTTACAGTAAGATATATGTCTTGTACACATGTGAGAGTTGGCCATGCAATGGAATCATTGTAATGAGTGAGATATGATCAAAACAAGTTTAGGGTATAAATCTGAGGTTACTGTTTTGGACGATTTTTAGAAAATATTTAGAAGATGATTCAACAGTAGCTATAGAAGAGTTAAATGTAGAATATATCATGTAGTTTATGTGATAAAAATTTGAGCTTCTATCTCCATATAGAACTCAAGATATGGCAGTTTTGGTGAAAGTGAAGATAAAAATCAGATTTTTGAAAAATAAAGTATAATACTATTATATAAGCACTCAAAATTATATTGTATAAAATGGAAAGTTAAAACCCACTAACTCATGAATTTTATTTATATAAATATGTTAAAGGTTAAATAAGTGGACAATTTATAAAAATGGTAACTTGTTAAGTTTTAAAAGTTATAAAACTATAAACATGATTTTTACGACTTTTTCGGCTATTGCCGTAAAATTAACGTTTTTTGTTAAATAAAACTTAGATGGTTGGACCCGTCTAATGAAAACTTTATAAAAACTTATATACTGATATATAGACATGTATAACAAGTAAAAACCGATAAAAACCGATAAAAACCGATAAAAACCCGAACTATAGGACAAACGGACATTAACGAGCTAAGTAAACACATTGGGCTAATAATTAGACTAAATAAGTTAAACACTCATAAAAAGAACTTATTGGGCTTAACCCATTTGGGCCCAACTTGTAAAGATTAAGTACTGATAATATAAGTACAAAATGGATTAAAATAAGTTAAATGACTTATAATAAGCTTATTGGACTTAAGACACGTAAATGGGTAAAACTAGTAAACTAATATAAAAGTTATCAACATATAACACTAAAATGAGTAAACGAGAATATGTAAACCCACTTGATCATCATATATGTATAATCATCATATGTATACATACTTGTTATTTTTATAAAGTCATTGGACAAACGTCTAAGACCGAGTATTATTTGTCTAGGTTTCCGTGATTGAAGCACGTACCGTACGTCCGAATTGTCGATAACCCGCCTTCCCACATCAACGTGAGTTCATAGCCTCGCACTCTTTTAAATGTTTTATAAATGTTTTATAAACCCGCGAGGGAGATAACATGTTAGTTTTTATTAAATAGGACACCATTTGTCCCGATTGTTTGTTTATTGATTTCGGACCCGAATGATTGAATGACCCGATTGTATGACCCGATAAATGATTAAAGGACCCGATAGATGAAATTAAACGGATTATTAAAGTTAGGTTATGTCACTAAAAGTCCCATTAGCATGAATTGTGAACTAACGGGATTTGGTAGACGCTTATGCATTTAATAGTACTATTTGGGGACGATCACCCCAGTTCGCGCCTTGACGGTTGATCCCCGTCGTGCCACATTGATTGGTAAGCGAATTTATGTATGAGAAGATTTCCGTAGCGTGACCTTTGTGACGACACGCTACTTTAGATGGGCAAAAATTGGTATCGGGTTAGCTACCCGTTGTTCGTTTAGTAAGGTAACAATGTCATGCGGCTTATGATAATCCAAAACTAACGAAATACTACTAGACGCTCCGAAGTATGATGTATTGCCTGACTAGCAATACAGGGTCATACTATTGATATTATGTTTGTATTTTGGTTTTTCATAACCATACTCATATAACGGTTTTTATTTAACTTTATACAACGTCGTAAGACGTATTGTATGATGTTTTTACGACATTGGCTCGTATAATGATTTTTAAGGCAAATGCCTATATTATGATTTTCATGAAGATTTGTATAAAATGACTTTGGCTATTTTATGGCCTATTAAAATGATTTGTACCAAATGATTTTCAGTAATAATTTTATACTGATATTATATTGATGGATTTTATTAAACTCTATGAATTCATTCGGCGTTATCGCTGACCTTTTCTTTTAACATGTTTTATCTCAGGTACTTGAAGGTAATTCTCGGGAAGACGACAAGAATTCATGGCCCGCACTTAAACAATATTTTCCATTCAAATGTTTGTAAAACCTGTATTAAATACAATGACTTGGGACCGATGTAACTTTGATGATTATGAATGGAAATGCTTTTATTATTAAACGACGCGATTTTTATGCGTTGTCTATGATGTGAGTAATGTGCTATCCCGTAACACCAACGAGTCTTCCGCTGTACTGAGTTGTATGAATTTGGGGGTGTTACAATTTGGTACCAGAGCTCTCGTTATAGAGAACGAAAGATTTTTAAAACCAAGGTTTTGAATAAAACTTTTCAAAATCTTTTAACTATAAACATTTTTCTAAAAATGTCTAAAAATCTTTTGACTATAACGGTGCCGAAGAATTCCCGAGTTACCGACAAGGCCAGACTGAGAAGTTTTATTTTAGTATATATATAACTTGGATTATATATATATATATATGATGTAATTTTATTACATGAATGTTTGATGATTATTTTGATATTTATACGAGGTATTTATACGACGTAGATTGTCACAAGTAACCCTAACTCCCCTAGTAAATTAATCGAAGCTATTCTCGTAGGAATTCTAGCTATCCTAGATCTAAACCAAGTTGTGGATATTTATGATCCCAATAAATGGTTGATATTCGTAGAAATGTAGATATTAGTTGATCGTGATATTGAAAAAGAATTGGCGAGATTAAATCTGATATCGATGTCATGACGATCTTTCCTTATAGAGTGGAGTTTGACAAAACGTTACCACCTAGAAAGATGTCATCTTATTCGTTGTCATCTAATTCTTAAATTGAAATCGAAAGGGTGAATGTTGCACTTGAGGCTGTTATTGGAACCATTACCCAAAAGCCTCATGCCACTAATACCTTTTCGAGAAGTCTAGTTGAATGATCAAGTCATTTCATATTAATGACTCATTTGATAATTGTTGTTGTAAGAACTAATAGGATTGGAAATTAAGTGTTGATTCAAATTGAGATTGTATTGCCTTTACAAGGCCGAAGAATAAGATTGAAAGTATTGGAAAATGAGGTAGGATATCGAATTGGGTATAAAATTGGTTGAAACTCGAATAAAGTAAAATTTAACTTGTATGGAATATGAGATTGTTAAGAAGAATTTGTTAAGTTCTTTGATTGAATTATAAGGTTTTACTTGATTGTTGATTAGTATTAAGGGTTGTTCCTAGGCCATTGTCCACTAACGAGGATGCACAGTGTCCAAGAAATAAATTGAAGAAATCTTCTTCTGAATTGAGACCGATGGATCTTCTGGGACATGTGGAACACCTAATGACTCTTGTAGATTAGTATTCATTGTGGTATCTTATAAAAATCCCTAACTTAACTGAGACATCAGTTGGTAGGATGAGTTCTGAGAATTGTATGACATAGTGACACGTAAAGTGTTACGGTACAATTTTGACTTGTTTATGATTAATGAAAAGACTACATTTGATTACTAAATCCTACATGTATCGATGTTATCTATCCTTTATAGCTTCATCCTAATGCTCGCATTAGTGATGCAACCATTAAGCAAGTACTCATCTCTGTTTGAGTTACATTGTGGATTAATCTTTTTGAGTGCCATCGAGATCATGAACCTCATGATTATTTGGCTAAAGCTCATTTCCTATCATATTGTAGTTAAGTTCTTGGTGAACAACTCTTCATTACTCTTTTGCAGATCACACATTGTTTTTATAAAGTTAAAAAGGTATCCTTTGAGAAAATTTAATTTTCATCACAATAAGGATTATTCAAAGTGAGGATTAAAAGTGATTGATATCAAAATGAAGTTGTTTATGAAAAGATTTGGAAACTTAATTATTTCCATAACAAAGAAAATCTTTGTAAATATATTTTTGAATTAAGCATGAAATTTTTTTTATTATAAACATGATGATAACATTTTGACGAACTGAGTATTGCATCGTTAATCTTGAAATTGTATATAGTTGCGCGCCTACATACAATTTAGAATGGACCATGCAGGACTGACTAGTAGTCACCATAAAACTAATGAATAAACACTACTTTTTCTTTGAGGATTGTAAAAGATTAAATTTTAATGAGATATGCAAAAAGTGAAAAATATGGACATAATGTTAGGGACACCTACATATGTGCCTGTAGCATCTATACTTCTTAGTTGAATTTACTCATCTGTGGAATTCGTCCTATTTGACAATTGACAATTCTTTCTTGTCCAATTCTCCTGTAGTGAGATTCTTAGGAAAAGTATCTGATTACCGAGTGTTGATACCCGACTGGATGTATCGACGTTCCTATCATTTCTTTTGATTTGATTTCATTTGAATGACCTGGGTAACGATCCGAGGAGCTTTCGAATGCGTACTCAAATTATGAAAACATGGGATATATTCATATTCATTAAATGTTTTCGTCTGTGTCTAGTTTGAAATACTCTCGCGTAGATTATGTGTTAACCTTACTCTTCTAAGGTTAGTTGTGTCTCCTGATATCCTTGAATTTGTGAAGGATTATGAGTTATTATTAGTCTTTTGAGAAATTCACATCTTATCGACGGCAATATAACTGGAAAGTTGATAGTGCCAGTAGAATGGATTGATTGATTATGACATGATGACATTGTCTTAATTGATGGGAACTCGAGTAAAATTCCCCTAAAAGATGAGATGTTGATTATCAAAAGTGATCTAAATAATTCTTGATGGATGACCATATCCTGCATTTAGACTTGAAATTTTGCCATGAATGGTTGTGAATTAGTTATAGATATTGTAATCTAGCAGAACCTAATATGAATTTATTAAAAGATGTTTCTATTATCTGAAACTTTAGTAAGTATTTGTTGGTGAATTACCTAGACTTTCGCCATTAAGGCAAGTTGAAATTGGTATTGACTATATTCCCGGTGCTGCACCTGTGGCTTGTGCACTGTACGTCAGCACCATCTGAATTAAAGGAATTACCGTACAACTGAGAGAGTTGTCGGAGAAAGATTTTATTATACCAAGCCTGTCATCCTGAAGAGCTATGATGTTATCATTCCTTATACTTATAGATTACTGTGAACTGAGTAAATTGACAATCGAAAGCGATATCCATAACTCGAAATGGAAGATTTGTTCGATCACTTACAAGGTTCTAGCAATTTGATCCATGGCATGGTTATCATCAACTTCGCATCTGCGAAGAAGATTATCTATTCCAATCACTACATCCAGAAATTGTAAAGAACATTATGAGTTTCATGTGATGTCGTTTGGATTGATCAATGCACATGTAGCATTCATAATTTGGTGACTCACGTGTGTAGGCTGTAATTTGATAAATTCATGCTCGTGATCATTAAGGACCATTTATTTGTTTATTTATAAGAATAAGAATGAAGTTAATAATTAATTATAGATTGCTCTGAATTGGCCGAACAATGAAAACTTTTACCTTGAATACATAACATGAGATTAAAGACTTAAACCTTTACATGATTTAACCGTGTGATTAATAGATAATGGAATATATATTGACTCTTTAAAAACTAAGAGCCCTTTTAAGACTTTGGATATTACCAAAAAGAAAGTGCAAATATATTTTGACAAATGTTTTAACAAAGGATTTTAAGGGATTATTCCCTTATACACAAACCATTTAACTAAACTTCTGTTTAGGGGTAAATGTTTGTGTATACCTCAAGATAACCTAAAAAGGATTGAGGAAACCATTTGAACCATGACTTGAAATTTGAAACGATAATTTACGCTTTACAAACTAAGAAAATTTTGACCACAGTATAACCAAAGTTTTTTTTTTTAACATTTACGAATCTTATTAAATATTTTCGATAAATCAACAAAAATCTTGTTAATTAAATTCAAATTTATTTTGAACATTTTATATAATTGGTCGAACTAAGAAATTTAAAATTTTTACGTTTACATTTCGTAAAAATTAACTAATTATTATTTAATTAATTGTAATAATTATCGACGCTTTAAAGGCTGGATTGAGAAAAACTGATAAAGATAGTAGTTAAGACGAAACTAAAACATAGAAGATATGAAGAAAGAAATTTTGAATAAATAACGGTTATGATATTTATATCATCATGAGAAGTGAATGTAGATATTGACACATAATGTAGAAAGGATAAAGAATCAATTAGGACATGTTCCTTGATAATGATTGTGCAAAATAAATTGCCGAACAATTTAAAAATATAGCCGACGCATATAAAAAGGATAATATAGATTATAAAAGAGGTTCGCGGCTAATGTGAACCATTAGAGTTGAGAAGCCGATAGCGTTATTTTAAAGACCACTTGTGATTGTCTAAATATGGAGGTTGTGAGATATAGTTATGTTGGAATTTGTAAGTATAAGTATTCTATTTACGTCATTTATGACTAAAAGTATCTTTGTCTGAAGAAGTTATACTGATGATAATTATGAAGGCAGACATCGCCTCGTACATTAGTAAACGTCTAGCTATTGCAAAGGTCATCATCTGAATTTGATTCGATTTGGGTCATCGTCGACAGACTGACCAAATCTGCTAATATCATTCCCGTTAATGATAAATGCAAAAGAATTATGTAAACATAGCGTGCCTGTATCGATCATCTATATCAAGATCCTCGCTTCGCATCGAATTTCTAGAGATTTGCTCAGAAATCATTGAGAACGAACCTTGATGAGAGTACTATGTACCACCCCAAATCGAAGGGACGAGGTAAAGTAACGATACAAGGTAATATAAGTGCTATTTTGTGTTTGAATGATTGACCTTTGGTAATGAACCGTATAATCGTTTTCTTTTGAAGAGATTATCATTGATAATTATCGTATTAGGATCGAGATCTAATCTTGTTAGGATCTAAATCTTAGAGCATCTGTAAGCAAGAGTTGAGATGAAGACACCCGACATACACCCATTGTGAGTTGGACATGTCTCTTAGGTTTAAGGTTTCCTATGATGGCGAACCTAACCTTACAAAATACCCGACCCGCGAGATCTGAAATGATTGCTGAAATTAGGATTTGATTACTGACTGCCGGTGGTGGGCAGGAGGTTATGTGAATGTGAAATGTAGATCTTGAAGTGCCAAATGGGTAACGAAGTTATGCCACAATTTTTAAACTTGGAAAAATGAATTCATGATCTGACAAATCATGGGATATAAGTCCCCGTTGTATGGGACCATTGGGATGATGTAAGAAGATTGGTTTGAAAGGCATACAAGCTGGATCTACCCTAGGACTTCAAGAACTGCGTGAATTTTGTTTCATAAATCGAACTTGATGGAATATCTATCAAGTAAAAATCTGATTGTTCTTAGTAAAGCTTAGATCGGCGAAAAGTTGCATTCATCAAAAACCCGTGAACATCATGGATAGAGAAAGTAAGTCAACATTAAGCCTGATCTTATTCCCGTAGTTATGTTTGATAGAACTCGCGTATTGTAATGAATTGCACTTGTGAGAAAAAGACCGAATGTGGAGGAAATACCCACATGGCTTTAACTCTATAAGAAGCGAGTAGTAAGATGATCTTTGAGGACAAAGATCCTATTTAGGGGTAAATGCTGTGACAATCCGTCAATTTACGATTGATATTTTATTCTCAAATATTATTTGAAAATATTATTTTAATGTTACAATATGAACTCACTTATTTTTGGGAAGAAATTTGGATTTACGTCTTGAAGTAGCATCGACTACGTTTAAACCGGAGGATTCAACATTACGTGCTTACGTTTACATACACCGTCCTTGGTGACAGTCCGACAATTCAGAAAATAAATTTATCCGTGAATATTATTTTGGAGTTTTAAATTTGAGTTGATTCATAAACTCACAAATTTACGAGAAGAGATTAGGACTTACGATTTTATTTTAACGTCCTTTACGACTAAACCGGAAACCCTAGGATTACGTATTTACGTTTTCGAACTCCGTTTTGGATGAGACAATTTTTATTGGATTCGTTTTATGACGTTGATTCATAATTTATAAAAACGTTTTTCGTAAAACGACCCGAGGGCACGCAAATCAAGGAAACTAGAATCGAGGGATACCCGTAAATAAATGGGATGAGACAAGTGGGACACTTGTCCCACCCCACTCCAAAACCGGCCTAAATAATCTAACACCACCCATGGTGTCATTGTTTTTATGGACACATGTCCTTTATGCTTACAAATGAAGCTAACTCCATCCATTAACTAGCTAAAACCATTAGCTTCTTCATTCACACATTTCCACTCATACAAAACCACCTCAAACACTCTCTTCCTCCTCCATTGTGCCGTCCATATCCACCACAAAAACACCCAATTTGATCTTGAATCCACCACAAAGTCATGTGTTATTTACACATATGTTGAAGCCACTTTGAAACCCAATTGATTGGTGGTGCTTATAACATCCAAGGAGGAGTTTTCATGGAGTAGTAGGGCTGATTTTCCATAAAGTATTCATGAAGAATGGTGCTCTTGAAGATGGTGTTTGCTATGCACAAGTTTCTCCATTCAAATCCATGTCAAACTCATAACCTACATCAACATGGTGGTATAGAGATTGTCCTCCTCATCTTCTTGTTATTTTGATTATGTAAACATGTATTTTATTTCCTATTGTATATGTATATGATGATTATATGATGATAAAAATGTTATGTGGGGATTTGGTGTTGATAAATATGATTAAAAAGGTGAAAAACTATAAGAAACAAGGTTAAAATCTTGATTAATTTACATGGATGTATAAAACAGTAAAGAAACATGTTATTAACTGATGAAATGATGAAGTAGAATCCATTTACAGTAATATATATGTCTTGTACACATGTGAGAGTTGGCCATGCAATGGAATCATTGTAATGAGTGAGATATGATCAAAACAAGTTTAGGGTATAAATCTGAGGTTACTGTTTTGGACGATTTTTAGAAAATATTTAGAAGATGATTCAACAGTAGCTATAGAATAGTTAAATGTAGCACATATCATTTAGTTTATGTGATAAAAATTTGAGCTTCTATCTCCACATAGAACTCAAGATATGGCAGTTTTGGTGAAAGTGAAGATAAAAATCAGATTTTTGAAAAATAAAGTATAATACTATTATATAAGCACTCAAAATTATATTGTATAAAATGGAAAGTTAAAACCCATTAACTCATGAATTTTATTTATATAAATATGTTAAAGGTTAAATAAGTGGACATTTTATAAAAATGGTAACTTGTTAAGTTTTAAAAGTTATAAAACTATAAACATGATTTTTACGACTTTTTCGGCTATTGCCGTAAAATTAACGTTTTTTGTTAAATAAAACTTAGATGGTTGGACCCGTCTAATGAAAACTTTATAAAAACTTATATACTGATATATAGACATGTATAACAAGTAAAAACTGATAAAAACCGATAAAAACCCGAACTATAGGACAAACGGACATTAACGAGCTAAGTAAACACATTGGGCTAATAATTGGACTAAATAAGTTAAACACTCATAAAAAGAACTTATTGGGCTTAACCCATTTGGGCCAAACTTGTAAAGATTAAGTACTGATAATATAAGTACAAAATGGATTAAAATAAGTTAAATGACTTATAATAAGCTTATTGGACTTAAGACACGTAAATGGGTAAAACTAGTAAACTAATATAAAAGTTATCAACATATAACACTAAAATGAGTAAACGAGAATATGTAAACCCACTTGATCATCATATATGTATAATCATCATATGTATACATACTTGTTATTTTTATAAAGTCATTGGACAAACGTCTAAGACCGAGTATTATTTGTCTAGGTTTCCGTGATTGAAGTACGTACCGTACGCCCGAATTGCCGATAACCCGCCTTCCCACATCAACGTGAGTTCATAGCCTCGCACTCTTTTAAATGTTTTATAAATGTTTTATAAACCCGCGAGGGAGATAACATGTTAGTTTTTATTAAATAGGACACCATTTGTCCCGATTGTTTGTTTATTGATTTCGGACCCGAATGATTGAATGACCCGATTGTATGACCCGATAAATGATTAAAGGACCCGATAGATGAAATTAAACGGATTATTAAAGTTAGGTTATGTCACTAAAAGTCCCATTAGCATGAATTGTGAACTACCGGGATTTGGTAGACGCTTATGCATTTAATAGTACTATTTGGGGACGATCACCCCAGTTCGCGCCTTGACGGTTGATCCCCGTCGTGCCACATTGATTGGTAAGCGAATTTATGTATGAGAAGATTTCCATAGCGTGACCTTTGTGACGACACGCTACTTTAGATGGGAAAAAATTGGTATCGGGTTAGCTACCCGTTGTTGGTTTAGTAAGGTAACAATGTCATGCGGCTTATAATAATCCAAAACTAACGAAATACTACTAGACGCTCCGAAGTACGATGTATTGCCTGACTAGCAATACAGGGTCATACTATTGATATTATGTTTGTATTTTGGTTTTTCATAACCATACTCATATAACGGTTTTTATTTAACTTTATACAATGTCGTAAGACGTATTGTATGATGTTTTTACAACATTGGCTCGTATAATGATTTTTAAGGCAAATGCCTATATTATGATTTTGATGAAGATTTGTATAAAATGACTTTGGCTATTTTATGGCCTATTAAAATGATTTGTACCAAATGATTTTCAGTAATAATTTTATACTGATATTATATTGATGGATTTTATTAAACTCTATGAATTCACTCGGCGTTATCGCTGACCTTTTCTTTTAACATGTTTTATCTCAAGTACTTGAAGGTAATTCTCGGGAAGACGACAAGAATTCATGGCCCGCACTTAAACAATATTTTCCATTCAAATGTTTGTAAAACCTGTATTAAATACAATGACTTGGGACCGATGTAACTTTGATGATTATGAATGGAAATGCTTTTATTATTAAACGACGCAATTTTTATGCGTTTCTATGATGTGAGTAATGTGCTATCCCGTAACACCAACGAGTCTTTCGCTGTACTGAGTTGTATGAATTTGGGGGTGTTACAGTGCCTGTGTCTATAATCTCTGACCGAGATAGCCGATTTACTTCACAGTTTTAGAAATCGCTGTAGAAAGCATTGGGAACGCAGTTGGATATGAGCACTGCGTACCATCCCCAAACTGACGGTCAAAGTGAAAGGACCATTCAAACTCTAGAAGATATGCTGAGAGCTTGTGTGATCGACTTTGGAAATAGATGGGATAGGCACCTGCCTCTGGTGGAGTTCTCATACAACAATAGTTATCACACTAGCATTAAGGCAGCACCGTTCGAAGCATTGTATGGTAGAAAGTGTCGTTCACCCGTGTGTTGGGCAGAGGTGGGTGAGGCCCAACTCACTGGACCCGAGATCATACATGAGACTACTGAGAAGATCTTTAAGATCAAGAGCCGTATGCAAGCCGCAAGAGATCGACAAAAGAGTTATGCTGATATGAGACGCAAACCCCTTGAGTTTGAGGTTGGCAATAGAGTCATGTTGAAGGTCTCACCTTGGAAGGGTGTGATTCGCTTTGGAAAGCGTGGAAAGTTGAATCCTCGTTACGTTGGACCATTCAAGATTATAGAGAGGATTGGCCCCGTGGCCTATCGTTTGGAGTTACCTCAAGAACTTAGCCGAGTGCATAATGTGTTCCACATTTGCAATCTGAAGAAATGCTTAGCCGACGAGACACTCGTTATTCCTTTAGAAGAGATCCAACTCGACGACAAACTCAACTTCGTAGAAGAACCGGTGGAGGTCATGGACCGTCAGGTCAAACAGCTCAAGCAAAGTCGTATACCTATCGTGAAAATTCGTTGGAATGCACGTAGAGGTCCAGAATACACGTGGGAACGTGAAGACCAATTCAATAGCAAGTATCCTCATCTTTTCGCTAATCACCCTACTATAACAACGTCTTGATTTCGTGACGAAATCTCTAAAACATGGGAATACTGTGACATCCGTCAATTTTTCATCTTTATTTTTCCGTGAAATTATTTAATGTGAGCTTTGAACCTTGTGGATTTAACAAATGGAGAAATTATCTCATATTTATAAAGTATCCTCATTTGTTTACTAATGTGGTGTCGACGTAAACGTATCGTTTGTTTAGCTTTGCGGACAAAGCCCTCTTTAGGGAGAGCGAATGTAACAACTCGAATTTTCGCGTCCTATTATTGTAATAGAGACGTGTTCATTATCGAACGTTTTATGTATTAACGGGTTGCGCCGGTTATGAATGTTTACTAAACCTTCGAGAATACACGTATCCATCTTTGCATAAGTTGTGTGTTGAGATTGTATTATGTTGTTCTTGTCGTTAAGTATACGCGTCTAAAACTATGTCATTTTAATAAACCCTTGCTGGGCCGAAAGATACAGGCTAATTTAACACATCAGTAAATAAAAATCAAACTTGGTAAACTTTTTATTCAGATTTTCAAATTTGTTAACCTCAGTCAACCCAAGTCAAACCCACAATATACTAACTTATTTTATGCTTTCCCACTCACCATAAGAGTCCAGCACACATGCCTAGTTTACCCAAAATGGTTACCTCACAAGCATACCAATTCCAGATTTAGACTAACCCTAATACAATTATTACAAAGTTAAATACAGTCCATTTTTCACAAAGTTTATAACACACAAACATAAAAACTTAATAAAATTCTGGGAAGGTCTTTAAGGAACAAGTGCTATATCTTGAGCAAAACCAAGCTGAGGCTCCACTGTTTGTCCGAACATCACCAAACCGAAAACCAGCACCACCTTTTGTGAGTCATCTATCCCATCTTATTTTCTCTTTTTGTTGTGCATCCATGCTAGAACGACTGTCAAACCGAAACCCACCTGCGAAAACAAACAAACCTAGTTAGTCTTTTGTAACCATCCTGTTTAAACAATAAAACACAGTAATATGCTATCAATTTTGACTTTTGACTAAGACCTAAAACTCCCATTTCAGTCGAGAACACATAACCCACTGTGAAGATCATACCGAGACCCCCTTTTACATTTTGTTGCCATTTATTAGAAATATTAACAGTAGCAAACAAACACCATTCGAATCAAACCCAAACCTGACGAAACCCTAATTGTTCTAAAATCAGTCATAACTTGAAATTAACACAATTCATCTTACAAAAACACTAATTAGACTTAATTAAACCCTCGTGTATAAAAACCCCTAATTATTCAAAACCCTAATTTTCGTAAACTCATTTTAATTCAATAATTAACATTAAGTGATTTAGGAAAACACTAGTTAATTAGAATGAAACCCAAGATTTAAGAAACCCCCAAATGTTTGAAACCCTAATTTTTATTAATTAGTTATATGATGAAATTAACATGGATTTATACCCGAAAACATTAATTAATTGTAATGAAACCATGGATTTAGAAAACCCCTAATATTTCGAAAACCCTAAATTATTTATAATTTATTCGAGAACCTCATGCCATATTCTTAATTAAATCAAATGATTTTCAAACTAATGAATCCCTTTTTATTTTCGAATGTATAAAACGAATATCAGTTTGAACCATTTAAATAGAAGGAAAGAAGATTAAAACTTATCTTTGTAAAGAAGGATCATCGAAATCATCATAAGGGGAGCACACTGGAACCATAAATGAATCGGATTAGAGATGATGTGGGAATAAAAACCCTATCTCATGAATATAGTGATCAAGAAACCTCCTGTTAGATGTACAATAATCGGTTTATATTAATCTTGGCTTGGATTTGATAAAGAATATGATGAAACTGAATATATTTTTCAATCAGAAAGAGAGAGGGATATGGGGCGGTGGGAGTTAATATCGAGAGAGAGGAAGAGTGGAAAATGAATAAGCGAGTGAGAGAAACGAGGTTCATAACCCCTCTTTGTTTCTTGTTATTATCGACTGACCCGAGTTGGGCCTGAGTTGGGTCATGGGTTGGGTAACACATGCATGGGCCGAGCCTTATTAAGGGTTGAAATGGAGCTTTTGTTTTGGGCTAGGTGTATTGGGTCCAAACAGTTAAAACGTAAAGATATGTATAAGGTTTATAACATAAAACCCGATACCAAATTTAAAAGACATACACTAAGCCACGTTTGTCCTCATATACGAAATATTTTGTCGAAGCATAACTAGAATGTCATGCATGCTTTCCGTATTATTTGTCATTTTCGTGACACAAACTTTATACTTAACTAGGTCGCGGATAACGTGATCGTATTCTCGAGCTACCGTGTATTCTCATCACTTTGCTTAGTTACGAGGTGAGTTTATAGCCCCACTTTTAACTGCTTTTACTGCTTTTTGGGGTGAGACATTGCTTGATTTAACGTATGAACACAAGTGCATTTACTGATTTATATACTAGTCTAAGTCCCACTAAAAACCCAATTGCTTTGGCCCGTGAATCGTGAACCGTTAATTACTTTGTGTAAGCGCGAATGTTATGGATAGATCTATCGGGGTTGACGCCCTTGTCCGTTTTGGTCCAACAAGGGACAAGCGGGCACAGTTTCATTTGAGTCTGAAGATAGGCTGTCGTGGGTTTAGGCATCCAGTTGGGCTACATTTATATGATTATACTACCGGTGTTGTTAACGCTTCGGTGTCACGAGCTTAGACTGTAATAAATGCTTTTATGATGACTTTGTATTTGTTATATTGTCATCACGTTTGGGAAAATCTTGTGGTTCATTAAACACTTCAAATTAACTAAACCTATGAACTCACCAACTTTATGTTGACGCTTTAGCAATGTTTTTCTCAGGTAGTAAGAAGGAAGATGCTATGTGAGGTCTCATGCACTGCCGTCATTTCTATTGAAAACAAAGATCATTTGTACTATTTGGAAACTATGTTTTTGTATCTGTGACCAGTTTTATGCTTCCGCACTATGTTAAAACTCTTTATTTTATCAAATGCAAGTGATCAATTTTCCGAACGTCTCATTTAGAGGTCGTTCTTTGTAACTGTGTGTGTATGATAATCATGACGTCACCACTCCCTTGTTGCCATTATACTCTGATATTTTGGGAGTGTGACAAAAGTTCCCTATATAAAAGTCTAGAAAAACTTGAATTGATCAGGTTAAGGAATGTAAAGGGCTCCAAATGCCCATCAAGTCAAAAATTAGCTCTTATTCTACAATACATTCATGTCTTAAAAACACTTACTAAAACTAAGAAAATTTTTAACATTTGGCCATTTTTAGCCTTATTAGTAACAAAATAAAACAAAACGTTGAAAGTTGGAAAATGTGAGGGCGTAGCAAAGCAAGTATCTATTCACCCCCCATACTAAAATTGAACATTGTCCTCAATGTTTCGAGTCTAAAGGTTGGTCACCCCCATACCAGAGACGAAGAGTTGAATGCTTAGGATCTAGCATGGAAAGGGTGATCAACAATATATCTAAAGCCGTTTATTAAGTATGCTAAAAGATAATTGTTAGAACAATAAAGGATATGTCATGGATTCGTGAAAAACTTCTTCAAGCAAACGATCGAGGCTCACGTAAACGAACACGAGAGTCTTCGATCGTTGTGATGATGACGATCTAGATAACACAATCACAAACAACCACGAGACAACGAGTTGGAAGGGTACAAATCCCCTCTCATTATTTATTAGAAAGCATAAAAAGGATAAGCATGGGATCTCCCCCACGAGGCACCTTGTTTTTGATTACTGAGTCATGAGCTCGACTCGATCCCCTCAATGCTAGTTATCATTGGGGAAGGTGGTCGAGGTCATCCAATGAAGGAACTTCCCCACCAAAGTAGTGCTTAAGCCTATGTCTATTCACCTTGAAGTTATGACCATCATTTTGAGCTAGCTAGATGGTCCCATAAGGAAACACTTGTGTAATGGTGAAAGGACCCGACCAACGAGATTTCAATTTCTCGGAAAATATTTTTAATCGAGAGTTAAAAAGTAACACTTGATCACCAATGTTAAAAACCCGGTTTTTAATCTTTGCATCATGAAACTTTTTAGTCTTTTCTTTGAAAATCAATGAATTTTCATAAGCATTATCTCTTAGTTCATCCAATTCATTCAATTGTATTTTCCGGTGATCCCCCGCGGTCTTCAAGTTAAAATTAGCATGCTTAAGGGCCCAATATGCCTTATGCTCCAATTCAATGGGCAAATGACAATTCTTCCCATAGACTAACTTATAAGGAGTACAACCGATAGGTGTCTTATAAGCGGTCCTAAAGGCCCATAAAGCGTCATCGAGTTTGTCGGACCATAAAGCACAGTTTTCTCCAATCGACCTCTCTAAAATCCTCTTCAAAGCTCGGTTCGAAACCTCGACTGGCCCACTCGTTTGTGGGGTGATAAGACGTAGAAAGACGATGAGTAACTCCATATTTCTTTAAGACCTTCTCGAATTGTTCATTACAAAAATGGGTTCCACGATCGCTTATAATAGCACGAGGGGTTCCGAACCGAGAGAATAGTTGCTTCAAAAACTTCACTACCACACGAGCATCATTAGTAGGTAAAGCCTTAGCTTCCACCAACTTAAAAAGTTAGTCGACGGCGACGAGGATATACTTGTTACCATGAGACGATGGGAACGGACCCATAAAGTCTATGCCCCAAATGTCGAAAATCTCACACACTTGAATTATGTTTTGCGGCATTTCATCACGTTGAGACGATTTTCCTTGACGTTGGCACGAATCACACGACTTCACAAGTGCGTGTGCATCACGATAAATAGAAGGCCAAAAGAAGCCAGCATCGAACACTTTCTTAGCCGTGAGATTAGCACCGTGGTGACCACCCGTGGGTCCCTCGTGACAAGCTCTAAGGATGTTAGAAGCTTCGGCACCAAAAACACAACGTCGAACGAGTTGATCCGCACAAACCCGAAAAAGATAAGGGTCGTCCCAAAAATAGAACTTGACGTCATGAAATAATTTTCTCTTTTGTTGTGTCGTCATACCCTTGATTATGAAATTACCCGCATGGTAATTTGCAATGTCGGCAAACCATGGGGTGGTGTCTTTAGAATTCACTACACCGAGAGTCTCGAGAGGAAATGTTTTGGTGATTTCCTTGTTCTCAAAAACATCTTTGTGAGGATCTTCTAGACGAGAGAGATGATCAGCCGTTAGATTCTCGGCTCCTTTTTTGTCAAGAACGGTGACATCAAATTCTTGGAGGAGGAGCATCCAACGAAGCAATCTCGGCTTAGCATCTTGCTTAGCTAGGAGATACTTGATAGCCGAATGGTCGGTATACACGATGCTTTTAGTTAAGACGAGATAAGGTCGGAATTTCTCAAAAGCATAGACCACGACAAGGAATTCCTTTTCCGTTGTGGTGTCCTTTAATTGAGCCTCGGTCATCGTCTTACTAGCATAATGGATAGGACGGAAATGCTTTTCATAACGTTGCCCTAAGACGGCCCTTATAGCATAATCACTTGCATCGCACATGATTTCAAAGGGTAATTCCCAATTAGGAGCAACAAGAATGGGAGCTTCGGTAAGTTTCCTTTTGAGAGTTTCGAAAGCTTTAACACAATCCTCATTGAAATTAAAAAAAGCATCCTTCTCGAGAAGGTGTGTCATAGGTCGAGAGATTTTCGAAAAGTCTTTGATGAAACGACGATAAAAGCCCGCGTGGCCTAGGAAACTCCTAACTCCCTTAACGGTTTTGGGATGAGGTAACTTGGCGATGACGTCTACCTTAGCTTTATCGACCTCAATCCCCGCTTTCGAGACCTTATGTCCTAAGACGATTCTTTGTTTACACATAAAATGACATTTTTCCCAATTAAGCACAAGATTGGTTTCTTCACAACGTTTTAACATTTGCTCGAGATTAGATAAACATGACGTAAACGAATTGCCAAACACCAAAAAGTCATCCATAAACACTTCCATCGACTTCTCGATCATATCGTGAAAAATAGCCATCATACACCGTTGAAACGTACCCGGTGCATTACAAAGTCCGAAAGGAATCCTACGATAAGCAAACGTTCCATAAGGACACGTGAACGTAGTCTTCTCTTGATCACGAGGGTCGATAGGGATTTGAAAGTAACCGGAAAAACCATCTAAAAAGCAATAGAATTCATTTCCCGCGAGTCGCTCCAACATTTGATCTATGAAGGGCAAAGGAAAGTGGTCTTTACGAGTGGCGTCATTTAACTTTCGGTAGTCAATACACACCCTCCAACCGGTCACAACACGAGTGGGAATTAACTCGTTGTTTTCATTGGGCACAACGGTCATTCCTCCCTTTTTAGGGACACAATGGATTGGGCTCACCCATGGGCTATCGGAGATAGGATAAATCATTCCTGCGTCAAGGAGTTTTAAAACTTCCTTTTTTATGACATCGTGAATTTTGGGGTTTACCCTTCTTTGACTTTGAATTGCGGGTTGTAGTCCTCCTCCATTAAAATCTTGTGAGTACAAAATTTTGGGTCAATACCCTTAATGTCGGAAATTTTCCACGCAATTGCCCCTTTATGAGCTTTAAGAACTTTCAAGAGCGCGGTTTTTTCATCATTAGCAAGACCTTTTACACTAATAACCGGCAACTTGTCATCACCTTCCAAGAACGCGTATTCAAGGGGAGATGGAAGATCTTTCAATTCAAGGATAGGTGGTTCCTCGATTGAAGATTTTTGCTCAACACTCATAACTTCCATCGGCGAAAGAAATGGTGGAATAGAAGTACCATCGCTAATAATCACCTCATCTTCATTGTCGATTTCATTTGAAGTAAAATCGCCTCCTTGGAATGGAGTGAGATTTGGTGTAGAATTAGCAAGAATCGGATCTAAAATAGTGGGATAGCCACTTGACGAATGATGAGACTGCTTTTATACATAGTCTCATCGTCCAAAAAGGGCTTAAAATGCATTAAATATCATCTAAATACCCATACATATGCTTGTGTTTGTTGCTTGTGTATTTTAGGTATGGATATTGAGAAAATGATAAAAGATCACAAGAATCATACAAAAACGAACACGAGAAACGAAGCCGCACAATGAACCAAGCCCTAATGAAGAATTTTCCCAAGAAAACCCTTAAAGATTTGAAGAAGTATGAAGAAGGGTCCTCCAATATGGAAGAATTGACATTTTATACCCTTGTATCCTCATAATTACAAGTTTGGTCCCAAAAGTTTGTCAATATTGCAAAAAGGACCCTCCACTTTGAAGAATTGGCAATTTTAGCCCCTCAACAAAGCTAAAATATCAATATTTATCCTCCTCAAAGTCAAAAACATCATGAAGAACTCCAAGTTAAAAGAATGGCAAAATTGGTCCTTTGAAAATATCAAAATTACCAAAAGGACCCTTGACTTTGAAGATTTGGCAAAAATGGTCCTTCATCAAACATGAATTGGCAATTTCAGTCCTCCAAAATGTCAATCATACAAGTTTAGACCATTATCCTTGAAGAAAATACCAAATCAGTCCTTCAAAAATCACAAATTGGCAAGAAATACCCCTGAAATCATTTTAGAAAACTTTTTGGGGCAAAAGTGTGAAAAATGAAAAGTTGTTACAAGGAGAATTGGTGTTGACAGCTTTTTAAAGTGAAATTACAAAGGGAAAAGAAGTGAGGGACTAAAGCTGGCCAGACATGGAAGATACCTAGACCAACCAGAACCTCCCACGTGTCCCACTCACCCCTCTCCTCCAATCACAGCCCACCAAAGCTCCACCTCACACATCCACTCAGCATTTATTTAACTAATTCAATCTGATTAGTTAAATAACGCGCTAAACACTTTTTTAAACACAAAAGAAGATCAAACCGTCTGTTCTTAGTGTTCTTGGCAAATTTGGGTTTTTCCAAATCACTTGCAATTACACCTTAATTCATTCCAGATATGTGATTAAGGTGAGAATAAACCCCACCCCACCTTAAAACCTTGGCCACGTCACCATACCAGCTCACATGATAAACCCTTCTACACCACCTTTGGGGAAAATGCCAAAAGGATCCAGAGAATCAACAACTCAGATTCCTGCTTACTCCTTAAGCTTGATATACACCATTGGATGCATTTTCACACTTGCCACCTCCACAAAACGCCAATTCAAAGTCACATGAAGCCAAGATTTTCAAAATTCAGCAAGGGTATTTTGGGACTTCTACAAGTTAGGATTTTTAGTCTTTAGCTTATGCAGACCATGTACACCCTCTATATAAAGGGTATAGGGTCTCTCATTTACGTTTGCTTTTGGTTTTTCCTTGTTCAACAACTTGTAAATCCCCTTTTCTGATTAATGAAAGTGTGTTAAGTTTGTTGAAGAAAGACCAAGTGCCACTTAATTTTAAGCTTGTTTATGTTATTTGTTAACTGAAATTGAATCTCAAAACCTGTTTTTAAGGAGGGTGCAAAAGTTTGCATTTTTCCTTCAAGCTTGATATTTTGCTAAGTTCTTGTTCAAACCTTGGAATTCTTGGGCTATAGGGCTGATCATAGCATCCTGATATTGTGTTATCAAGGTGTGGTGAGGCTTATAACTTGGGGATAATCAAGTGTGGGGTAACAAGGTTGCATCAATCAAGTGTGGGGTAACAAGGTTGCATCAATCAAGGCTTTTTACTTTTCTGATTTTGATATTTGTGCTTCTAACCTTGTTGAATCTTAGCAGGGTTGCTGTTGGAAGCGTGTGCTTGTTCTTGCTAGCACATAAGCTCTAACATTCGTGGGTGTGGATGTACATCCATGAGGTTTGTCTTGAAACCTTGAAAATCTGATAAAATTTGGATTTTTTGTAGAATTGTGCTCTACTTGTGTTCTTGTTGTTTTCTTGGCTTAAATCTGCTTAATCTTGCATGTTAATGTTGTTGGTATGCTAGATTAATCATTTGGTAAACTGAATCACACTTATGCTTGTTTAATTTTTGGATTGAAAAGTTAATAGGGTGTTTGGGTCTACCTGTTTGAGTTCAAATCTTGTTATTGTGTGAAGGAAGTTTGTATTTGTGCTTTGTATCTGATATATGCTTGGATGAGAGTGTTTTGCTGCAAGTTTCTGAGTTTGAAACCTTGAATCACATAATCTGCTATAACTTGTTGAGTTTGACTGTTTTTGACCTAAGATTTTGGTGAAATCTAGTATTTGTGCATGCTTAGGGTTAAAAGTTGTTAAAACATCATTTATATAACATATGTGATAGATTTGAAGGTTTGAATCTGGCTTGTTGGTCTAATACATCAGCAAAGTGAAAACTGCATGTGTTAGTGTTCATCAGTAACTTAATCTTACTTGAATCTTGCTTAAAACTTTGAATCATTGCATGAAACCTGTTTAGACTTGTTCATTTGAGTTTATAATAGCTTGTGTATGCATTTGGTTGAGTTTGGCTGGCTGAATATTGCTAAAAGTGCTTTTTGAACCTAAACTGCTTATTGTTCTAAGTCTGTGACAGATCTGGTGCTTAATTGAATTAACTGTACAAATTGGCTGTTTCTTGTTGTGATTTATTGATTGTTATTGACTCCTTATGATCCAAAGATCATTTGGGTGCCTTTGTGAAATCTGAATCTCCAAAAAAGTCACTAAAGACAAAAAGTCAAACGAGTCAAGCAGTGGGAAAAGTTCCCACTGCTCAACACCAAAAACTAGCCCCTGCTAGTGTTAATTTGTATTCAGCTTATCAATAAGCTATTTTAGCTTATCCAGACCTGCAAAAACTTATTTATTGTGATAGATTTTCATTATTTGACCCTTTTGATTACACTAGAGCTTATTGGACTTTGACTTTGACTTTTTGCTAGAAAACCAACTTAATTGACTTTTTCATAAGTGCTTATTTGCTTTTTCTAGCTTATTGAGTCAGCTTATTTGAAAACTTTCTGTTGAAATAGCTTAATTAAGTCATTTAAAAGCTTTAGAAACTTGAATCAGCTTTTGGGGTGACCTAGAACTCAAAAACGACTATTTTGTCGTTTTCTGTAGATTGCTTATTGCATTTTCAGGCTTATTCCTTGGGCTTATTTCAAATTTCTTTTTACAGAAGTCTTATTTAGGACAAAAGAAGTTTGTGTGTCTAATTTGAGCTTATGGCATTAGCTTATAGCTTAATGGGCCAAAAAGCCCATTAAGAATAAGCTGTTTGGTATAAGCTTGCTTATTTCACATTTACAGCTTTTGGCCCTTTGGAAAAAGTTGTTTAAAATCAAATTTTGAGTCAAGTAGTGCTTTTTGGGCTTATTTGTGCCACTTTTTCATTTTGGGCTCAAATTTGGCCCATTAAGGATCTGTTTTGGGTTTAGCCCATTTTCTAGGCCCATTAAGGGCATTTAGGTAATTTCAAGTTCATTTCTGTGTTATTTAGGTTAAATTAATCTAGTTTGCAACTTTTTAGAATTTTTTAGGATCTTTGGATTTTTATTAATATTTTATTATTATTTTATTATTAAAAATTAAAAGTCTGATTTTCCAAGTTTTTATATTTTTTCTAGGTCCTAGACACTTAATTAGGAATTTTTCAACTTTCCGAATATTTTTAGAGTCTTTTAATTATTCTCTAGAATTATTTTAAGTTTTATTAGCTTTTAATAGTTTTTAATTGTTTAAAAATAGTTTTTAGTGGTTTAAAATTTTTGAAAAATACCTTTTAGCTTAATTAGGTTATTTTAAAGGTTTACAAACTTTAAGATCTTGATTTGGACTTTATATTAGTTAATATTGATTTTTAGGGCTTTAATTAGCATTAAAAAGTTAATATTTAATTAATTAAAAGGTTTTTGCAAGTTTGGGTTTTTTGTAAACCCTTAGAATATTTTAGTAGATTTTTGTAATTTTTAGAGTAAAATTTTAATTTTGGTACTTTTTACGGTCTTACGTGTACGCCTTTGTCGTCTTAGTGTAATCCGTCATCATAACCGTCATTCTCTTCTTGTCCCCTTTCTATTTTTCTTTATCACAAATATAATCACATCACTAATCAATTCATTACATACACCAAGCCTCCTGGAGAACAAACTCATTTTAGGGTCATTTGTACACGGTTTTCCTTAATCGTCGTGCTTACCCTATTTTACCCTTGTTTTCCTAAACAAGTGGTATTTTTACAACTATCAACGAACTATCGGAAAAACCTAACACTTCTTGTGAAAACTCATCGCAAACCACATCAACTAAGTCAATGTGATTGATGGTAGCGATTGCATAAACATGAGAAGGTGTCGAGTTTTGAGTAGCGTTTATAACAAGTTCCTCTTCGTTGAATCTCAAAGTAATAGTTCTTGCATGAACGTCGATAAGCGATCTCGAGGTGTCTAAAAATGGACGACCTAAAATTAGAGGAACTTGAGGATCCGCGGGAATGTCAACTACTATAAAATCAACGGGATAGTAGAACTTCCCCACTTTCACGAAAACATCCTCGGCTACTCCACATGCTAAAATCGTAGAATGATCGGCCATCTCGATAGACATGTTCAAGGGAGTAAGAGCCGGAAGCGAAAGCGATTTCCAAATGGAAAATGGCATCAAATTAATGCTCGCACCAAGATCCGCCAAGGAAAGGCATTCTTTCATATCTTGTATATCACAAGGAATGAGAAACTTTTCGGGGTCACCAACTTTTTCCGGTATGCGGTTAAGATAAACCGAAGAACAATTAGCAAGCTTTGAAAGCTTTTCCTTATCATTCATCATACTTTTGAAAGTGGAAGCGAAACGAGGCATATATAACAACCTTGGTTTAAAAATGCGCGCATCATTGCACAAATTGCAGGCATTAATGTGTTGCATTTAAAATTTCGCATCAAGGTACCTAATGCAATGCCATCCCAGAATGCGTTCGCATTAAACCGCAATTTATCGCATTTGTGTAATGCTAGCAACGGCAGCAATTGTCGCAATCTAGTACTCAGGTCATTTTTATCAAATTTTAATCATTTAAAAGAGATCTACATATTTTAATGGCTTTTTAAAATAATACTTAGTTGAAAAACATCTAAAATAAACATAATAACAAAAATATAGTATCTTGAATTTTGCTAAGTATTTTTTATCAAGCTTTGATTTCGCTTTATTTGTTTTACAAGGGATTATACGCCTAATTTTAATATGCTAGTAACTTATTTTGTAACTTTATTGCATTTTGTTGGTACTTAAATAAATTTTGTACTTTTTTATACTAAACACATCGCGTCTAAATTGCGCTCGCAATCGCATCACGCATCACACAATGGGGTTTTTGACGTTTAGCGCAATGGATCGCAAAACTCATTTTTAAACTAAGATAACAACGCGTCGGCTAAACTTACATCAAAATGAACTTGTTGAAACATTTTTACAAAAAGCTCGATTTGTTGTTTGTTACGTTCTTGCAATTTCTCTTTGTTTCGTCTCGAAGGGTAAGGTAAGGGTGGTGTGGGTTGGACATTAGGCAACGACCTTGGAATCTCGGGTTCCATGATTGGTATTGGTTCAACCGTAGGTGTGGTTTGAGCGGTACTTCGTGGGCTTGTGATATGCTCCTTTTCGACCATCACCTCAGGCTCTTTCTCGATATCCTTCTCCGAAGAAGTACTTGGATGAGAGATTGGTTCTTTGAAAGCTTTACCACTACGTGTAGTAATAACCTTCATTTCTCCCTTTGGGTTTGCAATGGTATCATTAGGAAGACCACCCGAGGAAGAGGGTTTACACATGATTGCTTCAAACATTTTTGCCATTCGGTCTTCAAATTTTGATTGCCTAGCATCCGCTTTTAACAATTCTTGCTTAATCTCATGTTGTCCTTGTTCCATCTTTTGTTGATTTTGTTGAAGACGTTGAACGTTTCCTTCCATTTTATTAGCATGAGTTTTAAGTTCATTAGCAAGTTCGTTTTTAAGCTCGTTTTTCAACTCGGATCTTAAGCTAATCATCTAACGTTGCATATTATCAAACTTAGCATCATTTGCTTTAGCATAATCCAAAAATTATCCTTGAAGATTTTTAGTGTGAGCAATTTGAAAAGCTTGTGTAGTGTTTTGAAAATCACGGTTTTGGTTTTGATTTGCAACTTGTCCATTCCCACTTTGATAATTCCCCTTGTTATAGTTACGTGAATTGCCTTGATAACCACCATTTTGATTGTTGTTTTGATAGTTATTAGCATTTTGATTTCGTGGAGCTTGATTTGGGCGGGAACCTTGGCCGTTTTGGTTGTAAGTTCCCATTGCTACGTAAGCACTCGAAGTGTTACCACCGGCGGTAATGCACTCGGAAAGATCATGAGCTCCACCACAAGACAAACAACTCTTTTCAACCGCTTTAACCGATGCGGAATTCAAAGCATCTTGTGCTTTCCAATGAGTCATAAGATTTGAAAACCTATCGAAAAACCGATTTTCCTCATTAGCTTCATCATGTAAGGCATTCATGTTACGAGGCGATGACGAACCCATATTGGCAACACTAGGTGTGTTACGAGGGTTGTAAACCTTAGATCTATTATCGATAATCTTTAAAGCTTCATCGGTCGTTTTGCACAAAAAATTACCACCCGCGGCGGCATTCAAATAATCTCGTTCATGATCATTAAGCCCATTATAAAAAGTATCTATTTGATGGAATTCCGAAAAATCATGGTGTGGACATTCATGTAACATTTCCTTCAATGGTTCCCATGCCATTGAAAAACTTTCATTATTACGTTGTGTAAACCATGAAATCTCATTTTTCAAATGTGTTGTTTTAGATGGTGGAAAAAATTGGTTCACAAACTTAGAAACGAGATCACCCCATGTCAAAATCGAATTTGGCGGTTCTTTCTCGAGCCAAATTTTAGCGGGTGCATCTAACGAGTATGGAAACAACATCATCTTAATGGCGTCATGCAGAACATCCTTAAACTTGCTTGTTGCGGTGAGATGATTAAACTTCCTTATGTGATAATGCGGGTTGTCTTTTTCATGACCTCTAAACTTATTTTCTTGCAACATCGACATTAAACCCGTCTTAATCTCGAAATTCTCCGCAAGGATGGCGGGAATCACAATAGCTTCTCCAAAACCCTCGGTGGGTGCTTGAAGCAACTCCATCATAGTACGAGTAGCCATGGCGACTATTGGTTCTACAACGGTTTCAACAATTGGAGTTTGTTCTTCAATCAAAGGCTCTTGATTTCCTTGACTTTGAAGACGTTTACGAGCTCGTTTTGCTTGATTACGAGTTTGCATAAACTTGACGAAGAATGGGAGGTGAGCAAAGAAGATTCTTTTTGGGTGTTTTGTGGATTTTAAAATTTTTTGTGTTTTTTATTGTTTTTAATTTATTTATTTTTTTGGATTTTGTGTATCTTTGTAGACAACAATCTACCAAATCTCTCCTCGAATCCAACTCTTGATTAAAGAAGCCTCAAAAGAATGAAAACGATCACGTGGAGTGAACGCCTTCGAATGACTTTAGAACTTTGGTGAAAACCAAATTGTTCAAGAGGGTTTAATCACAAAGAAAACCAAGCAAATATATATGATACATAATAATACTTTGGGCAGCAAAACCCTCAATTAGCCTTCAATCTCAAAATAATCACAAGCAAGGGGGAAACGAGGTGGCGCGAAGCACTTAAGAGCCTTTTTCCTTAGGGTATATTTTATAATACCCGCCTTATACCCACCTTATAGTTTGTATTTTTCAAAATCGAGCTTCACGAAAGTATTTATCTATTTTTGCCTTTTTCTTTTTGTTTGAGATTCGAATACAATAATTAGGAGATCAAATCTCAATTAAGGTTGTGTTTGCACACTTTTGGAGATATTTTGTATTTGTTGTGATACTTAATACAATATAGTAATAATAATTTCACAAGAAAAACGAAAAACCGATAATACGTATTAGTAGAGCTCTACTAATACAAATAATATTTATGGTTAATATTAAAAACAAAAAGACAAATTAATCACGACACACCTCCCCGGCAGCGACGCCAAAATGATTGTGGTAAAATACGACCTTTTAGGAAAAAGGCGTAAAAGCGGTAAGTATTAAGTGATGATTTAGGAAATCAACCACTAATGACCCAATTAAGTTCGTTTCCCAAGGAGGTATATATATGTGAATAATTCTTTATTGGTTTGAGATTAATAT
Organism: Glebionis coronaria; assembly: GCA_025667525.1. Lineage (NCBI taxonomy): Eukaryota > Viridiplantae > Streptophyta > Magnoliopsida > Asterales > Asteraceae > Glebionis > Glebionis coronaria. Next base: position 547,973,357 of record CM046881.1, on the reverse strand, counting down.
TTGAACGAAGGGGATGAGAAAATAGAATGACGAAGACGTGAAAATTATTACTACGACGACTAAAATTAAAATCGTAAAAAGAGATAAAATAAAAATAAATTCTAAAAATTCCCAAAAAGTTACCAAAAATTCTGTTAAATAAACTAAGTGATTACAAATGATCAAAACTTTTTCAAACCTTTTAATTAATTAAATATTAATTTTTAAATGCAAATTAAAGCCCTAAAAATCAAAATAATTATTAAAAAACCTAAATAAAGATTTTTCACTTTGTAAACCTCTAAAATGACCAAATAAGACTAAAAACTATTTTTATGAATTTTTAAACTAATTAAAACTATTTAAAATGATTAAAAACTATTAAAAACTTAAAATAATTCTAGAAATTAGGAAAAGAATGATAAAATTAATCTAAGAGTTACAAAAATCCTATTTTAATGTATTAAACCTAAGAAAAAATATAAAAAGTGTAAAAATGTGAAATTTGAAATTTAATAATAAAATAATATTAAAAATCCAAAAATTATAAAAAAATCCTAAAAAATTGAAAACTAGTTTATTTTAACCTAAATAATCAGAAAATGAAAGTGAAATTACCAAATTACCCCTAATGGGCCCCCAAATGGGCTAAAAACCAAAACAGTCAACCTTAATGGGCCAAAAAAGTCAAACTAGGCCCAAATGACCTGAAAAAGCCCTATCTGACTCAAAATTTAATTCTAAACACAAAAGTCTAAAGGCCCAAAAGCTGGTTTTGAGCTTATCATAGCTTAAAAGGTCAACAACTTATTCTTATTGGGCCACTAAGCCCATTAAGCAATAAGCCAACGCCATAAGATCTAATTAAACACACAACCTTCTTTTGAGATGCCTAAGAGATCTGTGAAATTTTTTTTGAAAAAGCACACTCAATAAGCCAGAAATAAGCAAAGTAGAATTCCACAAAACGACAAAATAGTCGGGTTAGAGTTCTAGGCAGTTTCAGAAGCTCTGGTTTGTTGCAAAAGCTCACAAATTGCTTAACTAAGACTAATCAACAAAGAAAACCCCAATAATCCAAGTACAATAAGTTGTGTGAACCAATAAGCACTCTTTTAAAATAAGAAAAGTTGATTTCCTAGTGAAAAGCTCTTATTAAGTTCTGATTTCTTCCAGTAAAGCTTATGAGGTGAGATAAATGATGAAAAGTTCAAAAACAATGTTGTGGCACGTTTAAATAAGTTGAAATAGCTTATTGATAAGCTGACCCATATTTAATACTATCAGTGGAAGCAAGCAGTGGGAAAGGAGTTCCCACTGCTGATGATACAGATTTGTTATAAGCTTGATTTCAAGCCCTTTTGATGGTTTTTATTGGAACAAAAGGCACCCCAATAAGCTTTGGCTTATTGGGAGTCAATATCAGCAATAAAAACTGTTTATCCCTAACTTAGATTGATTAGCTTTGTGTATACGAGATTAGATCAAGTAATACACGTAGAGAAACCTTTGTATATGCTTTATAAATCTAAGTGTTATGCGGAATTTAACACTTCAACAAGAACACACAAGATGTAAACAAACTTTCACTTTGATTATGAATGTCAAACTTGCTTACAATGAAAGATGTTTACGAACGAAAACTTATATGAAAACTTATTTTTAAACATTAACCTAAAGGCCTTCTTTTATAGACATAAGAAGCCTTGTACAATAATCTACGTATCAACTATTCTAGGTAAAGATAAATATAGAAAATACATTATTGTTCTTATCCTTACTAGAAGTATTCTAGAATATAATACACGCGTAGAATATATCTTCCATCAGTGCTTTTCTTCAATGTGTCAACGCTTGACTTTAACTTGTCAACGCTTGAGCTGTCAGCGCTTGTTTTGTTCTTGTCAACGCTTGATTTGTTCTTGTCAGCGCTCAAGTGATCTGGCCTTAATTTATTCCCAACAATCCTCCCCTAAACTTGATATCCACTCTTATGATCAAGTTTCTGAATAAGCATTAAGGACTAGAAGGAATCTTACAAACCTTCTCATATTGGTTATGAATAAATCTGATCAAATCTTTTGCCACGTCACTTGAATAATCTATTTCCAGCTGAGTGTCCTTCATCTTTTCCAAAATAGCCTTGGATATGAAATACTGAGCATCCACAAGTAAATACTCAGCAAACTTTGTAGAGCTCAAATGGTATACACCAGCAGCTGAATATAACCTCCATTGAAGACCACTGAGGTCATCTTCAAGATCCTTCCATATTGCAGGATCCTCATCATTTGGTCCACACATTCTTTTGAATGTGGTCCAAAGTTTTATTCCATTGGCTGATGTTGGTGCTTCAGCCTCATACTTGGTCTCCAGCAACCTCTAAAGGTCCACCAAGTCTTCTCTATCACAACTTGTAAACAAAGATATGAGAGTGGTAAAAGTGTGTACCTCCTTGCCAAATCTGCCAATCTTCCAGAATCCACATTCATCTTCTTCATAGCTTACAATTGGATTCCTGGAATCTAATGGTAACACTTGCACCATATCTGAAGCTTCTAATGGGGAGAGCTTGAGGCTCTTTCTTATAACTGCTTCACTTGGATATAGTGGATCCATATCTTTTGGAAACTCAAATGAAATTCCCTTCTTCACTGGCCTAGGAATCATCATAGCTTTCTTGATTTCCATTTCTTCTGCAAGTTGCTCCTTTCTTTCATCTGAAAGAAGCCTGAAAGTGTTTGCTTCTTGCACTCTCACCCAAATGGGATAAGCCCTGTTTTCCAACTCATCAAATGTCAAAGCCTTCAACTTCTGATGTGTCCATCCAACTCCATGACATCTGAGCAACATAAAGTAGAGCTCCCTTCTATCCCTCTTTAACTCTGAGAGAATATTGCTTGCCTTGTGTTTCAAAATTACCTTACAATCCTTCTGAACTCTAAGAAGAAGCTCCAAACCCCATATTTGATCTGAAATGGTCAAGTCTGGATTATCCATGCATCTTTCTTCCCAAGCATTGTACATTTGAACCACCCCTGGCATGTCAAAGTCAACCTGCAATTTCAATTCTCTCAGCTTCTCTTTGGCCAACTCATCTCCATACTCAAGCCTTTCAGGTTCTATAATCATTACACTTGAGTCTGAGCTAGCTCCATCACTTTCTTCTCCTGAAGTCACAACAAATGGTGACTTTTCCTTTTTATCTTGTTCCATGATTTGTGCAGCTAACCTTCTATCAAACTCAACTTGAGCTGCATCCTTTGGAACACTCTCTTCTACCAAAATACCCTTACCCTTATCTGATGGTGCAATGGTTGGTAAGGTAGATGGTAATACCTGAGTAGAAACCTCCTTGATGATAGATGATGACTGGGATACATCACCTTCATGTGCAGGTCTGTCAACGCCCAAATTTATCCTATCAGCGCCCAAAATACTTCTATCAGCGTCTAAATTTGCCTTGTCAACGCTCAAATATTTTCTCTCAGCGCCTTGTGTAACCTCTCTCAACATAGCTGTAAATGATAAGTTTAAATTGGTGGGAGAGACTAAGGACGTATCAAAACCTGGTTGTTTCTTCAAAGATGTAAGGCCTTCAGCAACATCTATTGATTGACCATCTTGGCTGCCCTTATCACTCAGATTTATTTGATCTTCCTCCCCTTTGGAAGATTCCTCCATACCCCTCCTAGCATGATCACCTTCTAAAACAACAATCCTCTCCCTCAATTGCTTGAGTTCAAGGCCTTGTGAGCTGACAATTTGTACTAAGTCTGCATTTTGCTTTTGCAAGCTCATGCAGACTGCCGTCAATTCCAAAAGAGTCATTGGTTCCAGTCTGCCCTCTTCTGAAATGGGGATTTGACCTCCCAAGTCAGATTCATTGGGCATGGATGAGGACTTAATGATGGTGGGACTGCCTTGTCCAGCTTCTAAGCCAGAACCAATAGTCCCAGCCTCATCCAGGTCACCAGCCACACTTGTGGTGGTGGTTCTCTCTGCTACATGGTTAGGACCACCAGAGGAGAACACTCCAGTAGTCCTTTGGCGTTTTATCAACCTATATTCAGGGGGTGTGGAAGATGGTGTGGAAGAATGAGTAGATGTGGGTTGGTTAAGGGTGTTTGGGATTGTGAAGTTTGTGTGTCAGCGTTGGAAATAGGCACATCAACGCCAACATTTGATGTGTCAGCGTCAAAGGGTTCTTGATCAATTTGCATTTGTTCAGGTGAGGGTAAAGGTTCAGGAATTGGTTCAAGTTGTGGTTGAGGGTCAATTTGAGGTTGGGGGTCTGGTTGGGGTTGTGTTGCTGCAATAACAGCAAGCATGGCTTGGGTTAAAGGTAAGTCTCTATGGGGTGGTGAATCCATCTTCATAAAAATAGCTTTCTTTTGCTCAGGGATCTTATAAAAATCATTGTGATCCCTTGAGCAATAACCTTGATCATCAAAAACCATTTGCAGAAAACGGGGATAAGCTAAAGTCATTTTTGTCCCCTTGTTTTTACACATCCCCTCAAAAATCATTTTAGAATAGTTATATTTTTGCCCTGTTGCAATGCACACAATAGCACTTGCAATGGATCTATTGATCTCATTGTGTGCAGTACATTTGGGACTCAAACATTGAAGGAGGACGTGTATGAGGTACTTCCAGGCTGGGGGAAATTCCTGCTTATGATACTTATTAAGAGTACCTTCATCAGGAAAAGGATATCCCAAAGCCCTAAGCCCTTGTTCTATTTCATTTATGGGAAGGGTGGCTATACCATCAGCATCATCAAGATGCAAGGCTTGGCGTATCAAAGCCTCAGTAACCACCCAAGATCTCCCATGAACAATAGAAGTCAATGTGGTCACTCCATTAACTGTTGAGGAACTAACAGTGTTCCAAAACTACTTAATGTGTGTGACTGGAATGAGTGGTGCATGAGAAAGAGCATACCTTAATGGGGATGCATTCAAATACGCCACCATTTGTGTGTATTGGGGAAACAGAGCATCATCAGCTTCAAGATAAGCAATCATGTTGTGTTGTGATCTGAACCCCAATGCCAATTCTGCTGAGTTAAACTTTGGTGCCATTGATGAAAGCTGTTAATTTTAAGTGTAGAAGATGAAGTTGATAAGAGAAAATTGTTAGACAAGAATTATAGATACCCTGTTTAAAATAGGAGCCAAATTTATAGGAGAGAAAGAATGCATGTGATTGGCCCAAAAAGAGGCAAAGATTTTCAAAAATCAATCATGAAAATATTGAAAAAGTTATAAGTTATCTCATGCATTAAATGAAAGTAACAACTCCTAAAATTACGGCTTGAAAATATGTCAAAAAGTAACAACTAGGTAGGTCCCATTGAGTGTCAACGGTCAAAAATAACCTATCAACGCCCAACGGCTATAATCTTGTCAACGTTCGCCTAAAGCCATGTCAGCGTCCAATTTGGTCACAACAACGCTTGGAAAATTCTTGTCAGCGTCCAAAAATAAAAATATTTTAAAAAGTGAAAAATGACCTTAACAAGTAATTTATCCTAGAGAAGGTAACCAAAAGCTGATAATTATCATAGGGCGGCAAGCACTGTCCAGTTATGCACACTTGCATAGGCAAGATAGACATAACAGTCCTCTAGTGAGCCTTGCTAACCAAAACTCTTAACAACCAAGTTACCTTATAAAATCCTTGTTACTCCCAGGTAAATCCCATATCAAAATCATTCCCAAGTCTCCCAACAGACCACAACCAATTCTAGGCCAAAAATGTCTTCACAGCATGCAAAGTTGATATACTATGCATGCTACAGTGCCTCATGATTTAGTAAAACTAACTCATACTCACTTGTGGACACAATCTAGAATTGTGATAAGAGTATCATATGGATACCCAAAAATCCTAAAGGTTCCTAAAACCTCCCCTTAAACTATGATACAAAAAGTTTGCTAAAATCATGTATGAACATAAAAATTTATGTCAAGATAGGAATGAAACATTCCAACCATCATCCATAAATAAAAACTCGTCCAAATGCTTCTCCATTGATCCATAAGCAACTCTGTATCCAATGGTATACTGCTAACACCATCTGCACATTTAGATTGAAAACCACAAAACTAACATTGTTGCTGACAACGCCCCGATAACACATGACAGCGTTGAGGGAAGCTTTGTCAGCATTAGACAATTATATTGCTGACAACGTTGCAAAAACACTTATCAGTGTTCAAGCAACCCTTGTCAGTGTTAGAAAAATATAGTGGAAAATCTAAATCATCAATAAGACCAATAATAATTATGCATCATCCTGTACATACTTTTACAAAAAGAATCCAAAACACATATTATGTGAGATTAACCATTCCAATACTTGTTACCAAGTATTGAAATCTCCCAGCATCAAAAGGTTTAGTTAATAAATCTGACACATTTTCCTCAGTGTCAACCCTATCTGGTTGTATTAAACCTTTCTCAAAGCAATCTCTTATAAAATGGTGTCTAATTTCTATGTGTTTAGTTTTAGAATGATATACAGGATTCTTAATGATGCACAAAGTACTATTATTGTCAACAAATATCTTAGTATGCATGAAATTATACCCATAGTCCAACAGCTGGTTCTGAATCCACAACACTTGACCACAACATACAGCTGCAGCCACATACTCTGCTTCAGTTGTAGAATTAGCCACCACTGTTTGTTTCTTGCATTGCCAAGATATTAACCTGCTCCCAAGAAACTGACATCCACCAGTTGTGGATTTCCTATCAAACTTATCACCTCCATAATCACTATCTGAATATGCAATCAGCTCCAATGGTGAATCCTTTGGGTACCACAAACCAAGACTAGGATAGCATCTTAGGTACCTAAAGATCTTCTTCACAGCATAAAGGTGACATTCTTTGGGAGTCACTTGATGGCGTGCACAAGCACACACAGCAAACATGATATCAGGTCTGGAGGCAGTAAGATACATCAAGGATCCTATCATGGATCTATAGTGCCTGACATCAACATCTTTCCCATCTCCAATATTTCCCCAAGGGTGTTCTCTATCCATAGGAGTAGTAGCCCTCTTTTCATGTGGAGAAAAACCAAACTTCTTCAAGATCTCAGCAACATATTTGTCCTGGGAGATGAAGATACCATCCTCTTTCTGCTGAACTTGTAAACCTAGAAAGAAGTTCATCTCCCCCATAGCACTCATCTTGAATTTGTCTGTCATAAGCTTGGAGAAATCCTCACTCATCGTTGGATCAGTAGACCCAAAAATGATATCATCAACATAGACCTACACAAGCAATACATCCTTGCCTTTCTTCTTTGTAAATAGTGTCTGATCTATGGTGCCCCTCTTGAATCCATTGTCCACCAAATAGGTAGACAAAGTACCATACCATGCTCTAGGGGCTTGATGAAGGCCATACATAGCCTTTTTGACTCTATACACTTTATCTGGATGTTCTGGATCCTCAAAACCAGGAGGTTGCATTACATAAACTTCCTCAACAATGGTGTCATACAGAAAGGCACTCTTGACATCCATTTGATAGACTGTGAAGCCCATGCAGGATGCATAGGCTAGAAAAATCCTAATAGCTTCAATCCTTGCAACTGGTGCAAAGACCTCCTCATAGTCTATCCCCTCCTCTTATGTATAACCTTGAGCCACTAATCTTGCCTTGTTTCTGACCACAATGCCTCTTTCATCTCTTTTGTTCCTTAGAACCCATCTTGTTCCTATAGGTCTGACATATCTAGGACAATCAACCAGCTCCCAAACATCCTGAATAGCAAATTGGTGAAGCTCATCCTGCATTGCTTCCACCCAACTTGGTTCTTTGAGAGCATCAAATATTTTCTTGGGTTCTTCTTGTGACAGAAAACATGCAAACAAACATGCTTGCACAAGAGGGGTATCAACCTTCTTGTGTATATTGGCAATAAACCCACCAAGACCTTGATGAGATCTTCTAGTCTGAACTAGAGTCATAATATCACCAATGATCTAGGAAGGGGGGTGATTCTTCATAGTGGAAGTGAGAAATCCTCCTTCAAAAAGTCTGGTATCCTCAACCTCATGCTCCAAATTGCCAATATCTTCTTCATCAGACTCTCTTTGATCAATGGGAACTTCTTCAATAATATTGGAAGGTCCACCTTGTTCAAAATTGGAAGAGAAAGGATGCCCATAAGTGTTGTCAACGTCTGAATCTTGGTTGTCAGCGTCTGGGCTAACAGCGCTTGAAATGTTGTTGTCAACGTCTGAGCCATCAACGTCTGAATTGGTCTTGTCAGCGCTAGATTTGCCTTTGTCAGCGCCTGAATAACCATGCATGTTTGTATCTGGTGGTATTTGGAAACCACCATTATCTTGTCCAGCAGCAGCAGCAGCAGCAAAAGCATCTGTCCAAATGGGAATTGTGACATATTCTAATGTAGGAGATGCCTTTTCTACTTGTGATCCAACCTTCTCATGAACCTGTGTACCTGAAACATTAACAACCTGTTCCTCCACAACATTTGAAGTTACCTTCACAATGTCTGGATTAGTGACAGGCATATAATTTAAAGTTCTAGATAAGGGTTCCAAATCAAACAACCAATTAGGACCACTTTCAGGATCACTAGGTTTATTCTCTAAGAACCTAACATGTACTCTCTCAACAATACGTTTGTCCTCTTTAAGATAAACCCTATAACCCTTGCTCTGCACTGAATACCCCATGAAGTAACCCTCATCACCTTTTGCACTAAATTTTCCTAAGGCATCACTAGTATCCAAAACTACTACATGACAACCAAAAGGTCTGAGAAAACCAATATTAGGTTTTCTTCCCCAAAGTAACTCATAAGGTGTTTTGTTCTGAATTTTGTTAACCAATGCTCTATTTTGCACATAGCATGCTGTATTAACAGCCTCAGCCCAAAAGGCTATTGGAAAGTGAGCCTCAGCCAACATTGTTCTGGCTGCTTCAATTAGGGTTCTATTTTTCCTCTCAGCAACCCTATTTTGTTGTGGGGTTCTAGCAATACTAAATTGCCTAGTAATTCCTTTCCGGGCACAGAAATCATCTAGCTTCTTGTTCCTAAATTCTCCACCATTATCACTCCTAAGCATTTTAACCTCATTGCCAGACCTTTTCTCAATCTGAGTGATAAAATCAATAAGAACATCAGCTGTGTCACTCTTCATAGCTAGAAAGAATGTCCAAGTAAATCTAGACAAGTCATCTGTGACAACAAAGCAATACGACTTACCATTCAAACTTTCTATATTTGTTGGACCAAAGAGGTCCATGTGAAGCATATGAAGAGGTCTGGAACTAGTATGCACCTGTTTGGACTTGAATGAGACCTTATGCTGCTTGCCTTTAAGACATGTAACACAAGAGTGGTCATTGTGGAAGGCCTTCTCAGGCAAACCATCAACTAAACCAAGCCTCACAAGTCTATTTATATTTTTAAAATTTATGTGCCCTAGTCTCCTGTGCCACAAATTACTCTCATCTACTGAGGCCTTAGCATAAACAAGACATATTGGTATTCATTTTAATCCCATTTAAATTCACATTATATATGTCCTTATGCCTAGGTGTTCTATACTCAATATATTTCTCATCAGGGATCTTAAAATCCTTGCTTAACACCAAACACTCAGTATCAGTAAAAAGAACTTTATTTTTGTTATCACATACTTGTGATACACTGAACAGATTATAATCAAGTTCTTTTACCAGGAAGACGTTCTCAAAACGCAGATTATTGGTGAGAAGGGTTCCTTTGCCTGTAATGGTGCCATAACCACCTCCAAAGTATACCTTATCACCATCTTTAATAGGGGTGAAATTCGTCAGATAGTCTTCCTTCCCTGTCATGTGCCTTGAGCATCCACTATCCCAATATCCATAATCATTGATCTGTCTTTGAATGCCCTGCACATAAAGAAAACAAATTAGTTTTCTTTGGGAACCCAAGTCTCAAAAGACTTGGATTCATCTGGTTGTTCAATAAGAACAGACTTAGTTCTCACAACAACCCCATTCTCATCCTTTTTAGGATGAAATACCCAGTTAACCCCAATAGGTTTTGTAATGACCTTTGAAATGTAATTAAATCTATTGCAAGTCATTGAAATCCCATTATTATTAGGGTTTTGATCTTTCTTGGGTCTCCATGTTAAGCTTGAAGAAGCTTTAGACCCCTTACCTTGTGGCTGCAAATATTTAGGTCTGGTCACGTTTCTGTCAGCGTTAGAATTTGTCCTGTCAACGCTGAAATTACCCTTGTCAGCGTTGAACCTAGGGTTTGCTACAAAAACCCATTGCCTATTTGACCAGGTGTTTGTCTTTTGAAATGGTCTTTGTCCATGAGTGTTAGACCTTCTAGAAAAGAATGGGGCAGGTCTAATCACTTGTGGAGTTTGCTGCACACAAGGTTTGGGTCTGACAACGTTTGACTTTCTAACAACGTTGACTTTCTTCCTGTCAGCGCTGAAATTGTTCCTGTCAGCGCTGGCTTTGGGAGCGTTGACACACTTGTATGCCAAATGTGAAAAGCTACCACAAGTGTAACAGCTTTCTTAGACACAACCTTAGGTCTAGTAGAGAAGAAACCTGTTCCATGATTGCTAACTTGGCTCTTAGGTGACCTATTATTCCTATACATCTCTGCATATTTAATGGTAGGTCTTCTAATAGTGTTTGAGCCTAGGTCAACAGCTTTACCAGTGATTGGGTGAGTAACCTTAATGGGTGGTGATTCATTGGGACTTTCACATAGCAAACCTCCCTTAACGAATAAAGTAGGGTTAGCTTTCTTCCACTCATTTAGGTCAGTCAATTTTTGTTGATACTCTTCCACTGGAGTGACAACTCTTGGTGGAGGAATGAATTCCTCTTCTTGGCATTCTGGTATACCAGTCCAAGACAAATCCTTTCTAAGGACACCATAAAAGTCACCAGCTGGTGGTGGAACCAAAGAGTAATCATTCATCCCAATCCCAGTCATGTCCTTAGGATCCCTTTGTTTAGCTACATAGTCTCCTAGGGTTTGGGTGGCTCTATCAAATCTTTGAATTTTGAGGTCAACATTATCTTTATTCTTAATGGCCTCATCTAACTTAGCTTGTAATTCACTATTAACCTTTTTTATGATGTTTCTAACATCCATACTACCCTCTAACTCATATTTTAAGATATTGATCTTATCTTTTAAGTCAAATTCCATTTTCTTATATTCAGAAACTGTTTTCTCAGTTTCAGTAAGAGCTAGTTGGTAATTAGACAATTTACACCTTTCAGTACTCATATCATCTTTTAGTTTTAACACCTCTTTGTTAAGTCTTTCAGTGTTTAACCTACAACCTTTGCTACAAAAAGCATCATCATATACCTCATTATCAGATGAAGAGGAGGAGTGTGCCATGAGAGCATATTCAACATGCTCTTCTTCTTCAATATCAGCAACCAAAGCTTTATCCTCTTCAACATCTTTAACCAGATAGCTCCAATCCCATCCTGTACCATCAATTCCTTGAACTGCAACCATAGCTTTGGAATGCTGAGCTTTAACAACCTGACTTGAGGGTTTACCAGCATCAGATCTTCTAGGAGATCTGCATTCCCTCATGAAGTGCCCCATACGATGACAGTTATAGCATTCAACTTTGGATTTGTCAAATCCAGCTGTGTCTTTAGCATTGAAGGTCATCTTCTTTTTAAACCTTCTGTTCCACCTATTTGCTCTTATACTAGCAAGAGCCATGTTCCACTTGATGTCCATCTCTTCCAAGTGCTCATCACTTATCTGCTCAAGGTCCTCATATGTAATCACTGAACCATTGGGCAAAGAAGCAATGTAAGCACAAACAGTATCCAAATCCAAACCAGCAGGTTTAACTCTTGGGGAGTCATTCTTGAATGTGTCAGCGTCTGAAAAGGAGACGTTGACAGGACTTGTTCCAGCGCTGACATATGATGATCCAGTAACTGGATGCATATAAGAGTCCTTCTGACTGAATTGACCTTCACTATGAGAGAAGAAGGCCATGTTGCTGGTGGTAGATTTGTTTCCATGCTCTGAAAGAGTTTCATCTTCCAACAGTCTTAGTTTGTTGTAGATGTCATCAAACGAGGAGCTCTTGTAAGTATTATTGGCAAGAATGGATCTTGCCTCAATTTTCCATGCTTCACCAAGACTTTTAAGAAAGGTAGCATTGGTGTCAACATCACCAACTTGTGTCCCCATGAAGGACAACTTGCTTGTGATGTCAAGCAATCTACTTCTCACACTACTCAATTTCTCATTGGGTTGAGCTTTGAAGACATCATAATCATGCAGAAGTTGCTTTTTCTTTTCTTCCTTAGTGTCTGCATTGCCACCATATGCAACTTCAAGAGCTTCCCAAAGATCCTTAGCAGATTCATAGCCTCTATATTTATGTTGGTTTTCTTGTCCCAAAGAGACTTTCAGAATATTTAGGGCTTTCATGTCAACCCTTTTCTTTGCAATATCATCAGCAGCTACAGCTCTACCATCTCCAGGTTTTTCTTTCTTATCCTCTTCAGGGCATCCTTCAACAGCTGTTCTTTGACTGATGGCATCAAGAATCTTTTGAGCCTTATTGAATGTGTTTCCATATTCAATAATCTCCCAGAGTGTGTAGTCATAGATCCCCAGATATTGTTCAAAGTTGAACTTCCATAAGTCAAAGTTGGTTGCATCAAGCATGGGAATCTTGATGTTTGGTAAGGGTGAGGAGGAGGAGGTTATTGCTTCAGACATGATGTTGTTAGGGTTTCTGATAAAATTAGGGTTTTGGTGTTTTTAGGGTTCTGGTGTTCTTCAAAGATCAAAAGTTCCTCAACAAGCTCTGATACCACTTGTTGATCCCAAACTTAGATCGATTAGCTTTGTGTATACGAGATTAGATCAAGTAATACACGTAGAGAAACCTTTGTATATGCTTTATAAATCTAAATGTTATGCGGAATTTAACACTTAAACAAGAACACACAAGATGTAAACAAACTTTCACTTTGATTATGAATGTCGAACTTGCTTACAATGAAAGATGTTTACGAACGAAAACTTATATGAAAACTTATTTTTAAACATTAACCTAAAGGCCTTCTTTTATAGACATAAGAAGCCTTGTACAATAATCTACGTATCAACTATTCTAGGTAAAGATAAATATAGAAAATACATTATTGTTCTTATCCTTACTAGAAGTATTCTAGAATATAATACACGCGTAGAATATATCTTCCATCAGTGCTTTTCTTCAATGTGTCAACGCTTGACTTTAACTTGTCAACGCTTGAGCTGTCAGCGCTTGTTTTGTTCTTGTCAACGCTTGATTTGTTCTTGTCAGCGCTCAAGTGATCTGGCCTTAATTTATTCCCAACAAAAACACCAAGTAATTCACAGAAATCACATAAAATCAGGCAGAATCAGCTACTGAAATGAAAAGCAGGTCTGATGATATTTTGCTGCACTATTTGACCATTTACTGAAATTCAATCCACCCAATCTCACTCAAATGGTCACCAAATCAAGATCTATCACTTAGCAACCTTGGTTGAGTCCTAGATCTAACATGTGAGAAGATTTAAGCTCATGAAATACCAAAATCAGTCAGTTATAGGCTGCTGAGTATTTTACCAATTTTTACCACTTGAATCCTAGTTTTAGACCACCAACCTTAAACAAATGTTTGAAAACGTGTTCAACCAACCCAAGAGATATGTCCAAGTTATTTTGTACCTAAGGATGCGTCACCCAACCCTTGACACACCTTAACCCAAACAACCCTTATGCTTGATTTTCATCTTTTTCTAAAACAGATTAACTTAGATCCAATTAATACATAGAATGATCAAATCCAACAGATCATAAAACACATAAATAACAGTAAACAAGCAAGAGTAAACAGATCAAATCACCAATCACAAAAACTTCAACCAAATCACATATAATCACATATTAATGAGAAATAAGTAAAAGGGATTTAGAAAACAAACCTCCAAGACTTACAATCCAAGCCTTGGATTGTTTGAGATTAGGTGCTAGCTAAACAAGCACCAACTTCCACTTTTGTACCTGCAAAATCACAAGAACAAAAACAGACAGAATATCCAATGATTTTTTTTCACTTTTCCACAAACACTTCACAGATACTTTTGAAAACCTTTCCAAAACGAATTCATAAACATATTAAAAATGGAACTCAAACTTGCTATGCTTAATGCCAACTTTTAACAATTAAAAAGGAATTATATTTTATAAAAGGAAAAACCAACTTTTATTTGACTAAGAAGGAATTACAAAAGAGTAATATCAAGCCTGGAACAAGGGGTTCTCCACATACTGGGCCTCCTTTTATAGGCAAATGCTTACAACCACTGTTCATAAACCTTAACGTCCTAAAATTCCTAAACTATCCTTGCAGAAGCTTCTAGGCTTGTTGATAGCTTGCTTGGATGAATCAGGAACGTTTCATGAGTGCTTAGTGACCAAGGAATAGCTCTAGTCCGTTGATTTTGCCATGTCATAATTCCCTGCCATGTGTCGACTTGTAAGAGGTAGTTGTGGGGTCTCTCTGGTAGTGGGTTTTAAGGTTTTAAGTGTGTGATATGATTGAGGTGAGGTGAATCACACGTGAGTATAGCCAATTTCATTTTCCCCTTTGTTTTCATCAACTTTGATCCTGGGTAAAAGGTTTGTTCTTACGTGGTAAAATCTCTACAATAATTGTTACCCGCTTTTTTAGGGATTTAAACTTTGGACTTGGCAGTTTTGGTCCTTGGTTTTTGGAAAAAGGTGTATAGCAAGTTATTTCAGCCATAAAAACCCGTTTCTTTGTTAAATAAGTTTCAAACTTCACATATTGGCCACCAAACTTTATGATAAGGGGTTCAAGGGTTATTTTTGCCATTTTTGCATAGTTTGGGGACTGATCTTGGACATTCTTGATCTTCAAAGGTCTTCAATGTATCTTTGGCTTCATGAGGGACCATTATTTACAATATAGAATTGCTGAGGGACTAAACTTGCCAATTCTTCAAAGTTGAAGGACCATTTTGTAATTTTGACAAATGTAAGGGTCCAAACTTGTAATTATGAATATACAAGGGTTTTAAGTGCCATTTCTTCATAAATTGAGGATCAATCTTGTTCATCTTCAAGTCTTCAAGGGTTTTTCTTGGATAAATCATGAACTAGGGCCCGGTTCTTTGTACGGCTTCGTTTCTCGTGTTCGTTTTTCCTTGTTTCTTGTGATATTTTATATTTTTCACGATATCCATACCTAAAACACACAAGTAAACAAATACAAGCATATATATGGTATATTAATGACATTTTATGCATTTAAAGCCCGAAAAGAACGATGAGATCATGTATAAATGCCATCTCATCACTACTGTTGTTGGAAATAGGGAAACTGTTGGTACTCAAGTTATGCAACAAAGTGGGATTCAGTGTTTTAATTGTCGAGGTTATGGGCATTTGGCTAGGGAATGCAGGCATCCAAAGAGGGTCAAAGATTGTGGTTATCATAAGGAAAAGATGTTGCTGTGCTAGAAAATGGAACCTGGGATCAAGTTATCAGCTGAGGAAGGAGAAATGCTTGTCGACACAGATGATGAACTCTCCGACCAAGAACTCGATGCACATTATTCATACATGGCAAAGATTCATGAGGTCCTTAACGTTACTAAAGATGACAATGGTTCTATCTTTGATACCGAGCCAATTGATAAGGTACAACATGATGATGAATATAATGTGTTTGGTGATACACATGTGCATAGTGATCTACCAACAACAATTACTGACACGTGTATGATGGAAACGGTTGATAGCAATACCACACCCGATTCATCAGACATGTGCAATAATGAGTTTGAGGATGATCAACATGCTAATGAGTATGATGACGAGGAGCGTGTCTCGCTTGCTAATTTAATTGCTAGTTTACAAAAAGATTTTAATGAAAATAGAAAGAGTCAAAAGCAATTAAAGAAGGCAAACGCAGCGCTCACTCAAAACTTTGAAGAAAGCAAAGCCGCTCTTATAAAATATAGTGAGACAATTGATAGTTATAGGGCTGAGCTTCTTCAAAATACCAAAGAGCTTGAGGGGGTACAAAAGTCGTGTTATTAACGTTAAAAAGGACGATTTTGAAAATAAATACAACGAAGCTCTTGCTTTGTTAACTAAAGAAAAACGTCAATTTAATGTTTTATTAACTGATGAACGTCAAAAAACGTACCTTGCCACAACAAAAGTAAATGAACTTGAACAGAGGCTTTCTATGAATACCACCAATTCTGCTAAAATTCTTGACGAAAAGAAACAAGAGGTTGAAAAATTAAAACAAGATTTCAAAAATAGACAAGGCAAAGATACTGAAAAAGTAAAGGATCTCGAAGAACAAGTCGATTTTTGAAAAAAGTTGTTTATAAAACGCATAACTCTTATCAGACCGTTAGAATGATAGCACCTCGGTCGTTTTTCAAAGGTCAACCTAGTTTTGAAAGTCCCAAGTACCTCGAACAAGCTCAAGCTGCAAACCCTCACTTATATCTTGATGAGTCCGAATGGACCGATCATGACTGCCCAGTAGCTAGCCTCGATAGTGAAGAGACGTCCCTTTGGGATGAGGAGAGTAGATAACCGGTCAACAAAGACTTTGTGACACTATATAACTATGCTTATGAAAATAGTCTGTCTTTTCACTCTACAAAAAACAGAAGTCTCGTGAGGAATTATTTCTTGAATGCAAACAACGAAGAATTCAGTGGAAGAAAATTTTTGCCACTAAGAAATCAAATGTTTATAAATATATTAACTATTTTCCTCTTGATGCTTCTAAAAGAAAAAGTAGAGAAACACTTGGTTTTCTTAAACAGTACATTGATAATGTTCAATCAATTGTTGAAAGAGATTGGGAAAAACGTCAAAAGGATAAGTGGAATACAGAGATTCCTCACGACATAACTGTTCTTGTGAAAGAACTTTTAATACCAAATACGAAGATAATAAAAGAACATGTTCTTGAGTTTGAAAAATTAATTCAGTCTGAAATGTTTGATGATTTGAAATATGTTGAGTCTCTTGAAAAAGGAATTGATGAACTTCAAAATGACAAATCTGATTTTTCAAACGAATATGATCTACTCTTAGAAGAATGTCTCTCCAAAGATATTTCGTATGTTACTCTTCAATCTTGTGTTGATATCGATGAATACTCTGATGTTGCATGCAAATATCTTGATAAGATCAAATAATGTGAGCGTCTTGAACTTGAGCTTTCAAAACGTAAAGAAATGTTGATAAAAAGGATTTTGAGTTACTTCAACACAAAACTGATTTCCTTCCAAAACATTGTCATTCTCTTGAACTTGCTTTGCAAAAAGACATAGGAAGTTTTCCACATGATAATAAATTGCAAGAAAAACTTTCCCAAATTTGTCGAGAATTGAATGAAAAGAGTTTGGAAATTAAAGAGTTGAAAGCTCAGTTACAAGACAGGGAAATAGCGATAGCAGAGTTGAAGAAACTCGTTGCTAAGATGGGTGGGAAAATTATGGAACCTAGTGTTAAGAAACCTGTTGTAAGACAACCCAATGCGCACAAAGTGACTAGACCCTATGTCTTGGGAAAACCATCTGTTTTCTCTAATTCTGCATTTGCAAAACCTGTGTTTTCCCCCAAGACGGATAGGAAGGATAGGTTACCACAAAATACTCCCAAAACACATATTCGATCAGAAAGCATTAAGAACGCAAATTTGATTAAACCAGGGATGTATAGATTGGCCACTAAACCCACACACAACAAAGAAAGTCAATCACCTTAGACTTCTAGAAACACTAATAGACGTGTGTCTTTTACTACAGGAGTAGTCCCTACTGCTAGTGTTAGCCGACCTCAGCTTAAGAGCACTCACATGAATGAAAAGGTTTGGCAGAACAAAAGTCTAGGGATGATGTAGAAAGTAGAAGTCCACCCTAGGATTTTCAATGTTTCTAAGAATAAAACGTCTATAATGCGTGTAATGACGATTTGAATGATTCGACTTTGAATGCTTTGAATGTTAAGTTTGTTTGTGTGAAATATGGAAAGTGTTCTAATGCTAATCATGCTATATGTGTTTCGAATAATGTCAAACGCGTAGATACTAGAACTAAGAAGCAAACTGCGATGCCTATTAGTGCTAGAAAACCCAAACGCAAAGTGAACCATTCTGGTGCAACACCCTCTGAGAAATGTATTGCATCAGACTCCACCACTAAGAACCCTAGAAGTAGAATTAGGGAATTATATGAGTCTGCTAGCAAGTCTTGGAAATGGTGGTTTGCTATTCAATGTCTTCCAGGATATAAATGGATGCCTAAGGTTAGGACAGAAAATGTGACTACATGCGTTAGTGTGCCTCTAAGTGATGAAACTAGGGAAACTAATGAATCGGAAATCACAACTAACATGGAATCCAATTTAGCAAATGCTCCATCGTGTTCTAATTCTTCTGCAGGTGATCGAAATAATTCTCTTCATACTGGACTCCGGATGCACGAAGCACATAACAGGGAATCTCAAGCTTCTAATTAACTTCGTGGAGAAGTTCCTGGTACGGTCCGCTTCAGAAATGATCAATTTACACCGATCCTAGGATATGGAAACTTGGTTCAGGGTAATATCACAATCAAAAGGGTTTACTACGTTAAAGGCCTCAATCACAATCATTTCCCGGTTGGTCAATTTTGTGATGCGGATTTGGAGGTTGCTTTTAGAAAGAAGACATGTTTTGTTCGTGATTATGATGGGAATGACTTACTTACCGGTTCACGGGGTACTGATCTCTACACTATTTCACTACAAGACTCCACTTCTTCAACTCCAATATGTTTTATGGCTAAAGCTTCAACGACTCAAGCTTGGTTATGGCATCAACGATTATCTCATCTTAACTTTGATACCATCAACTTTCTTTCCAAGAAAGATATTGTGCGAGGCCTTCCAAATTTGAAATTCATCAAAGATCATCTTTGTTCTTCTTGTGAGCTTTGTAAAGCTAAACGGAGTAGTTTCAAGACAAAGACTACACCAAGCTCTAAAGGACGGTTAGATCTTCTTCATATAGATTTGTGTGGCCCCATGCGTGTTCAAAGTATCAATGGGAAGAAATATGTTATGGTAATTGTCGATGACTACTCAAGGTACACTTGGACTCACTTCTTGAGGTCCAAGGATGAAACACCTGTGGTTCTCATTAACTTCCTTAAGCTGATACAACGTGGTCTTCAAGCTCAAGTAAAGGTGGTTGTACTGACAGAGGCACAAAATTCTTGAATTCAACTCTGAAGAATTATTTTGAAGACAAAGGGATTGAACATGAAACATCTATTGCTAGAACACCTAAACAAAACAGCGTGGTTGAAAGACGAAACCGTACTTTAGTTGAGGCTGCTCGAACATTATTATCCGCTTCAAAACTACCACTATTCTTTTGGGCAGAAGCCGTGTCAACCGCATGCTACACATAAAACCGATCCTTAATTATCCCAAGACACGAAAAGACACCATATCACATAATTAATGATCACAAACCTTCACTAAAACACCTTCATGTTTTTGGATGTACGTGTTATATTATTCGAGATGGTGAAAATCTGGACAAGATGAAAGAGAAAGGTGATGCATGCATTCTAGTGGGATATGCAACTCTTTCTAAGGGATATAGAGTGTACAACAAGAGAACAAAATTGATAGTCGAGACTATTCATATCAGATTCGATGAATTGAAAGAAATGGCACTTGAACAAAACAGTTTAAGTCCCGATCCACAATGACAAAAGACTTGTGTGCACAACCGCACGGAACTCAGAACTCAAGACCACATCAATGAACCGTCAAGTTCAACGCTGGTTCCTGAAAATGTTCCTAGAGCAGATATGACAGTGGACACGATACTAGAAGATTTGGAAATGTTATATGGACCAATGTTTGATGAATATTTCACGGGGGAGAAACATGTTGTATCGAAGTCTTCCACTGTCACTCATGATAAGAATGATGATACCGATCATCGTCAGTAAAAGGATACAACTTCATCTACTTCAACACGGGTTGCTGCAGATTTACTTCCTCAGAATATCACTTCAACAATCGATCCTACAACATTAACAACTACTGTCATTGCTCCCGAGAACACAAATCAAGCAAACGATGCATTATCTAACGATGACGATTTTCACAACCCATTCGGTACACCGTTACACGAAACTGGAGAGTCTTCTACTCGCCATGTTGATCCGTCAAATATGCATACGTTCTACCAACGACATCCTTCAACACATCATTGGGCCCTAGATCATCCTTTGGTTCAAGTAATTGGAAACCCTTCACAGCCAGTTTGTACAAGACGACAGCTTGAAACCGACGGTGATGTTTGTATGTCCGCACTCGCCTGAGTACAGCTGAACCAAAAAACATCAAAGAAGCCATGGCTGATCATGCTTGGATTGAATCGATGACGGATGAACTTCAACAATTTGAAATACTTAAGGTCTGGGAACTTGTTGACAGACCATACGATGTGATTCCATTAAATCTTCGTTGGATCTGGAAAAACAAGATGGATGAAGAAAACACGATCATCAAGAACAAAGCTAGGCTAGTGGCTAAGGGGTATGGACAGAAAGAGGGAATTGATTTTGACGAATCATTTGCATCAGTTGCTCGTATGGAAGCGATCGGGATTTTCCTTGCTTATACTGCACATAAGGGATTCACTGTCTATCAAATTGACGTAAAGACGCCATTTCTTAACGGTACTTTGAAGGAAGAAGTCTATGTCCCACAGATGGAAGGATTCGTCAATCCTTATTATCCTGACAAGGTGTATCGTCTCCACAAGGCACTATATGGACTAAAGCAAGCTCCAAGGGCGTGGTACGACGAGCTCTCGAAATTTCTGGTATCCAAAGGTTTCTCAAAAGGTTCCATTGATCTAACTCTGTTCACTTATAAATATGGGGATGACATTTTTCTTGTGAAGATTTATGTTGATGACATTATTTTCTGGTCTACAAACCCAAAACTTTCAAATTGGTTTGAAAAAGTCATGCACAACAAATTTGAAATGTCAATGATGGGCGAACTAAAATTCTTTCTAGGAATTCTAGTTCACCAATCCCAAGTGGTATCTTTATAAACCAAGCTAAGTATTGTCAAGAGATAATAAAAAAGCATGGTATTGACTTCTTGTGACCCCGTTAGGACATCTTTATCAACCACATCGCTAGATGCTGACTTGGAGGGAAATGCCATAGATCAAACGAGATATCGTTCCATGATCGATTCCCTCATGTACTTGACAGCAAGCATACCTGATATTTCACATGCTACATGTTATTGTGCATGATATCAAGCACGGCCTACTGAAAAGCACCTCAAGGAGGTTAAACGGTTCTTTCGGTACCTTAAGAATACCATTCATTTGGGACTCTAATATCCGATGGAAACCGGATTCTTTCTAACGGCCTATTCAGATTCTGATCATGCAGGGTGTCTTGATACACGAAAAAGTACTTCTGATGGTGCACAATTTCTAGGTCAAGATAAGCTTGTGGGATGGTCTTCCAAGAAGCAGGATTGCACGTCACTTTCATCAGCCGAAGCGGAGTATGTGTCTCTATCTGTGTGTTGTGCTCAAGTTCTTTGGATGAGAACACAACTCACGAATTAAGGCTAATTTGATAAAGTATCGATGTACTGTGACTCAAAGTCGGCCATAGCCATCTCCTGCAATCTGTTACAACATTCTCGCACGAAGCACATCGATGTCAGATACCACTTCATAAAGGAACAAGTTGAAAGAGGTATCGTTAAACTATACTTTGTTGGAACGGATTACTGATGTAGTAAAACAATATACATATATAAAATATATAATAAGTGAATATCGAAAAATAATTCCTTTAAGAAAAAGAATTATAAGTCAAAAACTCACAAAATAATATAATATATATATACCGGGCAAGTGATCACCCGGGTCGTGTCCCAACGAGGCGTGAAATTGACGGTTACGTTATTGGTTTGACTTTTGGATGCTTGAATAAACAAGAATTTGATTTTGGTTTCTAAACTACGAGAAAATCATTTAAAGAACGAGAATTTGAAAGAAAGAATGGGGAATAAAACTAAGGCATACTAAATTAAACTTAAAACTACAAGGAAAACATAAAAGGGCATCGGGAAATGATGAGATGGCATTTATACATGATCTCATCGTTCTTTTCGGGCTTTAAATGCATTAAAATGTCATAAAATACCACATATATGCTTGTGTTTGTTTACTTGTGTATTTTAGGTATGGATATCGTGAAAAAGACAAAAGATCACAAGATACAAGGAAAAACGGACACGAGAAACGAAGCCGTACAATGAACCGGGCCCTAATCATGGAATTTTCATCAAATACCCTTGAAGACTTGAAGACAAAACAAGATTGATCCTCATTCTATGAAGAAATGACACTTAAAACCCTTGTATATTAATAATTACAAGTTTGGTCCCTTAAGTTTGTCAAAATTGCAAAAAGGTCCTTCAACTTTGAAGAAATGGCAAGAATAGTCCCTCAACAAATTAAAATTGCCAATTATAGTCCCTCATGAAGATTATTATGCATTGAAGACCTTGGAAGATCAACAAAGTCCAAGATCAGTCCTTGAAATTTCACAAAATGGCAAAAACAATCCTTGATAACCTTTTATCAAAGTTTTGTGCAAAAAGTGACAAAGAGGGAAAGTTAAATACAAAGGAA
Organism: Glebionis coronaria; assembly: GCA_025667525.1. NCBI lineage: Eukaryota > Viridiplantae > Streptophyta > Magnoliopsida > Asterales > Asteraceae > Glebionis > Glebionis coronaria. The sequence goes on along the minus strand of CM046881.1, from coordinate 547,950,540 downwards.
GTTCAAATTTAGGGCTTAAAAACTTCAAAGGGCAAAAATATCAAAAGAGAAGGACTGAAAGTGTCAGCTTTGAAACGTTTAAAAATAAAACGCGCCTAACACCCACCTTTCCCCCATTTTCGGATCTAAATGGTTTACTGTTTATCATTCTTACAGCCCAGAAATTACCCCGACCTTCCCTTGGGTAAAACTCAATTAAACCCACACACGAGTAATTCACACCTGCCAAAACCTAACCCACTCCTAAAAACCTTCATCCCACCACGTGTGGTCCCCACCCCCAATTCCCTCTCCTCCAATCACATTTCAACTTGTCCTCCAAGGCACATGACGTGTCCCCAATCAATGGTTTTGATCATATGCTTAGCCACTACGCAAAAATGAACGAAGGAGATCAACTTGACAGCTCAAACTTCCCAAAATTCGTCTAGAAGCATTGAGGGCATTTTAGAGATTTTCTATGATTAGGGTTTATGTTTTAAGCTCCTAGAATGTTCATTAGAGTATTATAAAAGGAGGCATCAACCTGTGATGACCCCTTTGTTCCAGTTTTGAAGCTTACACTTGTAATTCCTTTTTAAAAGAAATAAAAGTTTGGTTTTTGTTCAATACAAGTATAATTCCTTTTTATTGTTTTTTAAAAGTTGTGTGAAGTGTAATGCTTGATTCTGAGTTCCATGTTTGATTTGGTTGAGTAAGTTTGTGTTTCAAAGTTTTTCAAGGTTTTGAAAATTTGAAAGATTTTGGAGAAATCTGTTTCAAGTTTATTGTTTTAGAGTTTCATTTGGTTGGATTAAGTAATTAAAACGTATTAAGAAAGTTTGTTAAAGGTTTGGAAAAGTTTTAAAAAGGTAAGAAAGAAAACAGAAAGAGATTATATTGTTTATCTTGTATTTCTCTTCTTTGTTTTGTCTTCAACAGGGATTGAAGAGTGTTGATAAAGGGTCAGCTCCAACCCGTGTTGGATTGGAGGAGGGTTATACACCCTCTAGGGCTTAGGATGTTAAAGCCCTAAGGTATAATTCCTTTTACTTTGAAAAAAATCTCAGAAAACGTGATCTGCTTGATTAGTGGATTATAGTGTGTTTAAGTTGCTTCAACAGTGTTCTTTGGTGTGCTATTACATGTTAGTTGCTATTGGATTTAGATTGGTTAAGTTTTAAGTGTTTTTGTTTGATAAAAACTGCATAATCAATTTTAAACGTGTGTTTGGCAACGGGTATAAGCAGGGTATTGATTTTGATTAGGGGTTTTATAAAGTGTTAGAAGATTGTTTATAGCTTGAGTTAGGTGTTAGTAAGTTAGTGATCTACTTTGGAACAAGTTTGGAGTAATTTTGTGTGCTTAAAAAGAAAAAGTTAAGTAGAAAATTACTTTGTCACTATTCTGCTAATCTGCATCAGATTTTGTCATAATTTTGGTTCATTAGATCTTAAAACCTGTGAGTGATTGTATGATTTTAGGATTGATATTGCTTGATTACCATCTTGTGAGTGTGTGTGCTCAGTTTTGGCCTTTGAAGGTCATTAGATAGCAAGTTATAGCTTAAACAGTCCCAGTCCTGCCCATTTGTACATCAGAAACTGGTTTTAGCTTTGTATGCTTTGATTTTGATCATTTTGTGTGTGCAAGGTGTTTCTATAGTGCTAGCTACTTGTAATCTTGACTCCTTGTGCTTCTATGAGCACAAGGGTGCCCCTGTCACCAATAACTCAACACCAAACAAGCATTTGTCAATTCCTATTGGCAAAAATCTCAAGCAAAGACACAAGCAGAAAACTGCTTGTGCTCAACTAACCTGAGCACGTTTTGTTTGAATCAATCTTGGATAATCATTGGCATAAAAGTAAAGTTGGATTGTGTTTAAGCATTTGAGTGTCACCAGTTTGGTTGAGAAGTAAAAAAGCAAAAAAATAAAAATCGTCCAAAAAAGGGGTTGTATAGCCTCGAACCCGTGACCAGCCGTTCAACACATCAAACACTTAACCATTGCGCCCTTGGGTCTTTTACTGACCAAGGGTGCATAGTTAATAAACTTAACCCTTTTCTTTTTTGTCCTTTTTTAAATAAGCCGTAGGTTTTAAGCTGATTTTAAGCTTATTCATTAAGCTGATTTGGTTTGTCATATTTTTCTTAGGTTAGTTATAGTGTTTAAGATTTTTGAAAATTGGTTTCACATTTTTCCTTTTATTTAATTAATTTTTAGAATTTATTTAATAGACGTTCTTTAGAAAATCATTAAAAAATACCAAAAAGATTTTAAATTTTTAGAAAAAATAGTTTTTAGGTTTTAAAATATATTTTTGAGGTTTACATCTTATTTTGGTTTCAAAAACTTTAATTTTTAATTTTATAATATTTTAAGGTTTTTTATAAACTTTAAAGATTTTTATAAAATTATTAAAAAAGGTTTAGGAGCTCTAATTAGTGTTTTTCTCTTAGTTATATTATTTAGGATTTTTAGAAATTTTTTATTTTAAATTTTAGAAACTTTTATTTTTTAGTATTATTTTAATAATATTTTATTATTAATTTTCAAAATTTTATTTTTCTTTCTTTTTCATTTTTCTTAAATTCTTTAGCATTAATTAGGATCATTTCCATTTTTAGAATAATTTTCTAGCTTTTAGATTTATTTTTATAATTATTTTAAGTTTAATTAGGTTTTAATCATTTTTAATCATTTTTAGAGTTTTAAAAATAGTTTTATTAGCTTTTAATTTTTAGAAAATTACTTTTTAGTCTTCTAATAATATAAGTTAAGTGATTATTCAATAAAATCATATTTTAGACATTTGAATTAGTTAAATTTAATTTTAGGGCTTTAATTAGCATTTAAAATTAATTATTTAATTAATAAAAGGTTTTAAAATATCTTTGTTGGATTTTTAACTTTATTTATATTATTTTAGACTTGTTTTTAGCCTTTTTGATATTTTGTTTTTGGTTTTAATAAATTTTTAATTTGGGTAGTTTTTTTTTACGGCTTTACGTCTTTTTCGTCGTAGTTTAATTTTAACATAACCGTCTTTCATCTTCTCATCCCCATTCTTCTCAATATTAATCTCAAATACATACAAGTTAATTCACAACACCATACCTCCTTGGGAAACGAACTTTTTCTCTCATTTTATTTGATTGTGGGTCATTACTTGTGGTTTTCCTAAATCACTCGTCGATACTTACCGCTCATATACGTTCTTTTGTTTTCCTAAACAAGAGTCGTGTTTTTACCACAATCATTTTGGCGCCGCTGCCGGGGAGGTGTGTCGTGTTTTAATTTGGAAAATTTTGTTTTTGATATTATCCATAAATAGTATTTGTGTTAAGTGGAACTCCCTTAACACGTATTATCGGTTTTCTTGGTTTTTCTTTGTGAATATTATTAATATATTGTATTAAGTATCACAATCAAAATACAATATCTCCAAAAGTGTGAAAACACAACCTTAATTGGGATTTGATCTCCTAATTATTGTATTCGAATCTCAAACAAAAAGAAAAGGCAAAAATAGATAAATACTTTCGTGAAACTCGATTTTGAAAAATACGAACTATAAGGTGGGTATAAGGCGGGTATTATAAAATATACCCTAAGAAAAAAGGCTCTTAAGTGCTTCGCGCCGCCTCGTTTCCCCGCTTGCTTGTGAGTATTTTGAGATTGAAAGCTAATCGAGGGTTTTGCCGCCCAAAGTATTAATACGTATACTATATTTGCTTGGTTTTCTTTGTGATTAAACCCTCGTGAACAATTTGGTTTTCACCAAAGTTCTAAAGTCATTCGAAGGCGTTCACTCCACGTGATCGTTTTCATTCCTTTGAGGCTTCTTTAATCAAGAGTTTGATTCGAGGAGAGATTTTGTAGATTGTTGTCTACGAAGATACACCAAAATCCAAAAAAATTAAATATCATCAAAAACACAAAAAAATTGAAAATCCACAAAACGACCAAAAAGAATCTTCTTTGCTCACCTCCCATTCTTCGTGAAGTTTATGATCACTCGTAATCAAGCAAAACGAGCTCGTAAACGTCTTCAAAAGCAAGCAAATCAAGGATCGTTGATTGTTGAAGAACCTCCAATTGTTGAACCTATTATAGAACAAGAAGTCGTAATGGCTAATCGTACTATGATGGAGTTGCTACAAGCACCCACCGAGGGTTTTGGAGAGGCAATTGTTATTCCCGCCATCCTTGCGGAGAATTTCGAGATTAAGACGGGTTTAATGTCGATTCTACAAGCAAACAAATTTCGAGGTCACGAGAAAGACAACCCGCATTACCATATTAGGAATTTCAACCGTCTCACCGCCACTAGCAAATTCAAAGATGTTCCGCATGACGCCATTAAGATGATGTTGTTTCCATATTCGTTGGATGGACCCGCAAAAATTTGGCTCGAGAAAGAACCGCCAAATTCGATTTTGACATGGGCCGATCTCGTTTCTAAGTTTGTGAACAAGTTTTTTCCACCATCGAAAACAACACACTTAAAAAATGAGATTTCACGATTTGTGCAACGTAACAATGAAAGTTTTTCAATGGCATGGGAACGATTTAAGGAGATGTTACATGAATGTCCTCACCATGATTTTTCGGAATTGCATCAAATTGATACCTTTTATAATGGGCTTAATGATCATGAACGAGATTATTTAAATGCTGCCGCGGGTGGTAATTTTTTGTGCAAGACGACAAATGAGGCTTTACAAATCATTGAAAATCGATCTAAGGTTTATAGCCCTCGTAACACACCGAGTGTTGCCAATATGGGTTCGTCATCTTCGTCACAATCGTCTCGTAGCATTAACGCCTTACATGATGAAGCTAATGAGGAAAATCGGTTTTTTGATAGATTTGCTAATCTAATGTCCCATTGGAAGGCTCAAGAAGCTTCCAATTCCGCTTCGGTTAAAGCGGTTGCTAAGAGTTGTTTATCGTGTGGGGGAGCTCATGATCTTTCCGAGTGCATTACCGCGGATGGTAACACTTCGAGTGCTTATGTAGCAACGGGAACTTATAACCAAAACGGCCAAGGTTCCCGCCAAAATCAAGCTTCACCAAATCAAAATGCTAACAATTATCGAAACAACAACCAAGGTAATTACCAAGGCAACACACGCAACTACAACAAAGGGAATTATCAAAGTGGGAATGGACAAATCTCTAATCAAAACCAAAACCGTGATTTTCAAAACACTACACAAGGTTTTCAAAATGCTCACACGAAAAATTTGCAAGGAGAATTTTTAGATTATGCAAAAGCAAATGATGCTAAATTTGATAATATGCAACGTGAGATGATTAGCTTAAGGTCCGAGTTGAAAAACGAGCTTAAAAATGAACTTGCTAATGAACTTAAAACTCATGCAAACAAAATGGAAGGAAATGTCCAACGTCTTCAACAAAACCAACAAAAGATGGAATTAGGACAACATGAGATTAAGCAAGAGTTATTAAAAGCGGATGCTAGGCAATCAAAATTTGAGGACCGAATGGCTAAGATGTTTGAAGCTATCATGTGTAAGCCCTCTTCTTCGGGTGGTCTTCCTAGTGATACCATTAACAACCCGAAGGGAGAATTGAAGGTTATTACTACACGAAGTGGTAAAACTTTCAAGGAACCAATCTCTCGTCCAAGTACTTCTACGGAGAAGGAAATCGAGAAAGAACCCGAGGTGATGGTCGAAAAGGAGCACATTACAATCCCACGAAGTACCGCTCAAACCACACCTACGGTTGAACCAACACCAATTATGGAACCCGAGTTTCCAAGGCCGTTGCCTAATGACCAACCCACACCACCTTTACCTTACCCTTCGAGACGTAACAAAGAAAAAGCACAAGAAAGGAACAATTATCAATTTGAGCTATTTATGAAAATGTTTCGTGATCTACATTTTAACATAAGTTTTGCCGATGCTTTAATCATGATGCCTCGATTCGCCGCAAACTTCAAAAGTATGCTTAACAACAAAGAGAAGTTACAACAATCATCTAGTTGTTCATCGGTTTTTCTAAGCCGCATACCACAAAAAGTCGGTGATCCCGGGAAATTTTTGATTCCGTGTGCTATTCAAGATATGGAGGAATGCTACGCCTTGGCCGATCTTGGCACTAGTATTAATTTGATGCCTCTCGAGATTTTCAAATCGCTTTCGCTTCCGGCTCTTACTCCTTCGAACATGTCCATCGAGATGGCCGATCATTCTACGATCATGGCATGTGGAGTAGCCGAGGACGTTTTCGTTAAAGTCGGAAAGTTTTACTATCCCGTTGACTTTATCGTTGTAGACATTCCCATCGATCGAAAAGTTCCTCTCATTTTGGGTCGTTCATTTTTGGATACATCACGAGCACTTATCGATGTTCATGCTTGAAAAATCACCCTTCGTTTCAATGAAGAAGAACTTGTCATCAATGCAACACAAAACTCCAATCTTTCTCATGTATATTCTATTGCAACTTTAAACCATGGTGACTCGACCAATGTCGTTTGCAAAGAATTTTCACCAAGAGTTTTAGGGAATGTCTCCAAAAACAATTTACCATTTCCTCCGCCGGTGGAGGTTATGAGTGCTAAGCCTACAAAGAAGAAACCATCAATACTTGAATCGAAAAATCATTCACATTCATTCTTGAAAAGTGTTGATAAGTTGCCGGTTTCTATGGAAGATCTTTCGGATGATGAATATATGGACCCCGATGGGGAGGTTTTCTTCATCGATAAACGTTTTGAGAACTTGCCACCACCAAAACCAAAATGGTTTCAAAATGTGAGAATTTTTAGTGTAACTAACATCGTCTTAGAAACACCAAATATTTTCGACATAATCAAAAAGGGTTTTCATAAGGAGAGTTTAAAAGATAAAAAAGGAAAAGATCTTAAATGTGATTTAATTGATTTTTCTACAAATCTAACTCCGTCATCACCACGTGATTTGAGTGCTACAAACTCGTCTACTCCTTTTGACGATGTTTTGTGTGGTTCTAGTATGGGGGAAGCCCCTTATGTTCCCTCATCCTTGTCCACCGAGGACGAGATATTCGATCCCGGAATTTCATGTAAAGGGAAATCTCGGTCTTCCACCGATGCAATAAATGGAAACTATATCTATTTGCTTGGTGCGAGTCTACCTCGAGTAGCTCAAACGTTTGTCTTACCAATTGTCTCACCCTTCTACTTCTCATCTATTTTCTTCAAACTCTTTGAGTTTATGGCACATGTTGGAGTGGTGTTAATTTGTTTTTCCAATGGAAACGAGAACGCCATCTTCGACCCCGGTATCTTGCATCATTTAAGGACTTAGTCCTTTTTACCGGTTGCTTTTTGGGCCTTGTTTATCATGTAAGCCCCATCAAAAATTGACCACACCATGATTTCCCTAAATGTTCACATTTTGAGGGGATCGAGTCGAGCTCATGACTCGGTAATCAAAAACGAGGTGCCTCGTGGGGGAGATCCCATGCTTATCTTTATGTTTTATGTTCACTAATAAGGGGACTTGTACCCTTCCAACTCGTTGTCTCGTGGTTGTTTGTGATTGTGTTATCTAGATCATCATCATCGTCTACGATTGAAGACTCTCGTGTTCGTTTACGTGAGCCTCCATCGTTCGTTTGAAGAAGTTTTTCACGATTCCATGACATATCCTTTATTGTTCTAACAATTATCTTTTAGCATAATTAATAAACGGCTTTAGATATATTGTTGATCACCCTTTCCATGCTAGATCCTAAGCATTCGATTCTTCGTCTCTAGTATGGGGGTGCTCCACCTTTAGACTCGAAACATTGAGGACAATGTTTACTTTTAGTATGGGGGGGTGAATAGGTACTTGCTTTGCTACGCCCTCACGTTTTCCAAATTTTCAATGTTTTGTTTTGCTAATAAGGCTAAAAATGGCCAAATTTTAAAATTTTTCTTAGTTTTCATAAGTGTTTTTAAGACACGAATGTATATTTTCCGATGGGTAGAATAAGAGTTAATTTTTGACTTGATGGGCATTTGGAGCCATTTACATTCCTTAACCCGCTCAATTCAAGTTTTGCTAGACTTTTATATAGGGAGCTTTAAAACGCGAAAGTCTTAATTCATTCGGGTTAAGAACAAGAACTTTTCGCAAGTTCCTATAATTGATTCTAGAAAGTCACTTATCAAGGGAACTTTAAAACGCATTCTCTAAACTTGAAAAAGTCCAAGAAAGTGCAAGATCCTATAGGTGGCTTGAAAACCCAAAACTTTGATTTGATATAGTCTTAATGAAAGCTAATCCAAATTTGGCTTAATTTTGACTTTCATGGCTAAGTATTCACGAGTCTCTTTAATTAAAGGTCTTTATATAGTGAAGAACGAGAAATGATAGAGTTAGACAAGTGATCATGCTAAACGTAGAACATGAAAGTGTTCTTTCAAAAACTCATATGTTTTTAATTGTGGCTTTTTCTTCCCATAAGATCAATGCATTAGGAATAAAACATAATTGCAATAAGTAAGGTCGTACGATTTGAAAGGTTACTTAGCCTCTAGCGCAAGATCGTTTAAAAGTTGCTCGGGGTTGAATAGAGTTCATAGCCAAGGCATAACTTATTGAAGCGGGACACGAAGATTGGCGATCATCCAAAAAGGCCCTAACAAGGCATGAGGAGCTCTATTTTTGCTAAAGATCCAAAGATGATGTGAAGTATCATTATTCCAAAATCAATATGAAGGATCGAGACACACGACGAGAAGCAATTACTCCCCTAAAGAATGGAGAAAGTCTATCCAAAAAGACCCTAACAAGGTATGAGGATAAATATATCCAAGTCCGAAAAGGAGGCGGATCGTTGTATATCAAAATCCAAAGTAAAGATTGAAGAAAAATGATGAAGTCGTGGTCCTATATGAAGAATCTCTCAAAAACGTCAAGTGAAGAAATTCCAAATATATGAAGAGAAGACCATAATTTCGAGAACGTCTTCCCAAGATTTGAAGTATGAAGTACATGCCAAATATCGGTCCGAGAAAGGTCTCAAATCGTGAAACGAGTTATGCCAAGATATGAACTTAAGGAGATACACGAGAAGCCGTTTTAAAAGATTTTGTCCTTCGGCTAACTATTGATCAAATCGTGCTACTTTGCTTTCGGACTAATAACTACTCAAATAAGTCAATATGAATCACTTGTGATCCATGACAAATAGATAAAAAATGCTAGTAACCCATTTCCTTTTATAATAACTAGGATTGCGGGGAGAAAAAGTATTACACAATTTGAACGTATGAGTAGTGTTAGCATTGTGACTTGTACCAACAATGATCTTGTTTTTGCACTTAGCATGGAATGTATGACAATCAAGGATGACGAAATTTACTCTAAGGGACATTAACTTGTTTCTATTCTTTGACCCTAAAAGTCACATTTTGGTGATGAAAATCATACATTATGTCATTACACATCATCGTAGTATGTTGCAAGTCTTTTACTTTTCAATAAAGGATAATAAAATTGAACTTTGGTGATGCTTAGATACTTTATTCTAGCATTGCGTGAGGGCACGGCAATGGCTTAGTATGGGGGAGTGATGAGATGGCATTTATACATGATCTCATCGTTCTTTTCGGGCTTTAAATGCATTAAAATGTCATAAAATACCACATATATGCTTGTGTTTGTTTACTTGTGTATTTTAGGTATGGATATCGTGAAAAAGACAAAAGATCACAAGATACAAGGAAAAACGGACACGAGAAACGAAGCCGTACAATGAACCGGGCCCTAATCATGGAATTTTCATCAAATACCCTTGAAGACTTGAAGACAAAACAAGATTGATCCTCATTCTATGAAGAAATGACACTTAAAACCCTTGTATATTAATAATTACAAGTTTGGTCCCTTAAGTTTGTCAAAATTGCAAAAAGGTCCTTCAACTTTGAAGAAATGGCAAGAATAATCCCTCAACAAATTCAAATTGCCAATTATAGTCCCTCATGAAGATTATTATGCATTGAAGACCTTGGAAGATCAACAAAGTCCAAGATCAGTCCTTGAAATTTCACAAAATGGCAAAAACAATCCTTGATAACCTTTTATCAAAGTTTTGTGCAAAAAGTGACAAAGAGGGAAAGTTAAATACAAAGGAAGTTCAAATTTAGGGCTTAAAAACTTCAAAGGGCAAAAATATCAAAAGAGAAGGACTGAAAGTGTCAGCTTTGAAACGTTTAAAAATAAAACGCGCCTAACACCCACCTTTCCCCCATTTTCGGATCTAAATGGTTTACTGTTTATCATTCTTACAGCCCAGAAATTACCCCGACCTTCCCTTGGGTAAAACTCAATTAAACCCACACACGAGTAATTCACACCTGCCAAAACCTAACCCACTCCTAAAAACCTTCATCCCACCACGTGTGGTCCCCACCCCCAATTCCCTCTCCTCCAATCACATTTCAACTTGTCCTCCAAGGCACATGACGTGTCCCCAATCAATGGTTTTGATCATATGCTTAGCCACTACGCAAAAATGAACGAAGGAGATCAACTTGACAGCTCAAACTTCCCAAAATTCGTCTAGAAGCATTGAGGGCATTTTAGAGATTTTCTATGATTAGGGTTTATGTTTTAAGCTCCTAGAATGTTCATTAGAGTATTATAAAAGGAGGCATCAACCTGTGATGACCCCTTTGTTCCAGTTTTGAAGCTTACACTTGTAATTCCTTTTTAAAAGAAATAAAAGTTTGGTTTTTGTTCAATACAAGTATAATTCCTTTTTATTGTTTTTTAAAAGTTGTGTGAAGTGTAATGCTTGATTCTGAGTTCCATGTTTGATTTGGTTGAGTAAGTTTGTGTTTCAAAGTTTTTCAAGGTTTTGAAAATTTGAAAGATTTTGGAGAAATCTGTTTCAAGTTTATTGTTTTAGAGTTTCATTTGGTTGGATTAAGTAATTAAAACGTATTAAGAAAGTTTGTTAAAGGTTTGGAAAAGTTTTAAAAAGGTAAGAAAGAAAACAGAAAGAGATTATATTGTTTATCTTGTATTTCTCTTCTTTGTTTTGTCTTCAACAGGGATTGAAGAGTGTTGATAAAGGGTCAGCTCCAACCCGTGTTGGATTGGAGGAGGGTTATACACCCTCTAGGGCTTAGGATGTTAAAGCCCTAAGGTATAATTCCTTTTACTTTGAAAAAAATCTCAGAAAACGTGATCTGCTTGATTAGTGGATTATAGTGTGTTTAAGTTGCTTCAACAGTGTTCTTTGGTGTGCTATTACATGTTAGTTGCTATTGGATTTAGATTGGTTAAGTTTTAAGTGTTTTTGTTTGATAAAAACTGCATAATCAATTTTAAACGTGTGTTTGGCAACGGGTATAAGCAGGGTATTGATTTTGATTAGGGGTTTTATAAAGTGTTAGAAGATTGTTTATAGCTTGAGTTAGGTGTTAGTAAGTTAGTGATCTACTTTGGAACAAGTTTGGAGTAATTTTGTGTGCTTAAAAAGAAAAAGTTAAGTAGAAAATTGCTTTGTCACTATTCTGCTAATCTGCATCAGATTTTGTCATAATTTTGGTTCATTAGATCTTAAAACCTGTGAGTGATTGTATGATTTTAGGATTGATATTGCTTGATTACCATCTTGTGAGTGTGTGTGCTCAGTTTTGGCCTTTGAAGGTCATTAGATAGCAAGTTATAGCTTAAACAGTCCCAGTCCTGCCCATTTGTACATCAGAAACTGGTTTTAGCTTTGTATGCTTTGATTTTGATCATTTTGTGTGTGCAAGGTGTTTCTATAGTGCTAGCTACTTGTAATCTTGACTCCTTGTGCTTCTATGAGCACAAGGGTGCCCCTGTCACCAATAACTCAACACCAAACAAGCATTTGTCAATTCCTATTGGCAAAAATCTCAAGCAAAGACACAAGCAGAAAACTGCTTGTGCTCAACTAACCTGAGCACGTTTTGTTTGAATCAATCTTGGATAATCATTGGCATAAAAGTAAAGTTGGATTGTGTTTAAGCATTTGAGTGTCACCAGTTTGGTTGAGAAGTAAAAAAGCAAAAAAATAAAAATCGTCCAAAAAAGGGGTTGTATAGCCTCGAACCCGTGACCAGCCGTTCAACACATCAAACACTTAACCATTGCGCCCTTGGGTCTTTTACTGACCAAGGGTGCATAGTTAATAAACTTAACCCTTTTCTTTTTTGTCCTTTTTTAAATAAGCCGTAGGTTTTAAGCTGATTTTAAGCTTATTCATTAAGCTGATTTGGTTTGTCATATTTTTCTTAGGTTAGTTATAGTGTTTAAGATTTTTGAAAATTGGTTTCACATTTTTCCTTTTATTTAATTAATTTTTAGAATTTATTTAATAGACGTTCTTTAGAAAATCATTAAAAAATACCAAAAAGATTTTAAATTTTTAGAAAAAATAGTTTTTAGGTTTTAAAATATATTTTTGAGGTTTACATCTTATTTTGGTTTCAAAAACTTTAATTTTTAATTTTATAATATTTTAAGGTTTTTTATAAACTTTAAAGATTTTTATAAAATTATTAAAAAAAGGTTTGGGAGCTCTAATTAGTGTTTTTCTCTTAGTTATATTATTTAGGATTTTTAGAAATTTTTTATTTTAAATTTTAGAAACTTTTATTTTTTAGTATTATTTTAATAATATTTTATTATTAATTTTCAAAATTTTATTTTTCTTTCTTTTTCATTTTTCTTAAATTCTTTAGCATTAATTAGGATCATTTCCATTTTTAGAATAATTTTCTAGCTTTTAGATTTATTTTTATAATTATTTTAAGTTTAATTAGGTTTTAATCATTTTTAATCATTTTTAGAGTTTTAAAAATAGTTTTATTAGCTTTTAATTTTTAGAAAATTACTTTTTAGTCTTCTAATAATATAATTTAAGTGATTATTCAATAAAATCATATTTTAGACATTTGAATTAGTTAAATTTAATTTTAGGGCTTTAATTAGCATTTAAAATTAATTATTTAATTAATAAAAGGTTTTAAAATATCTTTGTTGGATTTTTAACTTTATTTATATTATTTTAGACTTGTTTTTAGCCTTTTTGATATTTTGTTTTTGGTTTTAATAAATTTTTAATTTGGGTAGTTTTTTTTTTACGGCTTTACGCCTTTTTCGTCGTAGTTTAATTTTAACATAACCGTCTTTCATCTTCTCATCCCCATTCTTCTCAATATTAATCTCAAATACATACAAGTTAATTCACAACACCATACCTCCTTGGGAAACGAACTTTTTCTCTCATTTTATTTGATTGTGGGTCATTACTTGTGGTTTTCCTAAATCACTCGTCGATACTTACCGCTCATATACGTTCTTTTGTTTTCCTAAACAAGAGTCGTGTTTTTACCACAATCAGGAAACTTAAAGCGTCTATGGGGACAAAGGAGAGACAATAACTAATTAACGATAAAATGCGACTACAAAGCTAAATTATCAAATTTTAAATTAAAAAAACAAATTTATTTTTCCTACATCCTAAATGACAAAATAAAATTTTACGAAAAAGAATTACATTTTTTTTTTACTTTTAAATATATATATATATATATTTTGAATTAAAAAGGATTTAAACTAATTAAATTATTAAAAATAATATAAAACTTTGGGAAAATCTAAAAAAATTCATTATAAGTCCTAAATACTGTTTGAATTGTAAGAAAAATAAGAAGATAAAACAAATAGCCCAAACAAAGTGTTAACTAAGCTAATGAAGCTATTAAGCAATATAGTGAAAAAGTGGTTTAGTAAAATGTTTTGAAATGGATGACAAGAAAGAATGCTTGATTAAGCGTTAAGACAGTGAGCAAGAGGTCATGGGTTCCACTCTTGCCGCTGACAGTTTTTGAAAACTTTTTTTTTTTCACTTACTAGCCAACTATTCCACTGTAAATGACAAACTCTATGTTGATAAACAGACACACATTTATACTCCTTACATTACTAAACTGGTACTATTAGCATTAATAAAAATTCTACACTTTATAAAAATTGCAAAAAAAAATGGGCTTACAACACAAGCACATGAACAAAATACTACTTTTATTTCAACTTTTTATAATAACTTTTATCAAATGCATTTCATTCACCCTTATGATTTTGTTTAGACTCAAAGCAGATTCAACATCCATTCATACAACATAGAAAATGCAACTTTTCATCAGCAACTACTTTAAACAAATATGGACTTTAGGCAGCATAAAAAAATAGTAAGTTAACACAAACAAGATTTAACAACATCATATATATCATATCACAATTTCAAGCTTTTTAGATAGAATAAAAAAAACCTGGGATTCGAGGACAATCTAATTGTACTAAACCATATCCGAAAACCATTGTATAACCAATCTACACCCAATAATTTTCATCAATCTTTTTTTATTTTCTTTTCGATCCAGCAGCAACAAGAAAAACATATATCAACTCTTCTTTTTCTTCGGTACACAGCAGCCTCAAAACAAATGCACGCTTTCGATATATTTTTTTTTTTTGGAGCAGTAACTATATCAACATAAAACTATATTTTTGAATCAAATTTCACAAACATTTGATATCAAAAGATTTTCATTTTGAGCTTGTTGTTTTAATTCTAAAGATATACAATGTTGTTCTAGTTGATTAAAGCGTTGAGAAAGTAAATTATAAGAATCTTGTAGCTTTAAAAACTCAGCGTTAGATTCGTGACAAGAATGATTATCTACCTCATTTACAGTTTCAGCAACATTTACAGAAATATCACAAACATCATCACAAATATCCTCACAAATATTCACAGCATCACAATTCATCATAGCGGATGTAAGCTCATTCGAATATTTAACATTTACAATAGTAAGCACATCACACGAGATTACTTCGGACAAGAATCGGTCATATTCGGTTGAAATCTTTTCCTTTTCAATTAGTTGCAGTTCGTAAGCGGTGTCCATTTCATAAAACACTTTTTGAACTTCACCAATTTCAAACTGAAGATTTTCCTTAAGAGATGCAAAACTTCTTTTTAGACTTTCGACAAACGGATTGATCTCAGTTTTAAACACCTCGTTCATGTGTTCGAAAGCCCATTCTCCGGCATTTAAGCCATTTGAAGTCGTACATTCCAAGATGACCTTGTCAAAGTTAGTAAAGTATCGGTTAATCTCTTGCAAGTTTAACCATACAGTGCTAACAGGTGGAAGATTCTTTGGAATTTCCTTAGGACCTTCCATGTTGACAAGTGTAGGAAATGTACTAGGACTTTCTTCCTCTATCATGTAGGTTGGTGCTGTAATGAGATCTTTGTCCATATGGAAGCGAACTCTAAAATCAGTTTTTGCAAGCTCCTTATTCATTTTAAAATAATCACAATCGGGATATTTTGCTGAATTGTATGACCGATCCTCATCAACTAGAACCTTACTTGTTCGATCATTGGGAAAAACAATCGGGTCTAAAGCCAATCCTAATTGAGTTGCATTATAAAGTCTAGGACTATGTCTTAAAGCTTGTTTTGCATATCGTGGATTAGGGGGAAGGCCTTTTAGACGTGATAAGTTAAACTCTTTAAACGAAGCATCAAATAAGTGAACTAGTTGTGAAGCAGCGTATTGTCTTAACAGCAAGTAGTCTAGACTTCTAATCTTATTAGTAGCATTAATCTCCATTTCAGTCTTCTTAGATTCGAGTAATTCAAAATCAGTTTGAAGTTTTTGAAAATTAGTGACCACTAACTCCTTTTCTCTAAGTTCACTAGACAAATTTGCTCTTAAGTTTTCGATTTCTTGCAAGTGACCCATTTGTTTGTTTCTAAAGTGATCATATTCGAGATTAGTGAGAACACTAGACGAAGGCACTAATTCCAAAGTTTGTACTTTCTCATTACTTAAGGCAAGCTCATCAGACAAATTCTTATTCTTAGCTAAGGTTTCTAAGAGTGCAGCATTCATTTGGCTAAGTAGTGTAGCAGGAACCATGACCAAATCTTGTTGAGCAGGAGTAGGCGTATGCGAACTGGGTCCCGGTTGTGATTCACTCAAAGTCTGGGAACTCACATTGATATTGCTATCATTGTTTGTCTCCTCATTTGATAGACTCACCACCGAAGATTCATTCGAATCAGCACTCTCTTGCCCAACTTGATGTGGTTGAATACTAGCATCAGTGGCATTATCAGTGTTATTAATAAGTACCTCAGATTTCTTATCTGGCCCTAAGCTGGAAAAAGTTGCCATGAAAGCAGCCTTTGCAGTTTGAAAGTCATCACAGTCGGAATCATACGCATCCAGATCATCGGCTTGGTAAGCTGCATTCTGCGTAGTGACAACGTCTTGTTCAGCAATCCCTGGGTCAGCAAGAAATGCAAGCTCCTCTTCATCAAGTTCCCTTCCTTGCGCCTGAGCATTTACCAGATAGATCTTTTCTGCAAACCACTGTCCATCCCTTCTCCTCTTGGGTTTCTTACAATCCCTGGACATATGACCCTCTTCCTTGCAGTTGTAGCATGTAATCATTCTCAACTTGCCTGTATTAGCCCGTGGAGGGTTGTTGACCATTGGAGCAGGAGCAGGATTGGCGGTGCGAACATTGGTTGATGTGGAAGTTCTCCCCTGATATGGCTGAATTGGCTGAACCATTACTCTGCCATTCTCAATTGTAGCTTGTTGGCGAGAATTGGATGAATTCCTCAACTGATTGTTGGTAGGAGCTGATCCTCTGAATCCTCGTTTGCTTAAAGTTCTTGTGAGGTAAGCAGACATAGTAGTTAGCACTTCAACTGGGTCAGCTCCTTGTTGGAATACAGGAACTGGGACTTCCTCATCATCACAATATAGTGCTTGATCTGGATGAGCTGCATAATCAGTATAAGGAAGACTCGTTTGATCAGGGTAGCTTGTTGGATATGCTGCATTCTCTTGATAAGAAGAATATGATGGCTGAGCATAATGTGCAACATTTGCTGGATGAGGTTGTGAAGCATACTGTGGTGAGGGTGCATTGAACCGATATTGTTGCTGATGTGAGGTGGGTGGTTGTGGTAGAATCGAGTATTGGGGAAAGGCTGGTGTCATGTAAGGTGATTGATGATAAGCTTGATGTCCCAAGATATAAGGTGTGTTGTTGTGAGACAAGCTTGGTTGATTCGCCATCAAAGCTAAGGAATCTGGGTGCATACCACGAGGAGAACGGTGCATAATCACATGCTTCTCATGTTGCTGAAGGAAGGCATAGATTTGATCTAAATTGCACTTATGCAAATCCCGGGTTAACTTCACATCAGTAATGTACTCACCCCATTCAGCTTGAGGTAGAGTATTCAAGAATTTGGTGTTAACCTGGAATGGTGCGATCACAAGATTGTATACATTCAGATCATTCATGAGTGTGGTGAATCTGAAGTAATAATCGTGAAGTGTTTCCCCTGGGTTGTAGGTGAATCTATCAAACAGATCATACAGCTGACACTCCCTTTCTTGTTTGGTGAGAGACGTGCCTTGTAGCAACACCTTAAGACGTTCCCATAGATCCTTTGCCACCGTATACTGACTCACCATCCTATAGATTTCATGGGGAAGAGCTTGGAGAATTGTTTGAAGAGCTTTTTCATCTGCATCTGCAACAAGTTGTTGAGCTGGAGTAAGTTCTTCAAATTCTCGTGGTCTAGTCACGTTATCAACCGTAATGGTACCATAGTCGAGTGGACCATTCAAAATCGATTTGACCATAAGCCTTCCGTATGTCGGTTTCCCCTTTAGATATTGCATCATTCGACCTTGCCATGCCTCAAACACCTCTTTAATAAGCATCGGTGGACGGCTATCAGTTCCCGTTATGATTGATATATCCGTAAGAGATGTCATCTGAGGCATTACTGAATTTGGATTCATTTTGTTTTTCTTCAAAGAAACAGAGATTATCGGTTGATCGAGCAGTGAAGTAAAGCTTGTGAATTGTGTTGTGTTTTTGTTGTATGAAACCAAGATTAAATCCTCTAAAAATCGTCGAAAAAAACAGGCAAAATCACCCTTGATTCGGAACTTTTTGTTGATTCGGAAGATTACCTTGATTCGGAACTTTTTGTTGATTCGGAAGAATACCTTGATTCGGAACTTTTTGGATTGATTCGGAACTTCTTGGTTCGGAAGTTATTGATCCGGAACTTTGGCTTGATCCGGAACTTCTTGACTCGGAAGTTCTTGGTTCGGAACTTTGGCTTGATCCGGAACTTCTTGGTTCGGAAGTTTCTTGATCCGGAACTTCTTGACTCGGAAGTTCTTGGTTCGGAAGTTTCTTGACTCGGAACTTCTTGGTTCGGAAGTTTCTTGATTCGGAACTTCTTGACTTGGAACTCCTTGGTTCGGAAGTTTCTTGATTCGGAACTTCTTGACTCGGAACTCGTTGATCCGGAACTTCTTGATCCGGAACTCCTTGATCCGGAAGTTTTGCTGAATGAACAGAAACTTTGTCCGATGAACAGTAGAACAGTAAAACTTACGATTAAGCCCAGATTTTGACCAAATAACCCAAAAAGTTTTGTGCTTTCGACTAAAATAAGTAACAACTAATACTTATCCACTAATCCCAATCACAAAAACATCAAAAACACCAAGAATCAAGATGATTTTTCTTAAAGAACACTAATACAATCAAAAACTAAAAAACCACACAAATCACCACCTTAAATCACCCCATAGCTCTGATACCAAATGTAGAATATTGATAATCAATGAATCTATGAAGGGGTTTGTTAATTTCTAGAGAGAGAAAGTTAGAGAGAGAAAGTGAGAGAAACTATGTGAATTTTATTAAGTGGAAATTAAGAAATGATAACAACCAACCCCTTTCCTTAGTGGAAAGGGGTATTTATAGTTCCAAGTCATAAGTGGACTTGGGCCGGTCCATGACAAGCCCATGGACCGGTTCTTACTTAAGTTAATAAGCAAATGATAACTAATTACTAACTACGAGCTATTACAACATAAATCATATTGTGGAGTGACCGATACTTCTAATATACGTTAAAACGTATTTCTAAAAATTTTAAATAACAACAATTGCATAAAAATAATTCGAGTATAAAAAGATAGACAGATTTCGATAAACATTGAAATTAAAGCTGAAATATTCGGATTTAAAATAAAATTACAAACTGAAAAATAAGTGACAATGAGAGATAAAATCAAATTACACTACTCCTACTTGAAAAATAAAGGACATTCCTTCTCTTCTTGGTTCATCCCTCTTTTATAGGCAAAAACGAATCTTGGGTCTTTGTCTTCTTGTCTTCATCACGTGGGTGTTCATCATAAATCGTCATCCTTCTTGTACTCGCAAGAAATCTCTGTCTTCACGTCATATATTTTTGTCTTGGTTCGTTTGAAATCACGTGGGTGGGGTAAGGTGAGGTAAGATCTTTGGTGTTTGACCTTTTGTGAAGTACAAAAGGGATGAGATGAAGGTTGCGTATGGTTAGAGATTAGACAGAGAGATGATGGCTGACAAGAAGTGTGGTAAAGAGAAGAAACCCTAATGTTTCTTGTAAATATCGGTTAATATAAGAAAAGTCCCAAGTATGATTTTATTTCGGGCTTGGGTGTTGGTACTTGGCCCATTCGAAATTGAGTGCACAAAACAGATGGGCTAGAGGGGTTTTATTATTTGGACTTGGTTAAATGCTTGATAATAATATTAATACGGGCCGACCCGTCCCGATAAACCGGTGCGGGTTGGTCCATAAAATAACAATATAAGCTCGGGATCGATTTTTCGTGCTCATTCCATTGCCGTATCCCGTGGTGACTTTGACTTCGTCTTTGTCTTGATCAAATGCACAAACGTCATCAAGTCAATCCGAAAATGTCCGTCTTTGCTCCGTTTTCAATCCTTTTGTACCTGAAACACATAAAACACAAAACAAACGTATTTGCAATATAATTAAGCCTATTTTAGTGTTTATGGCCATTTTTCCGTGTTTTATCGGGCTAAAATGATGAGTAAATGGACACTCATCACCCCCCACACTATCAATTGCTAGTCCCTATCAATCCAATCATGTAAAGTAATGATAAGATCAAAAGTAAACACCCCGTTTCGACTTTTACCAAAATTTAAAAGGACACAAAATGTTTTAACTATTAATGTTCATTCATCGTCCCCGATTTTCACCCATTCCATGCTAAGCGTAAAACGAGATCATTGTCTTTTACAAGTTAGTAATGCTAACACTACTCATATGCGTTAATCATGATACTTAAACTCCCTTATTCCTAATTGGTATCTCTAAATTTTATTTTTGTCATGATGATCACGAGGATTCATATTTGACTTATTTTTATAAGAGATTAGGTCCAAAAATAGAGTTATAACGGTGCAACTAAAACCATCAATTAGTAACCTTTCCTAATAGTAACGGTGTCAAAAAATTAAGTTAACAAGAAAGATCGATAAACACGGTTTTATAACGGATTTGAATATTTGACTTATTGACCATGACTTTTATTATCCTCCTCATCATCGGAAGTTTTATTATCATGGATTACCTTAGCCTTTTATTATCCGCCTCATTATCGGTGGTTTTATTAGCTTCGGTCTTGCCTTGCCTTTTATTATCCGCCTCATTATCGGTGGTTTTATTAGCAAGACGATATGTCCAAAATTGGATTTATTAAGAGCTTATGGATAATTTTTCTAAGCCATTCACTTATATTTCACATCTATTTTAGCCTTTTAAGCTTAGAATTTTTGCTATTTTTGTGAATGACTAAAAAAATTATTTAAGCTTTATTGGGGTACCAATATTTCAAATCCGTAACGCTGGCAAACCTTAAATGTCTTCCCAATTTAATTACACGGAAAAACCGCTAAAACAATATTTATTAACAATTTATTTATATACAAGCGTTGGGAGAAAAAGCACACAACTAAAACACATGAGTTTTTGAAAGAATACGAATACTCTACGTTTAGCATAGTAACTTATAATCGACTCTATCATTTCTCGTCCTCAATAAAGAGACTTAGCCTAAAATAAGCTAAGGGCTCAACACGCCCGATCGGGTCAAAATTAAACCTACACACAAAAATACTTAACAAAATGTGCAAAGCACTTCATTTTATTTAATAAAAATATAAAAAAAAAAAAATTGGTCAAAACGGGGGTGCTAGGGTACTAGTAGGTACAAATGTGATCAAATTCGGCTAGAATTTCCCCCCACACTTAGAATTGAATATTGCCCTCAATATTCAAAGTACCGGCCGGAGCCGACACTATAGAACGTAAAATGGTAACACTACTAGCCAAGTGTGGGAACGAAAAGCTTTTTTTCACAAAAAAAGATTATAAGATATCCCTAGATAAACGTTAGTAAACAAGATCGGATATTGGGCGGCCGGATTGAAAACGGGCGCTTCAATCATCTCGATCACGGGAATCCTGAAAACATAGAGCAAACACATGGCAACAAACAATGGAAGAGGCATCTCCCCCACACTTAGTGTTAGCAAAAATAAAGAAGAAAGACCCTCGGGTTGCCTCCCGAGAGGCGCTTGTTTATTAACGAGTCGTAGCTTGACTCGCCCCGAATTCAATGGTCATGGGGAAGCAAGTGGAAGACAAATCTCCATCGGACTTTCATTCAATAGGTTTGGATAAACGTTGAATTTCACGAAAGTTCCACACCGATGAGATACACCCGACTCAAGAGAATAAAAATGATACATAGAGATGCCGGGGTCAAAAATGGTATCCTCATTCCCGGAGGAGAGAAGATATGGAGTAGAATATGTAAGAAATGAAAGAAAGGTCCGGATAATGAGTTTGTAAAAGTCCTCATTCTCTTCGAAAGGCGGTTCATCGGTGAACCCCTTGAGAATGGAAACTAAACTTATCACGGTAGAAGATGGATGATCACTATTCTCAACGGGTGGGAGGGTGGGGATAGCAATATCATGAATCACCGAGTCGATGAAAGAAAAAGTGAATTTTTCAAGCTCGGGATCAAGAATGGTCATACCACAATTCTTAAGAGGATCCGGATCAAATGTGAATTGATCATAATCGGGATCATTAAGATGATAATCAACATCTTCCGGTGGAGATGGAACAAATAGAGTAGATTCAAAAGTGAATCTCTCAAATGTGGTATCATCAATATCAATCTCATTTCCCGGTGGAAATGGATGAAGAAGAGTAAGTTCATCCGTGAACTTCTCATAGACGGGCTTATGAAAATCGGTATTTAATGCCTCGATTTTAGCAATGAGAACATTGATTTTCAATAGTTTTTCACAAAGCCCAACATCCTCGATTTCTCCCCCTTTCGGGTCAAAATCTTTGACCTCCTCTAAGCTTATGGGCTCGGAATTGGGAGGTGATGCCTCAACATAATCGATGTCCTCAATGGAGAAAGAACCGTCATCACTCGAAGTAGAAACGTCGTTAGAATCAGAGAAAATCTCAAATTGTTCTTTTGAAATGTCAAGAGGCGGAGGATGATCACTAATAGGCACATCACACAAATTGTCGAGAATACCCTCGGGCTCACTTGGGATTAGGACAAGGTCTTCAACACTAGACTTTATGAATTCGTCCAATTCCGTTGCCGGAATAGTGTCAAGGTGCTCATCCTCCATTATGAGAGAGTCAACGGGCTCCTCGGGTGTGATTGCAATGGTATAATCCTCGTCATCATCATCATAGTATAATGCAGGACGGTTGAAATTTGGAGCATTAATATATTCTACCAACTCCTCTTTAACATTTTCTACATCCTCGAGAAGTTTTCGAAGCAACTCTTGTTGTTGCTTTTCTCCAAATGTATGCTTAATCTCAAAAAATCTATCCCAAGCTATCAATAAAACCTTTGGCTTTCTAAAAGAAAAACGATTAAACTTCTTTAAAAATGTTTCCGTAGAGGTCATAACGTTATCTCTATCTAGCAAAGCTTCATTACTTGTTTTATTATATTTTTTCATTTTTTGTTGAACTAATTCGTGAATGAATAGCTCATGTTCATTAAGCTCATTTTCAGAAGCAAGGGATTGATGATGAATGACGGGATGATGTGGGGGCTCAAAATGGTCATAACCGGAATCATACCAAGGATTTGCTTCATTAAAATTCGTCGGCTGACATAAATAACTATCATGAGGGCCCCCACACTTTTCACAACAAGGATATTGTTGTGAAAAACTCGGTGAATTTTGTGGATAATTATTTCCATTGTAGTCATAATTGCACCCTGGTTCTTGCTCATTGTTAAACGAGGGATGAGATGGACAATCGATACTAAAATGGTAATCGTTTCCACAATGCGCACACGAGTATGGCAAACGAGCGGGTTGTGGAGGTGGAGAAGAATGATCGGGAGGATTATCGGAAGAATCTCCGTTTCTAGAATTGCAAAGAAAACAATGTCCACCACAAAGATCATTGCCACACCGTTCACAAGTACACCATCGACAAGGTGAAAAATCGTATAACGGTTCTCCACACCCTACGCATCGGACAAACGTCGACATAAGAATTAAACGATAAGAGGGTTAAGAAGAGAATTAAATGATTTAGAAGAAAAAGAAGAGTTTTTTTTTTTTTTTTTTTTTTTTTTTTGATTTTTCTTTTTTTTTTTTGTCTTATATATATATAATAAAAAGAAAAGAAAAATATTTTTGTGTTTTTTTTTAAATATTCACAAACAAAATAATAACTTCACGATGAAGGATCTCCAAGTCACTAATCGTCAAACCGTAACGATATTGTCGCAACACACTTCCCCGGCAGCGGCGCCAAAAATTTGATGTAGTAAAACAATATACATATATAAAATATATAATAAGTGAATATCGAAAAATAATTCCTTTAAGAAAAAGAATTATAAGTCAAAAACTCACAAAATAATATAATATATATATACCGGGCAAGTGATCACCCGGGTCGTGTCCCAACGAGGCGTGAAATTGACGGTTACGTTATTGGTTTGACTTTTGAATGCTTGAATAAACAAGAATTTGATTTTGGTTTCTAAACTACGAGAAAATCATTTAAAGAACGAGAATTTGAAAGAAAGAATGGGGAATAAAACTAAGGCATACTAAATTAAACTTAAAACTACAAGGAAAACATAAAAGGGCATCGGGAAACTTAAAGCGTCTATGGGGACAAAGGAGAGACAATAACTAATTAACGATAAAATGCGACTACAAAGCTAAATTATCAAATTTTAAATTAAAAAAACAAATTTATTTTTCCTACATCCTAAATGACAAAATAAAATTTTACGAAAAAGAATTACATTTTTTTTTTACTTTTAAATATATATATATATTTTGAATTAAAAAGGATTTAAACTAATTAAATTATTAAAAATAATATAAAACTTTGGGAAAATCTAAAAAAATTCATTATAAGTCCTAAATACTGTTTGAATTGTAAGAAAAATAAGAAGATAAAACAAATAGCCCAAACAAAGTGTTAACTAAGCTAATGAAGCTATTAAGCAATATAGTGAAAAAGTGGTTTAGTAAAATGTTTTGAAATGGATGACAAGAAAGAATGCTTGATTAAGCGTTAAGACAGTGAGCAAGAGGTCATGGGTTCCACTCTTGCCGCTGACAGTTTTTGAAAACTTTTTTTTTTCACTTACTAGCCAACTATTCCACTGTAAATGACAAACTCTATGTTGATAAACAGACACACATTTATACTCCTTACATTACTAAACTGGTACTATTAGCATTAATAAAAATTCTACACTTTATAAAAATTGCAAAAAAAAATGGGCTTACAACACAAGCACATGAACAAAATACTACTTTTATTTCAACTTTTTATAATAACTTTTATCAAATGCATTTCATTCACCCTTATGATTTTGTTTAGACTCAAAGCAGATTCAACATCCATTCATACAACATAGAAAATGCAACTTTTCATCAGCAACTACTTTAAACAAATATGGACTTTAGGCAGCATAAAAAAATAGTAAGTTAACACAAACAAGATTTAACAACATCATATATATCATATCACAATTTCAAGCTTTTTAGATAGAATAAAAAAAACCTGGGATTCGAGGACAATCTAATTGTACTAAACCATATCCGAAAACCATTGTATAACCAATCTACACCCAATAATTTTCATCAATCTTTTTTTATTTTCTTTTCGATCCAGCAGCAACAAGAAAAACATATATCAACTCTTCTTTTTCTTCGGTACACATCAGCCTCAAAACAAATGCACGCTTTCGATATATTTTTTTTTTTGGAGCAGTAACTATATCAACATAAAACTATATTTTTGAATCAAATGAACAACAAGAACACTTTTTTTAAAATCTCAAAATCATTCAACACCAAATTTCAAAACATCTTCATTTTAAATAACAACAATTGCATAAAAATAATTCGAGTATAAAAAGATAGACAGATTTCGATAAACATTGAAATTAAAGCTGAAATATTCGGATTTAAAATAAAATTACAAACTGAAAAATAAGTGACAATGAGAGATAAAATTAAATTACACTACTCCTACTTGAAAAATAAAGGACATTCCTTCTCTTCTTGGTTCATCCCTCTTTTATAGGCAAAAACGAATCTTAGGTCTTTGTCTTCTTGTCTTCATCACGTGGGTGTTCATCATAAATCGTCATCCTTCTTGTACTCGCAAGAAATCTCTGTCTTCACGTCATATATTTTTGTCTTGGTTCGTTTGAAATCACGTGGGTGGGGTAAGGTGAGGTAAGATCTTTGGTGTTTGACCTTTTGTGAAGTACAAAAGGGATGAGATGAAGGTTGCGTATGGTTAGAGATTAGACAGAGAGATGATGGCTGACAAGAAGTGTGGTAAAGAGAAGAAACCCTAATGTTTCTTGTAAATATCGGTTAATATAAGAAAAGGCCCAAGTATGATTTTATTTCGGGCTTGGGTGTTGGTACTTGGCCCATTCGAAATTGAGTGCACAAAACAGATGGGCTGGAGGGGTTTTATTATTTGGACTTGGTTAAATGCTTGATAATAATATTAATACGGGCCGACCCGTCCCGATAAACCGGTGCGGGTTGGTCCATAAAATAACAATATAAGCTCGGGATCGATTTTTCGTGCTCATTCCATTGCCGTATCCCGTGGTGACTTTGACTTCGTCTTTGTCTTGATCAAATGCACAAACGTCATCAAGTCAATCCGAAAATGTCCGTCTTTGCTCCGTTTTCAATCCTTTTGTACCTGAAACACATAAAACACAAAACAAACGTATTTGCAATATAATTAAGCCTATTTTAGTGTTTATGGCCATTTTTCCGTGTTTTATCATGCTAAAATGATGAGTAAATGGACACTCATCACCCCCCCACACTATCAATTGCTAGTCCCTAGCAATCCGATCATGTAAAGTAATGATAAGATCAAAAGTAAACACCCCGTTTCGACTTTTACCAAAATTTAAAAGGACACAAAATGTTTTAACTATTAATGTTCATTCATCGTCCCCGATTTTCACCCATTCCATGCTAAGCGTAAAACGAGATCATTGTCTTTTACAAGTTAGTAATGCTAACACTACTCATATGCGTTAATCATGATACTTAAACTCCCTTATTCCTAATTGGTATCTCTAAATTTTATTTTTGTCATGATGATCACGATGATTCATATTTGACTTATTTTTATAAGAGATTAGGTCCAAAAATAGAGTTATAACGGTGCAACTAAAACCATCAATTAGTAACCTTTCCTAATAGTAACGGTGTCAAAAAATTAAGTTAACAAGAAAGATCGATAAACACGGTTTTATAACGGATTTGAATATTTGACTTATTGACCATGACTTTTATTATCCTCCTCATCATCGGAAGTTTTATTATCATGGATTACCTTAGCCTTTTATTATCCGCCTCATTATCGGTGGTTTTATTAGCTTCGGTCTTTCCTTGCCTTTTATTATCCGCCTCATTATCGGTGGTTTTATTAGCAAGACGATATGTCCAAAATTGGATTTATTAAGAGCTTATGGATAATTTTTCTAAGCCATTCACTTATATTTCACATCTATTTTAGCCTTTTGAGCTTAGAATTTTTGCTATTTTTGTGAATGACTAAAAAAATTATTTAAGCTTTATTGGGGTACCAATATTTCAAATCCGTAACGCTGGCAAACCTTAAATGTCTTCCCAATTTAATTACACGGAAACTACTAGAATTAGTTAAAAATCAACAGTAATGATCAAACCGCTAAAACAATATTTATTAACAATTTATTTATATACAAGCGTTGGGAGAAAAAGCACACAACTAAAACACATGAGTTTTTGAAAGAATACGAATACTCTACGTTTAGCATAGTAACTTATAATCGACTCTATCATTTCTCGTCCTCAATAAAGAGACTTAGCCTAAAATAAGCTAAGGGCTCAACACGCCCGATCGGGTCAAAATTAAACCTACACACAAAAATACTTAACAAAATGTGCAAAGCACTTCATTTTATTTAATAAAAATATAAAAAAAAAAATTGGTCAAAACGGGGGTGCTAGGGTACTAGTAGGTACAAATGTCATCAAATTCGGCTAGAATTTAAAATTTTGATATGTTCGATATAGTATAGCAAAATATATATATATAGTAATTAGACGGTTCGCTCTTTAGGAAAAGAAGCGAATGTGAAATCACAAATATATGTGATCGGGAAGTATTGATAAGAAAATCACGATTAGGAAAAAGTGATAATCGAATCGTCCCGGGTCGTTTCCTCGCGAAATCGTGAATTTGAATCGGCGCACGGATTTTGGTATTTGATGCTTGAATGATTGGTTCTTGATTTTGTTTTTGTCTTTTTTCTTTTTTTTTTTTTATATATCTAAAGGGATGATAATTTAGGCAAGGGGAAACCTAAAAATATACGGGAAACATTTTAGGCAAGTTAATATTACAAAATAAAAGCATAAAACGTAAACCGAAAATCCTAAAACGCGTCTAATCTATTATTAAGGCAACTAATGACCGAAAAATTCAAACTTAGTTTCTAAACCTCTAAAATGAATAAAAAATTCTATATAAAAAATTTGAAAAATTTAAACTACTTAAATTAACTTTTTACTAATTTTAAAACTTATATTTAAAAGCCTAATTATCAAAATAAAAGCGTTAAAAAACTTTTAAATAAAATGTGAATTGAAAAACTAACCAAACACCTTTTTTTTTTTTTTTTTTTTTTTAAAGAAAATATTTTTCTAAGCTTTTTAATGTGTTAAAACGGACTAAAGAAACAATTTATAAAACTAACTTTGATTACAACAGATTTTAGTTTAAAGTATTTCGAAATTATCTCACCTATATTACTATCTAATTGCAATCATTAACAAGAAAGCATCAAGAGTCCAGTTGGTTATGGTGTTTAAGTGAGGCGTACTATAATGCAAGAGGTCGAGAGCTCAATTCTTGCAACCAACCAAAACTTCTTAAACTTTTTCTTCTTTTAAATTGCAACCCTTTTTTCTCTTACTGCTTTCCTACTTCACAACTAATGCACTAACTACTATTTAATAATGGCACTTTCCTACTTCACAACTTTTTAGTACTACTTGATACAACAATTCTCAAACTTAAATCTAATGACACCAAACTAAACAAGCATAACATAAATAAATAAGTCAAGATTAAGCTATAAAATTAAAAAGAGATACTCACAATTAATCCAAGCTTGAGTGACAAAGATCTAAGTACCAAACCAACTCGAACCAAAGAGCCATCCAAAATTTGCTCTAACCCGTAACCAACTTCGAGACAAACGCCTTATGAACCCGAATCATCTTCGAACATTTTTTTTTCTTTCGTAATGAACATCAACAACCGAATCAATTTTTATTTTTATTTATTTTTTTTTTTTTTTTTTTAACCAACAGTGAGTTACTTCTCTTTTTTTTTGGTAGAACAATAACAACCCTTTTTTAGCAAGCACAATAACAACTTGGCACCTTTTTTATCTTTGCGTCACACAAACAACAAATTGCTTTTTTTCTTCTTTCGATACACAGTGAGCAAAAAGGAAAGTAACAATTTTTTTCTTTTGAGTCAAAGAAACAACAAACCAACAACACTGTATTATTTATTCATTGAAGCAATAGTAAAACAAGGATGCTATCAACCATTTTTTTTTTTTTTACAACTTGTAAACTATCTTCACTTGCAAAAGTAATTTAAAACAGTAGCAAAAGTAATTAAAAACATCAAAACACTTTTTTTTCTTGAATTAATAGTCAACAATAAAATTAAATAACTAACTTTTCTTCCATTAATTTAAATCTTGATTACAAATAAAAGAAATTCGGATTAAAAACTGAAATTAAATTGACAAGAAAAATTAAAAACTGAAAATTACATGACAATGAGAGATAAAATTAAATTACACTACTCCTACTTGAAAAATAAAGGACATTCCTTCTCTTCTTGGTTCATCCCTCTTTTATAGGCAAAAACGAATCTTGAGTCTTTGTCTTCTTGTCTTCATCACGTGGGTGTTCATCATAAATCGTCATCCTTCTTGTACTCGCAAGAAATCTCTGTCTTCACGTCATATATTTTTGTCTTGGTTCGTTTGAAATCACGTGGGTGGGGTAAGGTGAGGTAAGATCTTTGGTGTTTGACCTTTTGTGAAGTACAAAAGGGATGAGATGAAGGTTGCGTATGGTTAGAGATTAGACAGAGAGATGATGGCTGACAAGAAGTGTGGTAAAGAGAAGAAACCCTAATGTTTCTTGTAAATATCGGTTAATATAAGAAAAGGCCCAAGTATGATTTTATTTCGGGCTTGGGTGTTGGTACTTGGCCCATTCGAAATTGAGTGCACAAAACAGATGGCCTGGAGGGGTTTTATTATTTGGACTTGGTTAAATGCTTGATAATAATATTAATACGGGCCGACCCGTCCCGATAAACCGGTGCGGGTTGGTCCATAAAATAACAATATAAGCTCGGGATCGATTTTTCGTGCTCATTCCATTGCCGTATCCCGTGGTGACTTTGACTTCGTCTTTGTCTTGATCAAATGCACAAACGTCATCAAGTCAATCCGAAAATGTCCGTCTTTGCTCCGTTTTCAATCCTTTTGTACCTGAAACACATAAAACACAAAACAAACGTATTTGCAATATAATTAAGCCTATTTTAGTGTTTATGGCCATTTTTCCGTGTTTTATCGGGCTAAAATGATGAGTAAATGGACACTCATCAATTACCAACTATCCGACTTGTTTGCGAAAGCTCTGTCGAAAGATAGGTTTGAGTACCTCGTTAGGCAAATTGGTATGAGATGTTTGACTCCAGCAGACCTGGAGATTCTTGCAAAGGTGCCTGCTTGATTTATCTATCAAACATCTACTTGTAAATATCTTTGAAAAAGTAAAATACAAAAATATAAAACATATAAAAACAAAACACCAAAATATTCTTCTCGAATATCTTTCAGTATCGATAATATGGACGTACCTAGAAATGTTGCTTAACAACGACACGGGTGTGTACATAAAGCTCGAATGAAAGTTGTAAATATTTTTCAAAACATGTCATTTCTTCTTTTAATAAAGGAAATTGTCAATTTTGGACAATATTTCCAAACAACGGGTAGAGCACTCTATCTTGGGTTGAGCTTGTCACAAAACATTCAACGTTTTGAGCTCAACACAATGGCTTGTAATCACTTTCAGATTACAACCCGGATCGATATTCACGGGGGAGTATACGATTTAGTACGCTAACCCTCAGCAAAAGAAGAGAAATCTTCTTACACTTGAGTGGATTTTTCAAGACATTCAAAGTCTATGAACTCAAGTTATGCTTTAGAAAAACCTCTTCGCCAAAAAGAAATAGGATTATTCAAAAAGTGTTGAACACAATTTTTTCAAGAATTTTTCAATGATTATTCAAAATCTTTCAAAAATTGTGTGTTCAACAACTCCCATCCTCAAAAAGCGAAATGTGGATCACATCCTCACAATGAAAATTCAGTTGGATCAGTTTTTGAGGGAGCATTTCAACTTCATGCAAAGATTGACACATCTTTCTCCCGAAGATTTTCAAGACTATTTTTCAAAATATATTTTAATCAAATTTGGTATCTCTAATATCAAAAGATTTTATATATTAGAGATAGGGGGAGAAAATGTGATTAAAATGTGATCTTATATAAGACTCAAGCACTTTCACTCTTACCTACATGTGCAAAACACTTTTGATTATCGATGCACATGTGAAGGGGGAGCCTTTCTGAAAAGACAAAACTATCAAGGTGTTCAATGTTTTCCAAACACTTTGTTAGACTTTTTAAAGTGTTTATAGGGTTACGATCTCATATCCACAACATCTATAATCCACGACGTTATTGGTGTCAAAAGGGTGGTTAGGTTTAAGTCCTATGATCCAACCATAACCGGAGGGATCTTCCCAGGGACAATCCAATAGATTATTAGAAGTCCTTAGGAAAGATGGAGTAGAATGTGAACGTAGCTGAATGCCGACTAAGTACTGATGATAGCACTGGAACAATCACAATAAGGTGATATTAATGATGTCTTGGTAAGCATTGAAGTGGTTGAAGAATGAAAAAGAAATGTAAGGATAAAGGGTGTAAAGAAAGAAGCCCTCCATACAACTTAGGCAGAAACCGGGTCAACACATCATGAAGACAACTCATCATGGACCCAGTGATGTATGTACAACCCTTTCCTAGCTACTCAGGCTTCTCTCAAAAGAAGTTTGTTTTATTGTCACGGAAAACAACACGACTTCTATTGACTTTCTCACTCCGAGATAGTTGATATTGAATAGGTGGCATCTGCTCCAGCCTCCGACCACTAAAAGTGCACAAATCGAGTCTAGAGCCAAGAGATAAATAAAATCTCGTTATTACACACGTATGACGAACAAGAGAGTCCTACGCTATATACTTGCGATTTTGCTAGAACACTTAGAGTGATACTACTTAGTATTCACAATGATGAGTGGAAATCCTTCCAGTGTGAGCATGCGGATGAAGACACAAGATAGAAAGATGGCAAAGACAAGTCAAGGATGATTTGAAGATCTCAAGATAAAAAGACAAAGTCGAAAGACAACGACAAAGGCTCAAAGATCACAACATGAAGAAACAAGACTACTATTACACGTTCAAGACTCATTTATACCGAGATTAGTAATCTCTACAAATCTCCAAATGACAAAGGGTAATGACCTCTCTTAAAGGGTAATGACCTCTCATTGGGGGAGATTGTTAGCCTCAAAATATTGAGTCAAACAAGAATGCTCGGTCATATGTTTATTATGTATCGTATTTAAGAACGTTATAATAGGTAGTAGATTAGTCGTGTTTTACGGGCTTAACTTTAAACTAAGGTTCATTCATAAGTAACTAAAGCCCAAAAGATAAGCCCGACTAATTATCATATAGCCCATTATGCCACATGTAGGCAAGGTTATAAATACCTCTCCTTGCATGTAAGGAGAGGTTGGTTGGTTCATTTTTCTCTCATTCTCTAATCTAATATTCACTAAGTTTCACACACTTCTCTTTCTTTTCTCTCTCTATTTTCTCTCTCTAGAATTCATCTATCTTCTACCTTTCTTTCTTGTTTAATCATCATATTTTATGAGGACAACATAACTTGATTGCGTAAGTCTTTTGGCCGGATAAACAAACAATCGTAATATGTTATTAACCGAATCAATTTAAACCTACCGATTTTATTAGATCTAGATCAAGATTAAAAATTTTATTATATGTTTTTAAGCGGATATAGCGTGTTCATTCTATGTTTAACCCATGAATGACATACGATGACTCGTGATGCCGCTGTTGGGATTTTAATACTAGTTAAACCATTAACTACGAGAATGCAACGAATTGAATCTAGTATAACATACACGATTAAACACATGATAAAAACAATTTAAATCCAACCTTTAATTAACTGAATAAATCAATCATTGGAGCTTTATCTTGGTCTTGAACTTTAACTATTAAATTATCGCCCCTATCATTTATATCGTTTGCTCACTACGATGCTAGTAGTAACTTCACTTCCCGAACAAACTAGTGTAAATCTTGCAACTAGAAACCCTAGATCCAAAACCCAAATTAGGGATTGCGTAAGGATCGAATTGTAGACGTTACAAGATTGATTACGAAAACCCTAAGTGGTTTTAGGTGATTTTGAACCAACAAGGTGAAACCAAACAAAGGACTCAAACCTTGATAAGAGTATCAAAGGTTTAGTATAAGGCTTAGTTACTTCACAAGGGAGAACCAAAAGACAATCGATATTGTAATTTTTTATACTTTAGGTGATTTTAGGGTTTGGAGGGGGAGTTCGATCGATTGATAAGTTTTGGGAGAGGGATGGGAAAAAAATTATGAGGTGAGTATGAGGTTTATATAACTTTCACACCTCATTAGTTTTCTTGATCCCTACTCTAAGATATCCTAAATATAGTAAATTTTTACCTTAGGAATTAATAGACATTTCTTCTAGAATATCCTATAGTATTAATCGGCCTACTAGGGTCTTAGGGCTTATAGAACTGACTTTTTGACCCCTCAAATTTAATTACGCGTATACGTTAAATTAATTAAACAAGTAACTAATTTAACTACCGTTAATTAAATAATTAAGTGAAGTTTTATTAAAAGTTTAATAAATAATAAACATTTAATAAAGTGTGTTCTCCGCATTGAGTGTGTGCTCTCGATAAGCCCACTCATTCCTGATGGGTAAACGATCACGTATCCCGGCATTAAACATACGGAGTATGATATATTACACGATGAAGCATCTATTTTTTTAAGTTTGAGTATACTATAGCATGATGGACAATGTGGTTGAAAGCGGCAGAACCTCATAACATCCATTAGTATTTGAACTTGTTTGATTTGGTTAGGTGTTTGCTTTTTTAAAGCTTAAAGCATGTGAGATTAGAAAAAAGGTAAACGTGATGCCCGTTTTGTACCTAAGACCTAACATGTAAAAATATCGTTAGTGCTAGGATAAGCCAGGGGCAGTACGTTACGCATGATTACCATATCGTGAAAAGAGTAATCAAGATATATAGCTAATCACCTGAGTTTTGTCTTTATTGTTTTAGGATCTTGTCCAACAAATGATGCGTGTTTAGTATGATATTATTAATTGTTAGTTTTTCTCATTTATCACACCCTATCTTTATCTTAGTTTTTCTCATTTATCACACCCTATCTTTATCTTAGTTTTCTCATTCAAAATCAAACACTAATGACAAGTTTTTGTTTTGTTATGCATTTAGGTCTTTTGCGGTTTCACCTCTGCACCCAATGCAAGTGTCTAGATATTATAGCTTATAAATAGTCACTCATTCATTTCCATCTCCCACATGTTTCTCTACTTTTATCTTCCAACAACACTATCTTTTCATTTAAATTTCTATTCAAACAAAACCCCCACATCATAGTCACCTACAAAACAACAAACGACGCCTCTTTCTTTATCTAAGAGATTAAAGGATAATTTTAAAGAGAATGATAGTAAAGTTTTTTTTGTAATTTTTATCACCAAAAGTGACATCTATTTGGTGGGGGTATATGAAAGTCCCTAAACTTAGACTGAAATGACTAATTAAGATAATTAACACAAGTAAATGCTTTTCAAACGTAAGACCTTTTTATTGTATAACAAGTATTACAAGTGTTATGGATCACATAGTTCGATGACCATGTGTTGTGTACTCTTTGGACAAGTAAACTTGCACAAGTTACAAGTTTACAAGCTAACTTAAGAAAACAGGCACAAGTGATTGTTCTTCAAGTTCAAGAGAGTTAATGTGTGAAATCTAACAAAGTGAACAACATTAACTCTATGCTACATTCCCTATTTATAGTGGTACGAGGTTGACTTTGATAGCTAGTGGAAAGCGACTAAACAAAACAGAAAATGTCAGACATTTGTCACAAGACGCTCTTCTATTCTTGGTAGTATGCTACAATGCTTTAGGGAAACAGAGCTGACATAGTTTCCCTTTTCTTCATAACCTCGTTCTTTAGGCTGCATCAATTCCCGCCTAAACAATTAGGTATGTCCAAAGTGTGTTGAGTGTTAACAGGGTATTGCCACCCCTGTTAACACTAAACCATGGAGAGTCCCTGATAAACTTGGTTGTTATCCATCACAGCCAATGAGTATGCCTTCAAGTAATTTTCGACTTCCTTGACAATGTCTCTGACATGGACTTCCCTGTGGTTGCTCATCGAGACTAAGATCTCTGTGAGTCTTGTGGTACTTGCCTGTCACCTTGGCACAAGCAAGTTAATAACATGCAGCTTAATTTACGTTTAAATCTATGACTAAGGGAATTCTAACATACTTAGATTCCTAACAATCTCCCCCTATTTAAACATAAATACAGCTAGATATAAAATAGCTATAGTAAGTGAGATGACAACTTCTTCTTACACATAACAGATCTAACAAACAACTTCATAATTCATTAATACTTAAAGGAAAATTACAAGTACAAAGCATAAGTGCAACAAAATAATGAAAGTAAAATTCAGTTGTGATTTCTTCAATAATCATCATTCTTTATTTTCTCGTCAGCTTCAGCAATATCCTTTCTGGTATCCAATTCAGCTTGCAAAGTTTGAGCAAAGACTTTGTAATACTCAGAGTTAATTTTTAGCACCTTTTTGAAGACTAGAATCTGAACAGTGTGTAGAACAATGATAATCTTTATGATTCAAGAGGGTTGATGTTTTCTAGAGAGAGAAACTTAGAGAGAGAAATGAAAGAAACTATGTGTTATAAAAGTGAGAAATGAAACAACCAACACCTCTTTCCATGGTGGAAAGAGGCTTATATACCCAAGTCCTTAATGGACTTGGGCCTCTGGCCCATGAACATGCTCATGGGTCGGGCTATTTAGTAAATGTTACTTAAACACTAATACGAGCCTATAACTATATTGTTGGAGTGACCGAGACTTTCTTTATACGTAAAATGTATTTCCTACAATCTCCCCCAAAGGGAGGTCACTCCAAATTTACAAAGTCCTAATCTAGCATGTTAGATCTTGTTCTTGAGCTCGTAGTCAACTTTCTCTTTCTTTCTTTCTTTTTCTTCTTTTTGTGAATATGTGTTGAATAATATCAGCCTTTTGCTTGGAACACGTTCTTTTGGCCTTTCACGTGCAGTCTTTATCTTCTTGTGATGTTCGCCTCTTCGTGACTTCATGTCCCACACACTTATCCTTTGTTGAATTCTTGAAAGTTTTAGAGTCGATACAGCGGAAGACTTTTAGGTCATACTTTCTTGAATTTGCAGAAGTATTTGATGCAGAAGGAATAAGTATGTGAGGACGTCTTCAACAGGTACACCGCAACGCCACCGTCTTCGAATGCATCAACATAATAAGACACGAATAAAATGGCTTTGACATTTTATTCAAATTCGGTAGCATTTAACCTCCGGTCGGTGAAGACCGTTGGACGATATTAGATATCGTACCCGTGACGGATAGTTTCAATTAAGTAACTTCCTGACAGGATTTCGCGAGTAAACCCGTTCTCTTTATTCGACCGTCCAAAGCTGACTGCGAACATAAAGAGTGAATCATTTGGATTAAAAATCCTTATGACTGAAGCCGTCAATTCACGAAACCTGGAACAAGTTTGATTCATTAAAGAATCGCACCATCGTTGCTTTCCAGTTGTCACGAGCTTGATTCATATTGTGTCTTGCAAGTTACCTACCAAGTGCTGTTTAAGGTTA
The DNA here is from genome assembly GCA_025667525.1 of Glebionis coronaria. Lineage (NCBI taxonomy): Eukaryota > Viridiplantae > Streptophyta > Magnoliopsida > Asterales > Asteraceae > Glebionis > Glebionis coronaria. The sequence goes on along the minus strand of CM046881.1, from coordinate 547,913,763 downwards.
ACACTAGAAGGATTTCCACTCATCACTGTGAACACTAAGGTATCACTCTGAGTGTTCTGGCAAGATCGCTTAGATATTGCGTAGAGGCCTGGAACGTGTTTAAGTTCAGCTAAGAATTAAACTACCGTTGCTTTCCAGTTATCACAAGTTTGATTCATAAAGAATCGCACAAGTCACCTACCATGAGCTTTTTTATATTCGCTCAAGAAGGATTTCCATCTTCATTGTAAATACTTTCGTATTACTCAGGTGTTCATGCAAGATCATAAAGATTTTGTGTAGGACTCTTAATATCTTTCTTACTTTTCACAGTGTGTGAAGAAGCAAGGAATTATGAAGGTGTGTCCTAATGAGATATTTGATGATCTCAAATGGCTCTAGACTCGATCGTGCAATTTGAATTTTAGTGATCGGAGGCTGGAGAGGAGTGCCACCTTTTAAATACCAATTTATTTGGAGTGAATAAATCAATAGATAATGCGTTGTCTCCATGTGATTAAAACAAATATCTTTTAAGAGATATCTGAGTTAGCTGGGATGGGTTGTGCATTGTATCACTGGGTCCATGATGTCTATCTTCAATATCAAGAATCATTAAAAATGATCTCAATAGCATATGTATTGACCCGGTTTCTGCCTAAGGTTGTAAGGAGGGCTTCTTTCTTTAGACCCTTTATCTTTACAATTCTTTTTCATTCTTCAACCCCTTCAATGCTTACCAATACATCATAACTAGCACCTTGTTGTGATTGTTCCTGTGCTAACTTAAGTACTTGGTCGGCATTCAACTACGTTCACAATATTTCTCCATCTTTCCTAAGGACTACTATTTCTAGCTGTGGAATGTCCTTGGGAAGATTCCTCCGGTTTAAGAAGAATCATTGGACTTAACCTATCCTACCATCCTTATGTCACCACAATCTTCATCGTCGTGAAATAAATGGGTGGTGGGTAAGTATAAATCACCATGAAATCCATTTTTGATGTGCAATTCCGTTTTGCTCCCCTTTAACATATGCCACGATATTCGAAAATATTTTGCACATGTCGGGATGAGCCATCACGTTAAGTCAAACCATTTTTGATAATTTCCCATATTAAATCACATTTTCTCCCCCATATTAAAAATATTAACCCAATCGATGTTTTTAATATCAATTGATTTAATGAAGTTTTAACAAAGGCTTTGGGAAGAAAAATGCAAGTCCTTTTTATCTTCATGATACCGAATGTATGAGATATGATACCGATTTGTAACATGATCACATATTCACCATATTAGAAAAAATTGACAAGGTTGGACCTGATTGATGAGAACATCATATGATATGATCAAATGGTTCTTGTTCACGAATGTTGGTCACCTCGTCACGTCTGAAGTCATCTCTTGACACCACATGTATGATTGGTATTGTAGTCTTGACACCAACTTGTAAACTTGACACGTTCGGCATCGAAGATTCTGAATGCTTGACAATTGCTCCCCCTCAATTGTTGACCCGTGTTCTATTGAAAGAGTTGTAGTCGTCGGTTGAGTAGTCGCATCGTCGAGTATGTAGATACCAATTGTAGATTGCTATGGTTGTAGAGATGATAGCTTCATAAAAACAAGACTTCTCTTGTTTTAACAAATAAATGCACTGAAGCGTACATAGATTTGTGTTAGACCAAGTTATAAAGTAAACTTGATCCCTTACAAGGTTTTAAAGTAAACCTTGCCCGAGAAAATTAATTCCCGTTGTGAGCCAAAGCTTTCATAAGAAATACTTGACTTTAATATAAAAACCGGGTTGCAGTTAGAAATAACTACAAGACATAATGGGTATGTTTTAAAACATGTACAACTTTTATACGGACTCTATTTATGGCGCCGTGTCAATATTAATCGACATTTCTAAGGCCGTAAACATTACCGTACTAAAAGACATGCCCGTTTTGAAAATGAAAAATATTTTTGGATTTTCTTTATTTTATATTTTTTATGGATTTTGTATGTTTTATATTTTTTATGGTTTTTCTATGTTTTATATTTTTGTATTTTTCTTTTGGTGGTTTAAATATGTACGATAATATACAAGATCACGATCAAAGGATACTCGAGAATAGTTTACCATCACTATTCTTCAAATTCTTCTGCCAACTCCTTAAGTGTCGCTGGGGAGAATGATTTCATGCCAAGTTTTTCGATCAAAAACTCGATACGTCCTCGATCTAAGGCCTTTGTGAATATATCTGCCAGCTGATACTCAGTGTTGACGAAGTACAGTTCGATCACACCATTTTCCACTTGCTCTTTGATGAAGTGGTAGCGTATGTCAATGTGCTTTGCTCGGGAATGTTGAACGTAGTTGCAGCACAGAGCAATTGCACTTTTGTTATCATAGTACATCGGGATTTTGTTGAATCCAAGACCGTAGTCAGTTAATTGTGATCTCATCTAAAGAACTTGAGCACAACAACCGGACATAGCAATGTATTCAGCCTCTATACTTGATATCGCATCGCTTTTCTGCCTTTTTGATGCCCAACTAACAAGTCTATCTCCAAGAAGTTGCACACTGCCAGAAGTGCTACGTCTAGTATCTTGACACCCAGCATAATCCGCATCTGCATATGAGATTAGTGCAATATAAGAATCCTTCGGATACCACAGACCACAATTAAGTGTTCCTTTAAGATACCGAAAGATCCTTTTCACAACATGTAGGTGCTTTTCGGTAGGCCGATCCTGATACCGGGCACACATACATATAGCAAATTGAAAATCATGCCTGCTAGCAGTCAGATAGAGAAGGGTGTCGATCATTCCACGGTAAAGTTTAGGATCGACAGCTATCCCTTCCTTATCTTCATCTAACTTGGATCTCTCCACCATTGGAGTATCCACGGGGTCACAGTTTTCAAAATGATACTTTTTTAATGATTCAAGAGCAAATTTGGATTGATTAATGAAGATGCCTCTGGGATTCTGAGAAATTTGCAACCCTAAGAAAAATGAAAATTTTCCCATCATCGACATCTTAAAACGTGTGGACATAATTTTCTAAAAATGGTCAGACAATCGTTGATTAGTAGCAGCAAATATTATATCATCAACATAAATTTGTACCAGTATCATGTCGTTGTCCTCCTTGAGAATGAATAATGTTGGGTCCACTTTGCCTTTGGAGAAGCCTTTCGAGATGAGATACGACGATATGAGATCGTACAACGCGCGTGGAGCTTGTTTCAACCCGTACAGAGCCTTCCTGAGCTTGTACACGTGATTAGGATACTCCGAGTTGACGAATCCATTCGGCTGGCTTAGGTAGACATCTTCCCTTAATTCACCATTGAGAAATGCCGTCTTAACATCCATTTGGTAGACGATCATATTCATGTGAGCAGCATAAGCAAGGAATAGTCTAATTGCCTCCAATCGCGCAACAGGATCAAAGGATTCTTCAAAGTCAATACCCAAAGCTTATTTGTAACCTCTTGCAACCAATCTAGCTTTGTTCTTCAGCACTCCACCTAACTCATCGAGTTTAACCTTGTATACCCACAACAATGTAAGGATTTCAAGGTTGATGGGTAAAGGAACTAATTCCCACATTTCAAGACGTTGAAATTAATTAAGTTCCTCTTGCATGGCTTCAATCCAAGATGATTTAGTCATGGCTTGTTGCCAGTTTTTGGGTTCAGTGTCGGAAAGAAATGCATCAAAGTAGCAATATAATGCATGTTCTTGGAGTTGGTGTCGTGTTAAGACTGTTCGATTGATGTCACTAATGATATTGCGGATTGGGTGATCCTTTGTCCATTTTGTGTTATGATTTTCAATCCTTGGTGGTCGGGAGTGAACGATTGCAGGAGCTTCCTCTGAGGTAGACGCACTGTTAGGGTCTTCAGGTATTTGTGAACCAAAGAAAGGAAGCTCTTGTAAGTGAGCAAATTCCAAATCGTGATCATAAGGATCCTCTTCAACATCATTAGGAACGAGTGGGGGTGATGATTCGGGTGTAGTTTGTGAATTGGTGGGGGTTGGGACATCTGGTTCAAGAGTAACAGTAGATGTCTCGGACCGATTTCCATTATCTTGAGCAACAACTTCATGAAACGGAGCTACTGCTGCAGGTGCTGGAGAATCATTACTAGGTGGATCAAAGAATTCATCAAACATAGGTTGAAATAACTCATCCCACTCGGACCTTGTAGGTGGTATAAATGATGGAGAAGTAGGATTGTTGGGAGTTAATCCGGAACTGATTATACCGGTTCCCATCTCATGTAATGCGGGTTGAGAGCTGTGTTGCTCAGAAGCCATCACTGTCAGCTCATCAAAATCGGCATCCAAAGTTTCTACTATCTTGCCAAGACGTCGGTTATAAATTCGGTAAGCTTTCTTTGCAGGCGAGTAACCAATGAAAATTACAATATCAGCCTTCGGTTGAAGTTTACCCAAATTCTTACTATTTGTATTTGGATAACAGAGTGCACCAAACACATGAAGAAATGAAATGTTGGGTTTGTGTCCATGAAGTAGCTCATATGGAGTTTTGCCATGACATTTACGAATGATGGAGCGGTTTTGGGTATAACATGCGGTTTCCACTGCTTCAGCCCATAAGGATAAAGGAGCATTCGCATAAATCAACATAGTTCTAGCAGCTTCCATAAGTGTACGGTTACGTCTTTCCACGACACCGTTTTGTTGTGGAGTGCGGGCAACAGAAGTTTCATGTGAAATACCTACCTTTTCATAATAGTCTCGTAGAGTTTGATTAACGAACTCAGTTCCATTATCAGTGCGAATGCGGCGAACAGTAGCATTAAGACGTACTTGGATCATCTTTAAGAAAGTAATAATATACTCTGGTGCTTGATCCTTGGATGCTAAAAATTTTACCCATGTAAACCTTGAGAAATCATCCACCATGACGAGGATGTATTTTCTACCACTCACACTAGCCGTACGCATTAGCCCACAAAGATCCATATGCAAAAGATACAATGGTTCTTGGTTGGTGTCTTCAGCTTTAGGTTTGTATGATTTCTTGGTGCTTTTTCCCAAAGAACACGCGGAACATAAATGATCCTTGTCGAACTTAAGTTTTGGAAGACCACGAACAAGTTCGTTTTTAGCCAAATGGTTTATAGCATCAAAGTTGAGATGAGATAACCGACGATGCCATAACCATGACTTGGTCTTAGATGCTTTGGAAAGAAGGCATACAGGAGAGGCGGCCATCATGTTTTGAATGGACAGTGTGTAGAGATTATCCCCTCGAGAACCCTTTAACAAATCATTTCCTGCAAGATCGTGAATAAAGCAAGTATGTTGTCGAAAAGCCACTTCAAGGTTTGAATCGCAAAATTGTCCCACTGAAAATAGATTGTGACCAAGTCCCTCCACATAATAAACCCTTGAAATCGTAACATTCCCAATTTGGTATTCACCATAACCCATGATCTTCGCAATATGGTCGTTTCTAAATTTAACCGTTCCTAGAAACTTACTGACGAAATTTCTGAGCATCGAGCGATCTCTGGTCATATGCTTTGAGCATCCAGAGTCCAAGTACCAGAGGATGATTTGGACCACCTGAAAATATCACCAGACAAGGACGATGTATCGGAATCTAGTAGTTCCTCTGTGTTAGCAGGTACAGATATGATTATCTTAGATTTGCTAACTGAAGAGTTCTTAGGCTTCCAAACTTGCTTCCTAAATTCCGGCTTAGATTCTAGTTGTCTAAGATCCTGAGATACTTCTTCACTGGTAGGCACAATAGTGGGGGCAGACCTAGTTAAAGGGCGCTTTTTCCATTTTTTAGTGCTAGTGTTCCTATTTAAAGGACGTTGAGACCTAACTTCCGTGGATGTGATCCTAGTTAAAGGGCACTTAGTTCCATTAGCAGTGAAGGTCCTACCAGTTGGTTTCCATTGCCAAACAACTTGGGTGAATTTCTTCCCCGTTGGAATCCATTCAAGGTTGTTCCTAATAGCATACATTTCATTCACGTGATCAACAAGGCATAAATCATGACGCTGAGAAAACATGAATTCATTACAATTCCAACATCGCAAATTCGAATTCACATTTTTCTTAGGCTTCTGCACAGAAGCAGATCCTTTTGTCATAGATACATGTTTCTTTTTATTTGAAACTGAAATAACATTCCTAGGGTGAACTTCAACTTTCTTCTTGGCAGTCCTACTAGTGGAAGGCTTGATCCTATCTTTCTTGTCTTGAGATCCTTTAGCCTTAGTAGACAAAATTACTCCTGTAGAAGCCATGGGAACATTAGTGACAGATTTTGACGTAGCCTTGATGGGTGTTAATAACTGAATTTTAGTTGATTAAAAAGGTTTGCTTGCAAGATCTTTCTTTGCGTTGCTCGTACCCAACTGATATATGTCGTTGTTTCGTTCTCGGTATCTTCTCGAATCGATCACGGTTAAAAGTGGAATTGTTGTAATTGGTGAATGAAAAGGGGGAGCTTTGGTCTATATCTACTAAAACGATAAGTGCGAGAAGTGATAAAATTAAACTAAAAGCAATTACTGAAAATAAACTTGAATTAAAATTTAAACAGTAAAATACCTAAACCTAGAAAAACAGTTGATGCGGAATAATGGCTTGATCCGGAATATCAGGGAAATTTGGCTTATTCGAAATAATTCAACTCATGCGGAATATCCTGAAAAACTGCTTCATTCGGAATGTTCACTTGATGCGGAATAATGGTTCATACGGAATAAAACTTGATCCGGAATAATGGTCTTCATGCGGAATAATGCTTCATGCGGAATGTTTATTCATGCAGAATATGGCCTTCGTTCAGAATAATCCTTGATCCGGAATAATGTGCTTATGCGGAATAAATGACTGACCCGGAATAAATGACTGATTCGGAATGTTTTAGAAAAAACCTTTATTCGGAATAACTACTCATCCGGAATATTGATTATTCCGGATGAACAAGTTGATGCGGAATAAATTTTTTACTCGGAATAAACCTTGATCCGGAATAAAGTAGCTGATCCGGAATATTAAATATTCTGAACCAATAAGCTTGATCCGGAGTAAAATTAGAAAACCCTTGATCCGGAATAATGGATATTCCGAACCAACAATAAAATCACAAACCTTGATCCGGAATCTGGGCAAGAACAGTAAAAATAGCGAAGAACAGGGGATTACTTTACACACGAATTTAACCCAAAATTCACCAAGTTTTTAATCAAAACTTAAACCAATTTACCCACTAATCAATTTACCTATGATAAACATCAATCCAAAACAACAAAAACATAAAACCCACTTACTTTTTATGATCAAACCAATAAAATGAAACTTAAGAACTTTGAATCACAAAGAGATGAAGAACAAGATGATAGAAAGATTAAATGTAAACTTGTATTGATGATTAAGATTCAACAAACAAAATGGAAAGATTTAACTTACAAGATTGGAAGAAAATCAAAGAAAATGAAAACCACTCCTTAAGGGAGATGGTTCTTCCTACGAAATAGGAAAAAATTATAACAGAATAAAAAGCTAGTAGAAAATATGAATGGAAGGAGTATATATAGTGCTTGGCTTGGTTTGGTGAGTGGGCTTTCTCCCTTTCTTTTTGTCTTCTCGTCTTTTCAAAAAAGTTGACGTTTTCGATTTCGATTCGGTATTTGTCGACGAATAAATTCAACTCGTCTTTTATTTTCTTCATTTAATAGACTTGAGTTTCTTCGACATATGTAAATCTTCCATCTTTGGTCCTTTTCTTCGATAAATCTTCAAATAGGCCCATTGACTTCAAATCTTTTGCATCTCTTGGACTATAGACTTTGTCTTTTCGTCTTTTTCTTCGATAAAACCCGTGCAATCTCATGTTTTCTTTAATATTTATCCGGTTGGCTCTGAAAACACAAAAAATACACAAACCACGCATAATTCCAAACAAATGACATTAAATACGCGTTTTGGTCTTGTTTTAGCAAGAAATAAGTGGTAAAAGGATGGGTGTTTTCACACCTATCAAATCCCCTACACTTAACCATTGTCATGTCCTCATGCAATGCTTAGTGATAAAGCAAATTTACACTTTTCTCATAATCAATCAACCTTTGTCTTATTTAAATACTAAACAAAAATTTAAATACTAAGAGAAATTAAAACTTTAAAGGAAACAAAAGGATAGAAACCATTTTCACTTGAAAATAGCTATATGGAAATAACTTTCAAAGAGATCAAGGACTTATATTGGGGCTTTGGTGATGCGAAGATTTATCACCCTCAAGTTTCACGTTCCCCAAACTAAGCTTAAAAACGAGATCGTTGTTATTATAAGTTAGCAAATCAAACACTTACACACATGGCTTAGTTATATGCTTAAACTCCCTTATTCCTAGGTCTATCTCTTATATTTTATTTTTGTCTTAGAATGATCATGAAGATGCATTTTTGGACTTATTTCGATAGTTTATTTAGGCTGAAAGCAAAGTAGGACGATTTGATCAATAGTTAGCTAAAGGACAAAATCTCTTAACACTGCTTCTCGGGATATCAAAAAGTTCATATCTTGGCATAACTCGCTTCGCGATTTGAGACCTTTCTCCGGCCGATATTTGGCATGTACTTCATACTTCATATCTTGAGAGACGTTCATGAGATAATGGTCTTCTCTTCGTTAATAGAGATATTCACTTGGAGTATTTTTGAGGGGTACTCCAACTTTGTTGACCACGAATTCATCATTATTTCTTCAATCGCTAATTGGGATTTTGAGATACAACGATCCGCCTCCTTTTCGGACTTGGATCTATTTATCCTCATACCTTGTTAGGGTCTTTTCGGATAGACTTCTCCATGATCTTAATGGGAGTTGATTGCTTTTCGTCGTGAGTCTTGATCCTTCATATTGACTTTGGGAATAATGCTTTTCACATCACCTTGGATCTTTAGCAATAAGATTGAATCCTCATGCCTTGTTAGGGCCTTTTCGGACTCGCCAATCTTCGCGCCCCGCTTCATAAGTTATGCCTTGGCTATGAACTCTTATCATTATCGAGCAACTTTTAAACGATCTTGGGTTAGAAGCTAAGTAACCTTTCAAATCGTACGACCTTACTTATTGCAGATAAATTATTAGCAAGTGATGGGAGAATAGGCAGATAATCACACCAAGTGTGCTTGTGCAAGAATACCGACTTATAATTGACTCTATCATTTCTCGTTCTCCACAATTTAAAATCTCAAGTAATGAGACTCGTGGATGCTTAGCCTAATAAACCGATTAAGGTCTACATGGTTAAGGATACTAGCCAGAATGAACTTGGATAAGTCAATTCGGGTTGAGTCAAAATAATCGCAACTGGCCTAATATGTCAAAGATTTCAAAACTAGCTACACCACTTTATTAATATTTTTGACTTTATTGCGGGATATATACATATGAAAGCAACGATTAAAATTTAAAAATTACGACTAAATAGCCAAAATTAATTAAAATTTTGAAAAATGCTGAAAAAGATGATTTTTCGGTTAAATGAAGGCATTTTAATGGAAAAGTCCACTTAAAACTTCGATAGAAGTCTCCCCTACACTTAATATAAACATTGTCCTCAATGTTTAAGCATGTGGGAAAAGTCTCCCCTACACTTATGACATTGTGCATGTTGGTTAAATCAAGCTAAGGAAGAGACGACTAAAGTGATCAATTTCAAATGTGAGTATGAAGAAGATTGAATCACGATAGTTGAGAGATAGAACCAGATTTGCGGATAACATGGGAGCACGGTTCTTCAAAGATTCCAAGAGTGCAATTATCCCTGTAATCACATCACCATACAAACACAAGCAACCTATATATCTCCCCCTACACTTAGGATGAAAAACGTGAAAGGGGGATAGATACTCGGGTTGCCTCCCGAGGAGCGCTTGTTTTTGTTAACCGAGTCACGAGCCTGACTTGGTCCCGAACTAATTCATGGGAAACGTGGTGAGGGATGGAATCATCTCATGAGAGATGTCCTCACCAAGGTACAATTTCAAACGCTGGCCGTTCACCTTAAAGTTGGGCCCATTTGGCTGAGAAAGCTCAATGGTGCCATAGGGAAAAACATTGGCGATGGTGAATGGATCAGACCAGCGGCTCTTCAACTTGCCTGAGAAGATCTTCAACCGAGAGTTAAAAAGTAAGACTTGATCACTAACGTGGAACTCTCGGTTCTTAATTTTAGCATCGTGGATAATCTTGGTCTTCTCCTTGTAGATCAATGAGTTCTCGTAAGCTTCATTCCTCAATTCATGTAGCTCGTTGAGTTGAATCTTGCGAAGATCACCGGCTTTATTGATGTCGAAGTTAGCCCACTTCAAGGACCAGTATGCCTTATGTTCCAGCTCGATGGGGAGGTGGCAGGCTTTCCCTTACACAAGACGGTAAGGTGTACAACCAATCGGTGTCTTATAGGCGGTACGGAAAGCCCACAGAGCATCATCAAGTTTATCAGCCCACGAGGCACGATGCTCTCCCACAGTACGTTTCAAAATTCTCTTCAATCCACGGTTGGATATTTCGGCTTGACCGTTGGTTTGAGGATGGTAAGCGGTGGAAAGACGATGATTGACACCATACTTAGCCATGACTCTTGCAAATTCATCATTGCAAAAATGAGTCCCGCGGTCACTGATTATAGCACGAGGAACACCAAATCGAGCAAACAGTTGTTTCAAGAAATTACAAACCACCCTCGCGTCGTTAGTGGGTAAATCTTTGGCTTCAACCCATTTGGAAACGTAGTCGACGGAGACAAGGATGTATTTGTTTCCTTTAGAAGAAGGGAATGGCCCCATAAAGTCGATGCCCCATACATCAAAGATTTCACATTCTTGTATGAAATTTTGAGGCATCTCATCTTTATGTGTGATCTTGCCTTGTTTTTGGCAAGCATCACAATGTTTAACCATCTCGCGAGCATCATGATAAATGGTGGGCCAATAAAATCCCGAATCAAACACTTTTTTGGCGGTGTACTTGGGACCAAAGTGACCACCGGTGGGTCCTTTATGGCAAGCCTGGAGAATGTCCAAAGCGGCTGGTCCGTCAACACATCGGCGAATAATCAAGTCAGCGCATTGTTTGAATAGAAAAGGGTCATCCCAAAATTAAGTCTTAAAATCATTCAAGAACTTCTTCTTTTGTTGGGATGTTAATCCTTTGATGAGAACACCACCCGCTAAGTAGCTTGCAATGTCGGCAAACCACGGGGTGTCATCAAGATTGAGATTTATAGACATTAAGGTCTCAAGGGGGAAAGAGTCATTGATCTCTTTGTTCGTATGATCCCCTTGATATGGATCCTCAAGTCTGCTCAGATGATCCGCGGCTAGGTTTTCGGCACCCTTCTTGTCACAAATTTCAATGTTGAATTCTTGAAGGAGTAAAACCCAGCGAAGAAGTCTTGGCTTAGAGTCGTGCTTAGTCATCAAGTACTTCAACGCGGAATGGTCCGTGTATACGATGGTGGTGGATAAAACAAGATAGGGGCGAAATTTTTCAAAAGCATAGACAACAGCTAAAAGCTCTTTTTCGGTTGTCGTATAATGCAATTGAGCCCCCGTCATGGTCTTGCTACCATAATGGATTGGTTGGAAGTGTTTATTCACTCTTTGGCCCAAAACCGCACCAATAGAAAAGTCGCTAGCATCGCACATCAACTCAAAGGGTAGCTCCCAATTAGGGGTAACCAAGACCGGTGCCTTAGTTAGCTCATCCTTAAGAAGATTGAAGGCTTCGATACACTCTTTAGAAAAGATAAAAGGAGTATCTTTTTCCAAGAGGTGGGTCATCGGGCGAGCGATTTTAGAGAAATCCTGAATGAATCGACGATAGAAGCCCGCATGACCCAGAAAACTTCTCACACCCTTCACGGTTGAAGGTGGAGGTAATTTGGCTATGACATCTACTTTAGCACGGTCGACTTCAAGACCGGCTTTAGAGATTTTGTGTCCTAGCACAATGCCTTCGTTTACCATAAAATGGCATTTTTCCCAGTTCAGAACAAGGCGAGTGTCTTCGCACCGCTTAAGCATATGTTCTAAATTGGCAAGGCAAGAAGAGAAGGAATCCCCAAAGACCGAGAAATCATCCATGAAGACTTCCATGGTTTGCTCAACCATGTCATGGAAGATAGCCAACATGCACCTTTGGAAAGTCCCTGGGGCATTGCATAAGCCAAAAGGCATTCTTTTGTAAGCAAATGTGCCATAGGGACAAGTGAATGTTGTCTTCTCTTGATCTTGAGGATCGATGGGTATTTGGAAATAACCCGAGAAACCATCAAGAAAGCAGTAATATTCATAACCCGCTAAACATTAAGCATTTGGTCCATAAAAGGAAGAGGGAAATGATCCTTTCTCGTGGCATCATTGAGTTTGCGGTAGTCTATACAAACTCTCCACCCAGTAACGAGACGTGTAGGAATCAACTCGTTGTTTGCATTGGGCACAACGGTGATTCAGCCTTTCTTAGGCACACAATGGACTAGACTAACCCATGGTGAATCCGAGATAGGATAAGTCATGCCTGCATCAAGAAGTTTGATAACCTCATTTTTAATAACGTCATGGATTTTAGGATTCACCCTTCGTTGGCTTTGAATTATGGGCTTAAAGTCGTCCTCCATGAGAATTTTATGTGTGCAAAAGTGAGGATCAATTCCACGAATATCGGAGATTTTCCAAGTGATAGCTCTTTTATGTTTCTTCAACACGGAGATAAGTCGGGATTTTTCTTCTTCTTACAGGTCCTTCGCGATGATGATCGGTAACTTCTTGTTGTCTTCAAGGAAAACGTACTCCAGATGAGGAGGTAGGTCCTTAAGCTCAAGAGTAGGAGAATTCTCAATAGATGGTGTAACTAACGATGGATCATCATTAGTCGCCTCTTTAGGAGAAGGAGGAGAAAACGGGTCTTCATTCAGAAGTCTCTCAATAGTACGAATGTCTTCATCCCAATCGGTGGAAGAATCATCATACTTAAGATCGAGAGGACCCAAGCTAGCTTCGAAATCATCCAAGTCACTTTCTCCAAAAGGAGTCAATGACGGAGCAATTGAGGCAACGGTCTCAACATTGGGTAGAGAAGAGAGAGTACTTTTGCAAGCATCATGAAAGTTTTCTTCACAAGCCTCATCGAGAACATCAATAGCATTAACACTCTCATATGAATAAGGTTGCTTAGAGATCTTACCCATGTTGAAGACAATTTTATCGTCACCAACTCTCATGATTATTTCGCCCGCGGCTACATCATTGAGAGTGCGACCGGTCCTCAAGAAGGGACGTCCAACGATTATTGGAACACGAGGATCTATTTCGTAGTCAACGACAACAAAATCCGCCGGGAAGGTGAATTTGTCAACGCCAACGAAGACGTCTTCGGCTATCCCCACTGGATAAGCAACTGTACGGTTGGCTAATTCCAAAGTCATTTTGGTAGGGACTAGCTCGGGGAGAGATAATTGCTTCCAAACACTTAAAGGCATTAAGTTTATACTGGCACCTAGATCGGCTAGGGCCATGCAATTCTCTACTCCCGGGAAGTTGCACGGAATCAAGAAGCAACCCGGATCACCAAGTTTGGTGGGCAATTTCCTTAAGAGAACGGCGGAGCAATTCTCATTAAGTTGGGTCTGAGCAATGTCAAGAAGCTTCTCCTTGTCACTAAGAAGATCTTTAAACATCTTCGCGTATTTAGGCATGTGAGCGAGAGCCTCGCCAAAGTAGATGTTAAAATTCAATTGTTTAAACATTTTTAGAAAGTTTGAAACTTGAATATCATCCTTGCTCTTTTGCTTCTCTTTCCTCAACCTTGAAGGATAAGGTATATCGGATGAAGAGGAAGGCTTTAGGGGAGTAGGATCACTCACAACCACGGGTGGTGGGGAAATGGGGATAGAAGGCGAAGGAGGTGAGGAAAGTTGCTCTTTTTCCTTGTTCACAATCACGGGTGGAGGTGTAGGAAGCTCGGGTTCCGTATAACCTTTTCCACTACGAGTGGTGATTGCTTTCATCTCCCCTCTTTGATTCGCAACGGTGTTACTCGGAAGAGTACCCGAAGAAGAGGGTTGATTACCTTGGAAGAGCGAACCGATCATATCACGAATGTGAACCGCTTGAGTGCTGAAAGAGTCTCTCATGTCTGCACGAATCTCATTGCTTTGTTTTGCCATGTCATTCCTTAGCTCGGCTCGAATATCACTCCCTTGTTTCGCCATGTCATTCTTCAAGTTGACAAATTGACTCTGAAGATTCGTCATCATCTCTCTATTAGTCTTCATGAAGGTATCGACGTCTTGATTCAATACCATTGGTTGATTGAGAGGTGGGACTTGGTAAGCTTGAGAATTTCCTTGAGGTGGGTATGGGTTTCTTTGGGATTGATTTTGATTGTTAGCACGAAGTTGGGATTGGTTGTTTCGGTTATAGCTTTGTTGTTGGTTTTGGTTCGGAGGAGGAAAACCGGGTGGAGCAAGATAGTTGTTGGAACGATAAATTAGCAAGCTACGGTCTCCTTGAGGACGAGCTTGATAGCCTCCCGTGGGATAAGTACCGTAAGCCGTGTTAACGTTTTCACAAAAATTGCCTTGAGTGGAAGGACAATCATTGTAGGAATGAGGACCACCACATGTGTCACAAGAAATAGAAACGACTTTAGCTTGTTGAAAGTGGTTTGTGGCCATGGTCATGAAATTCTTGTTCATCTCTGCGATTTGTTGGGTAAGTTCGGTTATCTCGGTATTGGAAGTAGTAGAAGAAACATTGACTCTCGAGTTAGATCTTGAGGATGCGGATGAATCCCAATTCTTGTGGTGAGTAGTCATGTTTTCAATCAACTCTCTACACTCCTCCGGTCTCCTTTTCATAAAAGTACCACCAGCGGCGGCGTTGATCGTGTCACGATCACGAAAAGTGAGACCATTGTAGAAAGTATCAATGAGAGTGACGGGGAGCATGTTGTGATTTGGATAGCGGTCGATCAAATCATTGTATCGTTCCCAAGCATCAAAGAGCGAATCATCATTGTCTTGCATGAATCCACTAATTTGGTTACGAAGGCTCGTGACCATGGATGGTGGGAAGTAGCGCGACAAAAAGCGTTGAGTCATGTCGTCCCAAGTATGAATAGAGTTCTTTGGGAGACGGTCAAACCATTTTTCGGCATGGTGAGAAAGTGAGTGGGGAAAGAGTTGGAGGCGAAGGTCATCCATAGAAACACCGGGGGACTTCATGCTTTGGGTGATGGTAATGAATTTATCGAGGTGTTTGTTGGCATCATCATCCGGAATTCCGCGAAATGGGTTAGTTTGCACTTGTTGGATCATGTGATGCTTCAACGAGAACTCCTGAGCCGTGACATGCATTGGCGCAATCGGGCCGCCACGTCCGTTCATCGTAGGTTGGCATATCTCCTCCGTTGTTCGTAGGTCGAGTAAGGGTGGATTATTCATGTTTGGGTGGGGTGGATTATTATTGTTGTTGTGGGGTGGATTATTATTGTTGTTGTTGTGTACACTGGCCATGTCTAAATCTTCGAGAGTCTCGGGCTCTGAATAAGACGTTGATCGAGTACGCATACACTAAAAAGAAAATGCAAGAGAAAATATTTTTGGTTTTTATGGGTTTTTTTTTATGTTTTTGTATTTATAAAAATTTTATATTTTTATGGGTTTTTTGAAAATTTTTGTGCTTGAAAATAACGTTCCCGAAAGAACGGATCCCAAAATCCAATTTTTCTCACAAGAAACCGTTGATCCTTACGAAAAGAGCCGGCAGTGGCGCCATTTTAATAACTGAATTTTAGTTGATTAAAAAGGTTTGCTTGCAAGATCTTTTTTTGCGTTGCTCGTACCCAATTGATATATGTCGTTGTTTCGTTCTCGGTATCTTCTCGAATCGATCACGGTTAAAAGTGGAATTGTTGTAATTGGTGAATGAAAAGGGGGAGCTTTGGTCTATATCTACTAAAACGATAAGTGCGAGAAGTAATAAAATTAAACTAAAAGCAATTACTGAAAATAAACTTGAATTAAAATTTAAACAGTAAAATACCTAAACCTGGAAAAACAGTTGATGCGGAATAATGGCTTGATCCGGAATATCAGGGAAATTTGGCTTATTCGGAATAATTTAACTCATGCGGAATATCCTGAAAAACTGCTTCATTCGGAATGTTCACTTGATGCGGAATAATGGTTCATGCGGAATAAAACTTGATCCAGAATAATGGTCTTCATGCGGAATAATGCTTCATGCGGAATGTTTATTCATGCGGAATATGGCCTTCGTTCGGAATAATCCTTAATCCGAAATAATGTGCTTATGCGGAATAAATGACTGACCCGGAATAAATGACTGATTCGGAATGTTTTAGAAAAAACCTTTATTCAGAATAACTACTCATCCGGAATATTGATTATTCCGGATGAACAAGTTGATGCGGAATAAACTTTTTACTCGGAATAAACCTTGATCCGGAATAAAGTAGCTGATCCGGAATATTAAATATTCCGAACCAATAAGCTTGATCCGGAATAAAATTAGAAAACTCTTGATCCGGAATAATGGATATACCAAACCAACGATAAAATCACAAACCTTGATCCGGAATCTGGGCAAGAACAGTAAAAATAGCGAAGAACAGGGGATAACTTTACACACGAATTTAACCCAAAATTCACCAAGTTTTTAATCAAAACTTAAACCAATTTAACCACTAATCATTGACCTATGATAAACATCAATCCAAAACAACAAAAACATAAAACCCACTTACTTTTTATGATCAAACCAATAAAATGAAACTTAAGAACTTTGAATCACAAAGAGATGAAGAACAAGATGATAGAAAGATTAAATGTAAACTTGTATTGATGATTAAGATTCAACAAACAAAATGGAAAGATTAAACTTACAAGATTGGAAGAAAATCAAAGAAAATGAAAACCACTCCTTCAGGGAGATGGTTCTTCCTACGAAATAGGAAAAAATTATAACATAATAAAAAGATAGTGGAAAATATGAATGGAAGGAGTATATATAGTGCTTGGCTTGGTTTGGTGAGTGGGCTTTCTCCCTTTCTTTTTGTCTTCTCGTCTTTTCAGAAAAGTTGACGTTTTCGATTTCGACTCGGGATTTGTCGACGAATAAATTCAACTCGTCTTTTATTTTCTTCATTTAATAGACTTGAGTTTCTTCGACATATGTAAATCTTCCATCTTTGGTCCTTTTCTTCGATATATCTTCAAATAGGCCCATTGACTTCAAATCTTTTGCATCTCTTGGACTATAGACTTTGTCTTTTCGTGTTTTTCTTCGATAAAACCCATGCAATCCCATGTTTTCTTTAATAATTATCCGGTTGGCTCTGAAAACACAACAAACACACAAACCACGCATAATTCCAAACAAATGACATTAAATATGCGTTTTGGTCTTGTTTTAGCAAGAAATAAGTGGTAAAAGGATGGGTGTTTTCACACCTATCAGGTGTGTTTATAATAGGCTTAGATCCTGGATTCTTATTGAATGGAGTAATGGCAATGGTGGGGGTTTGCTGTTTCGGGGGTACAGATATCGGTTGCCCAATGTACTGTAAGTTTGCTTAACAATCCTGATCTCGATCCAGATATAAGAAAAGCTCATATAGAAGATGACTTGTGGGATCTAGTTCACGCATGTCATCAACGATCTCTCTAGCAAGATCAGCATGTTCTAAGGCATTTTTCATGTATGTGGCAAACTTAGTTGGACTATTCTTAAATTTTGGATCCCGATATAGCACACGTGGGTTGGGTTTGGGAGCACTAGAGGTTGAGGCAGAGATGGTGGCTGGATTATCAACAAATTCTTGTCCTTTGAGTTGAAGTGTCTCCTTTAATTCAGCCAAAACCATGTTTTTGTCTATGAGTTGAATGTTTATGTCAGAGATTTCTTCGCACTTATGGTTCAATTGTTCAACGAGTGACTTTTGCTCTGCCGCATTAAAAGCGAAGCGTTCTTCTAATGAACCATAAATATCTGAGAAACCCTACTTTACTTTATCAAGCTCCCCTATCATAGAAGTAATTCTATCTTCTAGGGCATGGTTCTTAATCTCTGCAGCCTCTAGTTCCAATTTCTCTACTACTGATTCTCTCTTAAGTCTCATAATTTCTTCCTCTAATGCCTGAACTACCTGAATCATCTTGTCACTTGTCTCAACGGAGTTTGCACAATCATTTGTTTTTTAAAGAGTTTCATTTTTAGATTGACTCTCAATTTCAAGAGATATACAATGTTGTTGAAGCTCATTAAAACGTTTTGAAAGTGTGTCATAAGAATCTTGAAGCTTTAAAAATTCAGTGTTGGATTCATGACAAGAATGATTATCTACATTAATCACAGGCGTAACAATATGCACAGACATGTCATGCACATCATCACATTTATTCACAGTAGTAGATGAAATCTCATGAGCATATTTAAGAGTAACAACTTGCATCACTTCGAGAGACACTATATGTTCTAAGAATCGTTCATATTCAGATAAAATCTTTTCTTTTTCAATTAAATGTTGTTCATAAGCATCATCCATTTCATAGAAAACTTTTTGAACTTCACCAATTTCAAAATTTAGATTTCCCGATAGATTATAGACTCCATTTTTAATATGGTTCACAAACGGAATGATCTCTTTCTCAAACACCATTTTCATGTGTTCGAAAGCCCATTCTCCAGCGGTTAGAGCCATTGAATTCGTACATTCTAGGATGACCTTGTCAAACTCGGTAAGGTATCGCTCAATCTCTTCCAAGCTGAGCTTTACCATACTTATCGGTGGAAGATTCTTAGGAATTTCCTTCTGTTCGTCCGAGTTAACGAGTGTAGGAATTATACTAAGGCATTCTCTAGTAGGCATGAAAGTGGATGTTTGGATAGTTTTCTTTTGCATATTAAATCGAGTTCTGAGATCTATCTTAGCATTTGTTGCATTCATTTGAGCATAGTCATATTCAGGATATGTAGTAAGTAATTTTAACCGATTCTCTTCATATGGTGTCATGCTCTCAGATTCATTTACAAACACAATCGGATCTAATACCAATCCTAACTTAGTTGCATCATAAAGTCGTGGGTTGTGGTGAAATGCTTGCTTTGCATACCCCGGGTTAAGTGGTAGGTCTATGAAACGCGATAGATTGAACTCTTGAAATGAAGAATGAAACAAGTGTACTAAATGCGAAGCAGAGTATAATTTTAAAAGCAAAATTTCAGTCTTTTTAACTCTCTCAGACGCCTTAATTTTCGTTTCAACTCTTTTAGACTCGAGTATTTACAAATCCGTTTGTAGTTTTTGAAAATTATTAACGACTGACTCTTTTTCTTTAAGTTCTTTCTAAAGATTTGCTCTTAAACTCTCAATTTCTAGCAGATTATCCATTTAGACTTGCCTAAACCTATCAAATTCAGGATTGGTTAAGGTAGTGGACACAGGAGTTAATTCCAAGGTTTTAACCTTTTCCTTATGCAAAGCAAGCTCGGCAGATAAAGTCTGATTAACACTGAGGGTTTCAAGGACCGCATTATTCATTTGGCTAAGCAAAGATGCTGAGACCATAACCAAATCAGGTTGACCAGATGAATTGGTAGTCGTAATAGCTCCCGGTTGTGGTTCACTCAAATTCTGGGGACTTTCATTGATATTGCTATCATTGTTTGTCTCCTCGATTGAGTTACTAACCACCAGAGGCTGTTCCGAATACTCAGACACTTGCTCAACTTGATAAGGTACAATACTAGTATCTTTAGCAGTATGTGGTACCTCAGAAATTATATCAGCTCCATAAAGTGAAAGATTTTCCATGAGAGCTGCTTTGGCGGTATTGAGATCATCACAGTCAGAGTCGTATGCATCCAAATCATCACATTGATATGCGGCATTGTTTATGATGGCTGTTGTGAGACCGTCAGTGTCCGCGACTCCCGGATCTGCGAGAAATGCCAACTCTTCTTCATCGAGCTCACGTCCTTGGGCTTGAGCATTCACCAAGTAGATCTTCTTCTGAAACCATGTGCCGTCCCTTTTCCTCTTGGGCTGCTTACACTCTCGGGCCATGTGCCCTTCCCCTTTGCAATTGTAGCATATAATCACCTTTGTTATGCCAGTGCTATTACCTCTTGTAGCAGCAGTGTTAGATGAATGTGCACCAGCAGTAGATGAATTGAGTCTCCCCTGAAGTGGTTGCACCATGACTCTGCCATCCTGAATTGTAGCTTGTTGTCGAGAGTTAGAAGAGTTCCTTAACTGATTGTTAGTTGTTGCTGAACCTCTGTAACCTCGTTTGTTCAATGTTTGAGTGAGATAAGCATACATTTGAGCAAGTATATCAGTAGGACTATCCCTTGTCTAAACTCAGGGACAATGATCTCATCATCACTGTAGAATGCTGGTGCTGATTGGGTTACAAGTTGAGTTGATGGAGCACTAACTTGTTGTGAGTAATAGGGTTGTAGAGCCTCAAGTTGTTGATAACTAACAGCGGGGTTTGTTGGAGGTTGATAAGGTGAATACTGGTGTGAAGCATAAGGTAACGGATGTGAATCTCCTTGTGATGATGTTGCTGGTTGCTTGTATTGTTGGTGATAAGATGTAGGCGGTTGTGGCAAGATCGAGTACTGTGGGAAGCTTGGTGTTTGATACAATGGTTGATAGGAAGATTGGTGTCCCAAAGCAAGCAGAGAGTTGTGATATGACAATGTAGGATGGTGTGCCATTAAAGCCAATGGTTCTTGATATGATCCCTGAGAGATGTGTTTTTGGATCACGTGCTTCTCGTGTTGTTGCAAGAAGGCATAGAGTTGATCTAAATTAGACTTGTGCAAATCTCGAATCATCTTAACATCGGTGACATACTGACTCCATTCTTAGGGTAACATGTTCAAGAACTTTGTGTTTAGTTGAAACTGTTCAGTCCTTAGATTATACATGTTCATGTCATTCATCAAAGTAGTGAACCGCCAGTAGTAATCGTGAAGAGTCTCCCCTGGAATGTATGTAAACCTATCAAACAAGTCATACATTTGACACTCTCGTTCTTGCTTAGTTAGAGATGTCCCTTGTAACAAAACAGCTAATTGAGCCTAAAGATCCTTTGCCACTTTATGTTCACTTACCATTATAAAGATATCGGGTGGAAGGGCTTGAAGAATTGTCTGAACGGCCCTTTCATCTGCATCGGCAATGATTTTGTTGGCATCAGTCAACTCATGATACAACCTTTCCCTTGTCACATTGTTGACGGTAACTTCTCCCCAATCTAATGGACCTTTTTCAATTGATTAAAGCGTAAGTCGACCATTGGGTTTGCCCATGATGTACGTTTTCATGCGACCTTGCCATGCTTCAAATAAATCTTTGATGAGCAAAGGTGGGCGAGTGTCGGTACCCGAGATGATTGAGATATCGGTAAGCGAAGTCATTGTTGGCATATATGAATGTGAATTCATTTTATGATCCCTTGAATAAAGATTATCAAAAGTGATCGAACAATGAATAAGGTTATGTGTTTTTGTGTTGTTAAATGAAAGATGTTGTTATCTTTTTGTTGTGTTTGTTTTTGAAATTTTCCAAATTACCAAATTAATGCACGATAGAAAAATCCTCTAAGTGTCAAAAAAGAAATTCTATAGGAATGTGCAAGTATCGGAATGTTGCTTTCTGTCAGAATACCCTTTCTGTCGGAATGTTGCTGGTATCGGAATGTTTGGTTCTATCGGAATGTTGTCCTGTCGGAATGTCACTCTATCGGAATATTGGATCTGTCGAAATGTCAATCTGTCGGAATGTCAATCTGTCAGAATGTCAATCTGTCGGAATGTTTAGATCGGAATATGACTAAAACAAATTGGACAGAGTAACGACTCAAAAATCCCTTGAAACCGTCGGAATCCCAGATCGCAATGTACGATCGGAATGTCTCGTCGGAATAAGGTATCGGAGTCCTTAGATCGCAAAGTAGAACCTTGTATTTATTGCGATCTGGCCTCACTCCCTTTGTACTTTCCGATGGTTCAACTAGCTGGAATTTCGGAAAGATGAAAAACAAGAAAGTTTTCAACTTTTGATCCAAAAGACTTGTGTTTTAACCAAAACCAAGATACCCAAATCACTATGACATGATTAAAGAAGGTATACGACTTAGAAACACAATCAAACGCGAAAATTTTTTGATGCTTTGGCAAAAAACAATCAAAAACCCACGATATGCTTAAGAAAACATAAACAATACAAATACCAACCTATATTTCATCCCATGCTCTTGATACCAATTGTAGAACAATAATAATCTTTATGATTCAAGAGGGTTGATGTTTTCTAGAGAGAGAAATGAAAGAAACTATGTGTTATAAAAGTGAGAAATGAAACAACCAACACCTCTTTCCATGGTGGAATGAGGCTTATATACCCAAGTCCTTAATGGACTTGGGCCTCCGGCCCATGAACATGCTCATGGGTCGGGCTATTTATTAAATGTTACTTAAACACTACTACGAGCCTATAACTATATTGTTGGAGTGACCGAGACTTTCTTTATACGTAAAACGTATTTCCAACACAGTGGAAGCTAGCCCCAGCTCAGTTTCCCTTTGAAAGACATATTGGCACCCCCTGTTAAGGCCATTCCTTTTTCAGGCTCAGTGTATGTCTGTCCATCAAAAGGTCCTACTATTCCATTGTGTAGGATAAGATCCGTGCGCATTCCATCAACTTGAATGTCAGCTGTTACAAAGGTTTCATTAATAAATTGGCTCATCCTCTTTCTTTTCTTCTCAGCCTTCGGGGGTTCTTGTTCAAGTAGTTGTGGAGGGGGATCAATTTTGAGCTTGGTTGCAGTCTCTTTCACCCAGTTGAATTTAGCCTTGAGAGTCTTTAGAAGTAGAAAATTTACCTGTCCATACTTCTTCTCAGCTAATTTCTCTAGTTCGAACCATTCAGATAGACCAAGTGTTTTTAATTTGAAGTCATCAAATATATCCATGTTGTCCTGTTGGTTGTCTCTCCATATAACCATCTGTGGAGTGTGAGTTGAATTCTGAATGGTGTATTTAAACTTGGTGATTTTACTTGGTGCATATCTTGACTTCACACAGGCATCATAGTCAGTTTTAATTTTCTTTAGAGACTCTTTACTTTTTAACTCCATTTACCTAAAGGTTTGTCTCTGCACCTCTCTTTGTTGAGGAGTCATTTTTCTAATCTTTTCTTCATACAGCTCTTTGGCTTTCTTGATTTCATTTAGCCTTTTATGTTCAAGTGCCTAGTTTTCAATCTCCTCAGCTGTTAGAGGTTTCTCACCAACAGCTTTGAAAGTGGATAATTGAGAAATTCAGTTGTTGATACTCTTGTCTCTAGCATTGTAGTTATTTTCTTTAGTTTGGCGTCTGAGTCTACCACAACTATTTCCTTTCCTTTCTTTGAAACAGAGGGCGATTCATTTGATTTTCTAAGCGCTTCAGCATGTTTGAGGAATGCCATCTGAGCTTGATTTTGTACAACCTTGGGTAGGGAGCCAACAACAAACTTGAGTTTCTTGGTAGCTGGTTTATCATTGTCCACAGTCTCCTTGGTGTTAACCAGAGTCAGGGCTTTTGATGTATCAACTTCTTCATTAGGCTGTTGCTCCCCCTTAGTTTCAGCATCATTATCTGGTATAACGGTTGGTGTGATGACTTGGAGAGGGATGGGAGTAGAGATGGTGTTATCAGTTGTACTTGCAAAGGTGTTGACAGGTTCAAGGTGAAGTAATTTGACTTTCTCCCCCTCACGTTTAGCCTGTTTCTTCAAACGTTTGGCTAAACATGATTGAATATACCTTACAACCTCTTCAACAGATACATTCATTTGTTTCTGTACTCTTCTTGAGCCTCTAGAAATTCTGAGTAGCCTGTTGCAATTATTGTTCATAGAGCGATCAACATGGTTAGCCAAGAAGTTGGTATGATGTTTTTGTCTTCGATACACAACTTCAAATTCCTTGTGCATGACTAACTCATGAGCTGATAACATGTCAGGGACTTCAGTTGTAATAGCATCTTTGATTCGAGTAGACAGATGGATGAGTCCCTGAGCAACTCCTTTACGAGTACCTTCTTTAATAGGATATGTGAGAGCATCCTGAACCGCCTGTGTGATAATCTTTTGAAAGCTGGAGGTAAAAGACTTCATTTCAGAACCAACATGATTCAACTTTCTTCACAGACGTTCCATATCAGTGGGGCGATGGTAAGGCTGTAAATTGTGAATGTTAAAGCTTTGATGTTCGTAGCCATCCTCCATTGGTAAAAGATCATAATTCAGCTGTTGGGGATGATCAAATAGCAAAAACTCAGTTGTGGGAGCATATGCAGCTTCTTTCGCAGCCGTTGGAAGCACCCGTGTGACAGGGACATCAGGTGTGGCAGTTGCAGGTACCTCCTTGGCTGGTTCTTAGGATGTGTCAACAAGAATAGACTCGATGTTGACTTTGGGAGGAGAAGTAGGAGGCTATGACTCATCTTCTTCATCCTATTCTTCCAAAAGATCATATGTGTAGATATCATCTTCGGGCATAGATTCTGGTTCAAAGAAGTCTTCTATAAGTGTCAAAACGTCTTCCTCTACATCAAGCATTGTTGCATCATCTTTAGGCTGTTCTTGTAATGTGTTATTAGATCCATCATTGGTCTATTCAACATTTATCTATTCAATATCAGCCTGTAATGATGTAAGTTAGTAACAGGGAAATAGATAAGGAGAATGGTCGCCAGTACGTTGTCCCAGAGAGGCTAAGGATGATTATTCAGCCACTCAAAAGGATAAATCCTTAGGATTCTTTTAAGTGTGAAAGTAAGAGTGTTAATGGTCGCCATTCGCTGCCGCTAGGAAAGCTGAGGGTGATTATTCAGCCCCCTAAAAGGATAAATCATTTGGGACTCTTTTAAGTGTGAAAATTATGTAGGTTAAGATCGCCTGTTACGCTGCCCCTAGGAAAGCTGAGTGTGATTATTCAGCCCCCCCCCCCCCCCCCCAAAAAAAAAGAGTATAAATCCTTTGGGACTCTTTTATTTGTGAAAAAAGATGTAGTTGAAGATCGTCATTTTACGTTGTCCCTAGGAAAGCTGAGGATGATTATTCAGCTCCCCCTAAAAGTGTGAAACTTTTGGGATTCTTTTTCTGAGGGAACCTAAAGGCTGTGTGAGGTACAACTACTCTAGGTTGAGACATATATGTACACATGTTGTTGTTTGCATGCATACTGTCTAGATGGGGCAGGGTCATCGGGGTGCTTTATAAACATAAATAAATCACTTCCTGGTGCAAAGACAGGGTGTACAAAAGTCTTAAAGAATTTCTAAGTGCTGACACAGACTTCTGTGGGTCGAGGATAACCCTAACTTCATCACTCTCACCTACAGACATTTGAGAGTGGCTGCTTGTGGACCTCTAAAAATGTTAAACTGATTACTTGTGAGATATCAGCAGAATTTTGCTGGTTTCCGGCTGTCTCTGCTAAAATAGAGACACTAAACCCTTGTGTTTTTTCAGCTGAAGTCTTTGTATCTGTAGAAGTCTTTAGAACAGAGGGAGTCGAGGTGGTATCCTTCTTCTATTCCCTGACCTTTTTAGCAGCTTGGGTTTTGGAAGAAGTGAGGTTTGACTTCTTAGGTTGTTGATCAGTTGCTGCTTTGGACAGCGTAGTGTGTTGCCCAGAGATCAAAGACACAGACTTGCCAGACACACTAGCTGTTGTCTCGTAGCTACTTGCTTCATGTGGGCTGTCATAGGTACATCATTTGGCCTAATAATCTTGTAGACAGCCCCAGTAAGATGGTAAGGCTTCATCGCTGTGAGAGCAGAGTTAATGTAACGATCACCAAGAAGATGTTGGAAAATAAGAGATAGATAGCGTGTGTAGGAGATGTTATTTTCCCTTCCATATTTTGCTCCTTTAAGCTTTTCCACTAGGCTTGAGAATAGAATACTTCCAAAGTCAAGGTTGATACCCCAGATCAACCCATAGGCGATAGATTGGCTGTTAAAGGACAGTTGGTCTTGTGATCCTTCTAGACCTCCTAGTGACTTAACAATGTGAGAGAAAATGACTCTCCACAAGTGTGAAAAATACTTAATCTTTAAGGGGGATCGGCTGACTACTTCAGAGGGGGTGTAGGCTGGGTTTGTGTCAGACACAGGGTAAAGTGTTGCGAGAGCATCTTTAACAGCCTTTTTGTCAACAGACTTGAGGAAGTTATCTCCATGTTTGAGTCCAGCAAGAGATGAAAAATCATTAACAGTGAAGGAAAATGGTTCTTGGTTGCATGATAGATGAAAGTAAATGGTGTTGTCATCAATGACTTCGGTTGAATACCAAGAAATTCCCTAAGGTATTCTTGGTAAATAGTGGGAGGAGATCTGGTAAATGCCTCTCCTACATTGCAGTTCTTCATGAAGTTTACCAGATCAAGGTATGAGTCATTAGGAGCTTTAAGCCATCCTATTGAGTTGTTTCATGCCAAAATGCTCTCATTAATCTCGAATGTAACGTTGGACGCCGTAGGTACAAAGAACTCCATTGTTGTGAGGATTAGGATGACAAAGATAATGAGAGGGTTTTAGAGAGAGGTTTTAGAGAGAGAGACAATTGTGAATAATAATGAAAGTGTGTTGGTGAAAATATCTTGAAAGGATATGTATATTCAAATTTTGAAAACAGTTATTCACTCGCATTAAATGCGTAGTGGGAAAAAGACTGATCATATGTGGGTCCCTTGACCTTTCAAAACTGTTTGTCTCCTTGTTATTAGTAAAAGTACTAGTTAAATATGAGAATGTTTTTATCATTTACTTTGATTGTAACTACCTAGTTACATGTGAAAAACATTTAATATTTACTCAGACTTCATTAAATAACACATTAAATATCAGCCACAGGCTTAGAGATGTTAAGCATACTCAGCTCAACAACTAGCCTGTTGAACGAAGGTTCAACCAAAGGCTTGGTGAAAAGATCAGCTAGTTGCAGCTCTGTGGGAACAAAATGCAGCTCAATATCTCCCTTTAAAATATGATCCCTGATAAAATAATACCTAATATCAATGTGTTTGGTTCTAGAGTGAAGCACAGGGTTGTTGGAAATAACAATTGTACGTGTGTTGTCATAGAAAATTGGTACTTTGTCATAGAGTATCTCATAGTCAGCCAATTGACTTTTCATCCAAAGTACTTATGCACAGCAGCTTGCAGCAGCAACATATTCAGCTTCAGCTGATGACATAGCCACAAAGTTTTGTTTCTTTGCACTCCAACCAACTAATTTCCCTCCAAGAATTTGTCAGCTTCCAGAAGTACTTTTTCTATCAATGCAGCATCCAGCATAGTCTGAATCTGAGTATGCCTTGAGATCAAAGCCTGATTCTTTTGGACACCAAAACCCTAAAGAAGTAGTTCCTTTGAGGTACCTGAAAATTTTCTTGACAGCCACTAGATGGGATTCTTTTGGGTTAGCTTAGTACCTTGCACAGAGACATGTGGAGAACTGGATATCAGGACAACTGGCTGTGAGATACATGATTGACCCAATCATGCCTCTATACAAAGTCTCATTAACAGAGACTCCTGAATCATCAGGACCCAAGTTATTGGGTGGAAGCATGGGGCATTTCACTGATGCACAATCAGCCAAGTCATATATTTTAAGTAAATCCTTAACATACTTTTCTTGACAAATAGAAATTCCTTTAGGACATTGTTTAATTTGAAAACCCAAAAAGTAAGTTAATTCACCCATCATACTCATCTCACATTTCTTGGTCATTAATTTAGCAAAACGTTTACTAAGATTAACACTTGTTGACCCAAATATGATATCATCCACATAAATCTGTACAATAATAAAATCACTTTTATCCTTGAAGGTAAAAAGTGTTTTATCAATAGAACCCCTGACAAATTTATTCTCTATTAAAAAAGTAGACAACGTTTCATACCATGCTCTTGGAGCTTGTTTCAGCCCATACACGGCTTTGTGTAGCCTGTACACGTGATTAGGAAACTAGTTGTTCTCGAATCCTTCTGGTTGTCTTACATATACTTCCTCAACCAATTTTTCATTGGGGAAGGCACTTTTAACATCCATTTGGTACATAGTGAAATTCATATATGCAGCGTATGCTAGGAAGATTCTGATTACCTCAAGTCTTGCAACAAGCGCAAATGTTTCATAAAAATCTATCCCTCTGTTTGTGTATACCCTTATGCAACCAATCTTGCCTTGTTCCTTATGATGTTCCCAATCTCATCTATTTTATTCCTATAAATCCATCTAGTGCATGTGATGTTCTTACCAGGTGGAGCTGGCACTAGCGTCCATACCTTGTTCCTTTTAAATTGATTGATTTCTTCTTGCATTGCAGCTACCCATCCTTCTTTAAGAAGAGCTTCAGCTACATGATTTGGTTCAATTTATGAAAAGAAACTCAACAATCAGACACTCATTGGCTGAGGCTGATTCAGAGTCATGAATTCCCTGTCTAGTTGTAACCCCAACACTTGGTTCACCAATGATGTTGACAAGAATAATGTGCCGATCTCTTGACCATTTGCTTTGAGAAGCTGGGGGTTTATTGACAGAGACATGTATGGTGGATGAGAGCCCAACTTGTACTTCATCCTGTTGGATAGGAGGACTCTCTTCAAAAACAATCTCTGTGTTTGTATCATCATCAGCTTCTACAACAGGTGATGAGTCACAAATGACTAAGAGAATCTTCTTGATTGTGAGTAACATGTGACTCATCTTCAACCGAAGTGGCACAAGGGCTGTTGGAAGGCTGATTTTCTTCTTCAACTTGAATTTGATTAGAATGAACGTCAATGTTGTGAGTTGAAAGCATATCAAATGCAAGGATATATGGAATAAGTGTTTATGTGTGTGGATGATGATGGATGAAAGGTCTTGGTTCAGAGAATTCATTTTCTAGGAAAGACTTGTTTTCATTGAAATTAATTTCATCACCTTTTGTCCCTCTTCTTTGTAATACGTCATCATCTTCATTAAAGGTGACGTGAAAGGTTTTTTCCAGTTCCTGTCTTCTTGTGTTGAATACTCGAAATGCTTTGGCTGTTGGAGAGTATCCTAAGAAGAAGCCATCATCAACTCTTTCGTCAAACTTCCCAAGGTGATCCCTATAGTTGTTAATAAACACAGGGCACCCAAAGATATGAAAATAGCTAAAATCAAGAGCTCTTTTTCTAAAAACTTCATAAGAAGTTTTTCTATGTCTCTTAACAATGATTGATCTATTTTGAGTATAACAGGTAGTGTGGACAGCTTCTCCCCAAAATTGCTTAGGTAAAGCTGCACCATTTAGCATAGTTCTTGCTGCTTCAATCAATGTTCTGTTTCTTATTTCAGCTACTCCATTTTGTTCTAGATTACCAGCTAAAGAAAAGTTTTGTGATATACCTTTTTCATCATAAAAAGCTTTAAGCTGATGATTCTTGAATTAAGTCCCATTATCACTTCTTAGAGATTTTACTCTAACTTCATTAATATTTTCAATCTGTCTAATGAAGGACATGATGGCATCTTCTGCATCACTTTTTCTTTTGAGGAAGAAGACCCATGTATACCTTGAAAATTCATCAACAATGACCAAGGTATATTTGTTGTGATTAATGGTCTATGGTTTAACAGGTCCAAACAAGTCCATATGAAGGAGATGTAAGCACTTGTTAATTGAGAATGATTGCCTGGTTTTAAAGGATGATCTGTGATGCTTTCCCTTTACACAAGCTGAACATGTCTTGTCTTTGGTGAAAGTAATAGGTGGTAGACCAACAACCAAGTTTTGTATAGCTAACTTGTTGATGTTCTTGAAGTTGAGATGTGAGTCTTTTGTGCCACAACCAATTGACACTTTCAAAGGCTTTGGCGAGAAAACAGTTTGAGTTGTCTTCTGAGCATGAGGGCATATTGATGATGTAAACATCTCTTCTTCTTGGTACAATTAACACCATATCATTGTTTTTGTTGAATATGGTTCCTTGAGTCTTGGTAAACAAAACCTTGTAGTCAGCATCACACAATTGGCTGAGGCTAATGAGATTATGTTTAAGACCATTCACATATGCAACCCTGGTGAAAGTTATTCCATTGTAGTTAACTGAACCATATCCTTCTGTGTCTCCTGAAGAGTTATCCCCAAACACCACTTTAGGACCTGACTCTTTTGAATATCTGTGTAGGTATTGTTGAACTCCTGTCGTATGTCTAAAACAGCCTCTATCTAGATACCAGACCGATTCCTTGATATGTTTCTGCATAGATATATAGAAACAAATTAGTTCCTATGGTGAACCCACTTTCTAGTGGGTTCCTTGAATTGCTGGTTAGCATATCTTGAGTTCCTGTAGTATTTATGACTGTGTGAAGGACAATCTGCTATTTCATGGGTGTACCTCCCATAGATGTCACATCCAGGGAAGTAATTACACTCATCAGAGTGATGATTTGTATACCCATAATATTTGAAGGGTGGGTAAGGTTTGTGAACACCTGGTGGTCTCCTACTTATTTGAGCAACATATAGTTTACCCCTAGCAATAACCTGATATTTATTAACAACCATTTGTTCATATTGATCTATGGTCATGTGATGAGAGTTCTTGCGCACATTACAATATGGTTTGATAAACTTTTTAGCTGTGGGTTTGCCTAAGATTGACTTAGAGACAGAGAAAGTAGAGCATTCAGTGGAAGGCTTAATATGGTCATTTAAGAGTTCTACTTTTTTGATTAAAAACAACATGCGTTCTTCAGTTGAGGATTCAGTTGTGTTCTCATTGTCTGTTGAGACATGTTTATAAACATTTTTCTTAACAGGCTGTTTAGCAGGCACATCGAATGTTTTAACCCGTGGTGTCTCAACTTTTCGTTTGGGTTCAGCCTTAGCTCCTCTAAAAGAGTTGCTAGGTTCAACTCCAGAGGTTTGGGCAGAGATGGCAAAAGTAAAGTGCTCTCATTCACATCTTTAGAGATAGTGACATTAAGTAAGAGTGGGTCAGACGAATGTATGGTCTCTGTAGATTTAAAAACAATCTCTTTGGGGTTTTTAAGAGCTTTGATTTTATTTCTTTTATCAGATACAACTCTAGTCATGTCAGCTAGAAGTTCATCATCAAGTAATTCATTAATAGTGAAGCTACTACACAACCATTTTTCTATAACTTTATGTAGTTCTACTTGATCAGATAAGGTATTGTTTTTTAAGGTTAATTTATTAACTTCGTTTTGCAAGGTTATTTTTTCAGAATTAAACTGTTTCAAATTTTCACATTCAGCCTTAACAGTTAACAATTCATGTTTAACAGAGTGAAATTTATCAAGCAGTTTCTTTCTTTATTCCTCAATAAAGTGTAAATCAACGATGGTATAGTCAAGGACATGTTTACATTCATCACTCTAAGACATAGAGATAAGCCTGTGTACCTTTTTCATACTGATGTTGACCCATTGTCCTGATCTAGCATCTCCTTTTCCCACAACTGGTTCATCCTCAGCAATTGCCATAAATGCCCTGACCCTGGTAGTGTCTTCTTCATTTGATGTCAAAGGCTCATCATTCTAATCATAAGCTTCAGCTACCAACTCTTTCTCTGTCTTTTTATCACCCCCTTTCTTTTTAGATAGAACTTCTAGTTTCAAAT
Organism: Glebionis coronaria; assembly: GCA_025667525.1. Lineage (NCBI taxonomy): Eukaryota > Viridiplantae > Streptophyta > Magnoliopsida > Asterales > Asteraceae > Glebionis > Glebionis coronaria. The sequence continues at coordinate 547,881,991 of CM046881.1, read as the reverse complement.
TCATCTGATCCAGCTCAGCGTTTAGTGCCTTGTACTTGTTTTTGTAATCCTTTTTCTTATGGTCAAAGGAATTTGATTGATGAAATGAGGATTTTGTTGAAATTTGAACTTGTAAGGTTTGGATGATGAAGGATAGAATGGTGATGATGTTTTTGTGGAAGGACAACCTTTTTGAAAGTGTCCAGGTTTTCCACAGGCAAAGCAAGTTTCTTTTGATTTGTCAGTTTGTCTACTATCTGATCCAACTCTCCCTGATCTTCTAAAGTATCTTCTCCGATTAGCTAGTGGAGCTCTTTCATGAAACTCATCATTAAGATCTGTCACGAACTCTTGACTGCTACGAGTATCTTCTTCAACATCGGTGTCACTATCATGAGGATTTAAAGTTGATATCAAGGCTTTTGATGTTGCTACCTGAACTACAAATATTCCTGACTCAGATTTGTATATGGTAGCAATCCGCGCTTCTTCATAGTTATACTTTCCATAAAGTCCAGCCAATGTATCACTTTTGATTGAGTTGTTAGCTCTCTAGGTCTGATTCATGCTCAGCCATTTCTTGGGTAGGCCGTTGACAAACGTGGCATTTACTTCAGCTTTTGAGATGGTGACTTCATTCATTGCAAGGTCATTAAGAAGAATTTTCAGCCTTGTGTACGTTTGTTGCACCTTTTCACCTTCAAGTGCTTTAAAAGCATTAAACTGAAGCCTAAGTGCCTGAATCTTGGTTTCTCTAGTATTAGAGGGTCCTTCGTGGCCAAGGATCAAATTTTTCCACATTTGTTTGGTTGTTGGACATTGAATGACAGACTTCATGATGTGTTTTGGGAGACTAAATATAATGATGCTTTTGAGACGTTTGTCTTGGTTTTCCAATTTTCTATTAGCTGGTGTCCACTGTTTGAGGGGTTTAGGGAGTGGATTCTATACAGTTGATGTAAGCGCCATAGGAACATATGGTACATTTTCTAGAATTTCTAGAACAAATGGCTCAAGACCATCGAGGTACAAAATAAATTGACTTTTCCAACTGGCAAAGTCGTCTTCATCAAATACGGGCACATTTGTGACATTGGATCCACCTCTTGAGTCAAGAAGTTGTGGAAGATCATCTTCATTAGGAGTGAGAGTTATTCTTGATGATGATGGAGGTGGAGGTGTATTGTTTTTATTGTTCCCAGAAGGCGGTAGTGGTGGTGGTGGTGTGTTGCTAGTTTTAGGCATGATGGATCTTGATTATAACACTTAGAACGATGTTTATGAAGGTTTTAATATCAAACACCGCCCTGATACCAATTGAAAGTCCCTAAACTTAGACTGAAACGACTAATTAAGATAATTAACAAAAGTAAATACTTTTCAAACGTAAGACTGTATTATTGTATAACAAGTATTACAAGTGTTATGGATCACACAGTTTGATGACAATGTGTTGTGTACTCTTTGGACAAGTAAACTACACAAGTTACAAGTTTACAAGCTAACTTAAGAACACAAGCACAACTGATTGTTCTTCAAGTTCAAGAGAGTTAATGTGTGAAATCTAACAAAGTGAACAACATTAACTCTATGCTACATTCCTTATTTATAGTGGTACGAGGTTGACTTTGATAGCTGGTTAATAGCGACTAAAAAAACAGACAATGTCAGATATCTGTCACAAGATGCTCTTCTATTCTTAGTAGTTTGCTACAATGCTTTAGGGAAATAGAGCTGACACATTTTTCCTTTTCTTCATAACCTTGTACTTTAGGCTGCATCAATTCCCGCCTAAACACTTAGGTATGTCCAAAGTGTACTGAGTGTTAAGAGGGTATTGCCACCCCTGTTAACACTCAACCTGGAGAGTCCCAGATACATCTTGGTTGTTATCCATCACAGCCAATGAGTATGTCTTCAAGTCATCTTCGACTTCCTTGACAATATCTCTGACATGGACTCCCATGTGGTTGCTCACAGAGACTAAGATCTCTGCGAGTCTTGTGGTACTTGCTTGTCACCTTGTCACATGCAAGTTAATAACATACAACTTAATCTATGTTTAAATCTATGACTAAGGGAAATCTAACATACTTAGATCCTGGGATATTGACGGGGTCGTATTCGAGGTTTGGAGAAAGTAAGAAAAGGAAATGTATTTTTTTTATTCTCAGCCAACGGGTTTCGGCTGATAGTATACTCAATTGTGTGAGGGTACCCTTCGAGACTTGGTATAGAGTTTGGATTAGTTTTCATATTCGGAGTGAAATCATACGGAGAATCATACTTAAAAGGAAATCTCATGATTAGGCTTGGGGTATGACATACTCAGGTTAACATTTTCGGAATGCGTGAGGTTTGTTTGGTATCACCGTCTATTGACCTGTTTAATTAATCCCTTTAACCATTCCTCCATATGATTCCTCCCATGCTCAATTAAACGTCTTAGTAGACGCAAATATCAAACAAACCTCACACATTCCGAGAATGTTAACATAAAATACTAATGACCCAAACCTGATACCTCCTCTTACGAATAATTCTCAGTGTGGCTTCATTCAGAACATGAAACTAATCCACTTCCCTGTGAATTCTCCATTTGTACCGACAAATAGTTGAGTATTACTTTAGGCTGAAACCAGACAGGGAATCAAAAAAGTACCATTCTTTTTCATTCCATCCCCCCACATCATATATGGTCTCATCAATATCTTGTACTCCACAACATAAACATCTGCTTTTCTGATAAAAATTACAAAATAGTTACTATCATTCTCTTTAAATAAGAAACAAACATACAAAGTCGTGCCTCCTTGCGAGTCTCATCTATTCGATTAGAAGAATAATGAAAAATCTAAATGGTATCTCCCTAAAACTGGCTCATTCATCTTATACTAGGATCATCGGGTTGAACAATGTTTAGCGGTTTCACATCAATACGGTTTCATCAGCAGATTTTATTATAGATCAAGACTTTAATAACCTTTTAAGAAAATCATCTAGAAATTAATAATTCACACACACAATATTTAAAACCTTTTGTTACCTTTTCCAGACATTGTTATGAAAATGCAAGTATCACAACATGTAACACACCACTTAGATAAGTGGACCATTACGTGTATTTATGGCGTGTCATCAAAGCATAAGGTAAATGTCCTAAAACATTAACTGACCATAAACGGAAATACCGGAATCAAACATCGGTAATCCAACATAAGCTCAAAACATGAAAAGTAAAATACTGAAAGAAAGGACTGAACAATGTCCAACAGGCAATATAAACATGAAGTGCATAAAGTAAAGAAGTCTGGATTGCTTCCATCCAATGCACATGCTCTAAGAATCTTAAGAGTGTCCTGGTGTACCTGCCGTTAAAACATGAAAGAACTATGGTTGAGCATAACGTCCAGTGAACGAATATAATGTATGATAAGAATATACTGAACTTGAAATAATTAATAATTACTGAAGCTGAAAGACTGGTATGCGGAGTGTGATGAACAATGTAGAAAATCTGATAAGTCAGATTTATAAATAATAAAATTGAACTATTATCTGTTAAATCTGAAAACATGCATTTACTGTATTTTAATTGCCAAAAGCTTATATAGGCCATGTGCTGTAACAACTGTTGCATGAATAATTGGAGGGGTGACCTCGTCATGCTGTAGAGGGGTGACCTCTAATTATTGTGTTGGGTGGAGGGATCAACTCCAATGTGAAGGATGTAGAGCACACACCACATTCACCTGATAACTATAAACTGATAAGCCTAGGATGCATCCATATGCCCCACTAATAATACTGATGAAATGGCCAAGCTGAACTGAGTGGAACGTTGCGGGATATCACTCTCCCACATGTGAGTCATGACACTGGTACCTCAAGTGTCATGGTTATGGTACCTCCGTAACTAGTACTACTGACTGATCATGCTTGTATATAAGGCTTAGGCAATATCTTAGTTATTAAAAATGATTTCAGATTATTTATAACATGTACTGGGGAAAACATTTGGCTGCAGACGGGAATTCCTAATCATGCATAGAAGGGAAGTCCTTACCGAAAGGACGGAAAATCCGTACCTCGTGTCCAGAAATGAAATAAGAACGAAAGTTGAAAGATCTACTCCGACTTCACGGACACTACATAAATAAGAGACGCGAATGAGTTGACTGATATCGATTTATTTTTACTGATCTTAACTGTTCTCGGTTTGATTTATTTTACTTGTATTACTATTCGTATATAATCTGATAAGTTCCGACTGTTCGTTAATATTACTGTTTTAATGTACTCGGTATTCCTGACTACTGTATAGTGTATATTCTGGTATTACTATAAATAGTAACTCGTTATAACTAGAAAGTTTCCTGAATTAGAAAGATTTCTAAATTTGTTTCTTTGAAAATATTAATTAAATCACACGTTTTAAAAAATAATTAACAAGGTATAAAATATCAATTAAATTTTACTAAATAATTAATTAGAATCAACCGTTTAATAAATTTATTTATAAAACATCTTATAAAAGGGTTTAATTACTATGATTAATTTCTCGTGCTTATAATTATTAGTGACCCTGCAACCCGTGCTACAACTTTCCGGAGACACCCACGTCTCGATTTAAACAAATCGAGCCCACTACTTGGTTCTCCTGTTGTTCTTAAAGTTCCCACTGCTTTTATTATCAAAGTTCCCACTGCTTTTATTATTATTACATTATCCCACTGATGTCATTCGTTCCTACTGCTAATGCAGTGGTTCCCACTGCTTATGTAGTGGTTCCCACTACTTGTAATCCCAAACGCCCCCTTTACTGATGTTAACCCTAAACGCCCCTGTTACTAGTCCCAAACACCCCTGCAGGTTGTTGTTGTTGTTCGAAAAGCCAAACGCCCCCGCTGTTTGGCTTTTTGGGGTTGCGAATTCAGTCAAACATGCCACACACCCATTATGGGTCGTGGCTGATCAAACAAAGACACCACCGAGACCCTTGTTGTTCTAAGCTTGCGTGAAACCAACAATCCCGACACTCTTTTGATATGATTCTATTGGTTACTCCAAGATTTCGCTTATAAAACCAAAATCAAAAAAATACAAACGTGGTAACAAAAAGAAAGGGACAAGGATGATTACCTTGGTAATGGTCTAAAACGAATGATGATTATACACGAATTGTTTGAAAAAAACCAGGCCGAATCTCTTTTTTTTTTGTTCTTTCCCGGCGGCCACAAACCTTAGCAGCCTAAGTTCTCTTTTTTTTGTGTTGCGCTTTGTTTTGACAAAGGGGAAACCCCCGTGATTTCTTTCTCAATACAAAACCAAACGGGCCAAGCCCATTACTCTTATAGCCGGCCATAAGGCCTTTTTACTTTTTTTTGTAAGTTTAAAATAACTTTTCATCATGTTTTTACGCTATCATAATCTTCGCGTTCTTTTGTATTATTTTTTTGGTTTCTGAACGTTACTATCTTTGCGTTAACATACTTACTTTCGTACTAATTATTTTATTGAAATAATTGTCTATAACTTTTAATAATTAAAACTGTGTATTTAATATTTTGACTATTTAAATACGGGTTTTACAATTCTTCCCCTCTAAAAGAATAATTTGTCCCCGAATTAAAGATGCGATTATGCCGTGATTTTACAATTCTTCCCCTCTAAAAAGGAGAAATTCATCCTCGAATTAAAGGTAATAAGCTGATGAAGTCATAAAAGCTGAAAGGACATATATGCTGAAAGAATATGGGAGCTGAAAGGACTTATAAGTTGAAATATAATTCGCCCCAGAATTAGGACATGATGCTGTTGAAAGAGTATATCGTGACCTGACTGACGAGAACCTGGAACATAACATGACTGAAGGAACTTAGATGAATTATTGAAGGGAAATAATGAGAGGTCCGGATGGACTCCTCCGTTTCGAGTAGCTTCCTGCTCGAAAAGATTTCCTTCAAGGGTCTAAACATAATGAAAATCTTGGTCCTGATGACCCTGTCCTGACGATGCTGAATAGTTTCTAGTTCCATATTTAAGATGGATTTTCTAAATCTGATAGAATGAATAAGCTATAGTATGTAGGAATACATGAAACGATCAGTACAATAACATGAAACGATGACTTTTATATCTCTGAGAAAAGTTGTTGGGGACATTTGAGATGAACTACGTGAACAATTATGAACGTGCTACGTGAGCAATTGTGAACGTGGTTCGCGATCATCTGATGAATGCTGGACATGGAATATATCGTGAACGTGATATGTGAAACATATTGTGAATGTGATACTAGACATATCATGGACGTATGCTGACTAAGAAAGGAATGCAAAACGGTACAGACTGAGACGTAAAACGTCTGCTTGGATAGGGAAAAGTTGTGCTAATTCTTGAGTCTGGTTTCTCAAGCTTTCTGTAACCGTATTTGGTAATAATCTGTGAAACGCGTATCGCGAGATGGAACACGAACCTGAACGTGAACAATGTTATGAACGCTAACGTGAGCTTAAATCATGAGCTATCACAAAATATGGTCTGAAACAAAATCATAATGTGAACGTGAGACGTAAACGTGAAGGTAAACGTGAACGTGATCGTGACATGAGCGTGAGCAAAATTCGCGAATGTGAAAGTTCTATCTGACATGATTCTTGATGGGATACCGTGAAATCGTACGATTTATTGCTGAAATTCCTGCAGATTTGCTACTGCGTAGTCATTTTGGATAAAAGAAGACGTGTTGGCTGATTAAATGTTTAACAATGACTTAGATAGCATCATGCTCATGTCTGAGGCTGTGGTAACTGACAATAACCTCCATGGAATCTTATCTCATTTTTGTTCAGAAATTTCTAATGGTTGTAATACTCATTAGCATGTCGGTGTCCTATCTTGAATCGGCGGTATGTCAGGCATCGAGATATGAACATAGCTGCATCAATTGTGTTATACTGTTTCTATCAAAATCCTGTCTGGGATTATGGTACGTTCAGGTGGAATCTGGGTGAATAGTCATGAAAGAATTTTGAGTCTTGGTACAATAGATCTCTCCAAGTGTAGGATCTTATGTGATACAAAATTTTAGTGTAGGTCCTCTCCTTTATGTGTAAGCTTAGCCATGGAAGGCTAATCGTGGGAACTGTCCGCAATTTCTACGGTATCAGTCAACTGAGTTCTAGAAATTTTGTACTTTAGTCATAGGCTTCGATCTTGACCATCTGGTGATGGCCTTCATCTTCGCAGGACTGTTTTAAATTTCTTTCTACTAAAATAGGGTGGCTCAGAAATGCCGCTTTGTTCATCTGAACTCACATCTGGAAATCTACGTATATAATTTTCTCCTATCAGAGAATCTGCAGGGTCATGATAAGATGATCTCATGTTCTTCTCTAGAATTTAGGAGGTCAGGATGTTATCCAAGAACATACTGGCGATTTTTTTTTGTCTGTGAAGTCAATGAATTTTTTTTCCATAAATTTCATACTATAGTTGGGGCATTAGGGAGCTCAAACGTATAAGTCAAAATTTTAAAGAGACTATAACGTGTTCAACAGCAATCTGGAAAACATTATGTTCTTTTCTCACCACTGTTAGTAGCATGATCGGGAATTGTTTTGGAATGTGTTCAAGACATCGTAGCAGGTCAGGTAATCTTCTATTCGTGAGATGAACACCGATTATGAATGTTGATCTTGAAATTTTTTTTGGTGATCGATACATGTTCTCATGTTACCGGCCTTCTTTCTGATAGACAGAAAATGGTGCACCTGCTGGTGGTGCGCTAGGGTGAATAAAACCTCGTTCTGGTAACTCTTGTAGTAAATGCTGCAATTTTTAACTCAACTGAAGCCCTGCAATAAAGGGTTTTAAAAACAGGTTCTATCCTTGAGACAAGCTCGATGTTAAGTTATGTCTCGTGGTTAGGAAGGAATTTCTGGAAAACTTTCTCGAATGACACCTGGAAACTCTAGAATAATCTGCTGATCATGAATTTAAGGAACTTCAGAAGTTGATTTATAACTGGTAGCTATAAGTGTTCGTAGCTTTGGATTGATAAGTTACGCGCTTGTAAGGCAGAAACAATTTGTACTGATTTTTCTGGCAGAAAAATATAATGACTATATTTGGGAGTTAGTAAGACGGATCTTGTCTTCACTGGAAGGAAAACCTTATAAACATGGGTGATACTGTGGAGTCATTTCTGGCTGGAAGGTAGGTAAATATCTGATTTAATATAAAGCTGGAATAGGAATACGTGAGGTAAACGTGGCGACTTTCACTGAATGTGTTCGTCTGTAGTCTCAAAGGATTTATACTGCGTGTCTAACCTAAGTAATACTCTAGTGGTGGTGACTGAATTTCCAATGGTCTGATTTATGCGTGGCGTGACACAACGGGTATACCCCCTTGGAGGGTACCCTGAATTTCTGAGGGCCTGGTTTAGAAAACATACGGAGTTATGAGTTCTGACTCTTACTCTAAGGAGATATTCGTATGACGTGTACCATGACTGGTGTCCTGACAAGTGTCTTCCGAAATGATACTTGCTACATGTGTCTTGATTATTGTCTATACAGGCATTTTAATGGGCGAGTCTGAATAATGTTAAGAATTTCTGGTAACTGCTAGGGTTGGCGGACCGGTTAGACTGTTGCCCTTTGTATTTCTGGTCACGTTCGTACTGGAGTTCCGATGGTTACTGACTGATTAATTATAAGCACGGTGGTTGTCACTACTGCTTTGTCTGTCAATTAATGACGGTCATTATCATGACCGTGATTCATGTAACTATTTCTGCTGAGTGATCGGCTGGGTTCCGGTTCCCACCCTTTTGAATGAAAGGTTAGCTGAGTGAAGTGTGACATCCAGTTGAGAAGGTAAAAGCATGGAATGAAATAATAATGTCTGATGGTTGAAATTTATTCTTGTTAGAAATTTCAAACTTATAGTTTTCGTCCTTGTTCTGCAGAGTCTTTACAGTATAAACAGCATCAACATCTTGAGAAATCTCCAAAGTATCAGCAGCATCAGCATTAGTGAGGTCTTCAAAGTGTTAGCGGAATCAGCATCTGGCAAAATCTTCAACTCACGAGCAATATCAGCATCCGGTAGAATATCGACAAGTGGAAAACGCCTGGGATGACTGAGGACTGATTAACAATATCCATGGAGTAAGGTACATGGACTACACCTAGACTACTGTACATGAAGTACAAAATGAATACTGTATGTGGAGCATATCTGAGACACTGTACGTGGAGTACACAGGAAATACTGTACATGGAGTATAACTGAGGCTCTGTACAAAGGGTACATATGGAATACTGTACATGGCATTGGTGGAAACTTTATGGAATGATCAATACTGGTTTCACTTGTCTGACATGATCAAGGATTAAATTGATTTAAACGGTAGTAAACTGAACTGAAATGGGTAACGCGATAGCCTGGTAATTCTTGCATAGACTTAATACTGGTTTTATAGAGGTTCAAGGATATGATTAAACGGAATTTTAACAATGGTCTGCATGAAGACATGACTGATGAAGACCAAACATGATTTATTATGAAAAACAGGATTTTACTGTAACCCTTCTGTATCTTAGCATGAAAACATCATCACCTTGCTAAAAACGTAATCCTCATAAGGAGACATGAAGCCGAATTAGCATGTAGACAACATCAACGTGAGGGTATGAAAATTTAACTGTTACAAAGAACATAAAAAGTCTAATCAACTGAGGTTTAATATCAACTGATGTGGATGGCTATGGTTCAATCTACAGAATCCAAGGAAGAAAACATGTGACTAAGTATGGGCGATTTTAGTTCGATCCATATTTGTCAAAATCTTATTAGAACTGTCAAGTATAGAAATTTATAATTTGGGACTAAATATGGTTGGCTGTAGTCCAATCCATACTTGTCAAAGTTTATGAAATGTCCTGATATGACAAAGATGAACAATTGTGGATCGTTTCACAAAACATCATTCGACTGAATAGCATAAATTTTTGATCTGAAAAATAGTGAATGTTTTTTGGTCGGTTCACCAAGTAATATTCGACTAAAAACATGAATCTGAAATGAGTAAGGATGAACGCCTATGGTCAGTTCATCTATACAAAAATCTGAACGGGCAAGGGTGAAAGCCTATGGTCAGTTCACCAAAATGAAAATTCGCTAAAAAGCACATGCGACTAAGTATGGCCAGTCATGTACCAACCTTTTACTTAGTCCAATTTTAGAAAACTGACTGATAAAATACATGAGTAAAATGAAAGATAACAACGCCAAAATACAAGAAATTCTTGGTGTCTACCCACTAGTCACAGGTCAAGTTTTAGAGCCTACATGTCGAACCTATATCTCTGATACCATGTAACACCCCACTTGGATAAGTGGACCGTTACGTGTATTTATGGCGTGTCATCAAAGCATAAGGTAAATGTCCTAAAACATTAACTGACCATAATGGAAATACCGGAATCAAACATCGGTAATCCAACATAAGCTCAAAACATGAAAAGTAAAATACTGAAAGAAAGGACTGAACAATGTCCAACAGGAAATATAAACATGAAGTGCATAAAGTAAAGAAGTCTGGATTGCTTCCATCCAATGCACATGCTCTCATAATCTTAAGAGTGTCTTGGTGTACCTGCCGTTAGAACATGAAAGAACTACGGCTGAGCATAACGCTCAGTGAACGGATATAATGCATGATAAGAATATATTGAACTTAAAATAATTAATAATTACTGAAGCTGAAAGACTGATATGCAAAGTGTGATGAACACTTTAGAAAATCTGATAAGTCTGATTTATAAATAATAAAACTGAACTGTAATCTGTTAAAAATGAAAACATACATTTACTGTATTTTAATTGCCAAAAGCTTATATAGGTCATGTGTTGTAACACCTGTTGCATGAATAACTGGAGGGGTGACCTCGTCATGTTGTAGAGGGGTGACCTCTAATTACTGTGTTGGGTGGAGGGATCAGCTCCAATGTGAAGGATGTAAAGTACACACCACATTCACCTGATAACTGTAAACTGATAAGCCTAGGATACATCCATACGCCCCACTAATAATACTGATAAAATGGCCAAGCTGAACTGAGTGGAACGCTGCGGGATATCACTCGCCCGCGGGTGAGTCATGACACTGGTGCCTCAAGTGTCATGGTTATGGTACCTCCGTAACTAGTACTACTGACTGATCATGCTTGTATATAAGGCTCAGGCAATATTTTAGTTATTAAAAATGATTTCAGATAATTTATAACATGTACTGGGGAAAACATTTGGCTGCAGATGGAAAATCCTAATCATGCATAGAAGGGAAGTCCTTACCGAAAGGACGGAAAATCCGTACCTCGTGTCTAGAAATGAAATAAGAACGAAAGCTGAAAGATCTACTCTGACTTCACGGATACTACATAAATAAGGGACGCGAATGAGTTGACTAATATCGGTTTATTTTTACTGATCTTAATTGTTCTCAGTTTGATTTATTTTATACTTGTATTACTATTCGTATATAATCTGATAAGTTCTGACTGTTCGTTAATATTACTGATTTAATGTACTCGGTATTCCTGACTACTGTATAGTGTATATTCTGGTATTACTGTAAATAGTAACTCGTTATAACAAGAAAGTTTCCTGAATTAGAAAGATTTCTAAATTTGTTTCTTTGAAAATATTAATTAAATCACACGTTAAAAAAATATTTAACAAGGTATAAAAATATCAGTTAAATTTTACTAAATAATTAATTAAAATCAACCGTTTAACAAATTTATTTATAAAACGTCTTATAAAAGGATTTAATTACTATGATTAATTTCTCGCGCTTATAATTATTAGTGACCCCGAAACCCATGCTACAACTTTCCCGAGACACCCACATCTCGGTTTAACCAATTCGAGCCCACTACTTGGTTCCCCCTGCTTTTCTTAAAGTTTCCACTGCTTTTATTATCAGACCCACTGCTTTTATTATTATTAAATTTTCCCACTGATGTCATTCGTTCCCACTGCTAATGCAGTGGTTCCCACTGCTAATGCAGTGGTTCCGACTGCTCGCAGTCCCAAACGCCCCCTTTACTGATGTTAACCCCAAACGCCCCTGTTACTAGTCCCAAACACCCCTGCATGTTGTTGTTGCTGTTCGAACAGCCAAACGCCCCCGCTGTTTGGCTTTTTGGGGCTGCAAATTCAGTCAAACACACCACACACCCATTATGGGTCGTGGCTGATCAAACAAAGACACCACCGAGACCCTTGTTGGTCTCGACTTGCGTGAAACCAACAATCCCGGCACTCTTTTGATATGATTCTATAGGTTACTCCAAGATTTCGCTTATAAACCAAAATCAAAAAAAATACAAATGTGGTAATCAAAAGAAAGGAACAAGGATGATTACCGTGGTAATGGTCTAAAACAATTGATGATTATACACGAATTGTTTGAAGAAAACCAGGCTGAATCTCTTTTTTTTTGTTCTTTCCCGGCGGCCAAACCCTAGCAGCCAAACGTTCTCTTTTTTTTGTGTCTGCGCTTTGTTTTGACAAAGGGGAAACCCTCCGTGATTTCTTTCTCAACACAAAACCAAACGGGCCAAGCCCATTACTCTTATAGCCGGCCATAAGGCCTTTTTACTTTTCTTTTTTTTGTAAGTTTAAAATAACTTTTCATCATTTTTTTTACGCTACCATAATCTTCGCGTTCTTTCGTATTAATTTTTTTGTTTCTGAACGTAACTATCTTTGCATTAACATACATACTTTCGTACTAATTATTTTCCTGAAATAATTGTCTATAATTTTAATAATTAAAACTGTGTATTTAATATTTTGAATATTTAAATACAGGTTTTACACAACATATACTAGCACAAAACTGATCGATTATATATTATACATTAGTCGCATAGCATGTGTGACACGTGGACCTATCCATTATGCACAGTCACCTCGGCCCTCAGTGTATTGTTATGAACACAAGACCAATTAACAAAATTCCAGAATTTCTGAAAGACAACAAAACAAGGGGACATGTAATATCCAAGTAACAAGCTGAAAGAAATGAATGTTATGAAATAATAATCTCAGCCTCTATCAAGCCTAGTCCAATGACCAGGCCAACATAAAACAAGAAAACTTTTTAAAAAAATGACCACGTTCAACATTCCGACTACTTGACTTCAATCAAGTGTACACGTACGTGTTTTTGTGAAAGTCTTAACTATTTTTGTTTAAACTTTTTAGCCGACTAATACACATGTTTAACTTTTAAGTAAAGCCAACTCTAGTGAGGTACATTAGTACTATATACAACGCCTTCTCTCTCGCGACCTCACACAATTTTTTTCTTTGAAATATTTATAACGACTTAACGACTTCTCAAAACAAGGTATGGCCATTTTTCAACTTAGTTTTGAGCTTACAGCCTTATATAATTTTGACTTATATTTTATAAGCTCGGTTTTTCTAGCTTACATATGGCTTAGACGCTATTATTGTATTTACGTTCATATAGATTTCAAAACAAGCAAAAAAACAGTGTGTGTGTATGTGTGGGGGGGGGGGGGGGGGGGGTAGTTTGTGAGTTGTATGTGGCTTGAGACATACAAATGAGCAGCACTATAAGCAATAGTTGGAAAATTATTACAACGAGGAATCAGTTAAGCAGTTTGAGACATACAAATTACCGAGTGGAATTAAATGGTGTACCGACAGGGTCACATTAACTACGATATGGGTAATTTGGCCCTATCGAAACAACATGTGCTTCAAAGTTAAATCTTTGTGTAAAGACATTCTCATGGATGAAATAAAAAACATATCGTTTTCATGGATTGTTCATAGGTCAAAATCATTCACATCGATGTGGCTTGATCGGTTAAACGACCCAATTTATGCTTTTAAGCTCTCGTTGTAAATTTTTTTGTTTCTAGCTCCTTGCTAGTTGCTTGTCTTCTATAAAATCCGCCTTTAAGATAAGAAAATAAAGTTTGTGACTCGTCCCATGTAAGTTTTCAACCCTTTTGCTTACCTCATTTGGAGAAAAGGGTTGAAGAGGGGTGTTTGTTACAAGCTAGACTTGCTTCATTAACTCGTTCTGCAAATATCTTGCACATAAAAGTAAGTAGCTAGCCCAAACACGTTATGCTACAGTAATAAATACAATCCAAAAGAGTTGTTTTAGGGGTAGGTTGGAGAAAATAAATTCAAATTTTGTTTTTTGGGTAAAGGGTTTATACATCAATTCTTATGATATGGCTTTAAATTTGGTGAAGTGTCTCATTTACTTTTACCCTAAAATGCTTCATCTGCTTCCTGTAGGTATCTTTAATTCTATCACATGTAACCCATAAGAAAGAGGTACGTACCAATGTTCCATCTACTTAATAAGCATACTCTTTAGTAGCTTAGCTTGTTCGTATTTTGGAGAAACAAGATACGATCAAGTTAACAAATGATTTTCCCCTAATTATAACTAGTACACACACAGGAGTCACTAAGTAGTGTGATTATTATTGGATCGAAAGAGTAATCAAGAGTTGCTTATATTACCTTTAACTATGACCCTTTTAGTTTTTTAGCCGAGTTATACACGTACAAATACATTAACTTTTAAGCAAAGCAAACTGAAACGGGTTTGAAAGATTTTGAGACATTCTTTTCCTTGATAACACAATGTAACACTTTTGTTTTAAATTATTGATAATGACTTAGCAGGGCCGTCTCATGCATTTGATGGCCCTGTGCTATAAGTAAAATGTGGCCCCTCTAATACGAATAATTTGATTTACGAAAGAAGTATTAATACAATGAACAATCTTATGCAATAGTCGTGTCCATGTTTTGACATAGTGTAGTTTTTGCTTACGAACAAAAGGTGTCACCGTATAATGTTAAACTGTTAATGTTTGTATTGTTTTGTTAGTGTGTTTCATATTACGTTACTGATGACTCCATCAGGTAACTAATATTCTCAAATTGATATTGTATCCTAAAACACACCTTGCATTTCAAACCACCTGTTAATGAATATAAAAAAATTAAACAAATATTAAATAGTCAAAAAGATAATTGCCAAAAATGACTAGATATACTAAAAGAATAGATAAATTTAGAAATGAAAACAGAAAAGTGAAAAGGATAAGATAATTTGTTTTAGAATGGCTTTTTCATAACCAAGAATATCATACTACACAAATTTGGAAGCCCTGTGCACTTGTAGCAAACTCTTTGGGCCGGCCCTGTGACTTAGCTTCTAAGAGCATCAACAATGCAAGAAGACATGAATGACTTTTTGCATACTATTTTACAATGAATGCATCAAATGAATTAATCACTTAATGATCGATAACTTTTGGCAAAAGCTTAGTGTTTGTCAAATCTTTTATGATGAAAAAGTACATATCTGATATCACAATGGAAAGAGCTTTTCCAGACTTGGCAAAATGATAAAAAGTTTTTCATGGTTTATGGATTGTGGTTGTTCTTACAAGGTACGCTTTTCTTTCAAAAAATTGGTTTCAAAAAATTGGTTACGGATTAGCTTCTTACGCTTACACAGGTTAAAAAAAAGTTAAAAGAGAAAGTGGGTTTATAAGACATAAACCGAAAACATATACATAAGCATTAAAATAAGCTTAAATAAGCACTTATATAATTACAGCTTTATTACCAATACATATGTAGCTTCATACATTCAATTCTTCAACTGCATTTCATTTATTTATTATCAAGTACTTTCTTTCACTAGAGTAGTATTTCTTCTCTGCTAGTCTCACACGCCCTCTTTATCTTATTTGTTTTCTCTTTCAAAACACACATAACAAGTTTTTGTGTGGTTATGCATTTAACTCTTTTGAAATTTCGCTTATCAAAGTAGCTAGAAATTAGAGCTTATAAATAACACACATCCATTTTCATCTACACCATATTTTCCTTCACCACTATCTTCTCATCTAAATTCTTTTCACACAAAATTAAAACCCACATTATAATCACCTCCAAAACAACACAACTTATGCATAAGTCGGTTTGTTCTCCAATATAGCATCGCACTTGACCTTATCAGTTTTTCAATCCATCTATCAAGCTAAATAAAACTCACCACCGGTAAACTTTTTATTATTTTCTTGTCTTACATTATTATGGATTGATAGTAAATACATACTCCATGTAAATAAAGAATTAACAGCTTAACTCACGTGATAAACGCTTTTTGGTCTTAAAAATAAGGCACTAATCACAGACTCTAAAATTGTCTATCTATCATCCTCCAAGTTCGGAATGAACGGCTTGCCTTCATAACACAAAATCTTTTGTTTAGTAAGCCAAAACGATAAGCGTGGACTTTTGTAAATAACAAACAATGTTTACTTACACTATGTTCTCGAGTTATTATTAGTTAGAAAAGAAAAGAAGTAAAAGTTAGAGAAGAGAAGAGAAAGGAAGAAAAGAAGAATCATCTCAAAAGTGGGAGGAAGATTTTGTAGCTAAAATGGCTTAAATCTTCACTTCTCTTCTTTTCTTTTCTCTTGTTAAAAAATCTCAGGAACGCAAATATATATTAGTTTCTTTCCAAATCATTTCCTTTCTCCAAAAAATAAATCTTGAGAACATAGTGTTAGAGCATCTCCAGAGTTTACAAAAAGCTTTTTGTTGAAAAGGGAGGGCTTTACCTAGTTTGAGTCTGTGTGGCGGTGGGCTCAAACCCCGTGGATTAGTCGGCCAATGAGTCGGAAATCACGGTAACCAAAAAAAAAAAAAAAAAAAAAAAAGCTTTTTGCATTTATTAAAATGTAATTTCATAAATGTATAAGCATCAAAAAGTCATTTAGGTAGTGTTTAATAAGAACTTAACATGTCTTAATTGAAAAGCAAGTGAGTAAATTAAGTCACTTGCAGTCTGTTTGTTTTTTGCTTAAAACTAACACATGTCTTTCCAGAATAAGCTAGGTGAAGCAGAGTCTCTACAATAAGGCAGTGACTTATTTCATAATTTTACATATTTACCCTTTGACTCCTTACTTGTAATTTTCATGTAACTTCCTTTTAGGATAAAATAGTAATTTTCTCAAATTCAAACATTTTATTCAGCACTTAAAACAAACACTTATGCATTTATTTATAATAAGACATCATATATTTAGACAGTCACTTTAATTTTACAAGACTTAATACAAAAAGCAAACAAAAAAGCCCTTAGTTTGAACCTCTTCAATGGTAAAAGCTTTAAAAAAGCTTTTGGCAATAATGAAAACTAGACAAATTGATGCAAACTAAACTTGTAAATAGGTTTGCAAACACAAAGCTTTTGTTAAAAGCTTTGTAAAAAGTCTTTCACTCCAATGGTAAAAAGTCATTAACAAAAGGTTTGTAAATAGTGAAAAGTCTTTTAAAAACCTTGCATTGGAGATGTGTTAGTAACGAAATAATCTCTTAATTTATTTTTTTAATTTTTAATTTTAAAAACAATCTAAAATCTTCTTTATTTGACAAAAGTTTTAAAAATTTTGATGAAGAAATTTCATAGGAAAAAAAGACGTAAAAATATTGGTGTTAAATTTATGAAAAACAAAAACTTTAAATAAGAGGAGGTAATTAATATTTAGTGGTTAAATTTTGAATAAATTAAATGTTGTTAAGTGAAATTTATAATTTTTGATATATTTTTAATAATTTTAGAAAATAAAAAAATATTTCTTACACTTTATACTTTTTTTTAATTTTATATGATAAAAATATATATAATTTATTTAAGCACTGATATATAATCCATAATAAAAAATTTATTTGGAAATACCTGCATAATTATTAGTTGCACTAATATCACAATTACTATATGTTAAGCACGAGAAATTTTATATATATCCGTATATTAAACTAATATATTAAAATAGATTTGATTATTTATAAGACTTGTGCTTACACGAGATTTATAACTAGTAAATTACAAAAGAAAAAGGTTTAAAACATTGGAATCAATCATGTTAAATGATCATCCATCATAATATGAGAAACTATCATCCAATATTAGCATTTAAGTAATATAGCATAAGCTTAAATATTAGCATTTAAGTAATATAGCATAAGCTTAAATATTAGCATTTAAGTAACACTATAACTAAGGCGGTGCCTTTTCGGTATAATCTGCTTCTGTTTTCGTGTTTCAATAATTTTGTCAAAATTATTGAGCTTTTGTGAGTTTTAAATGATATAAAGATATAATAAATGATAAAAGAAATGTTGGAAAATTTTCATGATATCAATACATTTAATAAAAATTCACCATAAAAACTCATCTGTCTACCTGATGTCACAGATTATAAGCTTAAGCCAAAAACCGCTCATGAATCATTTGCGTTTTCATGATCAGACCCACCGCCACCATAAACCCTAATTTATCATAAACCCAATATTTCCATTTTCATAAACCCCCAAAAAAAAAACCCAACCAGCAAACAATCTAATCTAAGTAAACTCCACAAACTACATCCTAATCACCTCCATTTTCATACACCTCCAATACCAATGATGAAATCTAATGATACATTTGGTAAATACACATCCTCCAATAAACCCAAACACAATTTTGCAACTAAGATTCGTGTAGACCCATACACCCAGATACATAAAAAATACATTAATGACATATATTACAAAATAAATGGAAAAAAATATAAAAAGTTATCATTTACAGCATTCGTGCCCCTTCTTCTCATCTATAACTATTAGATAATAGCGAGCACGATTATGTCAGACTGTTTTGGTTCCCCTAAGAGGAATTTTTTTATCCTGATCAACTTATTACAATTTTTAAAAGAATGAAATATTATATATGTGGGTATAAGAGATACCGATGGCCGCATGTATGAAATTGAGACAATCGCTCATGGCCAAACGAACTTTTATGGCTCTAGCAAAAGGAGTTGGTGAGCACTACACGGATTTGTTTGGCGAGGATAAAAAGACTCGCAATGTGTAGACGTAGTTTATGAAGTGTTTGGTAATGCACTACATGGCATTGTTGATAATCAGAACCCTTTGAATTGGGCATAGAGTGTAGGGACTTTTTCATAGATGTGGTCGGGAGTGTGGAAGCTTTGTGTGGTTTTTTGACAAGTTTGATTGATGTCAAGAGATGACTATATCACTATCTTTTATTCATTTCGAAATTTCTAAAGTATCATCCCGTAGGAAAGTGATGGCAGAGGTGGTGATGGTCCCGGAGGCGGTGGTGGTCTCGGCTATGCTAACGGCTAAAAGTATTATGGTCGTGGTCCCGGAGGCCATGATGATGTTGGTCATGTCAAAGGACGATATAGTCGTGGTAGCCGTCGTGGTGGTGGTTGTCATCGTGGTGGCGTGTTGGATTTAATCTTGACATGTTAGTTTAGTAGTACTATAAGTATTAAACCTAGTTAGTAATAGCAGGTTTTTGGTTGAATGGGTCCTATATGACCAAGTCTTATGGAACTATAAGAGAGTGGTAGAATAGTTTTATAGTTACCTAATTTTTAGGTAAGTAATGTCCCACGTTTGTTTCTTTTATAGGCTATATAAAGCCTTATTAAGTTCTTCTTTATGTAATCAGTTTTCCTTTACTTAATAAACAGAAGCATTGACACCAAATTGTCGTTTTGATCGGTGTTAATGTGCTGTGCGAGTCCGGGTTTAAAGAGGATGGTTCCTTCATGGCGCTCGTTGTGCTGGCGGCGGTAGAGGCTTAATATGGCGACATTGTGTTTTGAAGATGGTTGGTTGGATCAAGAAATCCTTCATGAGTTTTCTTGGCGGAGGTAGAGGCTTAAAGATGGCGACATTGTATTTTTTATCTAGAGATTTAAGAGTTCGTGATCACGAGAAACTTACTTGTGCTTGTGCAACTAGCGAGTTATAACAAGAAACCTCATGAAGGCCTTTTTCATCCAACCAACCGTCTTTAAAACACAAGGTTGTCCATCTTTAAGCCTTTGCCACCGCCATCACGACGAGCGCCACCATGATGACGACCACCACGACCATAACCGCTTTGACATGACCAACATCACCATGGCCTTCAATTCGGGACCAAGACCATAACACTTTCTGCCATTACATAACCGAGACCACCACTGCCTCGGGGACCATCACCACCTCTGCCATTGTTTAACTTCTTTCAATCTCACGACTCTATTCTTCATATTATTTTAATTTTCAGGCTGGCGTCTATCAAGCTCACTTGATATGGGGTCCCTTTAAGCATATACCGATATCTAATCCATACTTTAGGCAGCACGCTCGTGAAAAAATATGTTGGACCCCACATCTGAGTAGATCTCTTCTCCGTCATTACATCAATCAAACTTATCAGTAAACCAAACAAAACATCCAAACTCCGAACACATCTATGCAAAATTCCCTACACTCCATGCCCATTTCAGAGGGTTACCATTATAACAATGCCTCGTATTGCATGATCTAACACTTCAGAACCTATGTTTGCACCCCGCAAGTCTTTTTTGTCCCCACCAAATAAATCCGCATAATGCTGCCTAAAGCTTATTGGGTTAGAGCGATAAAAGTACCTTCGACCGTCATCAATTTTCCCAACTTCATACACGCCGAACATCAATATCTCAGATAGCGTATAATTCTTTATTTCTTATAAAAATTGCAATAAGTCGATCGAGATCAATAAATTCCTCTCGGAGATAAAAAATAATCTGACATAATGCTCCCTGTTATGTAGTAGTTCTAGGATGAGAAGAAGGAGCATGAATGCTTCAGATGAAAACTCTTTATATTTTTCTCTATCTAATTTGTATTACATGTTGTTAATGTATTTTTTGTCTTTGTCTGGGTCTACACGGATTTTCGCTGTAAAATTGTGTTTGGGTTTATTGGAGGATGTGTATTTACCTAATGTAGCATCAGATTTCATTATTTTTAGTTGGTTTTGGGGATTATGAAAATGAAAGTGGTTAGGATTTAATTTCTAGGGTTTATTTAGATTCGATTGTTGGTTGGTTTTTGGGGTTTATGAAAAATAGACGTGGTGGGAAATATTTTGGTTATAGTAACTGAGAGTTTAAGGTGGTGGTGGGTCTAGTGATGAAGACACAAATGTTTTATGAGGGAGTGTTTGACTTAAGCTTATAATTCGCGACACCAAGTTAAATTTCTTGAGGTTTTATGTTGGATTTGTTTGGCGATGTATAATGATATCAACTTAATACAAAGAAAAATGATAGAGGGACCTAATTCGTATGCCTAAAAAGAGGCCTAATCACAGGATTAAAACACGTGGCACAATTAAAAGCTAAAGTGAAGAAAGAGAATATATGAAATAGTGGGTCCGTGCATTTCACCAATCACAACACGACACGTGACATTAGGTCTGTTTTTAGGCCTTCTTATTAGGTCCATGTATCAACGCTAGAAAGTTGCTTGCATTGAAATTTGTAGAGTGAGTGACTATTATATACCGCTAATCATAGGGCTTCTTCTGAAACTATGTAAACAACTGAGGCTTGTAAACATGTTTGGTAAATGATTTTTCTGCTCTCTCATTTGTCAGATTGAGGAAGGGTGTTATTTTGTCAATCTTTCATGTGTCGCATGTTACTTTATATTGTGTTATGTTTGTTTCCTTATTTCAGGTGTACTGGTTTTGGGCTTGTTGCTTTGTGATGGGCTTATTCTTTCCTTGGTGGGCTTTTGAACCATTGAGGCCCATGAGCGCTTGGAAGCTATTATAACCCTAGTCTTTGACTAGGGTTTCTTTCATCACAACACATACACACACAGCTGTGTGCAGCTGCTCTCCCTTCTCTCTCGCTCTTCAAGTTCATACTTGACCTGGGAGTTTGATTTTCATCTTGTAATCGTGTGTGATTGAGTGATCTATGTATGTGAGGGAGATCGGATCAACCTAGTTGGGACGATCTCACTTTTCTTTTGTATTTATTTGATTAGAACTCGATTGAGGACTAATCTTTATTTTTCCTGTTTTGTACTTGAATCTTTTAAATAAATATCACAAAGGGGAGGTTGGTTGTGTGATAATCTTGGTATTCATGTTATTTGCTTTGTCTTTTAACATCTTCTTTGCTATGCAGAGAGATTGAATGATATTGATGATATGTTGTTTATATATTTGTCCAACCTACTGATATTGGGCCCATGAGCCCGTATTTTCCTCCTGGGCTAAGAGAACCAAGGGCTGGACCAGAAACTGAAGAACTCATTGATGCTTTAAGACGCTTCTCTGTTAATGGCATGAGATCTTTCATCACTTCTATGTGTCATTCTCTATCCTCTACATGGCCGTTGAAAATTAACATGAATACATGCGTGTCGTAAATGGTAGGATGGCGGCCCGTGCCAACCTTGATCGATAGAAGGGGCGTGGATTTAGATTCTGTGAGATTCCCCACATGTGATGACGCTGTTGAAACCGAAGAGCATTTGTTTGTTGATTGCAAAACTTCAAGATACATAGTCCAGTCTCTTATTGACTTGGAGAAAGAAGTAAAAATAGTTCTGGATATGCTGGGACTGCTTTCTGATTCAACCTATACTAAGGTAGTTGCATATCCTAAACAGAAAACCAATTTCATATTTGAGCAACCAGATTTAAATGCGACTAGGGTTTCTAGGGAGCCTATTCGCATATAGTATCAGCGATGGACCAGTTCTATTATTTTGTCACTTGGTTTTCCATTTGTTAGTAGTGCCAAATTGAAACATGTCAGTTGTAGCAACCCTTGTTAGAGGTGAGAGGATAATATTGACCTTTCATGTTATTTTGATATACAAGCACTAGTGGATTTGATAATTTTACATGTCTTGCGTTGTTGAAAGTTGATTGTTATCAGTACCTTTTTAACACAACGGATGAGCGCGAGATCTTCATGAACATTGTTTTGTTGCGCTTTACCTGATGCTTCTTCCTTGATAACAAAACGAAATTCCCACTTTCTTTTATTTCTAATGACCCCTTCTTCAGGATAATATTCTTTTTACCACACACAGAGACTACAAATTATGCCTAACTTATATATTATGTAATTTCATACTCAAGCATGTGAAATTGTGACTTGTGAACTAACATATCTCTTATATATCTTAATTGAACACTATATCATGTGATACGGAAGTCCACTAACCCTTTTTCATACAATTTGGCCACTTGACTATACTTGAAAATGAAGCAATTTACCTTTTTCTCGATTTTATGGGAGATTAATCATCCCACGATCATGGTCCAATGGCGCATCTTCTCCTATTTTGTGTGATTGTGTATTATGTTTTATAAGCAGAAAGATTTGAATTTATTGTCTCCAGCCTCCCCCCTGCAACAACTCTTTGGATTTGTATTTAATACTGTAAAATAACGTACGTGTTTGGGCTAGCTAGTTACTTTTATCAGTTTATGTGCAACATATTTGCAGAACGAGTTAATGAAGCAAGTCTAGCTTGCAACAAACACCCCTCAGCCCTTTTCTCCAATTGGTTTAAACAAAAAAGTTGCATACTTGCATACTTATATGGGACGAGTCACAAACTTTCTCTTTTTTTAAAAGTGGATCATATAGAAGATAAGCAACTAGCAAGGAGCTAGAAACATAAAAAATTTACAACGAGAGCATCCAAGCAGGTCGTTTAACCGATCAAGCCATGCCGGCCTTAATGATTCTGACCTATGAACAATCCATGAAAATGAAAATTTCTATATTTCATCCATGAAAATGTCTTTTTACAAAGGTTTAACTCTGAAGCACATCTTGTTTCGCAAGGGCCAAAGTACCCATAGGGTAGGTAAGATGGCCGTGCCAATACACCATTTAATGATACTCCGTAACAAGTTGATTAACTTTTTTTTTTTTGAACGGCAACTTTATTAAAAAAACCAACTAGCAAGAAGCTAGAAGAAAAGATACAAAAAGAAAATTACAAAGAGATTAAATAAGGCCGTTGAAGCCAACAATCCCAGCTAAAAACACGATTACACCTTGAGTGGATCCAAGAAAATGAGCGAGAAACTATGTCATCAAACAAAACGTCTTTACGGGGAGACTGAGACGAAAAAAGAAGCTGATTTCGATGCACCCATATACTCCACCAGACCACGAAGAAAACCCCCTCCAACACTTTTTTCAGTTTGGAATTGAGCCTAAGCGACTCAAACCACCCAAGCCACTCCGCATAAGAAGAAAGCTCTGTATGAGAAATGTTCCACCACCGACACACCAACTTACAAACATTATTCGCCATACAACAGCTAAAGAACAAATGGGAAACATCTTCCTCCTGCGAGTCACAAATAGGACACCTAAGATCCGTTATTTGAACACCACGGGCCACCAAATTCTTCCGGGTGGGTAAACGATCCAAAGAAACCCTCCAAGCGAACACATTGACTTTAATCGGAACAAACGAAACCCATCTTGTGGCAGTAGATTCTTTAGGCAAAAAATGATCATCAAGAAGCGTGCGGACATCCTTCACTCGGAAAGTGCCTTCCCCGTTTAAATCCCAAACCCAACGATCATCCAAAGGAGATAGCATCAGACCTTCTAAAGCTTGTTCAAGGAGCATTAACTGGGAAGATTCGATGCCTCCTCTTACGGCGCGCCTAAAAGAAGATGTAATTGGAGATTGGATTTTTAAAGCAACCGTACAATCCTTATTAGATTCCAAGGCAAAGAGACGAGGGTACACGTGACATAAAGGAAACTTACCAGTCCACTTCTCCTTCCAAAACAAAGTGCGCAAACCGTTGCCCATACGAATACGACAGAAAGAGAGCAGATCAATACCTCTATCCTTGAGCGAAATGACTTCCTTCTTAATGACATTCCAAGTAGAACGATGATAGGAGGACGTCTTTAGAATAGAATCACCATGCATCGCTTTAATGAACCGACACCACAACGAATTATCCCCCGAAATAAACCTCCAAACCCATTTAAATAGAAGGACCCTATTTAAAGCATAAAAACTTGAAACCCCTAAGCCTCCATATTTCTTCGACGCGAGCACCCTTGACCACTTAATCCAGTTAATACATCTCTCGTTAGTTTGTCCACCAATAAAGAATTGTCTACGAAGAGATTCCATCTTATGCAACACGGATTTAGGAACCTTATAAATCGACATGGAATAGATGGGGGTAGATCCGAGAACCGCTTTTAGAAGGGTAAGCCTGCCGCCAATAGATAATGTTTTAAGTTTCCACCTAGAAAGCCGGTTCTTAAGTTTACTAACCACCTCATCCCAAGCCTGAACTTTCAGAGCGTTACCACCTACCATCACTCCTAAATATTTGAAAGAAGTTTTCATAATCGAACAACCTAAGGTAGATGCTGCATCCGCTACTTGATGATCAGAAACACCAACCCCAAGAAGATGGCTTTTACTAATATTAATAGAAAGACCAGATAACAATGAAAAGCATCGAAGGATATTCGTAATACCTGAAATATTAGCCATGGACCACTCACCAATAAACAACGCATCGTCAGCATAAAACAGGTGGGAAATATTAAGAGAAGAATCTATCTGAATTCCCGAGAAGATCCCCTCAGCTGCAGCCTTATTGAATGAAAGATGAAGAGACTCCATAACTAGAATAAATAAAAACGGAACCAAAGGATCTCCTTGTTTCAAACCACGATGAAGTTGAAATTCGGAAGTAGGACTACCATTAATGAGAATCGAAGCCATACTAGAGAAAAGACAACTACGAATCCATGAACACCATTTAGAACCAAAACCGAAAGCTAGGAGGACATCATTAAGATAATCCCACCTAATAGAATCGTAAGCTTTGGCAAAATCCACTTTGAACACCATGGCCTGATGTTTCTTACGCTTACACCATGATAACAATTCGTTCAGAATGAAAGGACCGTCGAGAATTTGACGATTCGAAAGGAAAGCAGTTTGAACGTCCGATATTAGATCAGCAATGACAACGGATAATCGATTAGCTAAGATTTTGGTGATGATCTTATATAGAGAACCAATCAAGCTTATAGGCCTGTAATCGTTGACGAACTTGGGATCATGAGATTTGGGGATAAGAGCCACAAAAGACGAATTGCAGCCTCTAGTAAAAGAACCATGAGCAAAAAACCATTCAACGGCCTCAAATATATCAGTACCAATAATATCCCAAAATTTGCGAAAGAACTCAAACGTGTATTCGTCAGGACCTGGTGACTTATTTTCACCACAACCCCATACTGCAGTACGGACCTCAACATTAGTAACCGGCCTCTCTAGATCCTCCACCTGATAATCAGAAAGACGGGTGGGGAAGGTGAAATTAAGCTTGTAACTGTGACTTTCCGGAGCACAAAATCTGTTAGCAAAATGTGAGCAAAATTCATCTTTAATACGAGCAGGATCATCCACCCACACCCCATCAACCATAATACCTTTGACAGCCAAATTCGCACGCTTGCGATTGATAACTCCGTGAAAGAATTTGGAGTTCTCATCTCCTTCTATTGCCCATTTGATCTTAGCTTTTTGAATGTGATCCCTAGATTCAACAGATTTAATATCATGGATATTTTTGATAATATCTAACCTGGACAACAGAAGCTCATTGTTGACACTGGACAACAGAAGCTCATTGTTGACACCGCCTTGATCTAAAATGCTATCAATGTGACGAAGTTTAGCCCGAAGATCTAAAATATGTCCGGACTGTTTGGCCTTGTAATCAAAAACCCAAGCCCGAATCTCCTTTTTAAGCAGTTGCAACTTCTTTTTAAGACGAACCATCTTATTATTATCATTGAGAAGAATGGAGGACCAGACATCGCTAACCATCTGCTCAAAACCCTGTAAAGAAAACCAAGAGTGATACACCCGAAAGGGAGTAGGCCCAAAGTCAGCAACCACCTCCCTTAATAGAATAGGTCTGTGATCAGATAAGTGTCTATCTAGACAAATACCCGACAAATGCGGAAACAAAGATAATACACCATCTGTAACAAGAAAGCGATCCAATTTACTCATCTTACTTGCCGAAGGATGTGACCAAGTAAATGAATAACCTTCCAGCTGAATATCCACTAGCCCCATATTAGAAATAAAACTATTAAACTCATCGGCTCCTTTGGCGTTAAACACGGATCCCATACGTTCGCCCGAACACCTAACTTCATTAAAGTCTCCCATAAGAATACAATCACCGCTCCAACGAGTAATAAGGACCGACAAATACTCCCACAAGATACGTTTGCTACTGAGCGATTGTGGAGCATAAACGGAGATTAAAAGAAGTTTAGACCGTGTTGGAAGCCAAGAACCATACAATGCGACAAAACTATCCGAAATAGTATGATTTTCTTTACAGAAAACTTTTGGATCCCACACATTTAAAATACCTCCCGAATTCCCAATAGCTTCACTGATGATGAAATCAAAATTAGAGTTTCCCCATAACCTTTTAACATCAACATCAGACATACAATCCGTCTTAGTTTCCTGGATAGAAAGGAAACTCACCTTATGCTTGTCATTTAACTCCTTGATCCATGCTTTTTTGGCCTTGGACCCGAGGCCTTGAATGTTGACGGATAAACAATTCATTGGAGACCAAGTGAGTCTCCTTGAGATCCAATAATACCCTCCATATCTTTAGTACACCCTTCCATGGAAAAACCCATAGCCTTACCTACCTTTATCATATCATCTAAAGCTCCCAGAATAGAACCTCCTTTATTATGTATACGACCTGCATTCGAAGACAGAGGATCAGGACTGCCATTGTTAGAAGGATCATCTTCCATAATGCGTGAGTTAAGTCCTTGAGAAGAACTGCCTGGAGACTTCTGCCCATGATGATGAACCTCTCGTGAAATAGTGGGATCGTGGACATTCTTATCTTCTCCGTTGGGTGTGAAACCGGGGGGATTAGGAGCACTAGAAACAGACACTCCGTTATCATCTCCATTCTTCTGCTTATTAAGGTGTTCATACAGATTAAAAGGGTCACTAGAATCTTTCTTCTCACCTGGGGATTGTGGTTGTGAAATATTGTTCTCCTTCATGGTATCATGCTCACCAAAATGAGTCTCAGACACGGCCTCGTCATCACTATCTGAGCCATTTTTATCGACCTCGCCCTTAATGGAATCCTCGTCATCACAAAATTCATCCTCTGTCAGGGCATTAAAACTAGGAGACCATACAAATAATTCCTTAGCTCTGAGAATGAATGACTTGCCACGAACAACAATCTTAAACTTCTCAAGAATATTATCATCCTCTTTAGTCTTAATACATAGTCGTTTACGAGCAAAACAATCAACTTTGTTTTCCTCAAGGTCCAACATCTCACCCCAACGTGACCCAATTTTTGAAAAAGTAGAGCGAGACCAAACGTGTAAAGGCACGCCCTCTATATCGACCCAGACGATCCTCTCCCTAGAAACAAAGTCAGACGTTGCATTTTTCAACTGGTTAAACCATGATGCAACCCCAACGTGTTGAAAAAAACTAGACTTAACTTTAAGCGAAGACAGCTCAATCATAAGCCATAGTCCACCCATATATGCAACTTTCGCTTCGTGAAAACCCTCTTTAGCTAACAGAATATAAATATTGTTAATGGAGGAAAAGTCCTTTACTTCCCCTAAAACGAAGTTTTCAAGATTACGTGACACCACACAATCTTCATCCAATACCTGAGCTGGAGCAGCAGATGGAATATTAGCAGTGGGATGAGAACCCTTCAATACCGAAGCAAAGGAAGATTTTCCATTAACAGTATGTTGGGCAGGTTGGGTCGAACGATGAGAATGCATAGGAGGCCGATTGAACCGAACCACGTTGGCGTGAAGATGCATTCGGTCAATCCATAACGTACAAAGATTACCCACAAGACGTTCGACATTAACAACCTTGATGAACCGAACAAAAGCATATCGTTTGCCCACTTTCGACTTCCGGTTAGGGATGAAGACATCCACAACAGTCCCGTAACCATTACAAACTTGCCACAAATCCTTGGCAGTAGTGTAATCAGGAAAGTTAGTGACAAAAACAGATGTGGAAATACGGTGAACATGATCAGCGTTGCTATGAACAGGAGACCTCTTCCTCGAAACCTCATGCCAATCGTCTGGTCCCATTTGCTATGAACAAGTTGATTAACTGATTCTTCATTTCAATAATTTTTGAACTATTGCTTATCTTGATGCTCATTTGTATGTCTCAAGCCACATAAAACTCACAAGCAGATTCAAGCAAAAGTAATAATCCGTCACTTTTCGAGTTTGTAACAGTATTTCCTTACATATTGAAACACAAGTGATTCCAAATTAAAATAGAGTCAGAACAACTTCTTCAGATATGGAAAGAGATATCTACACCATCTTAATTACTACGTATAATGTTACAAATAAGCCAAAAAGACCCTCTTTCATCACATGTACTTATAAGACGCTTCAAAAAGGGCCACAAATAAGCCAGCTTTCTTTGTTCATTACCAGAAGTTTGATATCCAATAACTAATGGTAAGACGGTCCTCATTCTTTAAATCTTTATGAGCCACAAAATCTTTAATTCCATAATAACCTTTAGCAGCCCGGAAAAGAACAATACATAGTATTTAATTTCTCCAATATTTTTTGAACATATTTTGAGTTATGCACATAAGTGTTACTTACATCGAAGCACTTTATAATGTAATCTCGCTACCGTAAGAGTTACATAGGACTCGTGTGTGGGAGTTGGCGGGAAGATATCCACAGGAGTTACATACACAACAATCCTGCACTTTCCATAAAGACCACACCTACAAAGACCCATAGTAGTTAATAAAAATGCAAACATGTCATGTATTCGAAAAGGTTTAGAAAACTACACACACGTAAATGATATATCTAGATTTCTTATGAGTCACTCCTCACATGATCACAAACGTCACTAAATGCGTCGAACACTTTTTCAAATTTGACGCACAACAAAACAACGTCGCAGTGATGACTTTATACGCAAAAAACTACGTAATTTTTTTAGGTTTACATTTAAGCTCAACGAGTACACATAAAGCTTACCCGAAAAAATTAAGCTCTCATTTGAAACAACATACATAAACTTTAATCTTTTAGACCTAGCTTTTATATCCTAGTAACTCTTTTCTTATATAGTAATCTGTATATTTTAGGGATTATATATAGCTAAGATACCTTTTATTCCGAGATCACCTATTTCAACAACGAGAAAATGGTAGCTTTACTCTTGTATGGTAAAACAAAAGGAGGGGGTTTTGGTCAACAGCACTTGGAGCGAACATTGTTTGCAACTTCAATAATCTTGAATATATGTGATGTGTTTGTATGTGTGTTTAAAAACTACCAAGCAAGCAACCAATATAAATAGACTGTATACATACATGGTAGTGAATAGCTTTACATAAATATTGGTAGGTGGGCGAAATAAAGATGATCGAGCGGGAAACAATGATTTGGTTTTGGGCGGGAAAGTTGTTGCATGGATTTGGTTTTGTACTTTTTGATCAAAGCCTAAAGCCATTACTTCAGTATTCTCAAATGGAAGATGCAATGCAAGCATGCAGTGGGTTGTTTAAACTGTAATGGCTAGCTTTAAATTAGGGAAGAAATTAAAAGAAGTAGGTGCTTGATGATTTTTTGTCCGCTAGAAGTTTGTGCTTTTCAAAAGCAAATGTGCTTTTTCTTGAGCTTGAACTTGTAAAATGTAAATTAACATTCGGCCATGTCATGGGCCCGGCCATAAATGAATTAAACAACGTAAATCAAACAAGAAGAAAAAAGGTTTAATACTGAAAAACCCTGAGCTTTTACATTTTTTTATAATTATAAACTCATAATAATGGATGCACTAATAACTAAAGTTATCAAAATACATATTCAATACATTGATTTTACATATGATCAAAGTTTGTTTAACTTTGAAACCTCAATGTATAAAAATAATCAATATAATTTCTTGTTTTTTTAGTAAAACGACTTTACGTGTTTGTCATTAGACAAAATGTCAAGAGATACGTCACGAATGTGTAAAAATTCAAGGATTTTAGAGAAAACTCAAAAGTAGAGATGAGCACGGTTGCTTTCGTATCGAATCTGTACCAAATTAGTGGTATCGATTATTTTTAGAGCATAAATTAGTGGTATTGTTACTGTACCGAACGTGGTCCGGATATCGATACTGGTACGGGTATCGGTACCGATATCCGAAAATCGGGTTTTCCTGTTTTTTTTTTAGAATTTCCCGATTTGGTACCAGTCTCGTACCGAATTCGTGGTCCTAAATTTCTTTTCACCTTATTTTATAGTCCCCTGTATCAGACGACGAGATTCGGTACCAAAAATCGATACCATTTCAATTCGGTTTCTAAATAGAGTCAAAATATTCATCTCTAATTAAAAGACTATTATTTCATCAATTCTCTTTGAAAATGAAAAACATTGAACACTACAAATTACCATTTCATAAATATATAAATATCAAACTTTATCTTCCATAACACATCACAATCTCGATCTCTTTCTAAAGCATGGACATGATCAATATGTCATGTGTCGAACAACTCCCTAGAAATTGATATCAACGAGCTACAACG
The DNA here is from genome assembly GCA_025667525.1 of Glebionis coronaria. Lineage (NCBI taxonomy): Eukaryota > Viridiplantae > Streptophyta > Magnoliopsida > Asterales > Asteraceae > Glebionis > Glebionis coronaria. The sequence goes on along the minus strand of CM046881.1, from coordinate 547,850,361 downwards.
AGCATGACGTCTTCTACGCTGAACTCGAGAAGCAAGTGTTGGCATTGCTAGATTATCATGACCAAAAAGGATTTCCTTGTGATACTTGCAAACGTTCAAGCTCACCACCGACAACGAAACGAAGACTAGATATCGCTAAACGTCCGAGTAACTATTTCTATTGGGATGACAATGTCGATGATCCAGTACCATGCGGATATCGAACTTGTGGGGAAACAACAATAATAAAGGAACCGGGGTTTTCATTCCGCGTGTTGTCCATTCTAGGAAAAAAAAGTCATCCAAGTAAGAAATTATATTTAGTGTTGTTCTAATTTTCTTAATCAATTTAGTTAATGTTTCATAATGGACATTTTAATAAATATTTAGCTGGATGGTGAATTTGCAGGAAATAGGAACAATTACAAAAGGATAGTGTATGTAAGGCTCGTGGAGCTCCCATTCCTCCACCGAAACTCGCGCGCGACTTTATCGCTAGAATAAAAAAAACAAGGCCACACTCACCCTGGGTGAGTTACTACAAATGGGACCTACATGTTTATATATTCGTTATTTTCAAAATTAAAAAAAACCAACTTTCTCAATACCTCTTTTTACTTATAAATACCTACCAAAAACTCTTATTTTTCAAACACACATTCACATTTCATACACATTTCACACATTCTCCCCAAATCACTAAAAAAATAGAAAATATCGACGAATACGAGTTATTTTTTGCCACTGAAAATACGGAAGTCGCAACGAAACGCAAGTGGGGTTTTATTAAAAAAGCGTTGCAGTTTATTAAGAGACGACGCATTGCTGATCGATTACCAAGAAACGTCATAACTCGAGACCGAATAGGTGCTCATGATCGGTTAGTTGCGGTTTTTTTTCGGCGAACCCAAGATACGATGCGAAAGAGTTCAGAAAGGTTTTTCGAATGGGCCGCCCCCTTTTCAACTGGATAGTTAGTGAAGTGACTCACCATTCTGCATACTTTCGTAATAATGTTGATTGTACCGGAAAAGAATGTATTTCGCCGTTGTTAAAGTGCACCTCGGCAATTCGTCAATTGGCATACGGCGTCGTACCTGGTTTTCTAGATGAGTATCTGCAAATGAGCGTAAGAACTTCTCGAGAATCACATGATCATTTCTGTAGTGCTGTTATGGAAATATTCGGGGCTGAGTATATGAGAAAACCCATGTATACTGATGTTCAGAAACTTTATGCGCATCATGAAGCAAAGCACGGGTTTCTAGGGATGATAGGAAGTCTTGATTGTACAGACTAGGAGTTGCTCGGTTGTCCAACTGACTTTAAAGGCAATATGTTAAACGAGATCATGGACCAAATCCATTCATTTTACTTGAAGTTGTTGTGTCGCAAGACTTGTGGATATGGCATGCATTTTTTGGTGTTTCTGGGTTGAACAACGACATCAACGTTTTATATCAGTCCCTTTATTTAATGATTTGAAAACCAGACGAGCACCTGAGGTGGAGTTTGTGGCTAACAGTGTACACTATTCATGGGGATATTATCTTACAGACGGGATATATCCGGAATTGGCACCACTTGTTAAAACAATTCCCAAACCATCATCCAGTGACCATAAGAGGATTTTATATAAGCAAAAACAAAAATCCGCAAGAAAAAATATTGAAAGAGCCTTTGGTGTTTTGAAGAAGAAATGGGTCATATTAGCCAATCCTGCACGACCTTTACGGAAAGAAAGAATCATGAATATGATGTACACATGCATCATATTACATAATATGGTTCGAAAGTTAAAAAAAAAATGTAATATCTCCTAAATGGTTCCCAGAAGAAGAAATTCAACCGGACGATGTGTTTCAAACCCAAGAACACGTGCTACAAGTTATGCGGCATATCAGCTCCGCGCATGAACATCACAATCTTCGAGCAGATTTGGTCGAACATTTTTATGCCAATGCTTAATTTATTATGTTTTTTTATATTTATGTTTTTTTAAATGTTGTTTTTAAATTTCCTATGTATCGTCTTTTAATTTCGGACTGTGTTTTAATTTTCTATATACCCGTGTTTTAATAAAATGTATGAATAAAAAATATTTAATAAAAAGATGGGGTGATGTGGAGTGAGTTTGTGTGATTTTGGATGAGTGTCATTACCTCCTGTGAGAAATTTAGGTGAGTTTGTTACAAAATTAAGGTGACGCTGACGTGACGGTGAGTCAGTGTGTCACTCCCACCAGCCTAAAAGACTTTTAGAAGTTAGAGCAGTAAATGTCATAAAAATTCTTTTGTTTTATAGGAATTAAAGCAATGTCATAAATAAGAATTTTTTATAGGAATCAAAGCAATGTCATAAATAAGAATTTGCTTGTAATATTACTTTGCAACTTTCTGGATGTTTTAAATTTGAGTGTTTTAAATAAAAGCTTAAAAAATTTAGTTGAGTTAAAATTATAAAAGGGGGTTTAAATGAATATTAAATGAGTTGAGGGGTTAAAATGTAAAAAAGTAATTTGATTGACTTAAGACTTCTAGTAGCCGTCTTAAATTTGGTTACAATATATAAATTACAAAATTTATAACATTTAATTTACTAAATTAAATGTGATAAGAGTAAGTAATAAGGGGACGTTAAATATATTTTCTATCAATGTTTAATAAAAAAGTTATTAAAAGTTATTTTTATCGATTCCTATTCTTAAAAAAAAAGTAAATAATAAAGGGGACCACTAAAATTATATTCTTACTTAAAAAGAGTAAACAAAATTCTAAAATTTTTAAAAACTTTTTTTAATAGGAATAAAAGTAAGCAAAAGTTTTGAGTTTCTTTTACTTACTTTTATATTAATTATGTTTTAGTAAGAAAAAATTTTAATGATATAAATAATTATAAATTTTATTAATAAACAAAATTTTTAATAAATAAACGTCATTTATTTTGTAGTAATATATATACAAGTAATACAACCATGCATATTCCCCATTCTATTAACTCAAACAAATTAAAACCTGATCGAAAAACAAGATCCATTGGCGACAAACATAGCCAGCCAAACAGTTGCATTCCCTGAGGTAACTTTTTTTAACGCATCTCCAATGCATTACACTCATTTGACTATAATACAATACCACATAATCACTAAATCAACATTTTACTATTTTATAAAAAAAAGTAAAAAACTCCCACAATGCATTAAACTTACCAAGTTCAATACATTTTCATTTCTTATATTTTTATCATATGTATCTTGTCCACTAGCATTTCCCCCTATATTCATTCAGCAGAACTGAAAATAATAAAAAACAATATAATTTTGTGAGACAATCAAATAACAACCGTTCAAAATAACATGAGCCCATACCTTCCTTTCACCAAAAAGTAAATCTGACCGTCCATTGCTTTGAAAAAAATGGCTCAGGTATGGCTTCTCAACATTCAGTTTTCATACCTCAATCTCACCCACTCCATCTAAACCATTATCTTCATTTCTACCATTATCTCTTTCTCAAACAGATACATATCATTCTCTCTCTCTCTCTCTCAAATAATACCTATCGACTTTTGATCGGATCGATCTACTACGCATCTACTTTTGATCGGTATATTGATGGTATATTGATTGACTGATTGTTAAAGATGGATCGATCTACATAAGAACACCTTTTGTTGCCCCGATCTCATCATTGCCGCCGTTTGGTTGGTGGTGGTGTTGATTGGCTGGTGATGATGGGTGGAGTTTCATTCATTCGCTGGGGACGAATTATAAGCATGTGACATGTTTAATTTCTTTATTGTTGGTGTTCAAGTTCTTTATATTATTATCTCTGAATATATTTGGTTCATTAATTAATAATACTAAATTCACTGATTTTTATCAATTAATTGTATTTTAGGTATTCGATATTAATAAAGGTAGTTGGGATGACGTCATGAAACTCGAGGAACACTACTACAAAGAAGCTACTACTGGTATGTATTGCACTTTGATTTTTGATATATTAGATAAGCTGGTTCAATGTTACGATATAAGAGTCAATTGTTTATGATTATATATTGCTTATTTGAATGTGTTTTAATTTGTTATTGAGCCCTAGGGAGACAAATTTGTATAAAAGGGTGTTTGTTTAAGCTTTTTTGAAGTGTCAATGGTGTAACGTTTTGGATAAACTTTATCACATACCAGATTTCTTTGTATGCTATAAAAAGGTAATTACTAATTAGGCTGGTGTCGTAAACTTTACTACGAATGTATATGCGTTGCTATTTTATGGAATATGTCGAAAAATTATATCGAATCACTTTTACATGTTTAATGCTCTTTTTTGGTTGTTATATTTCAGGATATAAAAAAGCTACAATGATATTTGCCATTATTACCGAAGTATCCTATACATAAGAAGGTATGTTTCATGTTGATTAATATTTGACAGTCATCGTTTAGGATGGGCTTTACGTTGATCGTTTAGGATGGGCTGCTTTAGAGAACATGTTTAATGAGAATAAGGAAACCCCATGTTAACTTTTCGGTGAATGCGTTAGTATTATTCTTCATGTTCCTCATAAAAGAGAAACTGCTTATATGGTTTTTTAACTTTTCGGTTAATGCATTAGCATAGGTCCTGTTTGGGGTTGCTTATTAAAAAGAAACTGCTTATAGAGTTTTTTAAGATTGCTTATTGAGAATTGTTTTAGGGAGCGTTTGGGATTACTGGCATAGCTACTTATGTGGTTAATTGCTCATGAAATTCGTAAGATATGTTCTGCTTTTAGGCGGTTTATTGTGTAATATGTTTGATCTTTACAAAATATATTTTATAAGGAATGTTATTGTGCCATTGCTAACTAGATGTTTTAAATTGACTCTGCAGGTTCGTGTTTACAGGGATACTGAGGATGGGAGAATAAGAATAGCAACGACCAAGACATCGGCGGAGGTACATGCGCAACTCATTCTCTGACATAAGGCTGATTGCTTCGTAATGAATGAATTAGCAAACTTATATGCTTATCTACCCAAATTCTTATAATTCATTTAAAAGGTAGATCTATCCATATGAATGTTTTTATTATGTTTTATAAGTCAAATTAGATCACAGTGATAAATTTTAGTCATTGTTATATATAACATATATAGATTTTAGATAAAGCATATATCTTTTGAATATTGTGAATTAAATCGAAGCTTTATGCTTTGTTTGTTATACGTAATATTTTTTACTGTAAATACTTGATGATATTTTGAAATTAAGAAAGATGATGATGATGAGGGGTAACTATGTCATCTATTATATCGCAAATTTAAATTTCTTTGACGTGTTAATTGTGAACCAAACAAAAAGTAAGAATTTTGAAATTTTTAGCATTTTAAATATCTAGCAATTGTAATTTCTTGGCATTTTAAGTTCTTGAACCAAACACCCCCTTATTTTCTACTGTCCAAAATAGGGAAACGCAGTTAGATTGTAGTTGGGAAGGATTTAGAGACTGATTCGTTTTCGTGCTATAGCGAAGATATTGAGGAGGGTAGTATTATACTCCTCAATTTATCTTACTTCGGTTTTCTTATGTCTTTTTTCATAAAATATTGGTGGGTCGATTGTATTATATATGTTAGATTATATGTTCAGAATAGATTGGATTTTTTTCAACCCATAATATAGATTATGCACGTTCAAGACTCGACTCTTGAGTTTTGTAAAATAGCGCATCATCAGAATCTGCTGCATTTCCTTTGGGCTGGGTTCTTTGGTATCTTGGAGTTTCTAAGCCCCTTTTACTTAAATGTTTAAACTACATCCTTTACATGTAGATATCTCTTGAAAAAATTTGCAAGAACGAAACATAATCTGCTACCTTCAGTACAAATCAGTATCATTGTTCAGATTATTAAGCGCAAAGGTGTTAGTACTTGGATTTTTTTCTAGACATAGAATTTAGTTTGCTTCTATGTTCATTCGTTAGTCGTAACTGATGACCAGACTTGGTTTTTTTGCTACATCTCTTTACTTGCTAAAAACTGAAGCCTCAACAATTTCCAATACAGCAGGATAGCATAAGTATCATGAAGTTTTCGACATGAGTTAATTGATATTCTATAAGTACCAAGTTTCATGTGGCATATTTATTTAAAAAAAATTTCATGTAGCATACTGTTAATAGTTCTGTTTCTGGAGTTGTTATTTCTAATAGTTTGTGCACTACAAATATTAAAGATGATTAAAAAGGTTAGTCAGTTAAGTTCCTTTGACTATCTATATTACTTGGCACTAAGATATTTATTTCGCAGGCGCTCTCAACATCTCTTGGCCACTCAATTCAAGAAAACTGAAGAGATCTTCTTCCCGCTTTAAAGTTGTTACAGAAAGCACATACAAGATTAAACCAAGACGTGGCAAATACATGTTCTTCAAACAAGCGAGTAATTGCTTTGATATTAATGTTGTACAAGCTCAGACGCGTGAATGTACTGTAGGGAGCTTACCAAGAATGTCCTTATATAAATTTGAAATACAAGTTTTGTTACAAATATTCATTCATGTATTGGATTGTCCTTTTTCTCATGAAGCCGCTTTTTTTTCTAATCCGTCCAACTAAGTGATAGAAAGCATGTTGGCTTAACTGTTGATTTCAAACACCCGCAGCGAAGCGCGGGCTTAAAACCTAGTGCAATTAATAAATGAGAAATAAGTATGTATTTGTCCACTAGCATGAAAGTAGTAAATGAGAAATGAGAGTGAATAAAATATTACATAGATACAATGTTGTCAGGTTAAATAGGAGTGTGTTTAGAGAAACACTTAAATTATACGAATGGCTGATTTGGCATTTCTACAATGCATTAGATGATGACTAGGTATCTCTTGAACGAACAATAGCTCTTGGTTGTGGATGCCCTTACAAAGTTTCCATTAAATTTGCTTATTTTATATAGATGCATGTTTTATGGTTAAGTAAATTCTTGTGTTAAGTTGGTGGCTATATATATGTGCATGAAAAAGTCTTTTTAAGTTGATATCCATTTGATTTAAAACACATAACTATAAAACTTTTTGATCGGGGATCGTTAACGGCATACTCGATCTGACCTATGGATTTTCTAATTTCAGAACAAAACGGAGATGAGGATTACAACGATGATGATGACAATGTTGATTATGCTATCACTTTGCCAATATCAATGCATCATCTAATGTCGAAGACTTTTTCGACTTTGACAAGGCTGAAGGAGCAATAGCTTATAAACCAGTAGGATCAATGTACCATGGTGTTGGGGGAGGAGGTATTGGTGCAAGTCGTGGAAGCAGTGGTATTGTCCGTGGAACTAGTGGAGTTGCTGCAAACAACATTCTACACAAGGCTGTTATACCCACTCACTTCAACTTTCTTGGGCATTTTCCTTTTCTTATCAGGCCTCCTACAGAAGGAGGATCTAAATGTATTGTTGCTAGTCATGGCCATAGTAGTATGTAGTGGATCACAAGGTACAAGTGAGTAAGATTTTGGCGGTCGGTAGTGGTTTTACTGATGGATCATTTGAAACAAGCCGATGTGGTAGCAGTAGACGTTGTCCAAGCGGGGGAGGATATTCTTAAGATGCTAGGGTACAGTCCACACCAGTTTTCTCATGTTATGGAAAAAGTGAATGTCATGTCAGCAATCCACTCCATAACACCAGAACTTTATAACACCAGAATTTAGGCGGTATGGTTAACATGAGATTTCTGATGTTATAAAGGTCCCACCAATTCTTTTTTAAATATTTTTAGCCCATATATTAAAAATAACCCATATAAAAAACAATTAGCCTATATATTAAAAATAACCTACAACCCATATTTACACATACCTTCTATTAGGAGGGGTGAACATTTAGCCCATATAAAAAACATTTTAAAGCCCATAATAAAATATTACACAAAAAAACCCTTTTTTCTTCCTCCCTAAACACGCAGCAGCAATGGGTTATTTCCAAATCTAAAAAGAAAAAAAAAACTATGGTGCGAGCTATAACGCGAGCCAGGGTGCAGTCTCGCGCCGTAGGCTCACGTTATAGCTATTATTCTCGGCTGATGGGTACGACGCCAAGAGCTAAAACGCGAGCCAGGGTTTGGTATATGACGTCGTCGTCCTCGCGTTATGCCTATGGATTGAGCCATGGCCCACCGTACCCTGGGCTCTAAACGTTTTACAAATTGTTCTAGTTCTTGAAAGCTGACATTTTTTTTACAAGTCCATTTGTTTTTAAACGAACAATTTCAGTAAAGCTTAGTCATATGCTCATTTTCAACTGAGAAAAAGCTTATGGTAGGATATTACTTCAAACGCTTAAAGTAAGGGTTAATTGTTTTTACCCATTTTGAGTCGCGTGGTTTTATATCATATCTAATGTGTGCTTTATTGGTCATCGAGATTTTGAGCAACAAGTATTCACACATAAAGATGTAATCATTTACATGAATTCACGATTTAACAATATTGGTATGCGTGATTAACAAAAGATGTAATCATTTACATGAAAATGTTTTGCAAAATATAGTTTTTGCAATACTTTGGACATAATTTTATATATGTATATGTTATATATATTCGTAGTACTTAGTAGCTTGTCGTTCTCCTCGAATAGAGCTTCGCAACGAGGTAAAGTATGTCCAATATGGAGTTAATATGAATGAGATATCGTGTCTCAAAGTGAGTCACGTGAAACACAATATTTGGAAAATATTTTGTCCCACATCGCTTGAAACTTGAAGTGAAAACATGTTTATAAGGAAATCCTAGTTTCTACCCTACAATATTCATTTGTGGGTTTTTACTCCCACGCCTACGCGCGCGCGGGGGGGGGGGGGGGGGGGGGGTGTAGAAAGTGAGATTTCTAGGCTAAAAACGGGTTCGAAGCTACTAAACTTGTGCACGAATGCAGCTCCGAAAACTGGCTTGGGTGCGGGCAGAGCTCGGTATCTTTTTTGCTGCAAATTCGATTTTTGTTTCCAGAAAATTCTATACATCTATTTAAGGAATAGATATAGTCTTTCTTATTAAGTCATGACAAAATTTTCCTGTGTTTGAAAAATATATGCAAATCGTGTTTATTTTTAACAGATTTGTATGTCTAATTATTTTGGAAGCATATATTCTGTCTTGGTGACCAAGACATGAATTAGCTATAAAATAAAACATTCTCATTTAGTTTTCTATATCAGAAAAACGCAGCTTTTTCTTTACTCTAAACCAGTTCATTTTCCAGCAGCTCGTTGATCAGAAACACGCAAGGCTTCCGTGATCTTTCAGGAAAGTTTGTTTAGTCCGGCTGTACAACAGCTTTGAACGTTATACCCTGGGAAACAGACGGCGAATCTGTTTTAAGGGAAGCGTGTTAAACACGTGCCTCGTCTTAGTTTTACTGCTTTCTTGTTACTGTTATTATTTTCTGTCTCTATATTCTGTTAGTTTTATTAATTGTAATCTGATTTTAATAAAAGTATACACCGTTTCCTACAATCTTAAAACAGATTCTATTTAACAGGATTAAAACTTCTATTAAATTAGATTAATAAGTTTATCAGATTTATTTATAAATTGTTTCTTTCGAAACCAGGATTGAGTTTCACTGGAAATCAGTTTTAATTTACAGATTTTTTATTAACAGTTAACGTTTTTTTGTTGTTGTTCTAATCAGTTTATTGGAACCAAGATTGTGCTTCTGTTAAACTGATATATTTGATAATTGCATCTGATTCATTGAAACCAAGATTGAGTTTCTTTGAAGGAGATCCACTATAAGTATATAGAGATCACGATTGAATTTCTTATATACAGATTTATAACAGTTGTCTAACTGTTTGTGTTTTGATCTTCTTTGGTCTTTCAGAATGTCAACTAGCACTCCTGAAACTCCTGCAACTACTACTGTGAAAGTAACTGTTGCACCAGTTACCCACACAGTTGCTAATCATGCTGAAAAACCAGAAAAATTCAATGGGCAGAATTTTAAGAGGTGGCAGCAGAAGATGTTCTTCTATCTCACTACTTTGAACCTTGCGAAGTTCTTAAAGGAGACTGTACCTCTGGTGGAACCTCCTAAAGAAGGTGTACCCGAAAATCAACAAGCCGTGCAAGCTGTTGAAGCATGGAAACATTCAGACTTCTTGTGTCACAACTATATTCTGAATGGTTTGGTGGACTCTTTGTACAATGTGTACTGCAAGACTAAGACTGTCAAAGAATTATGGGAGTCGTTGGAACGCAAGTACAAAACTGAGGATGCTGGTACAAAGAAGTTCATGGTAGCTCGTTTTTTGGATTACAAGATGGTTGATTCAAAGAGTGTGATGACTCAGGTTCAAGATCTGCAAGTTTTGCTACACGATATTCATGCTGAGGGTATGACTTTGAGTGAAACTTTTCAAGTTGTTGCTATCATTGAAAAGTTACCTCCAAGCTGGGTAGAATTTAAAAACTACTTGAAGCATAAGCGAAAGGAGATGACTGTTGAAGACTTGGTTGTTCGTCTTCGTATTGAAGAGGACAACAAGCTGGCTCAGAAAAACACTTATACACCTGATTCTGCCAAGGAAAATATGGTTGAGCATGGTTCGTCTTCTTCAAAGTCTAAAGGAAAGAGCTTTGGCAAAGGGAAGAATGACAATAAGAGCAAAGGGAAGTCTGAGTACCTTGCTCCTAAAGGTGGAATTGCAAAGCAGAAGTTCCAAGGAAATTGCTTCAACTGTGACAAGCCAGGTCATCGTGCTGCTAATTGCAAAGCGCCAAAGCGGGTGACTCCATGCGAGGCTAATATGGTGAATGATAATGTGGACATGATTGCTATGGGTTGATACTGGTAGGTTCTAATAATAATGATTGGTGGGTTGATACTGGGGCAACCCGTCATGTGTGTGCTGACAAGAGTATGTTTCACTCTTTCAGAGCGGTTGAAAATGAAGAGAAGTTGTACATGGGCAACTCTGCAACTGCTGATATCAAGGGTGAAGGAGATGTTATTTTGAAGATGACATCCGAGAAAGAGCTCAAGTTGACTAAAGTCTTGTATGTTCCGGAGATTCGTAAGAATCTTGTGTCCGGTTGGCTTTTGAATAAGTTTGGTTTTCGTCTTGTTTTTTAGTCTGATAAAGTTGTACTTTCTAAGAATCAAATGTATGTTGGTAAGGGGTATGCCCTGAATGGTATGTTTAAGCTCAATGTAATAGTTGTTAAGAATGCTATCAATAAAATGAATTCTTTTGCTTACTTGATTGAGTCTTCTAATGTGTGGCATGGCCGTCTTGGACATGTTAATTTTAATTCAATGCGTCGTTTGATTAAATTTAATGGCATACCAAATTTTCATATTGATTCAAATTATAAGTGTGAAACTTGTGTCGAAGCCAAACTTACAAGATCATCTTTCAAATCGGTTGAACGAAAAACCGAACCACTTGATATGATACACACAGACATAAATCACTACCCACAAAAGGTGGCAATAAGTACTTCATCACGTTTATTAATGATTGCACAAAGTACTGCTACGTTTACTTGTTGAAAAGTAAAGATGAAGCTATAGACAAGTTTGTTCTATATAAAACCGAAGTTGAAAATCAACTTGGTAGGAAAATCAAGGTTGTACGAAGTGATAGAGGAGGTGAATACGTGTCTCTTTTTGCTGATCTATGTGCGAAACATGGAATTAGACACGAGTTTACTGCTCCTTATTCACCTCAGCAAACGGTATTGCCGAATGGAAGAACCGTACCTTGAAAGAAATGGTTAATGCCATGTTGTTAAGTTCTGGTTTGAGCCGGGACATGTGAGGGGAAGCCATTCTAACGTCTACTTATCTTTTAAACAAGATACCTCGTAAGGATAAAGAGGAAACCACATATGAACTATGGATGGGAAGAAAACCATCATACCAGTACTTACGAGTGTGGGGGTGTCTAGCCAAGGTAGCTGTGCCGACACCTAAGGCCCAAACTATTGGACCTAAATCTGTGGATTGTATATTTATTGGATATGCTAAGAATAGCAGTGCGTATCGTTTCATTGTACATGATTCGAAAAATCCAGATATACACAAGAACACAGTTATGGAATCAAGGAATGCGTCCTTCTTTGAAAACATATTTCCTAGTTTAAAGAATGAAAATGGAAGCACATCTAGAATAGATGATGCAGTTGTCCAAGATAAGAGGCAACGAGATGATAATGATCTCCAAGATGAGAGACAAGATCAACCCGAGGAAGAAGAGGTTGAACCTAGAAGAAGCAAACGGGCGAGAACCAAGAAATCATTTGGACCCGATTTTGTCTCTTTTATGGTAGAAAATGAACCCACTTCTTACCAAGAAGCTGTAAATTCCTCGGAAGGGCCTCGATGGAAAGAAGCGATTAATAGTGAAATAGAGTCTATTTTACAAAATCATACTTGGGAGCTCGTGGATTTACCTTGTGGTTGTAAATCACTAGCCTATAAATGGATCTTCAAGAAGAAGATGAAAGCTGATGGCACCATTGATAAGTACAAAGCAAGATTGGTGATCTAAGGTTTTAGACAACGTGAAGGTCTAGATTACTTTGATACTTATTCGCCTGTTACGCGAATAACTTCTATTAGGACGATTCTTTCTATTGCCGCATTAAGAAATTTAGAAGTTCACCAAATGGATGTGAAAACGGCTTTTCTAAATGGAGATTTAGAAGAAGAAATATACATGAACCAACCTGAGGGTTTCATGGCTCCTGGACAAGAGAGCAATTTTTGTAGGCTTGTTAAGTCATTGTATGGCTTAAAGCAAGCTCCAAAACAATGGCATCAAAAGTTTGATCACGCCATGCTAGAGGGTGGATTCAAAATTAATGAATGCGACAAGTGTGTTTATGTCAAAGACACAAATAATGGATATGTAATCTTGTGTCTTTATGTCGATGATATGCTTATCGTTGGCAGTAACGACAAGACGATCAAGTCTACTAAAGACATGTCGAAATCAAATTTTGACATGAAAGATATGGGTTTGGCTGATGTGATCCTTGGAATAAAGATCATACGAACTCAAAGTGGACTTGCATTAAGTCAAGCACATTACGTGGACAAAATTCTTAATACTCATAATGCGGGGGATTCCGGCCTAGCTAGAACTCCAATTGACACCAGTTTGCATCTATCTAAAAATAGAGGCGCATGTGTTGCCCAATTAGAGTATTCAAGAATTATTGGCATGTTAATGTATTTGATGACATGTACCCGACCTGACTTAGCATATGCTGTTAGCAGGCTGAGTAGATATACTAGTAATCCAAGTGATGCACATTGGAAAGCTATGACTAGGGTACTTTATTATTTGAGATACAGTCGTGATTATGGACTCAATTATGCTAGATATCCATCTGTTATTGAAGGATACAGTGATTCAAATTGGATATCTGACATAAGGGATTCTAGATCGACCAGTGGATATGTGTTTACACTAGGAGGGGCCGTTATATCTTGGAAGTCTTCCAAGCAAACTGTAATAGCTAAGTCCACGATGGAATCAGGATTTATCGCGTTAGATAAATGCGAAGAAGAGGCGGAATGGCTACGTCAATTCGTAGAGGACATACCCAGGTGGCCTAAACCGGTAACGGCCATTAGTATACATTGTGATAGTCAATCGGCAATTGAAAGAGTTCATAGCACAATGTATAATGGAAAGTCTAGACATATCCGTCGTCGACATAATTCGGTACGACAACTACTCTCAACAGGAGTTATCTCAATTGACTATGTGAAGTCAAAGGATAACATTGTGGATCCGCTTACGAAAGGCTTAAGCAGAGAGTTAGTTAGTAAGTCGTCTAAAGGAATGGGACTAAAGCCCTTGAAGGAATGAGTTTCTATGAAGGAAAACCTAACCCAGTTGACTGGAGATCCCAAGATCTGGGTTCAATAGGACAACCTAATCATAGAAATATGGGGGAAGTCACGTCAATATGGGGGAGTTACTTAATACAGGAACTTTCCTAGTCCATTCCTAAAACAATGTGACTTGTTGAGAGGTTAAACATATGGCTTAATGATTCAGGATGAAATCATAAAGCATTATGATTCAAGATGAAATCATAAAACATATGTTTTTAATGATTCAAGATGAAATCACCTATGTGAGAGAGAAGTGGGGTCGCTCCGAAGGAAATTATGGGGGCGCAATTTCTAAGAGCTCTTGCAGAACCAGGCGAGTGTTCATGACCATAACGAACACGACTATGAGGACTTGACAAGGTCAGGGAGAGTCTTGTGTGAGTGTGTATTGTCGTCTACATAAACAGAGGCTGAGTTCAACGACATCGCGTCTACTCATATCTAGGAGACTAAGTGCATCTCACAAGGGAATGTTCAAAGGGTTACACCTACCTAACCTATGCAGGACTTAACCACAGAAATTTTGCCGAAACTTTCGTGTGTTTTCGATCGATTTCCATTCATGTGGGGGATTGTTGGAAAATGTTTTGCAAAATATGGTTTTTGCAATACTTTGGACATAATTTTATATATGAATATGTTATATATATATTCGTAGTACTTAGTAACTTTGCGTTCTTCTTGAAGAGAGCTTCGCAACGAGCTAAAGTATGTCCAATATGGAGTTAATATTAATGAGATATCGTGTCTCAAAGTGAGTCACGTGAAACACAATATTTGGAAAATATTTTGTCCCACATCGCTTGAAACATGAAGTGAAAACATGTTTATAAGGAAATCCTAGTTTCTACCCTACAATATTCATTTGTGGGTTTTTACTCCCACGCCTACGCGCAGGGGGGGGTGCAGATAGTGAGATTTCTAGGCTAAAAACGGGTTCGAAGCTACTGAACTTGTGCACGAGCGCGCGACCTGTGGACACGAATGCAGCTCCGAAAACTGGCTTGGGTGCGGGCAGATTTCGGTATCTTTTTTGCTACAAAATCGATTTTTGTTTCCAGAAAATTTTGTCTATCTATTTAAGGAATATATATAGACTTTCTTATTAAGTCATGACAGAATTTTCTTGTGTTTGTAAAATATATGTAAATCGTGTTTATTTTTAACAGATTTGTATGTCTGATTATTTTGGAAGCATATATTCTGTCTTGGTGACCAAGACATGAATTAGCTATAAAATAAACCATTCTCATTCAGTTTTCTATATCAGAAAAACGCAGCATTTTCTTTACTCCATTACCGGGTCGTTTTCCAGCAGCTCATTCAGTTTTCTATATGAATGTATGAAAGCGTGTTAAACACGTGTCTCGTCTTAGTTTTACTGCTTTCTTAATTACTATTATTATTTTATGTCTTTATATTCTATTAGTTTTATTAATTGTACTCTGATTTTAATAAAAGTATACACCGTTTTCTACACTTATCAGGTATACTGAGAAACAAATACATAGCTCGATCTAAAGCCATACATATTGGCATGTCACTAGCATATCAGTCGAAGCTTCAATCTCTGTGTTTCTCCGATCCATACATTCATGAATTTACAATAATGATGGGATAGTGCAAGTATGGGCGACTTTGCAAACAATGAAAAATTTATTCAAGTGGATAACTCCACCTTTCTCCACACATATTCGGATGGCATCTTCATTGTTTGCAAATTCAAAAAATCGTTAAAGAGCGTACCTGAACGTCCTATGTGTGGATCGTTAAAGAGCATACGCAAACATGGGATGTTTGTGCTTGCGTGTTGTGACGGTCGTGTTTTTATTTAATTATTTAGTGCATGCTTTGTTTTAGATTTTTCTAACACGTCTGGTAAAATCGGTTGAGCCGATTGGTCTGGTTTAACCTGGTTTTGAAAACATAATACAAGTCATTTGCCTAGTATAAAAGAAATGATATATATTTAAACACTAAACAATAAGAGATGTAAATATTAAAAAGTAGAAAGGTTGTTCGCGCATTGCCATAATTTGATCTTTGTTTCGAATTTACTTTAATTTAATATCTTTTATAGTTAGAGGTATTTTTTTTGTGTTATTTTAAAGTTAAAAGAGTTTCGGGCAAGGCTGCCAAGATCGCGATCTCACCTGAAATCATTTTTGTCGTTGTAAGATCGAGATCGTAAGATCGGATCGAGATCGTAAGATCCTACCAATTTATCATGTTTCGTAAGCAACTGATAAACGCGAGTCAAACTTTTTTTTATTTTTTTTCATCATTAAAGATAAGTTTATATAATATCCGCTTGAAAATGTCAAAGTTCAAATTTAAAATACCAAAGTAAAAGTAAAACACAAAAATTCAAGTTTCTGTCGTCACATTTATGATTACGTAACATGCGTATATATGTCTTAAAACAAAGTATATCAATAATATCACTATAATTAAACTATCTACATTAATATTTAAAGGTTAATAGTTAAAACTATGAAAAGAATAAAAGAAAAAACAATGTTAATTACATGTAAGAAACTTTTTGCTTTAAACAATAAGAACATGAGAGGACCTTAATTTGTTTAATGTAATTCAGAATTGTAGGAAGCACATAATTATGTTTACTAATTAGAAAATATTGAAATGAAATATCAATACTTGTTACTGAGATCAACGGACTCGTATTTATCTTTTTTGGCCTAAAAGATAATGCGTTAGTGAGTATTTAAGTGAGTAAGTTAGTAACTTGGTAATTTGGTAAACTCGTATCGACACACGATCTTATGATCTTACGTGCGATCCTACACCGATCTTACGATCCTACCTCTGATGCGATCCTATGTCAATCTTACACGATTTTATCAGGTAGGAACGTAAGATCATATGATCTTACGTGTAAACTCGCGATCTTGACAGCCTTGGTTTCGGGTTTACTTAAGTTATTTTATGTATCTAGAGTTATTTTAAAGTTCAGGAGTTTCGATAGTATTTATAACTAATGTGACGAAATGGATGATATGCCCTTGCGCTTTGTGGTGCAGGAATTCGAGAAGCTGGGCGTGTTGCACAGAACATTGTGATTCAGATATAAGCCGATCGATGTGAAGATTGAGAAAGTGGGGATTGCGAAACGAAATGCAATTTGGAATAAGCGACTTATAGCCAAGCATGGGATTTCTCGTGCGAATAAATAATAAAATTATACATATGCTCTTATAATATCAAGTGAAGTATTCGAAATACTAATCTCAAAGTTAATTAAAAGATTTGCAGAACATGAATTTAAATAATGTTTTGTTTTAAAATGAGGGATGAAACAATATAAATGATTATCTAAGGCAGTAGTAATGCATTATAAATAGGGTTAGTTTCATATATGTCCAATCTAAATGTCAAAATGTCTTATTTATCCAATCAAAATAGATAATGTCATATATACTCAACTTAATCATTATATTTGTCATATGTACCCATTTGATTTTAAAATAAATTCTAAAAAGATTTGCATCATTTAATTCCAAATATACCCTTTAGAAATATGAATCAATAGATACAATTTTGTCAACTGTTTAACACAACAATAATGATTTCATGATTTGAAAACTTATAATTTAAAATTACTACTGCTACTTATATGAGAATTTCTAATAATAATTTAAAATGAATTTTACGACGGCAAAGACAGTGTATCCCGAATAGTGACTAGTATATTGGTGCCATCTTCACTAATAGTACATCAATCGTGAGTCGTGACAATCTACAACTATATAAACAAGAATAAATATATGCTAAAGATTTATATGTCGATAAACAAAACGAAAAGCGGGTCACAATGTTGACAAAAAATAACTAACGCTAGTAACTAGAAATACAATACTTAAAATATTTCATCCTCATACACGCTATTGCAAGATTCACATTAGGAGCATGTTTTAATTTTTTTGAAAAAGATTACCGTTGATGCAAATGATTTAAAATCATGAAAATCAACCAAAGGTAATAAAATAGTTGCTAGAGAAGAGACTAAGAAAACTTTATTGAATTTAAGGGTATATTAGGAATTTAATGGATGAAAATTTAATTTGAATTGATTTTATAATAAAATGGGTAAATATATCATTACATTTAAGTTGGGTATATATGACATTCTAAACTTTAGTTGGGTAAATAAGACATTTTAATGTCTAAATTGGACATACATAGAATTAACTCTTATAAATAAGTGTTATTTAATTCCTCCCTACTTATTTATTAACTCAGTATCAAAGTAAGTATCAAAGTAATTGTGCACATTTGATTTTCAAATTCTTTTCTTTGCAATTTTGATCGTAAATATTTTTGTGTGTATTACATAACACTTGATGAGACAATATATATGAATAGATAGAGTTTTAAAAATTTTTTTCTTTGATATAACTTTTATCGATTATTGTATAACACAAACAAATATATTTACGATTAAAGTTGCGAAAAAAAGATTCTGAAAGTAAAAGTGAACACTTATTTTGAGACGGATGAAATATATAGTTACATTATAAATATTGTTACCATTTTTTTTAGCAACGAATATATTAAAAAACTAATAAAGAGATAGAAAAAGATTACAAAGCTTTAGAAGCAAAGAATTTCAACAACTAACATTACGCCATATAGTTTTAATCAAGAAATAGAAAATGTACAAATCGAATAAAAAATTCACTTTTTCACCAGGCCATAAGCACCATAACAAAGCCACAAAAATAACGTACACTCTATTCTTAATATCTTTAAAAGCTCTCCAATTTTCAAACCACTGTAAAGAATCAAAAAGAAAAAGCAAATTTATATTGGTCCATCTTCTAACAATGCGCCAAACATCATAAGAAAGGTGACAACCAAAAAAACACGATTCATTGATTCAACCACATCGTTGCACATCGGGCAAACAATGAACGGAGTATCAAAGCCCATCAAAGATAGATTTAGCCGAGTAAAAAAGTAGAAAACATGATTCAGTGGTTTAACCACATCGTTGAACGTCAGGCAAACAACAACATCATAAGTGTTACGACTTATGGCACAAATTTTCATATCGAAACATACCACAACAGTGCGACCAAGAAGATACTCAGGGTGATACAAATTTTAGCTCAACCAAAGCTACGTGTGGTTATAACCGTGAAAAAGAAAGAAGTTTATGTAACAAGGATTCGGCATGTTGTTGCCAACCGAGTCCCATACGATTTTAATGTGACGATAAACTTAAATGTTTCAAAGATATCAGAGAAGCAGTGTTATACAAAGACGAAGGTGTTGACGAGGTTTATCTTATGTTTTATTTTTATTTTTTTCCTTTCTCGTCCTACAGCGAGGTTAAGCGAATTGTTGGTTAGAAACACGTGTGGTTAGGAATAGAGTGGCATGCATGGTAGCAGTTTGTGATATTGTCTTATGATTTCGGTCGCTTCGTGCCATCAACACCAAAAGCCCTCAAACACACACACACACACAATACGCATGTATGAATAGTTCATGAACTTATTAAACTCGAGTCTCATCTTATTTATATATACTATAATAGAACGACATTTAATTTGATGAACTTCAAGCGACGACCCTGTATGATAACACCTCTTGCACTCCTTTAAAGATCTAATAACTATACAGATAACTTAATGGGCTTAAGATAATTTTATAAAGCATGCTTTCCACCTCATTTCGCGGCGAGTATAATAATGTATAAAGGCCTAAATTTATTATTTTTTTTGTTTATAAAAGAAGTAAATACTGTAGATTTTTTTTAAAGATTTGTGTGTCTTGACTGCTAGCAAACAAAGGCTTTCGAACTAATGGTTGACACGACTTATGAACGAAAGTAGGAATTAGGACGTAAACTTCTACACTAGTGAAACCCGAAATAGCACGATAACAAATGATAAAAAGTGTTTGAAGAGAGAATGTAAACTTGTTTGGTGTTCGCCTATGTCTTCGTCTGCATGCCGGAGTGATACTGGCTCGGCCGAAGATATTGCCGCGTAGGAGAGTGTAAACCGACAAGATCCCGCGTATTTGGGGACGAGTCGTTTTATTCTTAAGACAACGTATTATCCAGAGGTACCAGTCAAGGACCGTCGCTAACTTTTTACTATACCCGAATTCACGGCCTTGTGTATTGTGCCTACTCTAATAACGTGACTAGTCACTTTTACTTGGGTATAAATACCCCATCACATTTGTTGGAATCGATAACCCAACAACCCGAAGATCGATATGCGGAATCTAGATCGCTGTAAAGGAGGATCGCACAGCTGCAACAAACGGAACCCAGACGAACGACACACAAAGGTAACCAAACGACTCTATTGTATTAGCTACAAAACCTCGATCGGTTACAAGAAAGAATAAGAAGCATGCGTGTATTTTGTGCATCACCCCCTCACCTCCTTTTATAGGTGAGGGGGTCGGTTACAAACTCGAGCCAAACTCACTCGACACACTTACATTACATAAGGAAGGAAACCTAATCGTGTATTAACTAGAATTGTAAACTAAAGCTAACAACATTTAATATCTCAACAACACACAACAACACACAGTACACAACATTTACTCTCATATAATCATATTCGTCTCGTATTTCACATCGGACACCACTCTCGTGCTAGTTACTTACTCTCACGTTGGAGCTTGGTCTTATGGTCACCTCTTGGGCGAGCTAACGTGCGTTCTTTGATATTGCAGGATAGGCTATACATACAAGCATATCACACTCGTTACCGAAGCATTATCTAGAAAGATTTATCTACCTGCGGATTTTTGTTTCAACATTTGGCATAGTCGGGACGAAAAAAAAAAGAAAAGAAGACAAATATGTTCAACTAGTTAATGGAGTTTTCATGCTACATTTCCTTGGTAAATTTTATTTTTCTCGACTTAGGTGGTGTTTGTTTTCAAGAAAAAACGTCTGACCGCCTCTGACATCTGACCGGTCAGACGCGGTCAGACAAATGGGTTGTTTGTTTTTTGTGTGCGAGTCAGAGGCGGTAAGATCTAAAACCTCTGACTCGGTCAGAGTTGGCGATTTCATTTGACTGTCTCTTAGCAATGAAACACGCTATAGTTTAAGTGGTTTTGCTGCATTCTCTGCTATTATTTTTAGGTATTTTTTGAAGTTGTTTGTATTAGAAATAGTTGCAGGTTTATGAAGAAGAAAGATTATAGAAGGATGAAGGCAAAAGTAAAAGTACTATAGGCATGTGAAGCTGTTTGTGAGGTGTGAGGTGTTTGTCTTTTTCACTTTTGATTTTGATTTATTAGTACAGTATTAGAATAGTTGTACAGTATTAGAAGTACAGAAGTAAAAAAAAGGATAACGTTGAGGCGTAGAGAAAAAGTTGCGGTTGAATGAATGTGGGATATATTGATATAAAATGCATTGTATATCATATTTTCTTTTTGCAAGACATAAATGGGCCTAAAACTTGGCACCTGTAACTTTTATGGTTTAAAAGTTTAGTAACAAATACAGTTTGGTTAATAAATATATTGAGAGAAGTGCAAAAATCATCCCTGTGGTATGTCGAAAAATCGAATTACATCCTTCGTTAACTTTTTGGACAACAGCCATCCCTCCGTTAGTGCGCGGGGCACAATACATCCCTCATGGACTAACGGTGCAAATGTTTTCTCGTTAAAAATTAACAAAATCTAAAAGAGAGGGTATTCTTGTCTTTTTCCTTTCCCAGGGATGTATTTTGAACCTTATTATAAATAGTTTTAAAAAAAAATTATTTTTGAAAACAAAAATTTATTTTCAGAAAAAATAAGTTTTATTTTCTCGAAAAAAAAATTATTTTCGAAAAAAAAAAGTTTTATTTTCTAAAAAAAAATTATTTTCGACAAAAAAAAATTATTTTCGAAAAAGAAAATTATTTTCGAAAAAAAAAAATTTATTTTCGAAAAAAAAAATTATTTTCGAAAAAAAAATTATTTTCTAAAAAAAATTTATTTTCGGAAAAAGGTTTTATTTTCGAAAAAAAAGTTTTATTTTCAAAAAGAAAATTATTTTCGAAAAAAAAGTTTTATTTTTGAAAAAAAAATTTATTTCCCGAAAGCAAAACATATTTTTTCGAAAATAAAACTTTTTTTCCGAAAATAAAATATATTTTTTCGAAAATAAAACTTATTTTTTCAAAAATAAAACTTATTTTTTAGAAAATAAAACTTTTTTTTTCCGAAAATAATTTTTTTTTTCGAAAATAAATTTTTTTCGAGAAAATAAAACTTATTTTTTCTGAAAATAATTTTTTTTTCAAAAATAATTTTTTTTTTGAAACTATTTATGATAAGGTTCACAATACATCCCTGGGAAAGGAAAAAGACAAGAATACCCTCTCTTTTAGATTTTATTAATTTTTAACGAGAAAACATTTGTACCGTTAGTCCATGAGGGATGTATTGTGCCCCGCACACTAACGGAGGGATGGCTGTTGTTCAAAAAGTTAACGAAGGATGTAATTCGATTTTTCGACATACCACAAGGATGATTTTTGCACTTCTCTCAAATATATTTATAAACGGATAATATTAACCGTTCAGACAATTATAAAAAACAAACAACATTTTTTCATTCAGATTCAGACGTTATAACCACATCTTACCAGTAAAAGGCGGTAGTCAGATTCAGACCCAAAACATCTTAACGAAACAAACACCACCTTAATCTTCGTCGCAGAACTTTAGAACTTGCAGCTTATTTATTCAATTAGTTTCGCTATAAATTTGTGAGAGTTTACAGCTATACCTTTGATGGACTATTTTTTAAGCCGCACTTCCACATTTTATGGGTTCATTTTAGTCTAGTTGGGCTTATTGGGCTTATTCTTCCAAGAGCTTAAATGCTTAATAACTGTCAAATAATTGTTTTCAAAGATGGTCCTAGCTTACTTTCATGGTCCACGCCAATTATGTTGCGTACATCCCCCATTTCATCGATCATTCGAAAATTGCTTTTATCGCCCCCGTCTGTCGTTGTTCAAAGTCGACTTTATCACACCTTTCGACCCACTTCAGTTGTTGTTTATCGCTTGTTTTGTCAAATCTATCGCTATCTAACCCGGCCTACAATATAATCCTCGCTGTATATTATCTATGTGTAATCATGTTCATGTATTTCATAGCAAAACATATATGAGACACAAATTAGTACGTATGTAACTTTGACCAACAACATGTTAAAGTTGGTTTTTAATTGTAAACATTGCGAGTAAGATTCTTTCACGGTAAAATAGGAAAGTGATCACGAGACCAAATAAATAAGAAATGTGACAATAAATTAATAAAATTATTAATTTATGAAAAACATATCCGCCACACTTTTTATCGTATGTTGACATATATGTTTAGACATGTAATTAGTCACATCAGTTAAACATATGATTCAATGCTCCTTAGAATATACATGCCCGTTAATACTCTAAAACTATGTAGTGTGTTGCGAGATCATCGAGTTTTTTCTCATAAGGTCTAAATCAGTGAAAAAACCTTTCCCCTATGCAATCTTATGGGTGCCAACTAACTTTTTTTTAGGATCAAGCCACAAGCAATGAACACATGTTCCAATTACCTTTTAGCCAGGAGATGGATTTGAACTCAAAATCTATTTTTTGAAAAGTCTTTTTTTTTCGATGAACTAAACGTTTACAGTAGAGGTGAGCTTGGTGCTGTTTGGTGAGTTTTTTACTAAAACCGAACCACAACTGCCCTTGCAGTTTTTATAAAAATAAAAAACGCACCGCACCACAAACTACGGTTTCGGTTTTGCGCTTTTTTGTGGTTTCTGCGGGTTTTAACCGCACCGCACCATCACTTGTGAGTTATATAATAAACGTGGATTTTTGCGGTTTTTAGTTTAAAATATTGATTTTTTTCATTATATTGCATAAATTGAATATAACAAACACTTGACTTATAACTCGTAGAATATCAATGATAATATGCACTATAAGTCTTATTACTCGCATAAAATAATCGATGTGACGTTTTTCAGAATAAAATAATTATTGTGTGATGCGGTGCGGTTTTACGGTTTGGTTTTACGGGTAAACCGTAACCGCACCGCATTAGTGGTTTTCTTTTTTCTTTTAAATCAAACCGCCGGTTTTTATCGTGGTATGGTTTATGTAATGCGATTTGTGTTTGTTTTTGCGGTTTTACGGTTGACGGTGTGGTATGATTTATTGCTCACCCTAATTTATAGTAAAAGAGTGATATCATTGAAGCAATATTACTTGGGTAATTACTGGGTCTTTTGTCTGTGAATTCATCCAAACTTGAAATATCTGGATTCAAATAATTCGATTGATATATATGTTGTGACACGGGAGAAAGTGATATGAAGTAGGCTAGTATGAGTTGTTAAGTCCATGTGTGTGGGGTGCGAATGTGCACGTGCACAAGATGTCAGTGACTCTATGGTCCTAATGAAGATGAAATATGTTTTGTTTGTTTGACTAGTTGTATTTGTGTATTCAAATGTTTGCGTAAAGTACATATACCCCTACACACCCAAACAAACCAAACCAAACCCTACCAACTCACCTTACCCGTTCGTGTACTGTTTTTTTAAGTGGTGACAGCTATATTTGTACCTTCAATCCAATGTTTTAGATCTTAGATGATTGGTTAAGACTCAAGTATAATGAAATCAAGAGCTTAGAGTAGTAAAGTACATTAGTTTTAGGGTTTATATTATCTTGTTGATACTAACATGGAGCATGTAAAACACGAACATGACCAGTAGCTACCATATCACGCGGGAAAACACCATCTTTTTCTTTTTATTATTTGAGTTAATCAAAAGCGGAGACTATCATGTGCAAGTGAGGCAACTGCACAAGACTTCCAGTTATGAAAGACCTTCAAATTCATACATGTCCATTAGTAATTTTATTCTGTATTGGAATTCTAAAGCCCATTTTATATAATACCAATCTCTTGTTAATGTAAGATCCTTGAAGCGATTTGTGTAATATTAATGAACTTTTTGTTTCGTATAATAGTTATGTTGCGCGATTTATAAAAAAAATGGTAGTTTCGCATCAGGCTTACCCAAATCAATGAGAGGCCCTGAAGTTAACAGACTTTATAAACTACTAGAACGTGTCATTCGTGAGTTTTGAAGCCTGCACATCTTGTGGTTTATGAACTAAAAATTCTATTTCTAAGCAACTCTTGCAAGTTAAATACATGATCAAAAAAACCATTCAATTTCTCATAAATCTTAATGGCAAAAAAAGTCTACAAAGCCGATTTATCGCTGTTTAATCGTTGTTTAATCTCTACAAGGCTTTTGACCTTATTGATTAATAATAAGGTTATTAATGAAAAGGCTAATTGTGGTCAATGACGGTCAAAAGATGTCAAACTTTCCGAAAACCTACAAATTTTGCCGAAAATACCGAAAACTTACTGTAAACTTGTGTTTATCACTAATAGTAACTATTTTTATGAATGATAAGTTGTATTTTAAGAATAATATTGCCAAAAAATACTTAAAACCTCTTAAAAATACTCAAAACTTGCCAGAAATACCAAAAAATTGCTAAAAATGTCAATCCGATCATTCCCGCCTAAAACGATTATAAGATATATGGTAGTCGACCAACCGACTAACGATTCACGATTTTTACAACCTTGCTTATAGTCCTGTTAGAAGAGCTCATAAATAGATCACTAATTTAAAAATCAAATGTGTAACTTTATAACATGGACTTGACACAAAGTTGGTAAGTGAAATTGGTAACTTTCTTACAGTACTAGCACTGCTATAAACTGTGGAAAACCAACCAACCAACCCCATATTTTCAGGTAAGACTAGACGGATGAAATATGGGCCTATCAACATAATGCATTAAAGTAACTTTACAATATGAGCTCTAAACATGTATAGTAACATGATAGAAACCAAATTTTGCTAAAAATGGTTTCGCATTTAATTTGAGATAGCCCAATGGGTTAATGCCAAAAAGTACATCTTAATTTCACCTTGCTATTTAAGATGTACTAACAGGATTACTTGATTCTGGATTAGGCCATTAGGGTTGTAAATGAATTGGACAAACACAAATCAAGCCTTGTTCATTTCGTTCGGTTAGTTTTATCCGGACAAATAAACAAACACGATCTCATAAACGGACGAATTTTTTTTTTCATGTTCGTTTATTAAAAAATGAGGTTGTTCATATTCGTTATGCTCGTTCATTTAGACATAAACGAAAATAAACGTTTGAGCATAAGTAAACATAAAGTTTACAAAATTATAGACAATGTTGTGTTTATAAGTGCTAGATTTCTTAAATTAAAACAATATTAAAACTATATATTAAAATGATACGATACATTAACATAAAAATATTATATGACTATAAACGAAAGAATAATCGAACGTTCACGAATATACATGAACGAACAAGACTTTTGTTATTTAACTAAACGAACGTAAAATATTATTCATGTTAAGTAAACGAACATAAACGAATTTTTACCGAACGGTTATGAAATATTCACTAGACGTTCGATTTATTTACCCTAAATAAGATGTATTGTTTAACATGAATTTGGACCAGAAAGAAAGCATGTCTAAAAGTTTTCATTAAGTTAACAATCAATGTTGATAAAAATATTCTGATATTTATATAATGGGTGAGTTTTTCTTTTCTTTTAAGGAAGGTCGAGTTTTTGATTATAGACAGTTAGACTGCAAACACTACAAAATTTATAATATTTGCTTACTAAATTGAATGTGAAAGAATAAGTAATAGATGTGAGCACTAAAAGTCTATATTTACTTAATATTGAGTAAGCAAAAGTTAATTTTTATCAACTCTTACCTTTAAGAAGAAAAATAAGTAATAGAGGGAGCATTAAAGGTCATTACTTACTCAATATTGAGTAAGCAAAAGTGTAAAACTTTTAATCACTCTTTTTTGAGTATGAAAAAGAGTAAGCAAATGTTTTTGTTTACCTTTATATGCATTGTGTTTTAGTAAGAAAAAGTTATAGTGACTTAAATGATTATAAATTTTATTAGTAAGCAAAACTTTTAGTAAGTAAATGTCATTTGTTTTGTAGTGAAAGACGAATGTTCTTTTACTTTTGGTAGATATCGAATGAGCCTCTCTACCTTGTCAGGGTATAACTGTTTACGTTTCAACTTTTTTCATACATCATCTTCCATGATATTGAGATCCATAATCGATAGAAGACAATATTAAGTGTTACCTTTTTAGTTTGACGGAAATGTTGTAGCTAGGAAACATAAAAAAACAGAAGAACACATTATTCTGATTTTCCATGGCTTTGAAATTTAAAAATTACTCATCACATAAAGAAGAATAAAAAAAGACATTCCCTTTTGTAAGATGCAAATAATGACAAGTACGTAATTGGAGATATTATGACCGCGTGTGCCTTTAATATGAAATAGGGTCGGTCATAATCATAATTCTCTTAACAGTACA
Organism: Glebionis coronaria; assembly: GCA_025667525.1. Taxonomy (NCBI): domain Eukaryota; kingdom Viridiplantae; phylum Streptophyta; class Magnoliopsida; order Asterales; family Asteraceae; genus Glebionis; species Glebionis coronaria. The sequence goes on along the minus strand of CM046881.1, from coordinate 547,822,980 downwards.
GTAATTCTTTTTGCTCAAACAGAGTTATATCACATCATGAAGACATTTTCTAACAGTAAATTGTCTTCTAAGTTACACCCTAAAACATCTCCTTTAGGCTGGAGGGAGTGGCACCTCTATATCTTATCGTCACTTTATTGTCACCTTAATTTTCTCACTCTTCTCACTAACCTACAAAAAACTTACCTTTCAAAATTATTAAGGAAAAAAAAAACTCACCCTCACTCCCCATCGACCTCATCTTTCCATTATCACTTTTATGTAATTCATTTATAAAATAAATATTTTTATTCCATCAAATTTAAAAACGATACACGCGGATAAATAAAAACATTAAAATAAAATAAAAATATTAAAAACCTTAAAATAAACTAAAAAATTAGGCATTATTAGCCAAGTGCTGGATTAAATCTGATCGAACGTTTTGATGCACTTGAGATGATCTTATGTATCCCATAACACCATGAATTTCTTCCTGGCTTCGTACGAGAGCGTCCGGTTGATGTGCTTCTCCTGGGTACCACCTGGGACTTATCGTATATCCTTTGTGTTTACGAATCATATTATGCATTACGATCCATACATCATATTAACAATTCTTTCTTTCTTCATCGCACCTGCTGGATTGGCGACTATGGCCCATTTCTTTTTTAGAACACCAAACGCGCGTTTCACATCTTTCCTTGCCGATTCCTGTTTCTTCTTATACAGTATTCGATTGTGGTCATCGTCAGAGGGTTCTGGAATCGTCTTAACGAGTGGAGTTAATTCGGCATATATCCCGTCAACAAGATAGTATCCAAATGGATAAGTAACGCCGTTAGCCGTAAAAAGGATCTCTGGCGCTCGTCTTGTTTTCAAATCGTTATACAAAAGGGATTGATGTAAGACATCGATGTCGTTGTTAGACCCAGAAGCACCAAAGAAAGCATGTCATATCCATAAGTCTTGCAACGCAACAGCTTCCAACAAAATGAACGGATTTGGTCCGTGATCACGTCTAACATATTGCCTTTAATGGGTATACGGACAACCAAACCACTCCCAATCCGTGCAGTCTACACTTCCTATCATCCCGAGAAACCGTGCTTCTCTTCGTGACGTTGATATAGTAATTCAATGTCACTCACCGTGGGTTTTCTCAGATACTCTGGCCCATAAACCTCCCTTATAGCAGAACAAAAATGATCAAGACTATCCCGTGAAGTTCTTTTAGAGATTTGCAGATATTCATCTAAAAATATCGGAACAATGTTGTATGCTAATTAACGAATTGTAGAAGTGCATTTCACCACTGAAGCAATGCCTTATCTTCCGGTACAATCGATTTTATGCACTAAAGTAATGATCATGAGCAGTTACAGCCGTAACTATATCGTTGAAAAGTGAACGATCCATTCAGAATGTCTTCCAGAATGCACGCGCGTCGTAGATCAAGTCGTTACTAAAAAGCGCGGCAACTAAACGATCATGGGCACCATAACGATCTCGATTACCCGGGTTTCTAGGCACTCGTGGTTGTCGTCTATTATGAAAAATGACATCGCTCTTGCTAGCAACCGGACACGAGGGCTATTAATCAAAGTTTTTTCATCGTCGATCATTAGATCAGGGAACATAAATGTATCATCCATGCTGAAAATTTAGAAATAATGAAAAAGATCTATAAGAATGGAGAATGTAGAAACTAGAATCGGGGGTTGAATAGTTTCTAAAAATTTACTTGTTAAAAGAGGGTTTAAAAAAATCCTTTTCAAAAACTTAGGCTTGAGCAATTATGTGAAATCTTCGTATACACAATATGAACAAGGGATAATGCAATTAAACTAATAATCACAAGTATATGCTAATAAAGAATAATGAATGAAAGAGATAAGGAAAAGAAAGATCAAACCAAACACCAAGGAATTATAGTGGTTCGGCAACGAAGCTCACTCCTCGTCTCTACTCCACTCCTCGATTACTCCTTACTCGAGAGTTCACTAATCAACAAGCTCCTTAAGGTGGAGAAACCGTACACAATGTCGCTTATCCAATTTCCGACTCTAAGCTAAAAGTCGAGCCCTAATCTTAGCTAGGAACAATCTACACCAATATACTTTGAGGACTAAGTATTAACGCTACTACATAAACAACTTCCAAATAGACAAACATATTTTGATCTTCACAACACAACTATCAAATAGCACAAATACTTGGATCTTCACAACACAACTCCAAATAAAACAACTAATTGGATCCACACTACACAACTATAATGAATGAATAAAACTTGATCTTCAATAGATCTTGAGGTAGACTCAACACTTCAAGGATGAAAGTGTTCTCCTCTTTGCACTTGAAGAGGAAGAGATGGGAGGAGAAAGATTCACTTCTAAACAAGTAGTAATCAACCAAATAATCAAGGATTTGAATGATTTAAGAAGTATGTTTGAATCTGGAAATTTGTGTGCAAAAGAGGTGAAGAGAAAATCTGAGAATGATCCACTATTTATAGGACAAAGGTCCAACGGTCATATCTGAGCGCGGTGCCTTAATTTTACATGTGTTTCCTTATCGATAAGGAACCGTATAGACCTTTAAGGGACCGCGGTCGTAGACTACACTCTCTTTTGTCTTTCAGTAGGGTAGTCACATCTGGTGGAATAGTTATCCTCAAATGATAATCTAAACCCAAATGGAATATGCCATTTTCAAATTTTCAAATATTTAATTTAATAAAACATTTCTTAAAAATAAAAACTTTGTCACATTTAATAAAATGTGAGTTTTAAGAAAACTTAAATCCTTGATCAGTTAATTAAGATGAAAACTTGTTTGTTCATACCTTAAGTGATAATGGTTGAAATGAAAAAATACTTGAACTCAAGAATTCGTTTTTCGTTGTTTTCGTAAATGCTTGTTTTTATATTTTGTCGTAATCAAAACAAAACGAGACCGAAAAATGCAAGTAACATTTTTAGGCATCATTGCATTAACAATCTCCCCCTTTTTGATTTCGACAACACATAAACTCAATCATATGAAAAACAAGATTTTCGAAGACGAGTTTATTTCATTTCTCCCCCTTCAAAAAGGATGCAAAAGTCTTTGAGGAATTAAAGAACCGGACTTTGCAAAAGCTCCCCCTTGTCGAAGTAAAAGGATGCAAAAGTCTTTGATGAAGAAAAGAATCGGACTTTGCAATTTCTCCCTCTTGGTACTTACTCCCCTTGCTTGGGCCACCAAGGAATCGAGCTATGGTGACAAGCTACATGGAAGGGTTAGTAGAAGAAAAGAAACACCCAACAAGATATAGCTTAGGTCACATAAAAAGAAAAATAATATAAGAAAAGAGAAGACAACTAAGATCCAAGATAAGTCATGTTAAAAGGAAACATGAAATAAAGATACAAGGTGAAAAATCATACAAAGTGGTATAAAAAAGAGAACAAGCCAAAAGAAAGGATAAATCTAATCCTAGTTAAGTTAGAACTTAAAGATTTGCTTGAAGTAGATGTCTTGGAGATAAGCAATCCATATGCTTACATGAAAGAAAACATGGTGGCGGAAGTAGGTGGTGGTGGCTTGATAGTGATCTCATAGTCATAGTGAATAGGAGGTTTGACTAGGAGACTCTTGATGTAAATCAACTCCTCATAGATATGAGCCATAGCAAGATGTTGATATTGACAACATTGACAATATGCTCCATGATGCATGACATTATCATGTGAAGGAGGAAGAACACAAAAAGGATGTGGTGGAAAGGTAGAGGTTCCACAATCAACATTCTTAGAAGGAAAAGAAGTGTGATTTTGAGTGTTCTTTGGTGAATTTGGATTAAAAGAGATTGGGGAAAATGGAGGAGAATCAAGGCTTTCATTTGGTGAATAAGACATTTTGATATGAGAAATGATGTAAAATTCTTAGGGCTAAATAGAGAAAGCCTAAGACACTTTTGGGATGGTCAAAGGTTTGAACCAAATATTCCAAAAAGTGTTGGAGCAAATTTGGAGTTATAGTAAACTCGAAACTTGAAGGTTCTTGCCGCGGTACCTTATCTCCACCTGCGGTGCCATATAAATATGGACCCGCGGGTTATTTGGAGAACCGTGTACAAAAGGTGTGTTTTTGGGGATAAGGAGAATTTTTCAATTCAACAAATCCTAATTTTCTTGTCCAACTAATCATAGAGACATGCTAAAAAGCAACAAAATACATAGAAAACACATAAGAACACACCAAACAGTATTTGACCAAAAACCATGGATTTGAAATAAAATCGATGTTGGAGGTGTGTTAAACTAGACACATGGTCATGACACAATGATCCTTCATATTTCATTATCGTTCTTGCTATATTTGAGAGACCCATACATATGAATTATGTATGCTCGATGTCAATAGCAAGAAGATATGAAAAACTTTTTTAGATTGAATTAACAATGCAAAAACATTTCTCGACCATTTTTTAAAGAACTTTGAGAGATTTGAAAAAGAGGAGGAATTTTTCAAAAAAGGGTTTAAGAGACTCAAAGACTCAAATAAAATGAAAAGATTAAAAGAAGAGAAAGACTCGATTAATGTAAAGCGCATTTAAGGAATATGCTTCATTAAACCTAGACCTAGACGCAAGTAATTAAAAGGTTCCCTCTTAAGTGGCTTAGTGAATATGTCGGCTAAGTTTTCTACCGAGGGTACCTTCTCAATCGAAAACTTCCCCTTTTGAACATTATTCCTAAGAAAATGGTGGCGAATCTCTATGAGCTTTGTTCGCGAATGTTGCACGGGATTTTTTCTAAGGTCTATTGCACCCTTATAATCACACATAATGGGAACATCATTAAGTGAAATCACGTAATCAAAAAGCGCTTGCTTCATCCATAGAGCTTGTTGACAAGCTTTACCGGCACTCAAATACTCGGCTTCCGTGGTGGATATAGAAAGAGCGGTTTATTTCTTGGAGAACCAAGAACTTAAACAACAACCGATGAAGGTAAAAACTCCACTAGTGATTTTTCCGGTCCACATAGTCTCCCGCATGATCCGCGTCCGCGTATACTATGGTTTCTACACCCGGTCCCTTTAGTATGCCATAATCCTAAATGTATAGTGCCTTTAATGTATCGGAAGATACGCTTAGCCGCTTCAAGGTGAGAGGTTTTGGGAGCCTCTTGGAAGCGAGCACAAAGGCAAACACTAAACATGATATCCGGTCGACTTGCCGTTAGGTACAACAAACTACCAATCATACCTCTATATTTGGTGTTGTCTACCGAGTCACTATCATCATCTACGGTGAGTTTAGTATCCGAGGCCATAGGGGTCTTCATTGGTCTAGAGTCCTCTAATCCAAATTTCTTTAGCATTTCTTTAACGTACTTAGATTGATTAAAGAAAATACCATCGTTCATTTGTTTAATTTAGAGTCCTAAAAAGAAGTTAAGTTCTCCCATCATGCTCATTTCAAACTCGTCATGCATAATTTTACAAAGTCATCACACAAACTTTGACAAGTTGAACCAAATATAATGTCATCAACATATATTTGTACGATTATGAGGTGAGAACCTTTATTCTTTGTAAAGAGTGTATTGTCTACCATCCCCATGGTATACTCATGTTTTACAAGAAATGCTTTAAGTCTATCATACCAAGCTTTGGGTGCTTGTTTAAGACCATAAAGAGCTTTCTTAAGCTTGTAAACATATTCCGGTTTCTCAAAATCAATGAAGCTGGGAGGTTGAGCCACATATACCTCCTCATTGATCAAACCGTTAAGAAACACACTCTTTACATCCATTTGTTGAAGCTTAAAATCTAATGCACAAGCGTAAGCTAAAAGGATCCTAATGGACTCTAACCTTGCGACCGGTGCATATGTCTCATCATAATCAATCTCTTCTTGTTGATTATAGCCTTGAGCTACAAGTCTAGCCTTGTTACGAGACACAACACCGTTCTCATCTAACTTATTCCTATATACCCACTTGGTTCCTATAATGGTAGTACTTCTACGCGGAGGAACAAGTTCCCAAACGTCATTAGCAATGAATTGATTTAATTCTTCTTGCATGGCGATGACCCAACTTTCATCTATCAAAGCTTCTTTAACATTCTTAGGTTCGATCATTGAGACAAAACAAAAGAAGTTACTTTGATCTTGGACTTGAGATCTTAGGGTCCTTTGATTTAATTCGCCTATGACGTTATCGAGACCATGATCCTTAGACTCCCTAATGTTTACTCCCTTGTCAACATTAAGGTCTTTAACACTTAATTTTCTAACCTCTTTGGCTTTAACTATGTCTAATTCATCTAAGTCATCATCTACCAAAGGTGGTGTCTTAGATGAAGGAGGGGTTTCATCAAATGTCACGTTGATTGATTCTTCGATTACACGCGAGGTTCTATTGAGGACTATGTAGGCTTTACTAGTTTGAGAATAACCTAGAAAGATACCTTCGTACGACTTTGGGTCGAACTTAGTAAGGTAATCTTTGGTGTTAAGAATGAAGCACTTGCTTCCAAACACCTTAATGTATTCTAATGAGGGCTTCTTACCTTTAAGAATCTCATAAGGGGTCATTCCTAGAAAAGGTCGAATAAGAATTCGGTTGAGAATATAGGTTGATGTGTCCACGACATTGCACCAAAATTTTTGAGGAAAAGATTGCTCGTTTAACATTGTCCTACTCATCTCTTGGATAGTCCTATTCCTCCTTTCAACTACCCCATTTGATTGTGGAGTGCAAGGAGCCGAGAAGTTATGGGTAATGCCATGAGCTTCACAAAAGGCACCAAATTGCAGTTCGTTATCAAATTCCCTACCATGATCCGTACTATTAGAGACAATTGAACATCCTATTTGATTTTGGATCCTTCGACTAAAGGTTTCAAAATGATTGAAAGCTTCATTCTTAGAAGCCAAAAATCTAGTCCAAGTGCATCTAGAATATTCATCAACTATAACTAGGGTATAAAGGTTACCTCCACAACTCCGTATGGCGGAAGGTCCAAAGAGATCCATATGTAGGAGCTCTAAGCACCGAGAGGTCGATACCAAATTCTTGGCCTTGTGACTTGAGTGAACTTGCTTCCCAACTTTGCAAGCATCACAAAAGTGACTATCAAACTTAATATTGGGGAGATGTCTTACCAACTCCTTAGAGACTAAAGATTGAATTAAACGCATATTAGCGTGACCTAATCTCCTATGCCAAAGAGTAGAACTATCATCTAATGTCGATAGACATAAGTTGTCATTTGACTTCCTATTGACCTTCATGACGTAAAGCCCATGCTTTTTAACACCTTTTCCAATGATCTTTCCATCTTTTACGATTTCACTATCATTTTCCCAAAAGATGAACTTACACTTATTGTCACAAATTTGACCTATACTTAGAAGATTAAACCCTAGATTATCTACGCGTTCCACATTTTCGATGGTCATGGAGTCAAGAGAAACCGTACTTTTGCCAATGATGTTACCACATAGCTTACTAGCGAAAGTGACGTTACCTCCATTATATGCTTTGTAGGTAGATAACAAACTTCGATTACCCGTCATGTGTTTAGAACAACCACTCTCCTTAATTCACTCGTCGGTCTCCAAATCTATTCCCAAGCATATCTAGGTAACAACACACAAGATCAAACATTTGGTCCCCAATATCTCATGGGTACAAAGTTGTTAGTTCCACACATCCCTTGCATTTGATTGGGATGCATGAATGGAGGACACATGCCCTATGGAGAAAAACCTTGTTGACAATTGATACAATTATTGTAACAATTCATATGATTATTTTGGTGTCTATTGTTTCTCTTAGGAGTGCTTGATCTTGAACTAAAGTTATTTTTGTTTCTAGGTGTAGGAGTTTTACTTCTAGGTCTTGAATTGGAGTGATCATTTCTTTGAGGTGTTGATGTTCTACTTCTAGGCCTTGAATCATTACGTACTCTTGGAGGAGTAGATGATTGTCTTGAAAAACTTCTCATTCCCATTAGAGGTTTACTTAAAGGCTTGTAGAATTTATTAAGTTCTTTTTTGTCAATTATAGGTAATTTAACCTTGTTAACTACAAGATGTTTTGGGTTATTACCTAAAATGGGATTTTCAGAAAGTTGAGAATTTTCAAGAATCCGTCCTTCTGACCGCGGTTTCTTACTGTTGGAAATACGTTTTACGTATTAGAAAGGATCGGTCACTCCAACAATAGTCTAAGTAATAGCTCGTAGTTTAGTTTTACTAATATTAAACAACTAAGGCCATGCCAAGCCTACAACATGTGTAGGCCGGCCGAACTTGTAAGCCCAAGCCCATCTCATGGGCTTGGGTATATAAACCTTCTCCTTAGATGGATAGGGTGTGGTTTCATTCATTTTTCACATAGTTTCTTACTTTCTCTCTCTAGAAGTGTGTGTGAAATCTACCATCTTTCTATCTCTTTCTCTATCTAAACATAAGCAAGATTTACAATATCCTACAAATGGTATCAAAAGCCATGGGATGATTGTTTGGTTTATGTGTTTGTGTTCTTGATTCATACGCCTATTTTGATCCAAATACATTCGAACCAATTTTTTTTTTGTTTTTTATGGTTTTTTCTTGATGCAAATCTTCTACATAGTTGTGGTAGAGATTTGATATATTTACTTTGGCTAAAAACACAAAATTTTTGGTTGTTTTGATCATTTTTGGCTTAAAATCTCGAATTGGTTGAGTTTTGTCTGAGAAAAATGGGTATTATTCCGACAGAATCCATCGGAAAAGGGTTTAGTATTCCGACAGCTTTCATCGGAAAAGGGTTTACACATTCCCATCATTATTCCGACGGGTATTCCGATAGTGGTATTCCGACAGGTTTTCCGACGAGTATTCCGATAGTGGTATTCCGACAGGTCATTCCGACGGGTATTCTGATAGTGGTATTCCGACAGGTTTTCCGATTGGTTATTCTGATGGATTATTCCGACAGTTTATTCCGACAAGGGTATTCCGATAGATTATTCCGACAAAGTTTTCCGACAGTTTATTCCGACAGGGGTATTCTGATAGATTATTCCGACAGGGTATTCCGATCAAATATTCCGATCAATATTCCGACGATTCCAAAATTATTCCTTAAAAAATTTCGAACATTCGTGATTTTTTGTTCGTCTTTGAATTTTTTGGTCATCGAGAACATATTTTAGGGGATTTTAACATTGTTTCTCGACTTCAACATACAACAACAAACACATTTACTTTCTCTCATTGTTCGATCAACCTTTGTAAATCTTTACTTATTGAAATGGAGTACACATCTCTTACGGATAAGTCCATCCTCTCGGGTACGGATAATCGTCCACGAATGTTGGTGAAAACTATGTACGAGGATTGGGCTTCCCGCATGGAACTTTATATGTTGAATAAAGAGAATGGACATCTCATTTGGGCATCGGTGCTAAATGGACCATTGGTATATGGTACTGTAACGGAAGGTGCAGTTACTCGTCCTCGCACAACGGGTGAATTGACTGGAGATATGAAGATTCAAGAAAAATGTGATAAGTATGCCACAAACATCATTCTCCAAGCCCTTCCTCCAGATGTCTACAAACTCGTCAGCAAACATAAAGTTGCCAAAGAGTTATGGGATAGAATTCGTGTTCTAATGTAAGGCACCTCGTTAACTAAACAAGAACGAGAGTGTAAGCTATATGATACGTTTGATAAGTTTGCCTATGTTCCCGGGGAGACTCTCAATGATTACTATTTGAGATTCACTCTTTTGATGAATGAGCTCAATATCTATGGTCTGACAATTCCTACGTTTCAATTAAACACCAAGTATTTGAACACTCTCCCTTCTAAATGGAGCAAGTACGTGACGGCTGTTAAATTGACTAAGGATTTGGATCAAACAAACGTGGATCAACTTCAAGCTTTTCTTCAACAACATGAACGCCACGTGATCGAGGCTCGGTTGTCTACACCACAAGTTCGTGATCCACTTGCCATGTATGCTTCTCAACAAATGACCCCCCAACAAAACATGGCTTACACTTATCAACAACCATCATACTTGCAGCAGCCACAACAACACAACTATCAGCAACCACAACAACCATCTTATCAACCACTAATGATGCCACAACAAGGATTTTAATAAAGTGTTCATCAACAGTCTTTTCCACAGCAACCAACACATCAGGCATCTCCATCTTAAGCTATTATTTCTCCAATTGGCTATACTCCTCAGCAAGGATACTTTCCAATTGAAGCACCACAAGCACAAGCCCTTTACTCCAATGAACTTCCACCAATTGAAGCACCGGTCTTTACTCCAAATGATACGCCAACTGATGTTCTGAACCATCTCACTATCTATTTGTCAAAACTTGTTGCAACTAGAGGATTTCCACCAACAAAAAATCAGCTCCGCACCTCTTCAAATCCTCGACAACAAGCCACTATTCAAGATGGTCAAGTGACGGTGCAATCCATTCAGGGTAGGCAAAATTCATATGGACCTCCTATAAGGACCGTAAACGCTCAAGCCGTGACTTCTCATGCTACTGGAAATGGATGCCATATTGGTCCTCAAAAGGTTGTGACTTGCTACAATTGACGAGGACAAGGTCATATGGCTAGGGAATGCACTCAGTCAAAAAGGAGAAGGGATGCAACATGGTTTCGTAAGAAGATGTATTTGGTCGAGGCTCAATCTAAAGGAAAGATCTTGGATTCAGATGAGTTAGCATTTCTTATAGACCCAAGGGCAGCAGATAATGGAGGCATTGCAGTGTCTCTACTTCTAATGCAGCATATCAAGCAGATGATCTTGACGCATATGATTCGGATTGTGATGACATTCACTCTGCCCAAGCTGCTCTTGTTGCTAATCTCTCTCACTACGGTTCTGATGTCGTCAATGAGGTATCAACCACATCTAATAATATTCATGATAATCCACATCATGTTGAGCATGACAATGACAACCTTGAACAACATTCGGGAACTAGTAACTCAAATGATGTGGTATTCAATCCAACACATTTGAGTGAACCTCAACCAAATGCTATGACGAGTATGGAATCTTATGATCAACGTGATTTGGTAATGGTACCTAAACATATTGTTGGAAATACGTTTTGTGTATTAAGAAAGTCTCGGTCACTCTAACTATATAGTTATAGGCTCGTAGTATTTTTTAATTAATACTTATGTTTAGCCCGACCCATGAGCAGGTTCATGGGCCGGAGGCCCAAGTCCACTTAAGGACTTGGTTATATAAACCCCTTTGCACCATGGAAAGGGGTGTTGGTTGTTTAGTTTGTTTCACACATTAATAAAAGTTTCATTGTTTCTCTCTCTAGTTTCTCTCTCTAGAATAACAACAACCCTCTTGATTAGTTATAAGATTATCATTGTTCTACAATTGGTATCAAGAGCATGGGATGATTTAAGGTATGTTGATTCGTGTTGTTTAGTGTTTGTTGGGTTAGTGGGTGTTTTAGGATAATCCATCTTAAATCTTGAAAATTTTTGTGATTTTATGGTTTAAAGTGGTAAACAAAACATTCGATTTGATTATCTTAGTTGAAATCACAAATTTTTTTCGTGTTTTTGGGTAATTTTTGGCTATTATTCAGTTACTGTACATCAAGACGTACCAGAAATTTCGGAAAAGGCTTTATTATTCCGAAATTTTTATTTCGGAAAAGGGTTTATAAGTCCGAAATTAGCTTTTTCGGAAAAGGGTTATTTATTCCAAAGAATTCTCTGAAAAGATCATTTATTCCGAAGAAATCTCTGAAAAGGTCAAGTATTCCGAAAATTAGCCATTTATCTGAAAAGATCATTTATTCCGAAGAAATCTCTGAAAAGGTCAAGTATTCCGAAAATTAGCCAATTATCTGAAAAGATCATTTATTCCGAAGAAATCTCTGAAAAGGTCAAGTATTCCGAAAATTAGCCAATTATCTGAAAAGATCATTTATTCCGAAGAAATCTTTGAAAAGGTCAAGTATTCCGAAAATTGGTCAATTATCTGAAAAGATCAATTATTCCGAAGATTTATCTGAAAAGGTCAAGTATTCCGAAAATTGGTCAATCATCTGAAAAGATCATTTATTCCGAAGATTTCTCTGAAAAAGGTCAAGTATTCCGAAAATTGGTTAAATCTCTGAAAACCCAATTATTCTGAAATCCTAGTATTCCGAAAATCCATCATTTATCTGAAGATCCAGGTTATTCTGAAGATAAGGATATTCCGAAGATAGGGGATTATTCCGAAGATTAGTGATTGGTTTTATTTAGAATATTTTTCTAGGATTCTTAGTGGATTTCAATACTGATACATCAACACACGATCTAAATCGACAACAACATTTTTTTCACATCCTTACTTCATTGAACGATCAAAAGATAATCTTTTTCAATCAAGTGTTCAAAAAATGAATCCTCATTCATTCATGCCTACAATGACATCACTTACTGACATCTCAATCATCTCGGGTACCGATACTCGTCCACCGTTGCTCATCAAAGATTTATTTGAAGCATGGCAAGGTCGCATGAAAACTTACATCATGGGCAAACCCAATGGTAGACTTATGCTTCAATCTATTGAAAAAGGTCCACTAGATTGGGGATAAATTACTGTCAACAATGTCTCGCGGACTAGGTTGTATCATGAGTTAGCAGATGCCAACAAAATCATTGCATATGCTGATGAAAGGGCCGTTCAGACAATACTTCAAGCCCTTCCACCCGATATCTATAGAATGGTAAGTGAACATACAGTGGCAAAGGATCTTTGGGATCGATTAGTTGTTTTGCTACAAGGGACCTCTCTAACTAAACAAGAACGAGAGTGTCAATTGTATGACTTGTTTGATAGGTTTACATACATTCCAGGGGAGACTCTTCACGATTACTACTAGTGTTTCACTACTTTGATGAATGATATGAACCTGTATAATCTAAGGATTGCTCAGTTTCAACTAAACATAAAGTTCTTGAACACGTTACCCCAAGAATGGAGTCAGTATGTCACCGATGTTAACATAATTTGAGATTTGCACAAGTCAAATTTAGATCAACTCTATGCCTTCTTGCAACAACACGAGAAGCACGTGATCCAAAAACGCATATCTCAGGTATCTTATCAAGAACCATCGGCATTAATGGCAAACCATCCAACATTGTCATATCACAACTCACCGTTGGCTTTGGGACACCAATCTTCCTATCAACCATTGTATCAAACACCAAGTTTCCCACAGTATTCGATCTTGCCACAACTGCCTACATCTTATCACCAACAATATAAGCAACCAGCAACATCATCACAAGGAGACTCACATCATTTACCTTATGCTTCACAACAGTATTCACTTTATCAACCTCCAACAAACCCTGCTCTTACCTATCAACAATTTGAGGCTTCTCAACCCCATTACCCACAACATGGTAGTGTTCCCTCAAATCAGCTTGTAGCTCAATCAGAACCAGCGTTCTATTGTGGTGATGAGATTCATGTCCCTGAGTTTAGACAAGGGGATAATCCTACTGATATACTTGCTCAAATGTCTGCTTATCTCACTCAAATATTGAGCTAACGAGGTTACAGAAGACCAGCTCTAACAAACAATCAGTTAAGGAACTCTTCTAACTCTCGACAACAAGCTACAATTCAGGATGGCAGAGTAATAGTACAACCACTTCAGGGGAGACCCAATTCATCTACTGCTGGTGCACGTTCATCTAACACTGCTGCTACAAGGGGTAATAACATTGGCAAAATGAAGATGATTATATGTTATAACTGCAAAGGGGAAGGGCACATGGCTCGAGAGTGCAAGCAGCCCAAGAGGAAAAGAGATAGCACATGGTTTCAGGAGAAGATCTACTTGGTGAATGCTCAAGCCCAAGGACGTGAGCTCGATGAAGAAGAGTTAGCATTTCTCGCAGATCCGGGAGTCGCGGACACTGACGGTCACACAGCAGCCATCACAAACAATGCCGCATATCAATGTGATGATCTGGATGCATACGACTCTGACTGTGATGACTACAATACCGCCAAGGCAGCTCTCATGGCAAATCTTTCACTTTATGGAGCTGGTACAATTTCTGAGGTACCAAATACTGCAACAAATACTAGTACTGTACCTTATCAAGTTGAGCAAGTGTCTGAGTATTCGGAACAGCTTCCGGTGGTTAGTAACTCAATCGAGGAGACAAACAATGATAGCAATATCAATGCAAGTCCCCAGACTTTGAGTGAACCACAACCGGGAGCTATTACGACTACAAATTCGTTTGCTCAACCTGATTTGGTTATGGTGTCGGCATCTATGCTTAGCCAAATGAATAATGCAGTCCTTGAAACCCTCAGTGTTAATCAGACTTTATCTGCTGAGCTCGCTTTGCATAAGGAAAAGGTTAAAACCTTGGAATTAACTCCAGTGTCCACTACCTTAACCAATCCTGAATTTGATAGGTTTAGGCAAGTCCAAATGGATAATCTGCTAGAAATTGAGAGTTTAAGAGTAAATCTTTCGAAAGAACCTAAAGAAAAAGAGTCAGTCGTTAATAATTTTCAAAAACTACAAACGGATTTCGAAATTCTCGAGTCTAAAAGGGTTGAAACGGAAATTAAGGCGTCTGAGAAAGTTAAAAAGACTGAAATTTTGCTTTTAAAACAATACTTTGCTTCACATTTAGTACACTTGTTTCATTCTTCTTTTCAAGAGTTCAATCTATCGCGTCTATTAGACCTACCACCTAACCCGGGGTATGCAAAGCAAGCATTTAACCATAACCCACGACTTTACGATGCAACCAAGTTAGGATTGGTCTTAGATCCGATTGTGTTCTTAAATGAATCTGAGAGCATGTCACTACATGAAGAGAATTGGTTAAAATTACTTCCTACATATCCTCAGTATGATTATACTCAACTGAATGCAACATATGCAAAAATAGATCTTAGAACTCGATTTAATATGCAAAAGGAATTTATCCATACACCCGCTTACATGCCTACTAGAGAAAGCCTTAGTATACTTCCTACACTTGTTAATTCGGACGAACCTAAGGAAATTCCTAAGAATCTTCCACCGCTAAGTACGGTATTGCTAAGCTTGGAAGAGATTGAGCGATACCTAACCGAGTTTGACAAGGTCATCCTGGAATGTACGACTTCAACGGCTCAAACCGCTGTAGAATGGGCTTTCGAACACATGAAAACGGTGTTTGAGAAAGAGATCGTTCCGTTTGTAAACAATATTAAAAATGGAGTCTATTATCTCGCGGGAAATCTAAGTTTTGAAATGGGTAAAGTTCAAAAAGTTTTCTATGAAATGGATGATGCTTATGAACAACATTTAATTGAGAAAGAAAAGACTTTATCCGAATATGACCGATTCTTAGAACATATAGTGTCTCTCGAAGTGATGCAAGTTGTTACTATTGAATATGCTCATGAGATTTCATCTACTGTGAATAAATGTGATGATGTGCATGATATATCTGTGAATATTGTTGAACCTGTGAATACTGTAGATAATCATTCTTGTCACGAATCTAACGATGATTTTTTAAAGCTTCAAGATTCTTATAACACACTTTCAAAACGTTTTAATGAGCTTCAACAACATTGTATATCTCTTGAAATTGAAAATCAATCTAAAAATGAAACTCTTTCAAAAACAAATGATTATGAAAACTCCATTGAGACAAGTGACAAGATGATTCAGGTGGTTCAAGCATTAGAGGAAGAAATTATGAGACTTAAGAGAGAATTAGTAGCAGAGAAATTGGAACTAGAGGCTACAGAGATTAAAAATCATGCCCTAGAAGATAGAATTACTTCTATGCTAGGGGAGTTTGATAAAGTAAAGCAGGGTTTCTCACAAATTTATGGTTTGCTAGAAGAACGCTTCGCTTTTAATGCGGCTGAACAAAAGTCACTCGTTGACCAACTGAACCATAAGTGTGAGGAAATCTCTGACTTAAATATTCAACTCATAGACAAAAACATGGTTTGGGCTGAATTAAAGGAGACACTTCAACTCAAAGGATAAGAAGTTGTTGATAATCCATCTACAATCTCTACCCCGACCTCCAGTGCTCCAAAAACCAACAAGGTGGTGATCTATAAGAACACGTACCATAAGAACAATCCACTATCATATAAGTCATATATGGAAGATGCAGTTAAGCACGCGGAGCTTGCTAGGGATGTGATAGATGATTTCTATGAAATTGATCCTATGAATAGTCATTATTACTCTGCTCATGCTTACATTGAGAGGGTACAACAATGCTTAGAGCACTTGAATTACATAGGACAACCGGGTCCTGCACCACTTAAACAACAAACCACCACCATTGCCATGACTCCATTCAATAAGAATCCAAGATCTAAGCCTATATTAAACACACCCATCAAGGGTAAATCAAAATCTGTAACTAATGTTCCCTTGACTTCTACAGGAGTAATTGTATCTACTAAGGCTAAAGGATCTCAAGACAAGAAGAATATGATCAAGCATTCCACTAGTAGGACTGCGAAGAAGAAAGTAGAAGTTCACCCTAGGAATGTTATTTCAAATTTGAATAAAAAGAATCATGTAACTAAGACTAAAGGTCCTGCGTTTGTGTAGAAGCCTAAGAAAAATGTGAATTCTAATTTGAGATGTTGGAATTGTAATGAATGCATGTTTTCTAAGTATCATGATTTATGCCTTGTTGATCACGTGAATGAAATGTATGCAATTAGGAACAATCTTGAATGGATTCCAACGGGGAAGAAATTCACCCAAGTTGGTTGGCAATGGAAACCCACTGGTAGTACCTTCACTGCTAATGGAACTGCGTGCCCTTTAAATAGGATCACATCCACAGAAGTTAGGTCTCAGCGTCCTTTAAATAGGAACACTAGCACTAAGAAATAGAAAAAGCGCCCTTTAACTAGGTCTGCCCCCACTATTGTGCCTACCAGTGAAGAAGTACCTCAGGATCTTAGACAACTAGAATCTAAGCCGGCATTTAGGAAGCAAATATGGAAGCCTAAGAATTCTTCGGTTAGCAAATCTAAGATAAATATATCTGTACCTGCTAACACAGAGGAACTACTAGATTCCGATACATCGTCTTTGTCTAGTGATATTTTCAGGTGGTCCAAATCATCCTCTGGTACTTGGACTCTGGATGCTCAAAGCATATGACCAGAGACCGCTCGATGCTCAGAAATTTCGTCAGTAAGTTTCTAGGAACGGTGAAATTCGGCAACGACCATATTGCGAAGATCATGGGTTACGGTGAATATCAAATTGGGAATGTTACGATTTCAAGGGTATATTATGTGGAGGGACTTGGTCATAATTTATTTTTAGTAGGAGAATTTTGCGATTCAAACCTTGAAGTGGCTTTTCGACAAAATACTTGCTTTATTCGCGATCTTGAAGGAAATGATTTGTTAAAGGGTTCTCGAGGGGATAATCTCTACACACTGTCCATTCAAAACATGATAGACGCCTCTCCTGTATGCCTTCTTTCCAAAGCATCTAAGACCAAGTCATGGTTGTGGCATCGACGGTGATCTCATCTTAACTTTGATGCTATAAACCATTTGGCTAAAAACGAACTTGTTCGTGGTCTTCCAAAACTTAAGTTCGACAAGGATCATTTATGTTCCACGTGTTTTTTGGGGAAAAGCACCAAGAAATCATACAAACCTAAAGCTGAAGACACCAACCAAGAACCACTGTATCTTTTGCACATGGATCTTTGCGGGCCAATGCGTACGGCTAGTGTGAGTGGTAGAAAATACATCCTCGTCATGGTGGATGATTTCTCAAGGTTTACATGGGTAAAATATTTAGCATCCAAGGATCAAGCACCAAAGTATATTATTACTTTCTTAAAGATGATCCAAGTACGTCTTAATGCTACTGTTCGCCGCATTCGCACTGATAATGGAACTGAGTTCGTTTATCAAACTCTACAAGAATATTATGAAGAGGTCGGTATTTCACATGAAACTTCTGTTGCTCGCACTCCACAACAAAATGGTGTCGTGGAAAGACGTAACCGTACACTAATGGAAGCTGCTAGAACTATGTTGATTTATGTGAATGCTCCTTTATTCTTATGGGCTGAAGCAGTGGCAACCGCATGTTATACCCAAAACCGCTCCATCATTCGTAAACACCATGGTAAAACTCCATATGAGCTACTTCAGGGACACAAACCCGATATTTCATTTCTTCATGTATTTGGTGCACTGTGTTATCCAAATACTAATAGTGAGAATTTGGGCAAACTTCAACCGAAGGCTGATATTGGAATTTTCATTGGTTACTCACCTGCAAAGAAAGCTTACCGTATTTATAACCGTCGTCTTGGCAAGATAGTAGAATTTTTGGATGGCAATTTTGATGAGCTGACAGCTATGGCTTCTGAGCAACACAGCTCTGAACCCGCATTATATGAGATGGGAACCGGTACGATTAGTTCCGGATTAACTCCCAACAATCCTACTTCTCCATCATTTATACCACCTACAAGGCCCGAGTGGGATGAGTTATTTCAACCTATGTTTGATGAATTCTTTGATCCACCTAGTGATGATTCTCCAGCACCTGTAGCAGTAGCTCCAATTCCTGAAGTTATTGCTCAAAATAATGGAAATCAGTCAGAGGCATCTACTGTCACTATTGAAAAAGATGTCCCATCCCCCACCAATTCACAAACCACACCTGAATCTTCACCCCCACTCGTTCCTAATGATGTTGAAGAGGATCACTATGATCACGACTTGGAATTTGCTCACTTACAAGAGCTTCCTTTCTTTGGTTCACAAATACCTGAAAACCCTGATGGTGCGTCTACCTTAGAAGAAGCTCCTACAATCTTTCACTCCCGACCACCACAGATTGAAACTCACAACACCAAATGGACAAAGGATCACCCAATCCGCAATATTATTGGTCACATCAATCGACCAGTCTTAACACGCCATGTGACAGTCCGTCAATTTATGATTAATGTTTTATTCTCAATAATTATTTAAAAGCATTATTTTAATGTTACAATACGAACTCACTTATTTTTGGGAAGAAATTTGGATTTACGTCTTGAAGTAGCATCGACTACGTCTAAACCGGAGGATTCTACGTTACGTGCTTACGTTTACATACACCGTCTTTGGTGACAGTCCGACATTTCAGAAAATAAATTTATCCGCGAATATTATTTTGGAGTTTTAAATTTGTGTTGGTTCATAAACTCACAAATTTACGAGAAGAGATTAGGACTTACGATTTTATTTTAACGTCCTTTACGACTAAACCGGAAACCCTAGGATTACGTATTTACGTTTTCGAACTCCGTTTTTGATGAGACAATTTTTATTGGATTCGTTTTGTGTCGTTGATTCATAATTTATAGAAAAGTTTTTCGTAAAACGACCCGAGGGCACGCAAATCGAGGAAACTAGAATCGAGGAGTACCCATAAATAAATGGGGATGAGACAAGTGGGACACTTGCCCCACCCCCATCAAAACCGGCCATATTAAGCTACTTGCACCATGAGGTGTCAAAACCTCATACACAAATGTTACACATGTTAACTTAGCTTACAATGTAAGCCTTCTTCCATCAAAACCACTAGCTACTCACACTTCCTCATTTCCACCATGCAAAACTAGCTACAACTCTCTCCTCCTCTCTTGTTTATGCCGTCCCATCCCCACCAAGAACACCCTCATTTGATCAAAATCAACCACAAAATCTCATGTTATTCATACACATGTTGATGCCCTCTTGAAGCTCTCTTGAATGGTGGTGATTATAACATCCATGGAGGAGTTTCCTTGGTGTCTTGGGGCTGATTTTCCACAAGGAGTTTATGAAGATTGGTGGTCATGAAGATGGTCTTGGTGCATCCCAAGTTTCTCCATCAAAATCCATGTTTTGATCAACCTACATCATCATGGTGGTATAAAGATTGTTCTCCTCAACTTCTTGTTATTTTTGATTATGTAAACTTGTATTTCTTTTACTTATGTATATTTATATGATGATTAATGATGATTAAAGATATTGTGTGGGGATTTGGTGTTGATAAACATGCTTAAAAAGATGAAAGACTATAAGAAACAAGGCTAAAATCTTGTTTAAATTTGTTGGCTGTATAAAACAGTAAAGAAACATGTCATGAACTGATAAAATAATGAAGTAGAATTAATATACAGTAAGCTATGGGTCTTGTACACATGTGAGAGTTGGCCATGCAATGGAATCATTGTAATGAGTAAGATATGATCAAAACAAGTTTAAGATACAAATCTGAGTTCACTGTTTTGGACGATTTTTAGAAATTACTTAGAGGATGATTCAACAGTAGCTATAAAAGAGTTAAATGGAGCACATATCATGTAGTTTATGTGATAAACATTTGAGCTTCTATCTCCATATAGAACTCTAGATATGGAAGTTTTGGTGAACTTGAAAATAAAAATCAGATTTTGAGAATTAATGTTTATTATTATTATATAAGCACTCAAAATTATATTGTATAAAATGTAAAATAAAAACCCACTAACTTATGGATTTTATTTATATGAATATATAAAAGGTTAAATAAGTGTATAAATTATAAAAATGGTAGTGGAATAATATTTATAAGTTATAAAAACTATAAACTTGATTTTTACGACTTTTTCGGCTATTAACGTAAAACTAACGTTTTTGCTAAATAAAACTTAGACGGTTGGACCCGTCTAATGTAAACTTTATAAAACTAATATACTGATATATAAACATGTATAACAAGTAAAAACCGATAAAACCCGAACTATATAGTATACGGACATTAACGGGCTAAGTTAACGATATTGGACTAATAATACAACAAAATGGACTAAAACACTTATAAAAAGAACTTATTGGACTTAACCCATTTAGGCCCAACTTGCAAAAGTATAGATACTGATAATATAAGTATAAAATGAATTAAAACAAGTTAAATAACTTATAATAAGTTTATTGGACTTAAAACACGTAAATAGGTAAAACTAGTAAACTAGTATAAATGTTACCGACACATAACACTAAAATGAGCAAACGAGAATATGTAAACCCACTTGATCATCATATATATAAAATCATCATATGTATACATAATTGTTATTTGTATAAAGTCATTGGACATGAGTCTAAGACGAGTATTATTTGTCTAGGTTTCCGTGATTGAAGCACGTACCGTACGTCCGAATTGCCGATAACCCGCCTTCCCACATCAACGTGAGTTCATAGCCTCGCACTCTTTTAAATGTTTTTATTAAATGTTTTATAAACCCGCGAGGGAGATAACATGTTAGTTTTTATAAAATAGGACACCATTTGTCCCGATTATTTGTTTATTGATTTGGACCCGAATGATTGTATGACCCCAATTGTATGACCCGATAAATGATTAAAGGACCCGGTAGATGAAATAAAATGGATTATTAAAGATAGGTTATGTCACTAAAAGTCCCATTAGCATGAATTGTGAACTACCGGGATTTGGTAGACGCTTGTGCATATAATAGTACTATTTGGGGACGATCACCCCAGTTCGCGCCTTGACGGTTGATCCCCGTCGTGCCACATTGATTGGTAAGCGAATTTATGTATGAGAAGATTTCCATAGAGTGACCTTTGTGACGACACGCTACTTTAGATGGGCAAATTGAGTATCGGGTTAGCTACCCGTTGTTTGTTTAGTAAGGTAACAATGTCATGCGGCTTATAATAATCCGATTAACGAAATACTACTAGACGCTCCGAATTACGATGCATGCCTGACTAGCAATACAGGGTCATACTATTTATATTACATTCGTGTTTTGGTTTTCATAACCATATTCATATAACGGTCTTTATTTTCATACAACGTTATAAGACGTATTGTATGATTGTTTTTACGGCATTGGCTCGTATAATGATTTTTAAGGCAAATGCCTATATTATGATTTTCGATAAGGATTTGTATAAAAATGACTTTGGCTATTTTATGGCCTATTAAAATGATTTGTACAAAATGATTTTCAGTAGTAATCTTATACTGATATTATATTGATGGATTTTATTAAACTCTATGAATTCACTCGGCGTTATCGCTGACCTTTTCTTTTAACATGTTTTATCTCAGGTACTTGAAGGTAATTCTCGGGAAGACATCAAGAATTCATGGCCCGCACCTAAATACTTATTTCCATTCAAATACTTTGTAAAACCTGTATTAAATATAATGACTTGGGACCAATGTAACTTTGATATTTATGAATGGAAATGCTTTATTATTAAACGACGCGAATTTTTATGCGTTGTCTATGATGTGAGTAATGTGCTATCCCGTAACACCAACAAGTCTTCCGCTGTATTGAGTTGTATAAATTTGGGGGTGTTACAGTTTGGTACCAGAGCTCTCGTTATAGAGAACAAAAGATTTTTAAAACTAAGGTTTTGAATAAAATATTTCAAAATCTTTTAACTATAAACATTTTTCTAAAAATGTCTAAAAATCTTTTGACTATAACGGTGCCGAAGAATTCCCGAGTTACCGACAAGGCCAGACTGAGAAGTGTTATTTTAATATATATATATATAAACTTGGATTATATATATACGTGATATAATTTGATTACATGATTGTTTGATGATTATTTTGATTTTTTATACGAGGTATTTATACGACGTAGATTGTCACAAGAAACCCTAATTCCCTAGTAAATTAATCGAAGCTATTCTCGTAGGAATTCTAGCTATCCTAGATCTAAACCAAGTTGTGGATCTTTATGATCCCAACAAATGGTTGATATTCGTAGAAATGTAGATATTAGTTGATTGTGAAATTGAAGAAGAATTGGCGAGATTAAATCTGATATCGATGTCATGACGATCTTTCCTTATAGAGTGGAGTTTGACAAAACGTTACCACCTGGAAAGATGTCATCTGATTCGTTGTCATCCAATTCTTAAAATTGAAATCAAAAGGGTGAATGTTGCACTTGAGGTTGTCATTGGAACCATTACCCAAAAGCCTCATGCCACTAGTACCTTTCCGAGAAGTCTAGTTGAATGATCAAGTCATTTCATACTAGTGACTCATCTGATAATTGTTGTTGTAAGAGATATAGGATTGGAAATTAAGTGTTGATCATATTGAGCTTTTATTGCCTTTACAAGGCCGAAGAATAAGATTGAAAGTATTGGAGATTGAGGTAGGATATCGAATTGAGTATAAAATTTGTTAAAACTTGAATAAAGTAAAATTTAACTCGTATGGAATACGAGATTATTAAGAGGAAGTCGTTAAGTCCTGTGATTGAATTATAAGGTTTTAAATGATTGTTTGTTTGTGTTAAGGGTTGTTCCTAAGCCATTGTCCACTAACAAGGATGCCCAGTGTCCAATAAATAAATCGAAGAATCTTCTTCTGAATTGAGACCGATGGATCTTTCGGGACATGTGGAACACCTAATGACTCTTGTAGATTGGTATTCATTGTGGTGTCTTTTAAAAATAATCCCTAACTTAACTGTGACATCAGTTGGTAGGATGAGATTTTGGAATTATATGAAATAGTGACACATAATGTGTTACGGTACAATTTGACTTGTTTGTGATTAATGAAAAGACTACCTTTGATTGCTAAATTCTACATGTATTGATGTTATCTATCTTTTCTTGCTTCTTCCTAATGTTCGCATTAGTGATGCAACCATTGAACAAGTACTCATCTCGATTTGAGTTACGTTATGGATTATTCTCTTTGTATTCCTGAGTGCCATCGAAGTCATGAACCTCATGATTATTTGGCCAAGCTCATTTCCTTATATATATTGAAGTTAGTTCTTGGTGAACAAACTTTCATCACTTTTCTGCAGATCACTCATTGTTTTTATAAGATAAAACTGTATCCATTGAGAAAAATTGAATTTTCATCACTATATGGATTATTTAAAGTGAGATTTATGAGTAATCATTATCGAAATAAGGTTGTTTATGAAACACTTTGGAAAACTTAATTGTTTTCATAACAGAGAAAAATATTTGTAAATTTATTCTTGATTCTTATTTAAGAATTAAGCATGAAAATGTTTTTATTATAAACATGATGATAAAGTTTTGACGAACTGAGTATTGCATCGTTAATCTTGAAATTGTATATAGTTGCGCGCCTACATACAATTTGGAAGGGACCATGCAAGACTGATTATTAGTCACCATGAAATTATTATAAACACTAAATTTTCTTTGAAGATTGTGAAGGATTAAAAATTTATGAGATCTGCAAGAAGTGAAAAATAAGTACATAGTGTTAGGGACACCTACATATGTGCCTGTAGCATCTATTCTTCTGAGTCGAATTTACTCATTTGTGGAAATTGTCTTATATGACAATTGACAATTCTTTCTTGTCCAATTCTCCCGTAGTGAGATTCTTAGGAAAATTATTTGATTACCGAGTGTTGATACCCGACTGGATGTATCGATGTACCTCTCATTTCTTTTGATTTGATTTCATTTGAATGACCTGGGTAACGATCTGAGGAGCTTTCGAATGCGTACTCAAATTATGAAAACATAGGATATATTCATATTCATTAAATGTTTTCGTCTGTATCTGATTTGAAATTCTCTCGTATAGATTATGCGTTGACCTTACTCTTTTAAGGTTAGTTATGTATCCTTATATCCTTGAATATGTGAAGGATTATGAGTTATTATTAGTCTTTTGAGATGTTCACATCTTATCGACGGCAATGCAACTGGAAAGTTGATAGTGCCCGTAGAATGGATTGATTGATTATGACATGACGACATTGTCTTAATTGATGGGAACTCGAGTAGAATTCCCCTAAAAGATAAGATGTTGATTATCAAAAGTGATCTAAATAATTCTTGGTGGATGACGATATCATGTATTTAGACTTAAAATTATACCATGAATGATTGTGAATTAGTCATAGATATTGTAATCTAGAAAGAACTTAAAATAAATGTATTAAAAGATGATAATGTTATCTGAAACTTTAGGAAGTATTTGTTGATGAATTACCTAGACTTTTGCCATTAAGGCAAGATTGAATTTGGTATTGATTTTATTCCCGGTGCTGCACCTGTGGCTTGTGCACTGTATGTCAGCACCATCTGAATTAAAGGAATTACCGTACAACTGAGAGAGTTGTCGGAGAAAGATTTTATTATACCAAGCCTGTCATCATGAAGAGCTATGGTGTTATCATTCCTTATATTTATAGATTATTGTGACTGAGTAAATTGACAATCGAAAGCGATATCCATAAATCGAAAAGGAAGATTTGTTCGATCATTTACAAGGTTTTTGATCCATGGCATAGTTATCATCAACTTCACATCTGCGAAAAAGGATTATGTATTCCAATCACTACATCCTGTACTTGTAACGAACATTACGAGTTTCATGTTATGTCGTTTGGATTGACTAATACACATGTAGCATTCATAAATTTGGTGAATCACGTGTGTGGGCTGTAATTTGATAAATTCATGCTCGTAATCATTAAGGACCATTTGTTTGTTTCTAAGAATAGGAAGAAGTTAATAATTATTTATAGATTGCCCTGAATTGATCGAACAATAAAAACATGTACCTTGAATAATTAACATGAGATTAAAGACTAAATCCTTTATATTATTTAACCGTGTGATTAATAGATAATGGAATATAAATTGACTCTTCAAAATTTAGAAGTCATTTAAGACTTAGGGTTATAACAAAAAGAAAATGGAAATATGTTTTGACAAATGTTTTAACAAAGGATTTTAAGGGATTATTCCCTTACACACAAACCATTTAACTAAACTTCTGTTTAGGGGTAAATGTTTGTGTATACCTCAAGATAACTTAAGAAGGATTGAGTAAAACCATTTATACCATAACCTGAAAACTTAAAACGACAATTTTTGCTTTTCAACTAAGAAAACTTTAACCAATATATAAACAAAAGTTTTTCGAACATTTACGAATCTTATTAAATATTTTCGATAAATCAACAAAAATTGTGTTAACTAAATTCAAATTTATTTTTGAACATTTTATATAATTGGTTGAACTAAGAAATTTAAAATCTTTACGTTTACATTTCATAAAAATTGAATATTTAATATTTAATTAATTGTGATAATTATCGACGCTTTAGACGACGGATTGAGTAAAACGGACAAAAATAATAGTCGAGATAGAATTAAAACTTAGAAAATATGAAGAAAGGTGAACGTAATTACTGACGCATAATATAGAAAGAATATCTGAGTGAATTGTGGACATGATAATTATATCATCATGAGAAGTGAATATAGATACCGACGCATTATGTAGAAAAGATAAAGAACCAGTTAGGACATGTTCCTTAATAATGAAGGTGCAAAATAAACTGCCAAACAATATAAAAATAACCGATGCTTGTAAGAAGGATAATATAGATAATAAAAAGGGGTTCGCGGCTAATTAGAACCATTAAAGATTAAGAAGCCGATAGCGTTAAATGTTTTAAAGACCACTTATGGTTGCCTAAATATGAAGGATTGTGAGATATAGTTATATTGGAATCTTGTAAGTATAAGTATTCTATTTATATCATTTCTGACTAAAAGTATTTTTGTCTGAAGAAGTTGTACTGATGGCAATTATGAAGGCAGAGATCGCCTCATACATTAGTAAACGTCTAGCTATTGCAAAGGTCATCATCTGAATTTGATTCGATTTGGGTCATCGTCGACAGACTGACCAAATCTGCTAATATCATTCCCGTTAATGATACATGCAAAAGAGTTATGTAAACATAGTGTGCCTGTATTGAACATCTTTATCAAGATCCTCGCTTCGCATCGAATTTCTAGAGATTTGCTCAGAAATCATTGAGAACGAACCTTGATGAGTGTACTATGTACCACCCCAAATCGAAGGGACGAGGTAAAGTAGCGATACAAAATACTATAAGTGTTGTTTTATGTTTGAATGATTGACCTTTGGTAATAAATCGTATAATCGCTTTCCTTTGGAAGGATTACCATTGATAATCATCGTATTAGGATTGAGATCGAATCTTGCTAGGATCTAAATCTAAGAGCATCTGTAAGCAAGAGTTGAGATGAAGACACCCGACATACACCCACTGTGAGTTGGACATGTGTTTTAGGTTTAAGGTTTCCTATGATGGCAAACCTAACCTTGCAAAATACCTGACCCGCGAGATCTGAAATGATTGTTGAAATTAGGATCTGATTACTGACTGCCGATAGTGGGCAAGAGGTTATGTGAATATGAAATGTAGATCTTGAAGTGCCAAATGGGTAGCGAAGTTATGCCACAAATTTTAACTTTGGAAAAATGATTTCATGATCTGACAAATCATGGGATATAAGTCCCCGTTGTATGGGACCATTGAGATGATGTAAAAGATTTGGTTTGAAAGGCATATAAGTTGGATCTACCCAAGGACTTCAAGAGATGCGTGAATTATGTTTCGTATATCGAACTTGATGGAATATCTATCAAGTGAGAATCTGATTATTCTTAGTAGAGCTTAGATCGGCGAAAAGTTGCATTCATCAAAAACCCGTGAACATCATGGATAGAGAAAGTAAGTCAACATTAAGCCTGATCTTATTCCCGTAGTTATGTCTGATGAAACTCGCGTATCGTAATGAATTACACTTGTGAGAAAAGACCGAATGTGGAGGAGATACCCACATGGCTTTAACTCTATAAGAAGCGAGTAGTAAGATGATCTTTGAGGACAAAGATCCTGTTTAGGGGTAAATGCTGTGACAATCCGTCAATTTATGATTAATGTTTTATTCTCAATAATTATTTAAAAACATTATTTTAATGTTACAATACGAACTCACTTATTTTTGGGAAGAAATTTGGATTTACGTCTTGAAGTAGCATCGACTACGTCTAAACCGGAGGATTCTACGTTACGTGCTACGTTTACATACACCGTCTTTGGTGACAGTCCGACATTTCAGAAAATAAATTTATCCGCGAATATTATTTTGGAGTTTTAAATTTGTGTTGGTTCATAAACTCGCAAATTTACGAGAAGAGATTAGGACTTACGATTTTATTTTAACGTCCTTTACGACTAAACCGGAAACCCTAGGATTACGTATTTACGTTTTCGAACTCCGTTTTTTAATGAGACAATTTTTATTGGATTCGTTTTCTGTCGTTGATTCATAATTTATAAAAACGTTTTTCGTAAAACGACCCGAGGGCACGCAAATCGAGGAAACTAGAATCGAGGAGTACCCGTAAATAAATGGGGATGAGACAAGTGGGACACTTGCCCCACCCCCATCAAAACCGGCCATATTAAGCTACTTGCACCATGAGGTGTCAAAACCTCATAAACAAATGCTACACATGTTAACTTAGCTTACAATGTAAGCCTTCTTCCATCAAAACCACTAGCTACTCACACTTCCTCATTTCCACCATGCAAAACTAGCTACAACTCTCTCCTCCTCTCTTGTTTATGCCGTCCCATCTCCACCAAGAACACCCTCATTTGATCAAAATCAACCACAAAATCTCATGTTATTCATACACATGTTGATGCCCTCTTGAAGCTCTCTTGAATGGTGGTGATTATAACATCCATGGAGGAGTTTCCTTGGTGTCTTGGGGCTGATTTTCCACAAGGAGTTTATGAAGATTGGTGGTCATGAAGATGGTCTTGGTGCATCCCAAGTTTCTCCATCAAAATCCATGTTTTGATCAACCTACATCATCATGGTGGTATAAAGATTGTTCTCCTCAACTTCTTGTTATTTTTGATTATGTAAACTTGTATTTCTTTTACTTATGTATATGTATATGATGATTAATGATGATAAAAATATTGTGTGGGGATTTGGTGTTGATAAACATGCTTAAAAAGATGAAAGACTATAAGAAACAAGGCTAAAATCTTGTTTAAATTTATTGGCTGTATAAAACAGTAAAGAAACATGTCATGAACTGATAAAATGATGAAGTAGAATTAATATACAGTAAGTTATGGGTCTTGTACACATGTGAGAGTTGGCCATGCAATGGAATCATTGTAATGAGTAAGATATGATCAAAACAAGTTTAAGATACAAATCTGAGTTCACTGTTTTGGACGATTTTTAGAAAATACTTAGATGATGATTCAACAGTATCTATAGCAGAGTTAAATGGAGCACATATCATGTAGTTTATGTGATAAAAATTTGAGCTTCTATCTCCATATAGAACTCTAGATATGGCAGTTTTGGTGAACTTGAAAATAAAAATCAGATTTTGAGAATTAATGATTATTATTATTATATAAGCACTCAAAATTATATTGTATAAAATGTAAAATAAAAACCCACTAACTTATGGATTTTATTTATATGAATATATAAAAGGTTAAATAAGTGTATAAATTATAAAAATGGTAGTGGAATAATATTTATAAGTTATAAAAACTATAAACTTGATTTTTACGACTTTTTCGGCTATTACCGTAAAACTAACGTTTTTGCTAAATAAAACTTAGACGGTTGGACCCGTCTAATGTAAAATTTATAAAACTAATATACTGATATATAAACATGTATAACAAGTAAAAACCGATAAAACCCGAACTATATAGTATACGGACATTAACGGGCTAAGTTAACGATATTGGACTAATAATACAACAAAATGGACTAAAACACTTATAAAAAGAACTTATTGGACTTAACCCATTTAGGCCCAACTTGCAAAAGTATAGATACTGATAATATAAGTATAAAATGGATTAAAACAAGTTAAATAACTTATAATAAGTTTATTGGACTTAAAACACGTAAATAGGTAAAACTAGTAAACTAGTATAAAAGTTACCGACACATAACACTAAAATGAGCAAACGAGAATATGTAAACCCACTTGATCATCATATATATAAAATCATCATATGTATACATAATTTTTATTTGTATAAAGTCATTGGACATGAGTCTAAGACGAGTATTATTTGTCTAGGTTTCCGTGATTGAAGCACGTACCGTACGTCCGAATTGCCGATAACCCGCCTTCCCACATCAACGTGAGTTCATAGCCTCGCACTCTTTTAAATGTTTTTATGAAATGTTTTATAAACCCGCGAGGGAGATAACATGTTAGTTTTTATAAAATAGGACACCATTTGTCCCGATTATTTGTTTATTGATTTGGACCCGAATGATTGTATGACCCCAATTGTATGACCCGATAAATGATTAAAGGACCCGGTAGATGAAATAAAATGGATTATTAAAGATAGTTTGTGTCACTAAAAGTCCCATTAGCATGAATTGTGAACTACCGGGATTTGGTAGACGCTTGTGCATATAATAGTACTATTTGGGGACGATCACCCCAGTTCGCGCCTTGACGGTTGATCCCCGTCGTGCCACATTGATTGGTAAGCGAATTTATGTATGAGAAGATTTCCATAGAGTGACCTTTGTGACGACACGCTACTTTAGATGGGCAAATTGAGTATCGGGTTAGCTACCCGTTGTTTGTTTAGTAAGGTAACAATGTCATGCGGCTTATAATAATCCGATTAACGAAATACTACTAGACGCTCCGAATTACGATGTATTGCCTGACTAGCAATACAGGGTCATACTATTTATATTACATTCGTGTTTTGGTTTTCATAACCATATTCATATAACGGTCTTTATTTTCATACAACGTTATAAGACGTATTGTATGATTGTTTTTACGGCATTGGCTCGTATAATGATTTTTAAGGCAAATGCCTATATTATGATTTTCGATAAGGATTTGTATAAAAATGACTTTGGCTATTTTATGGCCTATTAAAATGATTTGTACAAAATGATTTTCAGTAGTAATCTTATACTGATATTATATTGATGTTTTTTATTAAACTCTATGAATTCACTCGGCGTTATCGCTGACCTTTTCTTTTAACATGTTTTATCTCAGGTACTTGAAGGTAATTCTCGGGAAGACATCAAGAATTCATGGCCCGCACCTAAATACTTATTTCCATTCAAATGCTTTGTAAAACCTGTATTAAATATAATGACTTGGGACCGATGTAACTTTGATATTTATGAATGGAAATGCTTTATTATTAAACGACGCGAATTTTTATGCGTTGTCTATGATGTGAGTAATGTGCTATCCCGTAACACCAACGAGTCTTCCGCTGTATTGAGTTGTATAAATTTGGGGGTGTTACACGCCACCAACTCCAAGAACATACATTATATTGCTACTTTGATGCATTTCTTTCTGATACTGAACCTAAAAATTGGCAACAAGCCATGACAAAGTCATCTTGGATTGAAGCCATGCAAGAGGAACTTAATAAATTTCAACGCCTTGAAGTATGGGAATTAGTTCCTTTACCCAGCAACGTTGAAATCCTTACATTGTTGTGGGTATATAATGTTAAACTCGATGAGTTAGGTGGAGTGCTAAAGAACAAAGCTAGATTGGTTGCTAGAGGTTACAAACAAGCTTTGGGTATTGACTTTGAAGAATCATTTGCTCCTGTTGCACGATTGGAGGCGATTAGACTATTCCTTGCGTATGCTGCTCACATGAACATGATCGTCTACCAAATGGATGTTAAGACGACATTTCCCAATGGTGAATTAAGGGAAGATGTCTACGTAAGCCAACCGAATGGATTCGTCAACTAGGATTATCCTAATGACGTGTACAAGCTCAAGAAGGCTCTTTACGGGTTGAAACAAGCTCCACGCGCGTGGTACGATCTCCTATCATCTTATCTCATCTCGAAAGGCTTCTCCAAAGGCAAAGTGGACCCAACATTATTTATTCTCAAGGAGGACAACGACATGATTCTGGTACAAATTTATGTTGATGATATAATATTTGCTGCTACTAATCAAAGATTGTCTGACCATTTTGAGAAAATTATGTCCACACGTTTTAAGATGTCAATGATGGAAAAATTTTCATTTTTCTTAGGGTTACAAATTTCTCAAAATCCCAGAGGCATCTTCATTAATCAATCCAAATTTGCTCTTGAATCATTAAAGAAATATCATTTTGAAAATTGTGACCCCGTGGATACTCCAATGGTGGAGAGATCCAAGTTGGATGAAGATAAGGAAGGGATAGATGTCGATCCTAAACTTTACCGTGGAATGATCGGCACCCTTCTCTATCTGACTGCTAGCAGGCCTGATTTGCAATTTGCTATATGCATGTGTGCCCGATATTAGGCTCGACCTACCGAAAAGAACTTACATGTTGTGAAAAGGATCTTTCGGTATCTTAAAGGAACACTTCATCGTGGTCTGTGGTATCCGAAGGATTCCTCTATTGCACTAATATCATATGCAGATGCGGATTATGCTGGGTGTCAAGATACTAGACGTAGCACTTCTGGCAGTGTGCAACTTCTTGGAGATAGACTGGTTAGTTGGGCATCCAAAAGGCAGAATAGCGCTGCGATATCAAGTACTGAAGCTGAATACATTGCTATGTCCGGTTGTTGTGCTCAAGTTATTTGGATGAGATCACAATTAAGTGACTACGCTCTTGGATTCAACAAAATCCCGATGTACTGTGATAACAAAAGTGCAATTGCTCTGTGCTGCAACTACGTTCAACATTCCCGGGCGAAGCACATTGACATACGCTACCACTTCATCAAAGACCAAGTGGAAAATGGAGTGATCAAACTGTACTTCGTCAACACTGAGTATCAGCTGTCAGACATATTCACAAAGGCCTTAGATCGAGGACGTGTCGAGTTTTTGATCGAAAATCTAGGCATGAAATCATTCTCACCAGCGACACTTAAGGAGTTGGCAGAAGAATCTGAAGAATAGTGGTGGTAAACTATTCTAGAGTATCCTTTGATCGTGATCTTGTATATTATCGTATATATTTAAACCACCAAAAGAAAAATACAAAAATATATAACATAGAAAAACCATAAAAAATATAAAACATAGAAAAACCATAAAAAATATAAAATCAAGAAAATCCAAAAATATTTTTCATTTTAAAACGGGCATGTCTTTTAGTACGGTAATATTTACGGCCTTATAAATGTCGATTAAAATTGATACGGCGCCATAAATAGAGTCCGTATAAAAGTTGTACATATTTTAAAACATGCCCAAATGGCTTGTAGTTATTTCTGACTACAACCCGCTTTTCACATTAAAGTCACGTATTTCTTACGAAAGCGTTGGCTCACAACGGGAATTAATTTTCTCGGGTTGGTTTACTTTAAAACCATACAAGGGATCGAGTTTACTTCATAACTTGGTATAACACGAATTTGTGTACGTTTCAGTGCACTTATTTTGTTAAGAGAAATCTTATTGCCACCACGAATTGTTTTAATATCATCTTACACAAAAAAGTCTTTCATCAGCTCACTTAAATACAAAGACTACAGCTCTTTAAATAGAAAACGGGTCTGTATTTAAGGGGGAGAAAATGTCAAATTGTTTTCATCATCAAATCGGTCTTCAAAAGTCTTTCAGAAAAATTAATTGGTTATTTGCTTTATGGTGTATCATTCTTCGTGTGTACTCGTTGGGTTTTGTGACCTTTCGTGATTTATGTGACTCGGTCTTAGGATTATTCGTGACAATATAATTAAAACTGTTAAGACATAGGAGGTCAATTGTGCGATTTGGATTGAGTGTGACTAAATAGGATAATCACTAAACGCAAATATACGAAAATAGGAGGACTAATTGCGTGAAAAGGGAAAAAGCTTATCTTTGACCTAAGTCAAATACATAAATACGCCCCCCCCCCCCCCCATTTACTGTGTATCGTTTCTCTGTTTAATCACATTCTCAAACCACAAACCTTTGCCGCCATTGATATACTTCCTTAAGCTTGTTATTGATTTAATCTGCTAAACAACATCAAAGGTAAACAAGTTCTTTTCTAATTTTTGCTTATGATTCACTTGAGTATCAGTCTAATTAGTCCAATCCCCAAAAATATCAATTAGGGTTTATGAATCTAATTAGGTTGTATAATTAAATTATCAAGTGGGTTTTGAAAGGGATCGGTTTAGATCATAGATGTTTTTGTTTAGGATGCTTTAGAATCACTCATTGTTTGCCCTAAGAATCATAACGAGATTGTATTTGAGGATGTCATAGACTATTATCTGAAAGAAATGCTTTTATCCGAAGATTTATATGAAAAACATGTTCTTTTCTGAAAACCATGCCTTTAACCGAAGATTTTTATGAAAAACATGTTTTTTCTGAAAACCATGCATTTATCCGAAGATTTCTCTGAAAAACATGCTTTTATCTGAAAAATATTTTATCCGAAAAACATGATTTATCTGAAAAAGTCCATTTTTCCGAAAAAGTTATTTTTCTGAAAATGTCTTTTATTCCGAAAAAGTGGATTTCTCTGAAAAAGTTTGTTTTTCCGAAAAAGTGGATTTCTCTGAAAAAGTCTGTTTTTCCGAAAAAGGTTGTTTCTCTGAAAAAGTCAATTTTTCCGAGAAAGGTTGTTTCTCTGAAAAAGTCCATTTATCCGAAAACATTGATTTCTCTGAAAAAGTCCATTTATCCGAAAACATTGCTTTCTCTGAAAAAGTCCTTTTATCCGAAAACATTGCTTTCTCTGAAAAAGTCAGTTTATCCGAAAAAGATAGTTTTTTCTGAAAAAGTATGTTTTTCCGAAAAAGTGGATTTCTCTGAAAAAGTCTGTTTTTCCGAAAAAGTTGTTTTCTCTGAAATGTCATTTAATCCGAAAAAGTTGTTTTTTCTGAAAATGTCATATATTTCGAAAAAGTGGACTTCTCTGAAAAAGGTATGTTTTTCAGAAAAAGTGGATTTCTCTGAAAAAGTTAAGTTTATCCGAAAAAGACAGTTTTTTCTGAAAAAGTTTTTTATCCGAAAAACATGTTTTTATCTGAAAATGTCACTTATTCCGAAATTGTCAAGTGCATTGATCCAAAGAATGTGGCTTTATCCCAAGATGGTGTATTATTTGTTGTCTATGGTATATGCTTGATTTGCTTAGGTATAGATACATCATGATATATATTTTTTGGTATATCAATCTTGTATGTTTGTTCGTCTTAAGCAGAAAACATGTCTCAACTTACCGAGAAGCAAATCAAAGCTAATCAGGCACTTGAAGCCACCAAGGCTCTACAGTTTATACCAAACAACTCTCGACTGAAAGAAGACAAAGAAGATTATGCCTTAGCTCACTATGCTTTCAAAGTGGCCACAGACATTCTTGATCGAACTCCAATTAAGAAGGTGTTATGGGGTACGGCTTCGGTTCCAACCGATTATATGTATGAATTTTGGGATTCAAAGAAACGGCTAACAGACAGAAAGTTCTCATTCACCATCAACAAAAAGGAATATACTCTCACAATTTCTATCTTTCGTCAAATATTTGGATTACCAATGCCACATGCAGGTCAAAAGTTTAAAGTCGACCCGGACAAGAATGAAATTGTGAAGATGTATCACTCTCTTGGATACGGTGATCCTGAGTTACGAGTGGTGTCTCAGTTTACTACAGCTAACTTGGGTCAACCTTGGAAAGCATTTTTCGGAATACTTATTTGGTGTTTTACTGCTAAATCAACTGGATATGACTCTTTGCGTCTTTCAACTGCTTGTATCTTTTGGGGCATCTATAAGGGTCAAAATGTGAACTATGCAGAGTTAC
This sequence comes from Glebionis coronaria, assembly GCA_025667525.1. Taxonomy (NCBI): domain Eukaryota; kingdom Viridiplantae; phylum Streptophyta; class Magnoliopsida; order Asterales; family Asteraceae; genus Glebionis; species Glebionis coronaria. The sequence continues at coordinate 547,787,220 of CM046881.1, read as the reverse complement.
TATGGGAGGATTTTACTTATCAACTCTTCCACAATACCAAGAAGAAGACAGGTTACTTTCCTTTCCCACGTTTCATTAAGTTTATTATTCGTCACTTCATGCAATTAGATGCCTCAATCAATAAGCTTGAAGGAAGTCCTCAACATACTCCTGATGACGATGATATTCTTGTGGATTTAAAACACGACGGACACACCGGTGTTTACTCAGGTATTCCAACCGCTATTCCTACTCATATGTTGACTAATGAACTCAAAGCAAGTGAGGCATACAAGCAATTGTTGGATGAAATGGAACTTCAAAAGGAAAGAGTTGCATTGGAAGATTTCTCTTCATCAAAACCCAAAGGCAAAGGCAAACACAAACAAGGTGAACCATCAGATGAAACATCTTCACCTAAGCCCAAAAAGAAGAAAACTATTGCCAAGTCTAGTGGGAAGGAGCTAATGCTTGAGGATGAAGATGAAGATATCAACGAAGAAGAACTGCTTCGCAAAACTGAAAGACGAAATATCAAGACAGCTATCATGCAAAGTAAGAAAGACACTGGGGGTAGTGGTTCTGGTATGAAAGCAAAGGAAACCATACTACCTTCTGATATTGCTGAATATGGGAAACCTGATGAGCACACACCTCGTCGTGACAAATCTGCCCAAACTGCTGATGATGTTGATGATGAACAACAACATCATGACGGATTGAAGGACATTGATGTTACCAGGTCTACTGATACGACAGCATTTGTTGAGACTACCAAAGTCATAAGTTCTACAGTGTCTCTACCTGTTAAAATAATGCCTCCACCAGTCTCTACAGTGCCTCCACCAGTTTCTACAGTGTCTTTACCACTTTCTACAGTGCCTCTACAAGTTTCTACAGTGACTCCACCAGTTTCTATAGTGTCTTTACCACTTTCTACAGTGCCTCTACAAGTTTCTACAGTGCCTCCACTAGTTACTACAGTGCCTCCACCAGTCTTAACTCTACCTCCACCGGTTATTACAGAGACTCCACCTGCGTCAATTCAACTCCCGTTAACTCTACCAAATCGACCTCTCTCCACTTCATTGTCTGGCACTGCCATGACCATTGCTCTTACACAACAAACCACAGCTGCACCGATATCGTTGATTCCATCATTACCAGCAATGTTCATGATTCAGATAGAACAACACTTGACAGCTCAACAAGAAGAGATGGTTCGGATTAAAGAAGATTTAGCTCATAGACAACAAAGTGAAGAATCCTTAAGAAAAGCTCAAGAATACGCCATTGCTAAATTCCAAGAAGAGTTAGAATTATCTCGCAAACTCCATGCAGAAGAACTAGCTCACGTCAAAGCAAAGGAAACCGCCAAAAACGAAGAAATGTTCATACATCTTCGAGACCTCAAAAAGAGGTACCAAGCTGAGAAAGAGGTTCTTGCCGAAGCTAATGAAGAAATTGTTCAATCACTTGATGAAAAGGTTAAGGAATCTGTTGACAATCTTCGCGACGAGTTGAAACAAATTGCCGCAAGCAATGTCATGATCAAGTCTTCTGACGCTAAAAAGTCAGATTTTCTCATGGCTCAAAGGTTCACGGATTATGAGCTAAAAAAAATCTTACATGCTCGGATGATTCAGTCGGGTCCTACAACAAAAACAAAGCTCAAAAGATCATTCGCAAAGCTCTTAAAACGGCTATAGAGGAAGATACTAAGATATTCGAGAAACATGGTTCTGTAGTTCCCTATGATGTCTTAAATGAAGAAGAAGATGAATCCGACAATGATGACGACGATGCTGATGATGACAATGATGATAATGACAAGGGTGATGACGACAAAGGTAGTGATGACAAAGGAGGGAGTGATGAAGACAAAGGTAGTGATGTAGAACGAGGTACTGATGACGAAGAAGGTACCAATGACGAAGAAGGAAGTGCTAAACACAGCGATGGTGATGATAATGGTGATGGTGATGGTGACGGCAAAAATGGTGATGATCAAGAATAAGGGGACGATGATACAGGAAAAAAGGATGGAGACAAGCAAGACAAGTCTAATAAAGACAAGTCCAAAGGTGACAAATCTTCAAAAGATGAGGTTACCAAGGGTAAATCAACTCTGTTAATGCAAGTGATTCATAAAAACATTATTAGTGTTAACTAATCTTTCTTAGTTTTGATCACAACAAACTATACAATACATTTAGTGTAAAACACAAAACGAATTATTTAACTAACACTATCATCAAGGTAATAATCATATCACTAACCTTTCTTAATCATACTTAGTGATCATCAAAATGATTATCCTTAAAACTCACTTTTGTTAATATGACAAAAGACTTTTTAATAAACTTTCTTTTTTAGAATATGTTTTATTAAAATGGAAAATGAAAATTCGAAAATAGCATATTCCATATGCTATTAGAATATCCTTTGAAGGCTTCAAATACCTCAGATATTCCCACCCCACTAAAAGACAAAAAACGGAGCGTACTCTAGGGGCGGTACCTTAAGTAGCTAGGCGGTTCCCTAGCGATATGGAACCGCCGGGCTAGGTAAGGTACCGCGCCCAGATAGCCGTTATATATCCGTTATACTTTGTCTCCTTTAAATAGTGGGTCAAATCTCATTTTCCAACAAGCCTCTTGGACGTTTCTCTCAGCCCCCTTTCTCTTTTCAATAGCATAATCATTAGTAAATGATCACTTAAAGTGTTAAGGATGTTTACATATGATTATACTCTTGATCCCCTCCTTTACCTTGTCCAATGAGAAGATCACTCACTCACTAGTGTTGTGATAAAGATGAATCTATGAGCTAGTCATATTCATCATGATACCCTTTTTGTTTTATGTCAATCCATTGTATTTATGAATACTTGGACTAGTTCTGTTCATCCAAGTTATTTATGAATACTTGGATTTGTTGTGTACATCCATTGCATATGTGTTTGCTTGGATTTGTGTTGTGTAAATCCAAGCTACATGTGTGTACTTGGATAAGTCTAGTTGAGTTGTAATAGATTTGATTAGTAGTTCTCACTAAACTATAAAGTGATGTGGTTGTGTCTTGTGAGTTCTCACTAAACTTGAAAGTGATTAGTAGTTGTGTTGTGTGAAGTTCTCACTTAGCTTCAAAGTGAAGAGTCGTGAAGACTGGTTCTAACTTTGGATTAGAACTCGACATCTAGCCTTGTGTCGTAAAATGGTGAAGTAGGCAACGTCGTGAAGATTGGTTCTACCTTGAGATTAGAACTCGACATCTAGCCTTGTGTCGTTAAATTGTGAAGTAGGCAACGTCGTGAAGATTGGTTCTACCTTAAGATTAGAACTCGACATATAGCCTTGTGTCGTTAAATTGTGAAGTAGGCAACGTTGTGTAGATTGGTCCTAGCTAAAGATTAGGTCTCGACATTTAGCTTAGTGTCGGAAAATAATGTAAGCGACGATGTAAGGTTTTCTCTGCCAAGAAGGGAGCTTGTGGATATAGTGGAAATCTCGAGTAGGTGTACTCGAGGAGTGGAGTAGAAACGAGGATAGAGCCTCGTTGTTGAACCACTATAAATCTTGGTGTCATCCCACTAGGTTGTCTCCTTCTTTACTCTTTACTTATTTCATTATCATTACATTTACCTATTATCTTTACTAGTGCATTTGAATTGAACCTAATCATTATGCAACTTAGCTTCAAGCAACAGATAGTTTTGATACAAACCAAATTGAAAGTAATTTTAATTTGGTTGCCAATCGAAGAGAAACTATTCAACCCCTCCTAGTTTCTACAAACTCCAAAACCTACACCTCGTCAAGGCAGATGCACCAAGAAGTTTCATGATGTAGATGCTAATACAGCCTCATCACATACTCCAGCCACAACTGCTCCTGAAACCACATCTGTTCCTGTCACATCTGCCCCAATTGCTTCAGTTACTACACCATTAGTACAACAACAACTCACGGAACCCGATCAACCTGTACCAGACATTCCAGTCCAAGACATACCAGACACTGAAGCAGTAGCAGAACCTGTTGATGATGTTCATGTCTCTACTACAGTTCCTGATGTTCCAGATTCAAGTGAACCAGCATGGGTGGATACACTCGAGGAAGATGAAAATGCACCCGTACAACCTTGGGTGTCCAACGCTGCTGCACTTCGTCCATTGACAAAGGCTGATGAACCTGATTTCTCTCAATTCCTAAGCAATCCAATAGACTTTTCAAGATACTTGGAGTACAACTATAGGTCTAATGTAACTCAAGCAATGGTTGTGAGAGGACTCAAAAATCCCAACCTTCGTGTTAAATCCAAACTCAACAGTACGGAATACGAGTACAACGCAAATGAGCTTCTGAAAGCGTTGAGAACTACTCAAAGGGATGGTCTTCATGCACCTGAAAAACCTCCTCCTACTACAACTGCAGATGATGATCAAATTACACTTGAATTCTTTTTCACTGAGGATCTCGAATACTTGGTCAAGGGAGCAAACAAGTATGCAACTTCCTTAACATTGGTAAAGGCTGCAACTTGGGATTTGATACCCTGGTTAGAAGAAAAAGTTAACCGTCTCTGGGTTCCACAACAATATCCTGCATATGATCGATATGCTGAATTGGGTGCTTCACATTGGGATGAGCGTGTGCGACGCGCCTACAACTATGAATGTGTGCACAACTCAGGTTCTCAAGTCTTCTCCCTAATTCGAATCAAAAGCATCCAAGGCGTTAGGATTGAACCCAAAACAGGCTATCAACATTTGACAGAGATCAAACTCATTAGAGAAGATGAAAAAGTCTGCACTATCCAGGAAGGCGATTTTCCACTTCTTCGTCTCGAGGACATTGAGGACATGCTGCTTTTGCTTACTCACAACGCCCTCAGACACTTTAAGTTGGAAGAACTAATTGCCCTGAATTCAGCTTTTTGAATGTACACACGTCGAGTTGTCATCAAGAAAAGAGTTGAAGATCTGCAACTTGGAGTAGAAAGTTATCAAAGGAAGCTCAACCTTTCAAAACCACGTACTAAAGTCTTCCAGAGGCATACAGACAAATCTCCTTACACCAGCACCACTGACCCGATGCCCGACATTTTATACCTGAATGGTCGTGGTCTTATGAAGTTCCTGAGAATTCCAGAGATCAACAAATTCAGTAACGGGACTCTCACCCATATTCGGGACAAGTTGGTGCATCTAAACAAGCATAAGACTCTTCCAAAGGTCACTGTAGATTGGGACAAGGTATATCAACAGAGTGCTACATACACGATCAAGAAGATTGATGAAAAGCTGAGAGAAAGACGTCTCATAAGAAGCTTAGAACGATTCGTTGGTGGAAGACCGTATGGAGCGCACCACAAGTTCATGGAACGATCCATCTAATGGGTCGTACTACCTCAGGTCATCTCCATATTGTTACATCTGTGAATATGTAAATATTGTGAATATTCTGCTTTTGTGGCTTATTGTAGTGTGAAAGTATGATAATGTTTCAAGAATTTCTCACGAGATTCTAAATCTTTCAAAATATATCATACTCAAGCACTACAACTTACCCTCATTAACTTGAGGGGGAGCATTAATATGTTCTATGGCTATAGATTGATTTCATTTTTACCCAAAGACCGGTTAATCCATTCAATATCCCAAATATTAATGGTTAACATTTTGGATAAAGGGAGAAAATGGGATTAAGGAGACTTAATGATATTTGGCTAAAATAAATGAAAAAGACTTAAAAGATAAATCAACTTAATATGTGTAATGCACATGTTAAGGGGGGGCGTTTTGTATGAACAAAACACTTAAGGCACAAAAACTTTGATTATAATATCACAAGTGTTTTAAGTGATTTTCAAGGATTTTTCTTGGTGACAATGCTTACCCAAAACACACTTAATTCACGACGGATGTGGTGATAAAAGGGTGGTAGGATTAGGTATTAGTCCAATGATTCATCAGAACCGATGGAATCTTCCCAAGGATAATTCCCTAGATAGAATTAGTAGTCCTTAGGAAAGATGGAGAAAGATTGTGAACGTAGCTGAATGCCGACCAAGTACTTAAGTTAGCACTGGAACAATCACAACAAGGTGCTAGTTATGACGTATTGGTAAGCATTGAAGGGGTTGAAGAATGAAAAAGAATTGTAAAGATAAAGGGTGTAAAGAAAGAAACCCTCCTTACAACCTTAGGCAGAAACCGGGTCAATACATATGCTATTGAGATCATTTTTTCAATGATTCTCGATATTGAAGATAGACATCATGGACCCAGTGATGCAATGCACAACCCATCCCAACTAACTCAAATATCTCTCAAAAGATATTTGTTTTAATCACACAGAGTTCAACACGTTATCTATTGGTTTATTCACTCCGAATAGACTGATATTGAATAGGTGGCAATCCTCTCCAGCCATCGCTCACTAAATCAAAACGCACTATTGAGTCTAAAGCCACGAGATCATCAAAAGTCTCATTAGGACACTTTTCATTTATCCCTTGCTTCTTCACACACTGTGAAAAGTAAGAGATCTTTATGATTCCTACGCAGTATTCTTGTAATATTGCCAGAACATCCGAGTGATACGCAAGTATTACAATGAAGATGGAAATCCTGCTTGAGCCAACATCAAACAAGCTCATGGTAGGTGACACGTGCGGTTCTTTAAGAACTAATCTTGTGAAAACTGGAAAGAAACAGTAGTTTAATTCTTAATTGAACATAAACTCGTTCCAGGCCTCTACGCATTATCGTATGATCTTGCCAGAACACTCAGAGTGACACTCTTTAGTGTTCACAGTGACGAGTGGAAATCCTTCTAGTGTTAACATCAAACAGCACTTGGTAGGTGACAAGCAAGATTCTATTTGAATCAAGCTCGTGACAACTGGAACGCAACAATGGTGAAAATCTTAATTGAAATTCACTTGTTCCAGGTTTCATGAATTGACGGCTTCAATCACAAGGATAATTTATCCAAGTGATTCACTCTTTATGTTCGCATTCAAGCTTAGTGATCGTCGAATAAAGAGAACGGGTTTACCTACGAAATCCTGTCAGGAAGTTACTTAATTGAAACTATCTGTCACAGGTACGATATCTAATATCGTCCAACGGTCTTCACGGACCGGAGGTAAAATGATACCGATAGAATGAAATGTTCTAAGACATTTCGTTCGTGTCTTATTATGTTGTTGTATTCGAAGACGGTGGCGTTGCGGTGTACCTGTTGAAGTCGTCCTCACATACTTATTCCTTCTGCTTCAAATATTTTAGCAAATTCAAGAAAGTCTGACCTAAAAGTCTTCCGCTGTATCGACTCTGAAACTTTCAAGAATTCAACAAAGGATAGGTGTGTGGGACATGAAGTCATGAAGAGGCGAACATCACAAGAAGATAAAGGTTACACGTGAAAGGACAAAAGAACATGTTACAAGCAAAAGCCTGATATTATTCAACACATATTCACAACAAAAAGAAAAGAGAAAAGAGAAAGTAGACTACGAGCTCAAGAACAAGATCTAACATGCTAGATTAGGACTTTGTAAATTTGGAGTGACCTCCCTTTGGGGGAGATTGTTGGAAATACGTTTTGTGTATTAAGAAAGTCTCGGTCACTCCAACTATATAGTTATAGGCTCATAGTATTGTTTAAGTAATACTTATGTTTAGCCCGACCCATGAGCATGTTCATGGGCCGGAGGCCCAAGTCCACTTAAGGACTTGGGTATATAAACCCCTTTCCACCATGGAAAGGGGTGTTGGTTGTTTAGTTTGTTTTACACATTAATAAAAGTTTCTTTGTTTCTCTCTCTAGTTTCTCTCTCTAGAATAACAACAACCCTCTTGATTAGTTATAAGATTATCATTGTTCTACACATATTATTGATAACATGAATGTGGTTGTTCGACAAACCATAGATATGAATGCCAACCTAACCGTTGAGCTTGAGCTGTATAAGGAAAAGGTCAAAACATTTGAAATGGTCCCTCAAGCAGAGAAAATAACGTGTTCTGAATTTGACGAATTTTGTTTTGAAAAGATTGAACACTTAAAAGAAATAGAATCATTAAAAGCTAATCTTTCCATTGAATTAAAAGACAAAGAGTCGGTTATAAATGATTTTCAGAAACTTAAAATGAATTTCGAAACTCTCGAGTCTAAAAAGTTTGAATCAGAAATTAATGCTACCAAACTTCTTAAATTCAAGGAACAACAACTTTTAAAACAATACGCTTCCACATAAAAGGTTCATCTTTTAACTAAATCGTTTAAAGAACTCAAACTTAAGCGTCTTCAAGATTTACCACCTAATCCCGGTTATGCAAAACAAGCTCGGGAATATATTCCTTGTCTATATGATGTGACCATAATTGGCAAATCGAAAGAAGCACCTTATGTTCGTAGTACTGAGGAGACACAGTCACTTGCGGAAGAAACTCATTCTAAAATGCTTTTAAAATTCCATAAGCTTGATTATGTTCAGCACAATAAAGATCAATTTTCTAAAAAGACCTGTATTCGTTTACAAAAGGAATTAGCTCAATTAACAGTTTGTGTGCCTCAAAGTTTGTCAACGGAAAACCTTCCTAGTACGTCTCCTACAGTTGTCAAAAAGGATTTAACTAAGTTAATTCCACCGGTAAGTAAGGTGTCAGATAGCTTAAATGCAGTGCACCAACACTTTGCCGATTTTGACAAGGTCATTACGGTACGTACGACGGCCACGGCCATAACGGAAGGTGAATGGAATTTTGAGCACACTAGAGTTGCGTTTCGAGACGAAATTGTTCCATTTGTAAACAATGTTAAAGCTTGTCTTAGTAATATTGATCAAGATTTGCTTTTGTAAATAGAAGAAGTTAGACGTGTTTTCAATGAATTGGATGATGCTTATGAAAATAGTTTACTTGAAATAGAATGAGTTTCACGCCAAAATGATCAGCTTCTGAAGCAAGTGATGTCTCATGATATTGTTTCCGTCTGTGTGAATAAAAGTGTTGATAATGATTCTATTGTGCATAATGTTGAATATGTGGATAATGTGGTAGATAGTAATTGTCACAAATCTGACGCTGAATTTTTAAAGCTTCAAGATTCGTATTCTTCGTTTTCAAAAGGTTTTGATGAGATTCAAACACATTGTATTTTGCTTGAATGCAAGCAAAAATTTATTCAAGAAATCTTTGAAACGTCATTCGAAGGTGTTAATATCGATGATGCAAATTTTCAAAAGATTTTCGATTGAATTTACAATCAAAACAGCGTCAGCCAAGTGACAAGGTTGCTAAATCATTGTCGATAGACATAGAGAAATCTAAGGAGATTAACTGTGTGAACGTACTTGAGGCCGTTGAGAATTTTAAACTTGATCTAGATAATCGAGTTTCCAAGATTTTGTCCAAAGTTGATAACTTAAAACAGAAAAATACACAACTCTTCGATTCAGTAAAGCCCGCATGTGCTAATACCACTACACAAAATCAATCATTGATTGAAAAATTGAATCGAAAGTCGGTGGAAATATTTGATTTGAGGGAACAAATTTGTGATAAAAAATTGGCTTTGGCTAAGTTAAAGGAAACAATTCGTACCCTAAAAGGTAAGCATGTTGATAACGCAACTGTCTCAACATCGTCTTCTAGTGCAATCAAAACGAACCTCATTGTCTTCAAACCACTTAACAAGGGCCCTAGGACTAAACCATCTCAAACATTGGTCACCAAAGATAAGGCAAAATCAAAACTAGCTTCTAATATTCATGTGTTGCCTTCTACAGGAGTAAGCACCACTACTAAGGCTCAAAGATCTAAGCTTAAAAGAAACAAGAAGAATGATAGGATCTTGCCCCCATCTAGTAGTCAAGTGAAGAAGAAAGTAGAAGCCCATCCTAGGAATGTTATTTCTGTTTTAAATAAAAAGAATCATGTAGCTAAACCTAAAGGCTGTGCGGTTGTGCAGCGTTCTAAGCCTACTATGAATTCTAATTAAAAATGTTGGAATTGCAATGAATGTATGTTTTCTAGTCGTCATGATTCTTGCCTTATTGACCATGTGAATGAGATGAATGCCCGGAAAATGGATTAGAATGAAAACCGACTGGGAAAGTGTTAACACAAGTTGGTTGGATGTGGCGCCCCACTGGTAGAACTTTCACTATAGTAGGAAATGCGTGCCCTTTAACTAGGATCACTCCCACTAAAGCAAAGAAAGCGTGCCTTTAACTAGGAGTACCAAGGCAACCAAAACACAAGCGTGTCCTTTAACTAGGAACACCAACACTACTGTAGGAAACAAGTGCCCTTTAAATAGGTCTACTCCCACTGTAGTGCCCGCTAATAATCCAAAACCTTAGAAAGTTGGAACAGTGAAACCTGTTAGTTGTAAAACTCACACTAGAAAACGCAGGAAATCTAAGGGTCACACAGATGTTAGCAATTTTGATAATATTATATATGTATATGCTAACAATCTGGAACCAATAGTTTCCAATGCATTGTCTACTGTTATTGTTGAAAACAGGTGGTCCAAATTGTTCTCTGGTATTTGGACTCTGGTTGCTCCAAGCATATGACCGGAGATTGCTCTCAGCTCAGAAATTTCGTCAGCAAGTTTTTTGGTACGGTTCGATTTGGTAATGATCATATTGCAAAGATAATGGGTTACGGTGAATATCATATTGGGAATGTTATAATTTCAAAAGTGTATTATGTGGAAGGCCTCGGTCACAACTTATTTTCTATGGGACAATTTTGTGATGCAAACCTAGAAGTTGCTTTTCGAGAGCATACCTGCTTCATTCGTAATTTGGAAGGGGTTGATTTATTGAAAGGTACTCGAGGGAATAATTTGTACACTTTGTCTCTACAAGATATGATGGCCGCTTTTCCCGTATGTATTCTCTCCAAAGCATCGAAGACTAGGTCATGGTTATGGCATCGACCGGTATCTCATCTTAACTTTGACGTTATTAATCATTTGGCAAAAACGAACTTGTTCGTGGTCTTCCTAAACTTATATTTCACAAGGACCATTTGTGTTCCACGTGTACAATGGGGAAGAGCACTAAGAAATCATACAAACCCAAGACTGAAGACACCAACCAAGAGAAACTTTATTTGTTGTATATGGATCTATGTGGGCCAATGCGTGTTGAAAGTCTTAGTGGCAAAAAGTACATCCTCGTCATTATTTATGATTACTCTCGGTTTACATGGGTGAAATTTCTTACAACAATAAATGAGACCTAAATTCATCATCGGATTTCTCAAGATGATTCAAGTGCGTTTCAACACTACTGTCCGACGCATTCATACAGATAATGGAACCGAATTTGTGAATCAAATATTGCGTGATTATTATGAAGAAATTGGCATATCTCATGAAACATCCATTGCTCGCACTCCACAACAAAACGGTGTCGTTGAAAGGCGAAATCGCACACTTATGGAAGCTGCTCGAACGATGTTAATTTACGCAAAGGCTCCATTGTTTTTATGGGCAGAAGCAGTATCTACAACAGTTTTCACCCAAAACCGGTCACTAATTCGAAAACGCCATGGTAAAACACGTTATGAGCTTCTCCATGGAAAAGTACCAGATTTATCATATCTTCATGTATTTGGTTCTCTTTGCTATCCAAATAATGATGGTGACAATTTGAGAAAACTTCAACCAAAGGCTGATATTGGTATTTTCATTGGTTATGCACCCACAAAGAAGGCATACCGAATCTACAATCGTAATTCTCGTAAGATCCTCGAAACTATGAATGTTGATTTTGATGAGCTGACAGCAATGGCTTCTGAGTAAAGCAACTCTGAACCCGCACTTCATGAAGTAGGGCTATTACCCCAGTAACATTAGTTCTGGTCTTGTCCTAAATAACCCTACTTCATCATCATTTACACCACCTTCTAGGAATGAATGGGATATGCTGTTTCAACCGTTCTTTGATGAATTCTTTACTCCTCCAAGTATTGTTGCTCCAGAAGCTAAGGTAATAGCTCCGGTAACCGAAGTTGTCTCTCCAGCAAGCGAAGCACAATCAGATACGTCTACACCTACAATTGGTCAAGATATACCTTCAACAAGTAATTCTCAACCAACACCCGAATCAACTACCCATGTCATGCCTATTGATGATGAAGAGGATGATGATGATCATGATTTGGAATTCGCTTAAATGCTTGAACTTCCATTCTTTGGTGTACCAATTCCCGACTCTAATCAAGCCGGGTCTTCCACCTCAGAGGAAGCTCCTACTACGGTTTACTCCAATCCACGGATTCGTGAACATGACATCAAGTGGACAAAGGATCATCCTATAGATTCTATTATTGGTGACCCTAATCGTCTGGTATCCACACGAAGTCAGTTACAAGAAAGTACAATGTTTTGTCATTTTGATGCTTTTCTCAGTGAAGTTGAACCTAAGACGTGGCAACAAGCATTTACCCAATCTTGTTGGATAGAAGCTATGCAAGAAGAACTTAATTAATTTGCACGTCTTGAAGTATGGGAACTTGTTCCATGCCCGGATCAAGTGCAGTTACTCACTTTGAAATGGGTGTACAAGGTGAAACACGACGAGTTAGGCGGAATATTGAAGAACAAAGCTCGACTAGTAGCTCGTGGATACAAGCAATTATTGGGCATTGACTTTATGGAATCCTTTGCACATGTTGCCCGTTTGGAAGCTATTAGACTATTCCTTGCTTATGCAGCCCACATGAATATGATCGTCTATCAGATAGATGTGAAGACGGCATTTCTCAATGGTGAAATCAAGGAAGAGGTCTATGTTCAACACCCGGATGGTTTTGTGAATCGTAAATATCCTAATCATGTGTACAAGCTTAAGAAGGCTCTTTATAGGTTGAAGCAAGCTCCAAGTGCATGGTATGATCTATTGTCACAATTTATCATTACGCAAGGCTTCGCTAAAGGCAAGGTGGATCCCACGCTGTTTATTCAGAAACGAGGTAAAGATATGATTATGGTACAAATATATGTTGATGATATTATATTTGCTGCCTCGACCCAAACCTTATCAGATGAGTTTGGGACATTCATGTCTTCTAAGTTTAAGATGTCAATGATGGACAAGGTATCATTCTTCTTAGGTCTTCAGATATCTTAGAGTCCAAGAGGCATCTTTATCAATCAATCCAAGTATGCCCTTGAATCGCTTAATAAATATAAGATGAAATCTTGTGACCCCGTGGATACTCCAATGGTGGAACGAACTAAGCTAGATGCAGATCCACATGGGATTGCTGTTGATCCGACACTTTGTCGTGGAATGATCGGTACCCTTCTATATATCACATCTAGTCGACCTGATCTTCAGTTTGCTATCTGTATGTGTGCTTGGTATCAAACTAGACCTACCGAGATACACTTAGCTACTGTTAAACGGATCTTTCGGTATCTTAAATGAACCATTAATCGGGGACTTTGGTATTCGAAGGACTCTTTGATTGCACTTAAGGCATATGCATATGCGGATCACGTGGGTTTTCAAGATACACGACGTATCACGAGTGGAACTTTGCAACTTCTAGGAGATCGACTAATCAGTTGGGCATCGAAAAGGCAGAAAAGCGCTGAAATTTCAAGTACGGAAGCAGAATACATAGCTATGTCCGGTTGCTCTGCACAAATTCTTTGGATGAGATCACAATTAACCGACTATGGTCTAGGTATCAACAAAATTCTGATGTACTACGACAACAAGAGTGTAATTTCCTTATGCTGCAACAATGTTCAGTTATCCCGGTCAAAGCATATTGACATTCGCTACCACTTTATCATGGAGCAAGTAGAAAATGGAGTGATCGAGCTTTACTTTGTCCGATCTGAGTATCAATTGGCGGATATTTTCACGAAGGCTTTAGATCGCGCTCGAATGGAATTTTTGGCCGACAAGCTAGGTTTGAGAACTTTTTCGCCCGAGACTCTTAAGGAACTGGCAGATGAAGCGAAAGAATAGTGGTGGTAAACTATTCTCCATATCCTTGGTGATCATCTGTATATATTGTTTATATTTTAATCCATAAAAGCAAAATACAAAAATATAAAACCATATAAAAATCATAAAAATTGAAAAATTCAGAAAAATACAAAAATATTTTTACTTTATTTTTCAAAGGCATGTCTGTTGGTACGATAATATTTACGGCCTTAGAAATGTCGATTAATATTGACACTGCGCCATAAATAGAGTTCGTACAAAAGTTGTAAATATTTCATAAAACATGCCTATATGGCTTGTAGTTATTTCTGACTACAACCCGGTTTTCACATTAAAGTCAAGTATTTCTTATGAAAGCTTTGGCTCTCAACGGGAATTAATTTTCTCGAGCATGGTTTACTTTATAACCATGTAAGGGATTGTGTTTACGTTATAACACAATCTAACACGGATAAATATACGCTTCAGTGCATTTATTTGTTAAAACAAGAGAAATCTTGTTTTTTATGAAGCTATCATCTCTACAACCATAGTAATCTACAATTGGTATCTACATACTCGACGATGAGACTACTCAAATGAAGACTACAACTCTTTCAATAGAACACGGGTCAACAATTGAGGGGGAGCAATTGTCAAGCGTTCAGAATCTTCGATGCCAAAAGTGCCAAAATCACTTGTGGCGTCAAGACAACAATACCAATGGTACATGTGGTGTCAAGAGATGACTTCAGACGTGACGAGGCGACCAACACTTGCATACAAGAACAATTTGATCTTATCATATGATATTCTCATCAATCAGGTCCAACCTTGTCAATTCATTCTTATATGGTGAATATGTGATCATATTACAAATCGGTATCATATCTCACAAATTGGTCTCATGAAGATTCAACGGACTTGCATGTTTCTTCCCAAAACCTTTGTTAAAACTTTATTAAATCAATTGATATTAAAAACATCGATTGAGTTAATATTTTTAATATGAGGGAGAAAATGTGATTTAATATGGGAAATTATCACAAATGGTTTGACTTAACGTGATGGCTCATCCCGACATATGCGAAATGTTTTCGAATATCGTGGTATATGTTAAGGGGGAGAAAAATGGATTTGCTATATTAAAATGGATTTCATGGTGACATATACTTACCCTAAACCCATTTATTTCACGACGATGAAGATTGTGGTGACATAAGGATGGTATGATAGGTTAAGTCCAATGATTCTTCCAAAACCGGAGGAATCTTCCCAAGGACATTTCATAGCTAGAAATAGTAGTCCTTAGGAAAGATGGAGAAAGATTGTGAATGTAGCTGAATGCCGACCAAGTACTTAAGTTAGCACTGGAACAATCACAACAAGGTGCTAGTTATGATGTATTGGTAAGCATTGAAGGGGTTAAAGAATGAAAAAGAATTGTAAAGATAAAGGGTGTAAAGAAAGTAGCCCTCCTTACAACTTAGGCAGAAACCGGGTCAACTCATTAGCTATTGAGATAATTTTTAATGATGCTTGATATTGAAGATAGACATCATGGACCCAGTGATGCAATGCACAACCCATTCCAGCTAACTCAGATATCTCTCAAAAGATATTTGTTTTAATCACACGGAGACAAGGCATTATCTATTGATTTATTCACTCCTAATAAATTGGTATTGAAATGGTGGCACTCCTCTCCATCGTCTGATCACTAAAATCCAAAATGCACGATTGAGTCTAAAGCCATTTGAGATCATCTAATATCTCATTAGGACACACTTTCATAATTCATTGCTTCTTCACACACTGTGAAAAGTAAGAAAGACATTAAGAGTCCTACGCAAAATCTTCATGATCTTGCCTGAACATCCGAGTAATACGCAAGTATTTACAATGAAGATGGAAATCCATCTTGAGCGAATATCAAAAAGCTCATGGTAGGTGACTTGTGAGATTATTTATGAATCAAACTTGTGATAACTGGAAAGCAACAGTTGTTTAATTCTTAATTGAATTTAAACACGTTTCAGGCCTCTACGCAATATCTCAGTGATCTTGCCAGAACACTCAGAGTGACACCTTAGTGTTCATAGTGATGCGTGGAAATCCTTCTAGTGTTAACCTCAAACAGCACTTGGTAGGTAACTTGCAAGATTCTATATGAATTAAGCTCATGACAACTGGAAAGCAACGTTGGTGCGATTCTTTAATGAATCAAACTTGTTCCAGGAATCGAAATTGACGGCTTTAATCATGCAGATAATTTTGTCCAAATGATTCACTCTTTATGTTCGCAGTCAGCTTTGGACGGTCGAGTAAAGAGAACTGGTTTACCCGCGAAATCTTGTCAAGGATATTTTTAATTAAATCTACCTACCACAAGTACGATATTTTATATCGTCCAACGGTCTTCACCGAACGGAGGTAAAATGCTACCGAATTAGAATGAAATGTTCAAAGCCATTTCGTTCGTGTCTATTTATATTTCAGCATTTGAAGACGGTGGCGTTGCGGAATCCGAGAAGAAGTCGTACCCGCATGCTTATACTTTATTCACTTAATACTTCATTTAAATCTAGAAAGCCTAAAAGTCAAGTCTTCTGCTGTATCAAACTCTGAAGCTTTCAAGAGTTATAAAGGTATAAGTATGTGGGACGTGAAGTCACGAAGAGGCGAAGATGACAAGTGATGGATGCACAAGATCAAACCAAGAGTATAATACTCAAGATTGATATCTAAGATCACATCAACATGTTCACCAGAAAAGGAAAAGAAAAGAAAGACGAAGACTACGAGCTCAAGACAGGCATAGTATGCTAGGTTTATTTTATTATTGTAAACAGGGGTGTGAATCAGGTCGGGTCAACCGGGTTCGGGTCAATTCGGGTCGGGTCAAGTCGGGTCAAGACTCAAAACAATTATACCCGAACATGAGGCTAATTAGAACTCGGGTCACTCGAGTTCGGGTCAATTCGGGTCAATTCGAGTCGGGTCAACTCGGGTTTGGGTCAACCCGACTATAAGGAAAAAGTATGAAATTTGGCTAATTTAAGTAATAATTCAATGTAAAATGTGTTATTTGAGTCGGGTCAAGTCGGGTTGGTCGGGTTCAGGTCAATTCGGGTCGGGTCAAGTCGGGTCAAGGCTAAAAAATATAAACCCGAACCCGAGCCTAATTAGAACTCGGGTCAATTCGGGTCAACCGGAATTGACCGGAATACGATTTTGGACCCGAATGACCCGACCCGAATAGGCTTATTCGGGTTCGGGTCGGGTCGACTTTTTCGACACCCCTAATTGTAACTTGGGTAACGCCCTTGCTTGGAGTGACCTCCCTTAGGGGAGATTGTTGGAAATACGTTTTACGTATTAGAAAGGATCGGTCACTCCAACAATAGTCTAAGTAATAGCTCGTAGTTTAGTTTTACTAATATTAAACAACTAAGGCCATGCCAAGCCTACAACATGTGTAGGTCGGCCCAACCTGTAAGCCCAAGCCCATCTCATGGGCTTGGGTATATAAACCCTCTCATTAGATGGAGAGGGCGTGGTTTCATTCATTTTTCACATAGTTTCTTACTTTCTCTCTCTAGAAGTGTGTGTGAAATCTACCATCTTTCTATCTCTTTCTCTCTCTAAACATAAACAAGATTTACAATATCCTACACTTATCATGGCCTACGGTTCCATAATTATAAGGGAACACACCATAGATTGGGTATCCATGGACAAAGGGTCGTTTTTATGAAAAAATAACTTGTTTAGGTTTACTAGTGGAAGCTTCATTTGTGTTAAAACCTAGGCCTAGTCTTTTCTTAGTGTGAATTTGCTTATTTAACATGTCATAAAGAGCACTAATACCTTTTACGAACTTTTTTAATTTAATGGAATTACTCTTGAGATCTTCATTCTCTTGTGTAAGGTCTTCACAATTTAAAAACCTAAATCAACTTCCTTATTTTTTTCAAGCTTAGCTAACTTATCTCTTAGTTCATTAATTTCATTTTCAAGCTTGGTCCTAGTTGATTTTAGCACTTTATTCTTTTTAATGAATTTTAAACTTATTTTCCATAGGTTGTTATATTGACCTTCTAGTTAAAAGTTATCTAAAGAACTATCATTGCTATAATAGTCGGTTTCGGAATGTACCTCTTTAGAAGAATGAGCCATGAGACATTTCTCGTCTTTAGCATTGTCGTCACACTCTTCACCGCTATCGCTCCATGAACCACCAACGAAGGCCGTGTGATTCTTGTCGCGAGATGGCTTGGGACAATCATCGATGAAGTGGTTTGGGTCACCGCATCTAAAACATTTCCTATCACCATTGTCATTCTTGACAAATTGGTTTTTGGAAATTTCCTTCTTGTCGTTGTTAGGTTGTCTAACCTGTTGACTTCGCCTTTTGAAGAACTTCTTAAAGTCTCTAACCGCCATAGCATATTACTCATCATCACTTTCCGAGGAAGAGCTATCATAGTCACTTTGCACCTTCTTGGCTTTAAGTGCTATAGACTTTCTTTCACTCTTGGTTTTCACCATTTCCGTGTCCTTAAAAATTATCATTTCATGAACTTTTAAATTGCCAATAAGTTCATTAAGTGATAACATAGTGAGATCTTTTTGTTAATGCAATAATGACTAAAAACGTTACTTGCATTTTTCGGTCTCGCTTAGTTTTGATTACGACAATATGTAAAAACAAGCATTTACGAAAACAACGAAAAACGAATTCTTGAGTTCAAGTATTTTTCATTTTACCCATTTTCACTTAAGGTATGGATAAACAAGTACTAACCTTAATCAAGTGATCAAGTGATTTAATCTTTTCTTAAAACTCACTTTTTATTAAATGTGACAAGTTTTTATTAAACTTTATTTTTAAGAAAATGTTTTATTAAATTAGTTATTTGAAATTTGAAAATGGCATATTCTTATTCTGTTAAGAATATCCTTTCAGGATATTTTTTATACCCAGATAAGACCTCCACCACTAAAGGACAAAAAGGAGCGGAGTCTAGTCTAGCGGTACCTTAGCGCCTAGGCGGTACCTTATCGATAAGGTACCGTGGGCTGTGATAAGGTACCGCGGGCAGATATAGCCGTTGGCTCCTTTATCCTTTAAATAGTGGACCATTCTCAGCTTTTCACCTCACCTCTTTTGCACATTCATTTCCAGATTCAAACCCCTTCTTTAATCACTCAAATCTTTGATCATTTGTTTGATTATTACTTGTTTAAGAAGTGAATCTTGTTCTTCCATCCCTTCCTCTCCAAGTGAAAAGAGAAGAACACTATCCTAGTGAAGTGTTGAGTCCACCACCAAAGATCCATTGAAGATCAATTTTTATATACTTGTAGTTGTGTCATAGTTGTGAAGATCCAAGTAGTTGTGTCTATTTGGAAGTTGTGTATGTACTAAGTATAGTTGTGTAGATTGGTCCTAGCTACGATTAGGGCTCGACTTTTAGCTTAGAGTCGGAAATTGGTTAAGCGACGTGTACGGTTTTCTCCACCATAAGGAGCTTGTTGTGTAGTGAACTCTCGAGTAAGGAGTACTCGAGGAGTGGAGTAGGAACGAGGAGTGAGCTTCGTTGCCGAACCACTATAAATCCTTGGTGTTCGGTTTGATCTTTCTTTACCCTTAACTCTTTATATTCTTTATTCTTTTTGCATATACATGTGTTAATATTAGATTAGCTACACTATCATTCTTTACTCTTTGTGGATATATTTTTGTTAGTATTAGTTTAGCTACACTATCATTGTTCATATTGTGCATAAGAAGATTTCACATATTTCCTCAAGCCTAAGTTTTTTGAAAAAGGATTTTTGGAAACCATATTTTAACAAGTAAATATAAGAAACTATTCAACCCCCCCCCTTCTAGTTTCTACACTTTTGATTCTTCAATTGCCGTGAATTTAGCTCTTCACTTTGGATGTAATGCCCTAAGAAACTTCCTAACATTGTTCTTGCTCGAAAAACCTTCATCAAGAGATCTTAGACTAGTAATAATGGTATTAAATCTAGCAAAAGTACTATCAATAGTTTCATCTTCTAAGATGAAAAATTGTTCATATTGTTGAATAAGAAGATCGATTTTACTTTCTTTGACTTGGCTATTACCTTGGTGGGTTACTAAAAGAGTATTCCAAATATCTTTATCGGTTTTACAGATGGAAATCCTTTCATACTCTTTCTTAGGTAAAGCATTATAAATCACCATTTTAGCCTCATTATTTTTGGCAAGTTTCTTTTTAGTGTCATCGTTAGAATTTTCAAAATTTACTAACTCTTTCTTTTTGGAAACTTCATTATATTGATAAGGCAAAAAGTAACCATTGGAGAACGGCTAGTACAGCCGCGAAATCCTGTCAAGGAGAGCCTTAATTGAATCTAGCTATCACAGGTACGATATTTAATATCGTGTAACGGTCTTCACCGACCGGAGCTAAAACGCTACCGATTTAGGACGAATGTCAAAGCCATTCAGTCCGTGTCTATGTTTTGTCTCAAGAAGGTGGCGTTACGGTGTACTCAGCAAAGTCAAAGATTCAAAACCACATAATCATGCCCAAAGACATTCAACAATCAAGAAAGCTAAAGACTTCCGCAACTCTGATGATCAAAATCTTCCTTATCAATTTATGTAGAAGAATGACCTCTCTTCAAAGGAGATTGTTAGCAAGATTTCAAGATGGTGCAAAGTATGAGAATGTGGATGAAGACACAAGATCGCAAGATGGCAAAGACAAGTCAAGAATAATTTGAAGATCTCAAGATTAAAGACAAAGTCGAAAGGCAACAACAAAAGGCTCAAAGATCATAGCATTAAGGAACAAGACTACTTTTACACGTTCAAGACTCACTTATGACGAGATTAGTAATCTCCGTAAATCTTCAAATGTCGAAGAGGAATGACCTCACATTGGGGGAGATTGTTAGCCTCAAAATATTGAGTCAAACAAGAATGTTCGGTCATAGGTTTTTAATGTAACATTTATTAGAACGTTGTAATAGTTAGTAAAAATAGTCATGACATTACGGGCTTGATGGCTAGCTTAAAAGGCCTCTTTTAAGGTACTAAGCATTTTATTCAAGCCCTGCCCATTAAACAATATAGTCCATTAAGGCTACATGTATGAGCCCGACTATATATACCTCTCCTAGCATGTTAGGAGAGGTTGGTGCTTTCATTTCTTTCAATCTAATTTCACATAGTATTATCCACTCTCTCTCTACTTTCTCTCTATACTTTCTCTCTCTAGAATTCATCCAATTTCATCTCTTTTCATCTTATTTCTTTAATCTATCATTGTAAACCCCGCATACTTTTACCATGAACAGTACACTTAGTAAACATACGAACCAATTAAAAATTTTCTTTTATAGCACGAACACTGATAGGTGTGTAAACACCCATCCCTTTTACCACTTAATTACAATAATAACCAAGCCAAAACGTGTATTTTATGTCGTAAATGTCGGAATTATGCGTGGTTTGTGTTTTTGTTGTGATTTAGGACGAAAATGTGAAAAGGGGAGAAAACACGGGCATTCACGGGCTTTTATCGAAGGAAAAGACAAAAGACGAAGTCAAGAAATCAAGAGTGCAAAAAGAACGGAAGTCCAAGACCAATTCTGAAGATGTATCGAAGAAAAAGTCAAAAGACGGAAGTTTACTAAAAGCCGAAGAACTCAAGTCTTATTTATGAAGAAATTTCAAGACGAGTTTAAAGAAATCCCGAGACAAAGTCATTAAAGTCGAAGAACTAAGAAAATTAAGGACTTAATGATGCAATTAAAGAAAGAAGAAAGAGGGGAGGAAGCTTCCTCTAAGCACCTCCTTAATCTCCTATAAATAGGATTCATTTCATTCCATTTGTTTTTGTTGGCTAATAGTGACAATTAGTTCTTCCATTTTAATTACCTTGCACTTTAATTACATGTCATTTAAATACATTGTCTTGCACCTTAAATACCTTTAATTTCAAGTAAGTTTCCTTTTAATTATTGTTAATCTTTACTTTTCTTGTTAATCTCTTATCTTCCTTTCTTTTTAATCTTTAATCTTTGTTCTTTATGTTCATGTTTATGTTTTTGATGTTTTATTGATTTGATTTAAATGGGTTTTGATTATTTTGATTATTATTGTTAGTGTTATTGATTTGGTTTGATTAGCATTCATTAGTTGATCATTTTTTGTTAGTCTTATTTAATCTTTTGATCTTGATTAGATTGGTTTAGATTCGTATGCTTTTGTATCCCTTGTTCTTCGCTACTATTTCTGTTTCCCAGGTATATTCCGAATCAAGGGTTTCAAGCAGGTTGTTCCGAATCAAGAAGGTTGTTTGTTGATTATTCCGGATCAGGGAGTTTATTCCGGATAAAGGAGTTAGTCTACAAATATTCCGAACCAAGCAACAACATTCTGGATCAGCTGTTTGTTCCGAATGAGTGTTTTATGTTGATTTATTCCGAACGAAGAAGAATTATTCCGGGTGAAGGTGACATTCCGAACGAGTAATTATTCCGAGTGAGGTATTTTTAGTTTATTTTAAGTTTTAGTTTATTTTAATTTTTAAGCTTTACTTTTCCCGCCTTTTTCCTTAGTCGCACTTTAAGTTTACTTGCCTTAGATTTATTTTAAGCCTTGCCTTAGTTTAAGTTTTAGTTGCGTTTTAAGTTTGCCTTAGATAGTTTTAAGTTTGCGTTATTTACTTTAATTGCCTTTTAATTTCTCGTCACGCTTTTAATTTCTCGTCATTTATTTTAATTAGATTTATTTTTCCTGCTCTTTACTTTAAAGTCTTTGCATTTTTAATTATACTACAACGACAAAACATTTGTTTCCACCAAAGACAGCTGAGTCGCATAGTTAACCAGAAATTAATTCGATTAGACAGGAACAACGAACAACTTTAATTTTCCTAACTAAGACCAAGTTATCAAACACGTGTCACGATTATTAATTACAGAAATTACGTATGTGTTATTACGCGATAAGTAGTAAGTACGTGATAGTACACGATAATTATTAACCATAATAATTATAATCACGAACATGAAAGCATGAACGTAAAATCACGAACACGTAATTACGTACTTATTTAATAAAATACGATTAATATCGTTATGTACAAGTATTTATCTATGACACGAATAATTAAGTATAACATAACACGAAAACACGAACATACGAACACGTAAAATATTAGACACAGGAAAACTTCGGGTTTCCCCTTTGTGGGTCCCATATGCCGCGGACACCAAAGGGACAAGAGGACCAAGACCATGTTTGGTTTTTGACTAAAATAAACAAAAGGGTTTCACCCTTTTTCATTTAATAGAGTTTTTATTAAAAATCAAAAATCCTAGCCTCCTTTTTCTCTCTATAGCCGTCGGCCTAAGGAGCTCCACAAGAGGGTGTTTGTTGATCTTGGTTGATTAAATTCTAGTGATTGTGTTCGTGTTATTAACCTCCACATGTTTAACGCATTCGGTAATCCGTTATCCCTTTTCTTTGATTCTTTTATTAATAAAGAACACATGAACATGAGATTAAATAAAACAAGAATATTAGACATGTCATTTAATCATGAGGGGGAAATAAAAGGGATGTTTCGGGTTGGTTTTGTTTGGCCGACACCCAACCGAGAGCCCCATGGCTCTCGGCTTGTTTTGGTTCGCGCCACCAACCGAGACTTTGAGTCTCGGTGTGGTTGGGTTCGGTCGGCCGCAGGAACCAAGGGACACCGACGTGAGTCAGGGTACCGTTTGGTTTGTTTGGGGTCTCGGCAGCAGCAACCACCACCACCGGTCCAAGACCAGTGGCGGTTTTGGTCTAGCAGGGGAACCACAGGCTCGGTAGGGGGAACCACCGGCTCACAGCCGGTGGGAAACTTGTTGGGTCAGCGGCTAGCCGAGGTAACCAGTGGGAACCACCGGCTGCAGTAGGTGGTGTATTCGCATGGGCAGTGGCAACCGACTGAGCCGGTTAGCCACTGTTAAGGGGGTGTTTGTTTTGGTCCGGTTCATGGGGTTTCCGGTCTGGTTCACTTTATGTCTAAATTAAAATCATGGGTCTGGTTCATGACTAACTTTTACAAGTATATTATTTTAACAAGAGAATTAAAATAATTAAGACATGACTAATAATTAATTTAATTTAACATGGACTTAGGTTAATTATTATTTATGAAATAATACATGTTTTAACCTAAGTATTTTATTTATTTAATTTAGACTATAATATTAATTAATTATTTAAACATGGATATAATTAATTAATAAACATGACTTATGTTATAAGTAATATAATATTAATACATGTTTAACCTAAGTATTTTATACACCTTAATCTAATTAAATTATGCTTATATTTAATTAAATCATTTAACCTATAGTTTATTTAATTAACATGATATTATTAATAAACTATACTAATAATCACATGACTTATGTTATTTAACCAGTAAACTAAAGCTTAAATTATTAGCTTATTAATCCAGCTTATGTTTAAATATGAAAATTTTCTAATTCAGAAAACTTACCATTTTTGGAAACTTTCTATTTTTAGAAACTGATCTATTTTTAGAAGTTAATCTATTTTTGGAAAGCTTCTATTTTAGGAAACCTTCTATTTTAAAAAGTTAATTATTATTACACAACAAGTATAATAATAAAAGAAATATAAGTAATACTTAATCAGAATACATAGAATACATGATAAACACAGCATAACCTTAAAATCAGTAAAACAAGACAAGAACATATAAAACAAGCTAAGACACGATATGACCAGTTAAGTACTCAGTAAACAGAATACTTATACATGTCCCCTATTTATGTAGCATTAGTGAGATCGGAGTAGGACTTCCATTCGTTCGTCTTTTTCGTTCACTGGACATAAGGTACAGATTTCCCTTCCCTTCACTATGGACATTCTCTCCTTATTAGAATTCCCCGTTTGCAGCCAATTATTTTCCCAGTATTTGTTTTATATGTTTGATTTCTTATGTTAGAATAGTTACCTAAACCATATACATGCATGACCAGTGTCACCTAGTTATGGAGGTACCATAACCATAACACTAGAGGCACTAGTGTTATGACTTCCCCACGGCGAAGTGATTGCTCGTGGCGTCCCTTTACAGTTTTGGCCATTATATTATATTATCATGTGGGGCGTATGGGTGCATCCTAATTACATGTTTTACTAGTAATACCAGAGTGAATGCGATGTGTGCCTTGCAACCTTCACTAGGAGTTGATCCCTCCTACCCAGACTATTTAATTAGAGGCAACCCCTCTAATTGCATGACGAGATCTCCCCTCCAAGTATTCATGCACGGTGGAACCTCATGACCTATATGGGCTATTGGCTAATTATAGTACAGTTTTCATATAAAACATAAGTCTTTTCAAACTATAAAACCAGTTTTATGAAAATGTTCCAAGTTTTACAAGACTTATACATTTCCGCTGCTTTTCGGTCTTTAATTATATTTTAGCCATTCATACCATGTTATATATCCGTTCATTGAGCGTATTGCTCAGCCGTTACTTTCCTTTCCCATGTCCCAAAACGGCAGGTACTCATGGACAGACTCGAGCATTTGGAGGACGTGCATAGGATGGAAGCTGCCTTAGACTTCTTCTCCTTTTTTCCTTCATATAATTATGCTTGTTTGGACACTTATCTTGTCCTCCTAGTTCATTTACATTATTTATGTTTTGGGCTTATGTTTGGGAACCGATGTTTGATTCCGGTTTTCCCTTTGGTCATGTATGTTTTAGCACATATTACCTTGCATGCTTTGATGACACGCCATAAATACGCGTAACGGTCCACTTATCAAAGTGAGGTGTTACAATCATCATATATTTAGGGACAACATACATGTATCCATTTGAGTCCACTTTCTCGTCAACATGTTCTTGGTACGCTCACCGAAACCTTGTTTCTCCGCTTCCTTATTGTAGGCATTTTCGATTTTGTACCAAAAAGTCTTTTTTTATCGGCTCCGGTTTTGGATCCTCGGACACTTGAATAAAACATTTCGCCAAAAGCCCCTCCCTCTCTTAGGTCCACACATTACGAAGTCTTTTTTCTTGGGTGGATCGACTTTTTTCTCTTCGTTTTTCTTCAATGTTGAATTCTTACGGCTACGCTTCAACGTCGGGGTCGGAACCGACTCTTCTTCATCTTTAGAATCTTCTACATCATCAACGTGGTGCGATTCATGCTCAGAGTGTGGTTGGGAAGTGGTAAATGGATACGGTTGGTGTTGTTGTGATTGTTGTTGTAGGTTTTACATTTGTTGCATTTTAAATTGTTGAAACATTAACAATTCCTCTTGGCTTTGAAATTCGAGGGCGAAACTAGGATAGTAATTCATAGGGGTTCGAATTTGAAGACGACCCCAACATTTGGTCGGTTGCGATTGAGATTCATTTTTTTTTTGGATTAAAGAAATGGAGAAAATGAAGTATATAGAAAGTGTGTGAAAAGTATGAAATATTAATTAGGTATTTATATGATTTTTAGAAGGGTAAAATTAGAATTTGGAGAGAGGGGGGGGGGGGGGGGGGGGGGGGTGTTGAAAAAACGCTTCCTCCGATAGTCAAAATAGTCGTTTTCATTCAAAAAAATTTAAAAAAAAATCTACCGCGTGGGCCGGTAGCCACGACGCGAGAGTCTCGATGCCAGCCCACGGAGTCTCGCGTGCTCCACCTTTTTCGCGCCATGGCTCGGCGCCACCGAATGGAACAACTACTCCAACTGCTCTAACGTGAAGGAACGCCCGTCCATCTCAGCATAATGCTAGGTGGGACGTTATGATACTATATGGTCTAAAGTCCCTCGCATGTTAAAATGAATATATTAGAGTCAATATGCAAAAATCGTCGTCCAGTCGACATACTTATAACTTGTAAGTTTTTTAGACGGGATTATAAATGATTAATCGGATTGCCATTATTGACATGTTTAGGTATTTCTAGCGATTTGTGTGTATTTCGAAAAGTTTTTCTTTAAAAATCAACTTATGATATATATAAATGTCTTTGACCGTCATTAACGATGATTAACTTATTGTTTGTTTGATTTATCGGCCACAAAAAGGTTAGTGGCCTTGCAGCATTTAAACAACTATGAATCGATTTTATAAACCTTATTTTGCAATACTGATCCGAATACAAATAACTAAATTAAAAGATTTTTCTTTAAACATGTAGTAACACGAGGCCATGAGGGGCCGGGACAAGAAATTAACATATCAAAAGGTTTAAAAATTGGATTATTTAAATGATACAATAAGTCTTAATAAAGTATGAGAATGACATAATGTTAGAGTCATCAATATAAAAAAGTTGGTATATTCACTCAAGTTATTTTAAAAATATTTGTTTAAAAAATCTGAAAAGGTTTTTATTACAGTGAAAGAAACTAGAACAAAAATGGATTCCTAGAACCAAAAAACTGGCAACATGATCATTTTGATTACATAATGACCTTGACTTATGAAAAAGGAAAAAGAAGTTTCTCTTTACTGATTACTGAAACATCATCTTCATTTTTTTTACCTTTTTTATTATGACCTATATAATTCATTACTAACCATCATAAACTACGCCCAAAAAATCATAATTACTCATATATCACCATCATAGCTAAGATAAATACTTGATTTGTTACACAAATGTATTGATATCATTATAAAAATACAAAATATGATCATAAGATTCTAAGCTAATTTATGCAAAATCTTATATGATTACATGTTTATCCATTTATCATAACTTAATTTCATGGATTATCATTTCACATCAATACATAAAGAGTTTTGTTATTATGATTAGTTAAGTTTTGAAAATTTACTCAACTTAATTGTCTAATAACAATAGTGAGTAATAATACCTGAATAGTACTAGAGAATTCAAGCAAACAAAACCATTAGCAATTTAACATTCAAAACTACTTTACATTAAGCAAAACCACAAATATAGCAAAACCAAAAAACTAGAGTTCTAACAAAAGGTATATTAATTAATAAACCACCCAAGTAATGAAAAATAGACAAAAAGTAATTACAAAAATGTCATTTACATGCACTATATATAAAATCAAGAGCTCAAGGCTAGGTGTGTACATGTGAAGGTGGCCAGGGATTAATTAACTCTGTGAGACCGCGTACATCTGAGTCAAAAAGCTCGTCTTTTCGTTATATAAGATCATATCACCTCAATAAATCCTAGAAAAAAAGGTACAAGGTTTGTGTTTTATATGATCATGGAAGTCTTCTACTCCAGTTTTGAAGGCCGATGTCGTTGTGTTTCCTAGAAGGACCAGAAGATGGAAGTGGTGTTCTTCTTTTAGGCATGTATCCGAAAAAGTTGCCTTGTGTATTTGGATTATTTCTTACTCTAAACACATGATCATGATCATGATCATGGTCATGATTATCATTGTTGTTGTTGTTTCTGCTTATGGTTCTTGAACACTTGGTTTGAGTAACAAACAAGAATAAGAAAAGGATGGTGAAGATGATCAAGAGTGATCTCCATGGAATATATTGCCTCATATGAAAAAAGAGAGTGAGAGAGAGAGTTGTTGATATGTTTATGGAGGAGAAAGAGTGAGGGAATGAGGGATTGTGTTGTGTTATGTTTCTGCTTTTAGTAGTTATGTTTTTCTTTATTTTTGAATTAATAGTATTTGATATTTTGGTCATATATAATTTACTCTCTAGTATGATAGTATCTTGTACAGAGTATAAAAGAATTATGTAATGATTTTGATTAGAAACTAAAGATTTATTGACTATCATCAACAAATCATATTATCATAACTTGTTTTCGTCAAATGTAAGGCTGCTTGCAACAGTCTCGGTCGACCGAGACCGTCGTAGGCGGTGGTGATCGTTGCGGCGATCGAGATGTATCAATCGACCGACGAAAGTCGATACACCAGACGACCTATTCAAAACACAAAAAACATTTTATCATTTTATTTTTCGTTTTTTTTTAATTTAAACCATATATCGTTACTAGTGGTGAGAAACTCGCTGCCGCGTCATACCCTGTTTTTTTTCTTCATAGTTATTAAAATTCTTAAACTAAAAACGTAAATAAAAACGTAAGCGTAAACACTTTTTATTCAAAAATTAAAACATTTATTTCATACGTAAAACATTAAAATATTAGAATTCAAATACAATACGAAAGGAAATACACTATTAGATAGATAAAATACAAATACGTAATACAATTAGTCCGTTTCCGAATCCGTATCCGATAACTTCCCATAAAAAACTCGGACTGGAATTGCTCTTATTCAACTTTTTCGGCCCTAACTTTCTCCTCCCACTCCATTTGTGTTCTAGCTTCTTCTTCCAATGTTTCTCTCAATACCTATTCATTTAGGTATAGTTATGTAGATTTATGTCATTAAGTAATCCATTTAAGTTGTTTACAATTGGATAGGGTGGATCGGAAGAAACATATTGGTGTGTGTTGTTGTGATGAAGAACCGATATGAGTTTGGGATAAAAAAATTCATTTTTATGGGGAGTGATGTTATTCAGCCATTCAATTTTCCTTTGAATTTGAATCTCTATTATTGTCGTCTTTCGAAACAAGGCTCTTTGCATGTCGTGATCATCATCAGATTCTTTTTTTAGAAACATGTCGATTAAAACACGTTTCTCTGGAGAAATATCACGACAGTTCTCATATGTTCTGCGTAGATTCGTTTTAGCATCACTTGCAGCATCGAATTCAAAGGCTAACGTCGTAAGCGTAAACTGACGACGTTGTTGTTCATCAATTTGTTTCTGAACCATAGCTTTGATTCTCGTCAACAGTTTGTGGAAGAGAGCACGTCATTTGATTTTTGAAGTTGTGTGTGAAAATATTGAAAGTTAAGAAGTATTGGTAGATAGTTGTGTATGAAAATATTGTATGTGAAAATGTGGTATTTATAAAGAAAGAAAAGATGATTTTTTTTATCTATTAAATTTTAAAAAAAAATAGAACTTGGTCGCTTTGTAGTAGGTAACTGGTGATCGTTGTTGTGGGTAACCTAAAAGAATACAAATTTAAGTAACTCATGCATTTAGGAAACATTAACAAATCTTTTATGATCCGACATAAAATTCGACTTAAAACCGACACGAATATTGAAAGATTCGAATTGTGTTAAAATAGATTTGAGTCAACCTATCTAACCTACTTAATAAATAAGTCAGATTCAAATTAAAAATAAATTAAGTGGGTTAACTCGTCAATCAAATTTAAAAATTCTGTTCATAAATTTAAAATTATTTATATTTCAATATATATGTCAAATAGATTAAGTTTAGGTTATATTTAAACAGGTTAAAATTAACATAACTGACTCGATTATTTAAATAAATTAAATTTAGTTTGAAGTTTTCTGATCTAGTAATATGTTAACTCGTATTCGATCTGCATTGTCACTTATAGGTAGCGTGTGATATGTTGTAATCAAAGAACGAATGAAATAGACTATTACAGTGTAATGAGAAAATGGTGTTTGTTTGCATTAATGAATGTAATGAATGTAACTACTAAAGGGTGGCCTAGTGGCAAAAAGATTTGTGACTATCACTCCAAAGTGTGTGAGGTCTCAAGTTCAATTCCCACTAGGTGCAAACAACTTTGAAGTGGCCACACCAACATCATGAAAAGTGAGGGCTTTACCTAGTTTGAGTCTGTGTGGCGGTGGGCTCAAACCCCGTGGATTAGTCGGCCAATGAGTCGGAACTCATGGTTACAAAAAAAAATAAAAATTCATTACAAGGAATGATCAATTACATCAAAACCATATATTCGTGGTCCCTTGTTTTTTTCATTACATATCATAATAGAATGAAAATTACATAAAACCCCATTATAACTAACCAAAGGTTATAGTCTCCATGTGTGGGAGGTTAGAGGTTTAACTCTTGTCATTCCTCATGTGAGGTATTTTCTTAGAATTGGCAGTCGGGTTTGAATCTCATTGCAATGCCTTGAAGCCCCTTAATGAGAAACTGGATGACTAGCATGGGGGTTGATATTCTCTTCGTGAGATGATTCGAACTCGGATCGAAAGACTTAGTAGCTCGGTGACACGCAAGATAATCCGCTGCACTAAACTGTTGTTCAAAAAAAATTAAATAAAGTTTCTATAATTAATGAGTATTTTAGTCTTTTAATGATCAAATTCATTACCTCTCACATACAAACCAAACACGATTAACAACAATAATATAATATTACATTACATTACTCATTTCATTATTCCGTTCATTTGTCATTTCATAAATTCTTATCAAACGAACCCGAGTAAGAGATATTTTTCTTCTACGTCCTGGTCAACTATATCCCTTCATGTTATTTTTTAAAAGAATATTTAAGTGTTTTAATTATTATATTATCAAAAAGTATATACGGACTAATGTATCAAGTTGTGTAGGAAAGTGACTTGATGAAGGGGGAAAGGTTTGCAGGAAACATGGGCAATTGATTTGCTATGATTTTAAAAATCTCATACACATTTTTTATTTATTCTTTACTTTTTGTTTATTTTATTTTAAATATCATTTACAACTATCTTAGACGAAACGGGTAAATGCATATTAGACGAAAGGTGTTCGTATCGATTCCTGGTTTAAAACTCAAACATGGCATGTTGCAACTATTTATTAAAAAAGAAATTGTTGACACGGTGAACATATATGTTAATAAAGGTTTAAGGCATAAAACAGTTACATACTTTTTGAAATGTAACGATATAGTACGTGTATTATTTTTATTATCTATACGGTACGTGTACTTTAGCAAACCGGTTAATATGGTACATGTATCCATTTTCCTACCTGTTTAACCTGTAACTTTGCTTACGTGGCAAATGATTAACGAGCGTTTGCAACAAACAATTGCACTGTTAGTCCTTTATAATAACGGGTGTTTGTTTTTGTTTTTTAACTTTTTAAATTGTTCCTTTTTATGTATTGTTTTTTGAAAAGTTTTTTTCCAAAACAAAAATTCAATTTTTCCAACAAAATAATTTTTTTTTTCATAATTTTTTTAACTATTATAATTCGAAAAAATCTTATGTTAGAAAAAATGGGATTTTTATTGAAATAAATCTGAAAAAAAAAATCATAGAAAAATTATGATTTTTTTTGAAGTTTTTGTCCAAAAGAAGTATGAAACTTTTTTTTTGGTTTTTATCAAATTTGATTAGAAAATTTAATTACACAGCTGTAGAAGGCAAGCGAGCAACAAGCTGCGCCGCAACCTCTTTCTGAATAGCGAAACTAATTCTATGTAAAACCACATCTATGGATTTAGGTGTCATAACATTGCTATTCATAACGCGCTGAATTTTCTTCAGAAGCTCTACCGCTTCAGGTGCAAGGAAACCGAAGGTATCAAATGCAAAAGGAATAAACACGTGCTGATTTTCAATGCATGATTTTTCGTGTTTTGTCGCTTTGCATGAGGCGGCTTTCAAAGCAGCATGACCCGCTGTAAAACGACTACCCAACCCCACTAGAGGAGAAACCCCAGTCAGATCAACACACGCATGTTTTCCTCTAGCCCATCCAAAAACAAAATATCCGTCGGTCTGAGTGTGGATCTTCCATCTAACAGGTCAGTCAAGATGTTCACAGGCGCTTCTTTCTTGGCGGAGATACCAGCACGCCTACATATGTAAAAAAGAACGTCCCTAACCATATCATGTCGATACTTGAAGCCCTGGAGCTCTTTACAATGAACCGCATGTTCCCCAAAAGAATCCAAACATGCCTTGCGACAAACATGACATATTGTATCAGCCGAAAATAATGGGATCATGAGACGATACTTAAGAATAGAATGGTATTCCACTGGTGACATATGTTGACCGAGCCCGTCTATAGGGATAGCTAGTGGGAAATCCTGAGCATGTGATGCGCGTAAACACTCAAAACTTGCTTTCTGCCTCAAAGTCATGTCAAAGTGGACCTCCATATCCTTGACTATTTCACTAAAAAGGGTAGTCGCCAATGTTTGTTGGGTTTTAGAAAGGGCGGTATCCTTATTAGTGAAACAACTAGAATCAAAGCTTTGAATCGTATCACGTAGGCAAGCTAAAACAGAAGCATAATCATCATCCATACCACATATACCACTAGCGCGTAAGATGTGATCTTGTAACACCCAAGATTGGGCCCTCGAGGCCACAAAAGCATATGAGGAGGCCTCTTTTGCCGAGTACAAACCTAAACCGCCAAAACGAATGGGTAAAGAAACAAGTCGCCACTGTCTCCAAAGATATAATCTTATGTTATGTAGATAAAGAAAAAAAAATCTAAAAAATATATTTTAAAAGAAGTTCATAAATTTTTTCAACCACTATTTTAACTCGTAAAAAAATATTTTGTTGGAAAAATATGAGAAATTTTTTTTTATGAAGAAGGATTCAAAAAATAATCTTATGTTATGTAGATAAAGAAAAAAAATATAAAAAAATATAAAAACAAAATCGAATTTTTCTTTTTTTTTTTGAAAATCTGAAAAAAGATATATTTTTTACGAAAGTAAGATTTTTTTAGAAATTACAGAATTTTTTATGAAGTTACGATTTTTTTAAAACAATTATTTAATATTATTGTTTTCAATTACACATTTTTTTATAAAATTATGATTTTTTTTTAAGTTTTGTCCAAAACAAAAGATCAACTTTTTTTCCCAAAAATATAAAAAAAAATTCGAACTTTTTTAATAAATTTTTACAACTATTTTAATTCGGAAAAACATCTTATGTTGGAAAAAAAATTGAATTTTGTTGAAAAAAATTTTGAAAAAAAACTCTGGAAAAATATCTGGAAAAAAAGTTATGAAAAAAAATTCGAAAAATAATATTATGTTGGATTAAAAAAATACTATTGTTTATGAAGTTACGATTTTTTAGAAATTACAGATTTTTTTATGAAATTGCGATTTTGTAAAACAATTAATTTTTTAATGATTTTTTAAAACTACATTTTTTTATGAAATTACAATTTTTTTAACAAAAAAACCGTCGCTATTGAATACTGACGAAATTCTAACGGAAAAACTGTCGCTATTGACCTATATAGTCTAATGGTGAATTGGTAACCGGTTTTACTGGTTGCAGGTTAAAAAGTGGCCATATCGATACATTTGATAAAGTACACGTACTATATATATAATAAAAATAGTACACGTACCATATGGATACATTTCAAAAAGTATGTGGCTATTTAATGACTTAAACCCATATTAATAACCAAAAAAGTTAATTACATAAATCGTCTCGTGATTTTTTTTATCCTACACTTTTGATCCTCGTGTTTTTTTATCGAGTTTAGTCCTCGTGATATGTAAAGGTTACGGGTTTGGCGTAAATCAGTAACAACGTCTAAACGATCGTTTAAAAAAAACATGTATAAAATATGCATAAACATGAGAGCTAAAAATTATGAATTTTGATTTCCATCTCAAAATTTATTGAAATCTTTTTTACAAAACTCTTTTGTAAAAAGTAATTTTATTTTTGGCCTATTTTTTTAATAAATTTTTTAGTTTTTTTATGTTTTTGGCCAAAAAAATTTTAAAAAATATGTATTTTTAATTTTTCTTACTTAAATATTTTTTTTGTAAAAAACTTTACTTTTTTATTTTTATTGAAAAAAAATAAAATTTCCGCTTATAGCCGAAAAGTGCTTATCAAATTTTTTTATTGAAAACTTAACTTTTTCCCGTTGAGAAAAATTACAGAAATGTATTAATTTTTTTTTCAATCAAACGACTAGTTGATTTTCTTTCAACAAAATTGTTTTATAAAAAAATTCGGCCTAAGTTTTTTTCGACCGATAACGAAAATAAGTTTTTTTCAGTAAAAATAAAAACGTGAAGCTTTTCTTAAAAAAGAAAAATTTTACAAGTCTTGTTACGATGAATTTAAAATTTCAATAAAAGAAACTCTGTCAAGGTTTTTCGGTCAAAAACGAAAAAAAATCAATAAAAATAAAAGCGTAAAGCTTTTTTCCATAAAAATTAAAAAATTAGAATTATTTTTTTCAATAGAAGAAAACGGTAAAGCTTTTTCTATAAAAAAACGTGTGTTATTTAAAAAAATGAGAGGAAATCGAATTTACAATTTTTAGCCCTAACATTTATGCATATCTTATCATGTTAGTCCTTTATAAACGACAGTTTAGACGTGTTACTAATTTGGACCAAACCCATTGCTTTTGCATACCACAAGGATTAGACCTGATTAAAAAACACGGAGACCAAAAGTGTAAGATCTGATAAACCATAAAAACAGTTTATGTAATTAATTGTAACTAACATGATTACAAATATAAGAGATTTGTACATGTCTTAAAATCTCACAAAATACATCGACTAATAATTTGTACTATATTGCTAAAACAGAAAACCAAGTTTCATAAACTTGTCGAATACCACTATCTCCATATCTCTGTCAAGTGATACATGTGACACATATACAGACTTCATATGCATCACATCTGTTTACCATTCACCTACCATAGATCCATAACTACATTTTCTAGATGAGGAACGTTATGCATCACTCAACCATCAACCACAATAACACACAACATTTTGATTCGAATAAATACCGATTATTAGGGTATCTTGGCAAACAGCGGCCAATAATTAACTTTTATTAATATGTAAAATTAAGTGGCTAGAGTTACAACATATTATTTAAATAGTCTCACAAAACTGAAACGAACCACAAAAGATAAACGGGTCGTGAGATAGAATAGAAACAAGTCCTAAAGAAAAAAAATATAAATAACTCATAGAAAAAGAGTGTTTTGCACATCAAAAAATCGGTAACTATACAAACTGTAGTTATGTTTGCGTTCGTCTCGTTTTTACGTTCGATTAGACTGGTCGTGAGCTTTTAAACTCCTCATGGCGCCTAGGTTATGCCTATTTTACTAAACCCTTTTTCTCACACGCATGTGCCTCTAGAAACAATTCTGACCGTTCTTCAATACTTGGGCCTCTATCATTCCCCATGGATAGGTTTGTCCTCGAATTCCCAACACAATCATCATCAAAAGAATCACAATAGTAAGGGAACAAATGCTTCACATTAAAAACATCAGAACATCGAATGTGGCTTAATAACTTCAAACGGAAGGCATTCGAGTTCATCTTCTCCATAATTTCCAACGGACCAATCTTCTTAGCAGATAATCCTTAGTTAAAATACCCCATACAAAGTCACTACTTCAAAATCAACATGTCTTCGCTTTTGATCTGCATCCTGCTTATATTTGGAATTTGCGCGAACAAAGTTGTCACGAACAACTTTATGAACATCATGTAACCCCTCAACAAAATCCTGCACTTTCTTTAAAATAGATCTAGAAACCTAAGGAGTCATTTAAGCAAGAGAACCACGTTGTTGAGTAGAATAAACCACCTAGAAAGGACTAAACCCAGTGCTTCGATTAACAACATAATTATGAGCAAATTCAGCTTGACACAACTTCTAATCACATGCCTTCACATGATCACTCACCACACACCTTAATAGAACACCAAATGTCATGTTAACAACTTCCGTTTTCCCATCAGTTTGAGGATGATAAAGTACTACTAAAATTAAGTTGAGTATTCACCATCTTCCACAAACTATGCCAAAAATGACTCAAAAACCTGGTGTCCCGATCGGAAACAATAGAGGAAAGTAAACCATGTAAACGGTATACATACCTACAAAAAAAGTTGGGCGACATTAACCACATATGTTCCCTTCGTGCAAAGAATAAAATGCACTATTTTATAGAAACGATCAACAACAACAAATATTGAATCATTACACCTTTGAGTATGAGGTAACCCCAACACAAAATTAATGCTAATGTCAACCTAAGACTGCAAAGGAACAAGCAAATGCATATAAAGTTTGCATCAGTAGCCGTGTCCTTTAAAACTTGGCAAATACGACATCTCTTGACATAACGAGCCATTTTTTTCCTCATAGTGGGCCAAAAATAAGAAACTTGTAGCAACTATCAAGTGCGATCACAACCAACTTACCCTTCACCATGCAACTCCTTAATAAGTTGCAAGCCAATACTTGAATCAGGAATACATAGTTGATTCCCTTTGAACATGAACCCATCATGTAGAAAAAAATATGTTTCTCCCCGGATTACACATCTTGGAAAACAACTGACAAGTATGGGTCTACGATCACCATGTTACGTATGACATCAAGTCCTGGAATACCAACCTGCATTGTTACAAGGAAACTATTCATCCCGCTTAAGTAGGGATGGCAACGGGGCGGGTTTGGGGTGGGACGGCCATCCCCATCTCCAAACCCGATTAGTAAAGTTCTCCCCAAACCCGCCCCGATCCCTGTCGGGGATTTAATCGGGGCTTCCCGTTAGGGCATTATGCTCCCCCAAACCCGCCTCATACTAATCGGGGATCTTATCGGGTGCCCTCTTTAGGTGAAATTTTCTATTAAATCCGCATCTTTTCACATTGATTATTATTTTTAAATCGTTAGAAATAAGCTTGAATAGTAATAGTGAATTACAAGCAAGACTTATAAGGTTTTAAACGATACTATATTATTATCTAATATAGTAATAATGATATGTTACACCACAAAAAACTTACAATACATTAAACAAGTTTTTATAATAACAATTTACAATATTGAAAAGAATAAATGCTAAAAAGATATTTATTATGACGTCAATAGTAAGAAAATACTATATAAAAATTGTTATATTTGTATATGTGTATATATTAATCGGGCGGGGCGGGTCGGGGAGCTTAATCTCCGCTTTTGCCCCAAACCCGATTAGAAATCCTCGTTTAAGCCCCAAACCCGCCCCATAACCCGATAAAGATAAACCGCCCCGCCCCAATTATTTCGGGTTTCGGTTTTCCCCATCGGGTTCGGGTTTTTTTGCCATCCCTACGCTTAAGCCATCAACAACTCGATTGAAAACTCCAGTTTTGTGCTTCACCACAAAAGTAAACTTCTTAAGATATGCCAACCAATGCCCATGCTTATGTGATACCTTATCTTGAGTACGAGTGTGTCTCAAGGAATCATGATCAGTGAACAAAACAATATCCTTATGAAACAAACAATGGCGACAATTCTTCGTAGTTTGGACTACTGCATAAAACTCCAAGTCATAAGTAGAGTACTTAGACTTCACCTCTGTCAATTTCTCACTAAAATAGGCAACAGGTAGCCCACCTTGACTAAAAACTCCACCAATTGCAACTTTAGAAGCATCAATATGAAGCTAAAAAACTTTAGGAAATCAGGCAATACCAGGATGAACGTTGTAGTAAGCTTTTCCTTGACAACTAGAAAAAATCCACCTCTGCCTCCTCAGTCCACACAAATGACTTTCCCTTCAGGCAATCGGTTAAAGGGGCCATAGTGGAACAAAAATTAAAGATAAATCGCTTGTAGAAAGAAGCAAGATCATGGAAACTCCAAAATTCAATAATGGTAGTTGAAGTTGGCCACTGTTAAACAACGGCTACCTTAGACTCATCCACTTGTATGCCATCACCAGAAAAAAAAAACATACCCCAAAAATAAAACTTTAGGGGTCATAAACACACACTTCTTCATGGCTGCATAAAAACTGTCATTCCGAAAAAAGGTCAAGACCTGCCTCACATAACTGACATGCTCATTAAAAGAAGCACCAAAGATACACATGTCATTAAAATAAATAACCATGATATGAGTGAAATCTCATATCAATTAATGATAAATTAAACCCTAAAACACAAATAAAATACCAAGTTTTATTGTGATAAAATAAAATTACGTGGTATTGTTTGTTGTTTGTGAATGTGTAGGCAAGATGATACGTTTTCACATAAAAACGGATTTCAAGGTCAATTATGAAGGAAAATGACAAAAGGAGGATCATTTATAGCCAAGTCAACAAGTCAAAGGACTAAAGATGCTTATTCTTGAAGATGAAGGGCTGAAGATGGCAAGCTTATAAAGTTATCATATGATTTCATGAATTTGTCAAGTACAAGGACTGTTTCTGCCATTTCTGAAAGTTAAAAAGGTTTTGATTCGAGTGAAAAGTTTGTCAACCAATAAGAGGGCTGTATTTTGGTTACAAGGATCATTGACTGAGTCCAAGGAGTAATAAATGAGTTGGTGAAATTTAATAACCAAATATGTACAGTAAATCCCACTCATCTCCTATTAACCAATCAGAGAGCTAGTTCACACCTCACACGGATCCAACTTCTTGGTGACCCATGTGCTTCACCCAAGCCCAATATAATTGTGACACGTCATCATCTTCCTTCTTTGAAGAACTGGGCGCGATTAAGAGCATTTCATGAAGAAATTTCAACTACAAAAATGATCGCAGTGATAAAACGAACTCAACCCTAACCTTCAATTATAATCAAATCAACAAATACAATTTCCCCTAAATCACCCAAAACTCTTATGAGCACTTCTAACAGAATTTGGCCACATGGAGCATTTTGATTTGTTCAAGCACGTTAACCACCCCTCTTCTCAGCCTATATAAACTCCTCATATCTCTCATTTGTAGGTGTAGACTAAGTGTGTAAAAAAACAAAGTAGCTTAATCTCCTAATTGTACTCTCCTTTTCATTAGTTAACTGCTAAGTGTGTTTGACACACACACATTAGTTAGTTGTTAGTTTGTTAGCAACAACTTGTAATTACTTCAATTCCATTAATAAAATTTCATTCTCAATTCAGTTTCAAGAGCTCTACTTAAACACTTGATCATCCATTTTCATTCTGCATTTGATACTGTTATATCTGCCATGGATTCTGTTACAATAAAATTTTGAGGTGTTTGTGAGTAGTTCAGAGTTGATACATTGATCCATCATTCATTTCCAGTTGATAGTTTCTAGTTCTCAGAAAATCAGAAAAAGCCTAAAAATAGATCAGAATTGGTGTTCTTGATGGTAAATGGAGTTCTAGAATTGGTAGATGGTTGATATGGTGGTGGTTAGTGTTTAAGCAAGCTAGGCTCTTTGCTTCTCCATCAGCGGAGACTTCAAGCTAAAAGGTGTTGGTTCTAATTTCCATTCCACTCAAATTGTTGGTTGCATGCTATTTTTAGTATTCTAGCTGATAATTGCAAGAATATGCTTTATTCTGTCTTTGTTTTCCATACTTGAGATGTTTGAGTAGCTAGATTAGTAATTTTTTTAGCTTAAGTGGTAAATCCTTAGATAATTTCTGGTTTGCAAGCTTAATTTTGATTTTTGAGTTTCTGTTATAGCTATTGTAAGAGGTTGTTTCCATTGCATTCAGTATCTGATTTGAAGTAAGACTTTACAATTTCAAAGTCAAACACCAGAGTCAAAGAGGCAAATAGCTAGGAAAAACTTTGGGTTAGAAAACTAGTGCTTAATATACCATTTTCAAGCAGTCATAACTAGCTCATTTCTTAGATATTTTGCATGTGGCTTAGTGTTTTGGAAAGCCCAACATATGGAATTTAAGATTGTGCTTAACGGATGTCTTGTAGCTTATTACACATCAAGCACTTTAGCCTAAAATGTCTCTATAACAAAGTATTTTCATTTCTGGCTTAACCATTTCATAAACTTAGTCATTTTCTTTCACCATTGGCTTATAGAAGTGTTAAAAACAACTTTTAGCTTAAGTCAAAATTTGGTCAATGAAAGTCAACGTCTGATCAACATAAGCTCTTTTAGCTTAAAACCATTTCTAGCTTATTCAGTTGATGTTTTTGCAAATTTCTTTCACAGGTGTTCCTTATTTGGTCTTTTTAAAGTGTTTCATAGTTTACAGCTTATGTGTTTAAGTAGTATAGCTTATTCCTTAAAAGTAGCTTATTCAAAAAGCTGTTTCATAGTTCTGGCTTATTTCATTCAAAATCCTTAGAGCTGGCTAGCTTATTTTTTATTTTAAGCATTTAAAAAAAAACAGAGGTCATAAGATGGCTTATTGAGTGAGAACCAGCTTATTTATCCACTTAGCCCGTTTTTTTACCAAACTTCTTTTGACAATTTTAGTCCTTCTACTTTGCATTCAGTTACAAGTTGTTAGAGCATCTACAATGCATCAAGTCATAATGACTTGATGCATTCAATGCCATTATTAACAAATACAATGAATCACTATGACTTTTATCAAAGACTTGTTGCTTACCAAGTCATTGTGAAAAATTTCATTAAAAAGCTATAGTTGCAATGATAAAAAGCCACTAAAAGACTTGATAAAATCTTAAAAAGTCTTTGAATGATTTTTTCCATTGCTCATGCTCTTAGTAATTAGTTGAAGTTTCTGTTTTGGCAGTTTATCCCCTTATAGTTTGTTAGTTGTTAAAAAGTTGTTAGATTGTTATAGTTTGTTTCATTTTTACCTTCTACTATTCAATAGTTTACATTTTCACTTTTAATACTTTGTTGTGCATTACTTAGTTGTACTTTGTGCTTAATTGCATGTACTTGCTACATGTTTTTAGAGTAATACGTATTCTTACGTAGATAATATTTTTACTTTTTTATGTGCTTTGATAAATAGAAATAGATTCCAAATCTCACGACTATAACCAAAAACAACAAAGTACTTGCTTGTGATTGTTGATCAATTCGATAAGAGACCGAGAGAAAAACGATACTAAAAATGAATATTAAATGTCACCGCTGTCGGTTCTTTCGTGGAGATTGACGGTTACTAGTGAGCTACATATTGGATTTTGGGATCCGTTCACTTGTGAACGTTCCTTTTTGTTAAATAAAAAAATATAAAAATAAAAAAATCTCAAATATAAAAACAAAAAAATATATAAAAAAAATCACAAACATCAATTCTTTCCTAAGAATTGAACAAAAAAACATAATAAAAAAATAAAAATATTAAAAAAAAAGTAATCTTTTTCCTAAAAGATTACACCAAAAATATATTGTATATATTGTTTTCAATCGTTTTTACGTACATATTATATTTTCTTAAAAAATCAAATAAATACAAAAATATTTTCTCTATTATTAGTATAAGTAATTAAGTATACGTAGATACGAATCTTAACACACCTACTTCCATAAGTATTGCCTTGGCAATACACCGTATTTGGTAGCGTTCTGGTGCCAAATACGTGTATCATTCAAAGAAAATAAAGGGCAAAAATAGATAAATACTTTCAATAAGCACAACTTCGAAAAAATACGAACTATACGGTGAATAGAAAGGCGACTTGCTATAAAATACAAGTCTAGGGAAAAAGGTACTTAAGAGCTACGCGCCACCTCTTTTCCCCCGTTCACTTGTGAGTATTTTGTGAAGGAAGGCTAATCGAGGGTTTTACCGCCCAAGTAGTACTACGCAGCTATATATTTACTTGTGTTTTTACTATTGAACCTCGAAGGAGATAATCCATTCTCTTTCAAATTCGACCGAGAGCTCCTCTCTCATTCCTCGTGTTTATTTGTATGCGTACACGAACGCATACACACATACCAAGTGGTGTACCTCATCCTCCCAAGAGGAAGAATAAGAACAAAGCCGTCCATCAAGTCGATCACGAGCATCGCGCTTTCGACAACATAAACAAAGCCATGGATCAACGTCCATTGATCGAGATTCTCCAATCCAACGTGGATGGAAATGCGGATGCCATAGTCATACCCGATATAGCCGCTAATAACTTCGAACTTAAGACATGAATCATCCAAATGGTGTCCACCATTCCCTTCTTAGGGAGACCCATGGATGACCCTCACGACCATATCAAGAGATTCTTATCCATAAGTAACACTATCAAGTATAATGAGGTGTCACAAGAGGTGATTAGATTGATGTTATTCCTTTTCTCTTTGGAAGGGAATGCTAGGATTTGGCTTGATAAACAACCCTCAAATATCATTCTCACTTGGGAGGACTTAAAGAAAAAGTTTGTGAACAAGTTCTTTCCACCATCACGTACCACGACATTGAGGAATCAAATCATAGGTTTTCAACAAAAGAAAGATCAAAACTTTAGTGATGCCTGGGATGAATTCAAGGAGTTATTAAGAAAGTGCCCTAACCACGGTTTTGACCAAGTTCACCAAATCACTACTTTTTACAATGGTTTGAGACCCCACCATCATGATTCCCTTCACTCGGTCGCGGGTGGAAACATTCTTGCTAAGTCCACCCAAGTTTCATGGGACATCATTGAAACTAAGTCCATGGTACAAAGTAACAGGGATAAAGATGAAATGGTACATATTGTGCAAGCGAGTGCTCCTCATTAAAATGATATGGTTTTGCTTACTAAACAAAACAATGAATTGCTTAAAAACTTTGTGAATTTCAAATGAGCACTCCTTCCACCAACAATGTTAATGCCATTACACTTCAATGTGAGACTTGTAGAGGAACTTACTCATACTTGAATTGTGACAAAGTGTAAAATCAAAACCAAGGGGAATGCTATGCGTACAATGATGATGGGAGGGCACATTTCAAACCAAATATTAACCCACATCACTTGTCTTACAAATCAAACAACTACCTCTCTCCACCGGGTTTCCCTCCCCATCAACCCACCCAAAACTAAGGTCACAATCCCCAAGTTCAAAATAGAAACCAAGGGCCTAATAGAGGGAACTTTCAAGGAAATGCCGACACAAGAGCTCTAAACAATTTCCAAGGGCAAAATAACTTTCATGGAAATAATCAAGGTTTTCAAAATCCAAATTTTCAAAACCAAGGTTTTCAAGGAAACGGGCAAAATGACTATAACACTATTGAACTTCTTCATAAAATGAATCAAGATAATGAAAGGAGATATCAAGAAAATGAAAGAAAACTTCAAGAAAGTGAAAGGAGGACTCAAGAAAGGTTTAGGGAATTGCAAGAGGATACAAATAAGAAATTCATGATGCTTTTAAACCAAAGACTTCAAGGTGCAGTACCCTCAAAAACCCAAACCAACCCTCGAGCCAATGTTAATGCTATTACTACAAGGAGTAGGAAAACCACCG
Organism: Glebionis coronaria; assembly: GCA_025667525.1. NCBI lineage: Eukaryota > Viridiplantae > Streptophyta > Magnoliopsida > Asterales > Asteraceae > Glebionis > Glebionis coronaria. Next base: position 547,743,186 of record CM046881.1, on the reverse strand, counting down.
TGGGACCTTCCATTCCTCCGCCATCAAAGGAGGAACAAGGCCCGAAGGTAACCATGAGTTATACTCCCCCTTCTGTGACTCCTCCCACGGCCCCTCTTTGTGACATTCCACCATTGACCGACCCTATACTTTCTGAGCCCGCACTTGAGGTCAACCAAGACGAGAGTACTCCAAAACCCTCTCCTCAACCTTCACCCAAACCCAATCTACCATATCCTTCTAGGTTGAGGAAGGAGAAAGTTAAAAATAAGGATGATATTCAAGTTTCTAACTTTTTGAAAATATATAAACAATTGAATATTAATATATCTTTTGCCGAGGCTCTTGCTCACATGTCTAAATTTGCCAAAATGTTTAAGGACCTTCTATCTAACAAGGAGAAATTGATTGATGTACCTAATGCTTCTTTGATTGAGATTTGTTCTACGGTGTTGTTAAAGAAGTTACCTATTAAGCTTGGTGATCCGGGGCGGTTCTTAATTCCATGCAATTTTCAGGGGGTAGAGAATTGTATGGCTTTAGAGGATCTTGGTGCTAGCATAAACTTGATGCCTTTATCGGTTTGGAAACAACTCTCTCTTCCTGAGCTAACCCTCACTAAGATGACACTCGAATTAGAAAATCGTACGATTGCTTATCCGGTGGGGATAGCGGAAGACGTCTTTGTAGGGGTTGATAAAGTTCACATTCCATGCGGACTTTGTTGTTGTATATTATGATGTAGACCCTCGAGTTCCCCTTATTGTAGGAAGACCTTTCTTAAGAACTGATCGCACTCTCATTGATGTTGCGGAAAGAGAACTCATTATGAGGGTGGAAGATGAGAAAGTTGTGTTTAAGATGGGAAAGTGACTAAGAAAACTCAAGAGTGTGAAGCTGTTAACATTGTGGATGTCCTTGAGGAAGTTTGGGATGAACACTTTCACGATGCTTGCAAAAGTAGTAATGAGGACATTCCACATGTTGAGACCGTTGCCTCAATTTCTCCCTCCTTAACTCCATTTGGAGAGAGTGATTTTCTCTTAGAGGAATTTGAGTCTAACTTTCTTGGAAATGAAGATTATTCCATCAATTGGGAAAAAGACATTCTTACTATCCAAAAGTTACTCAATGAGGACCCCATTCCTTCACCTACTCTACAAGAAGTTACTAATGATTATCCCTAATTAGTTCAACCTTCTATTGAGAGTCCACCTTCCTTAGAGCTTAAGGATTTACCATCACACCTTGAGTATGCTTTCTTGGAAGGAGAAGATAAGCTACCCGTTATCATTGCTAAAGACTTGAAGGAAGATGAAAAGAAGAAGCTTATTAAAGTTCTTAAAAAGCATAAGAAAGCTATTTCCTTGAAAATTTCTGATATTAGGGGGATTGATCCTAACTTTTGCACTCATAGGATCCTTATGGAAGATGATTTTAAACCTGGGGTTCAAAATCAAAGAAAGGTTAACCCAAAAATCCATGAAGTCATCAAAAAGGAAGTTATCAAACTCCTTGATGCGGGCATGATTTACCCAATTTCCGACTCACCATGGGTTAGCCCGGTGTATTATGTGCCTAAGAAAGGTGGAATAACCGTTGTTCCCAATGAAAACAATGAGTTAATTCCTACTAAACTTGTCACGGGTTGGAGAGTTTGTATAGACTATCGAAAGCTTAATGATGCCACTAGAAAGGATCATTTTCCCCTACCTTTCATGGATCAAATACTATAGCGTTTAGCGGGAAATGAATACTATTGCTTTATTGATGGATTCTCGGGTTATTTTCAAATCCCAATTGATCCAAAAGATCAAGAAAAAACCACATTCACTTGCCCCTATGGAACATTTGCTTACAAACGAATGCCTTTTGGCTTGCGCAATGCTTCTGGGACATTTCAAAGGTGTATGATGGCAATATTTCATGATATGATCGAGCAAACCATGGAAGTGTTTATGGATGATTTCTCGGTGTTTGGAGATTCATTCACTTCTTGCCTTTCCCATTTAGAACGAATGCTTAAAAGGTGTGAGGAAACCCGCCTTGTTCTAAATTGGGAGAAGTGCCATTTCATGGTTAAAGAAGGGATAGTTTTGGGCCATAAGATTTCTAATAAAGGATTAGAAGTGGATCATGCTAAAGTTGATGTTATTGTTAAACTTCCCTCACCTACTATGATGAAAGGAGTTAGTAGCTTTTTGGGACATGCGGGTTTCTATAGACGTTTCATACAAGAATTTTCTAAGATAGCTAGACCTATGAACCACCTATTGAAAAAGGATGCTCCTTTCATCTTCACTAAGGAGTGCATAGAATCCTTTGAGATATTTAAAGAAAAATTAACAAAGGCTCTAGTTTTGGTTTCTCCAAATTGGGATTTGCCTTTTGAGCTCATGTGTGATGCTAGTGACTATACGGTAGGAGCCGTTTTGGGAAAAAGGATTAACAAACACTTCCAACCTACACACTATGCTAGTAATACAATGACGGGTGCTCAATTGCATTACACTACCACGGAAAAAGAATTGTTAGCCATTGTGTATGCTTTTGAGAAATTTTGCCCCTATCTTGTTTTTTGAAAGACCGTAGTGTATACGGACCATTCTGCCCTTAAATACCTTATGGCAAAGCAATATGCTAAGCCTAGATTGTTAAGATGGATTTTGTTGCTCCATGAGTTTTCTATTGAGATTCGTGATAAGAAGGGAGCCGAGAATTTAGCCGCAGATCGTTTGAGTAGACTTGAAGATCCTTTTCAAGGGGACTTACCACATAAGGAAATTAATGAACCCTTTCCTCTTGAGGAACTCATGTCTATCTCTTCACAAGAGGATGTCACCCCTTGGTTTACGGATATTGCAAACTACCTTGTGGGGGATTTGCTCATTGAGGGTCTTACTTCCCAACAAAAGAATAAGTTTCTCAAAGAAGCTAAATACTACTTTTGGAAAGACCCTTATCTTTTTAGGCAATGTGCGGATCAAATCATAAGACGATGTGTAGATGGGCCCGAAGCTTTTAAGATCTTAGAAGCTTGCCATAAAGGACCTACGGCGGGACATTTTGGGCCCAACTACACGGCTAAGAAATTCTTTGATTCGGGTTTTTATTGGCCTTCAATTTACAAGGATGCACAAGAGATGGTGAAATATTGTGATGTTTGTCAAAGACAAGGAAAAATTAACCAACGTGATGAGATGCCACAAAATTTCATACAAGAATGTGAAATATTCGATGTGTGGGGCGTAGACTTTATGGGACCATTTCCCTCATCTAAGGGAAATAAGTACATTCTTGTAGCAGTGGATTATGTTTCAAAGTGAGTTGAGGCTAAGGTCTTGCCTACTAGTGATGCTCGAGTTGTAGTAAAATTCTTGAAGCAATTGTTTGCTAGATTTGGTGTACCTCGTGCCATTATTAGTGATCGCGGGACTCATTTTTGTAATGATCAATTTACTAGAGTCATGAAGAAGTATGGTGTTAACCATAGACTTTCTACCGCGTATCATCCACAAAACAATGGGCAAACAGAGGTCACTAATCGTGGTTTGAAAAGAATTTTGGAACGTACAGTGGGAGAGCATCGTGCTTCATGGGCGGATAAACTTGATGATGCATTGTGGGCTTTTCGCACCGCATTCAAGACACCTATAGGTTGCACACCTTATCGTCTTGTTTATGGAAAAGCACGCCACCTCCCTTTTGAGTTGGAACACAAGGCTTCATGGGCTTTAAAATGGGCTAACTTTGACCTTAACCAAGCCGGTTCAGGTAGGAAGAACCAACTCAATGAGATAAATGAGCTTAGAACCAATGCTTATGAGAACTCATTACTTTACAAGGAGAAAACTAAGCAACTTCATGATGCCAAGATTAAGAACCGTGAGTTCAAAGCTAGAGATTCGGTTTTACTCTACAACTCACGGTTGAAACTTTTCGCGGGAAAGCTTAAGTCACGGTGGACCGGTCCATTCACTATAGCTCAAGTGTTTCCCTATAGGACCATAAAGTTATCTCAACCAAATGTCCCAAATTTTAAAGTGAATGGCCATCGTGTGAAGCATTATTTTAGGGAGGACATTTTCGTGGAAATGGTCCAAGAGACCTCCATTTTCCCCATGAATTAATTCATTGTGGGATGAGTCGAGCTAGAGACTCCTTAAATCAAGCTTGAATAACTAGGATTAGATCATTTAGAGTAGCTTTTGTTAGGTTAGGAATAATAAGAGGGTGATATAGTTGAGATTAAGTATAGGGGGAGGTGCCTCTCTTTTGTCTTTTTGGTGTTTGTGTAGGGTTGCTCTCTCTCATTTCGTTCATGGAGCTTAAGGAGGAGGCCCTCGTATCGAGTTCACTTTGATACTTTTATGATTCAAACTTGCCTCTTAATAATGTCTAAAATAAATTCACTTTAGTAGACCATCCCTTAGCTCGAGTTAAACAAAGTACGTAATGTCATAAGTGTAGGGGAGTTTACACTCCAATTCTCTTAAACATTGAGGACAATGTTTATCTTAAGTGTAGGGGGTCTTCTATCGAAGTGACCTTGCCTAGACCATTGCTTTTGCCTTCATGATAATTGGGAAAATTAAAATTTTCAACATTTTTCAAAATTTTGATCTAGTTTGGCCACAAAATATTGCATTCATCATTTTTGCATTTTTCATTTGCATAACACATTTGCATTGTATATATTTGTTCTTTTGTTATTCAAAAATATATGAAAAAGGAAAAAATTATAATAAAGGATATGGTTTAACAAGTTTAGATATCTTTGACATATTAGGCCCGCCATGAATCTTTTGACTCAACCCGAGTTTGCTTCTCCAAGCTTACTCTAGCTAGTATCCTTAACCATGTAAACCTTCATTTGGTTTATTAGGCTAAGCATCCACGAGACTCGTTACTTGAGATTTTAAGTTATGGAGAACGAGAAATGATAGAGTTTGAAGTAAGTGTAAAGGGCTAGATAAACCTCATATTAGTTACTTGTGTCTATTTTACCCCCTTTCGTAACCTTTAATTTCTTGTCAACGCATGTATATATTGTTAATAAATAATCAAAACGGTTTTAATCGGTTTGTAGTCTCTTATACATTTTTGACTAATCATTCGTGGTTGGTATAAGTACGTCTTTAGATTCTAAGTTATAACATTTTATCTGTATTAGACTTTTTTCATGCTTAATACTTAGCGGGTGTTTTTCCTTTTAATTATTTTTCTATTCTTTGTGAGGAATCAAGAAAAATAAGAGCGGCTTAAAAAATGAGTGGCTAGAAAAAAAATAAAAAAAATAAAATAATGATACAAGACTCCTAAGAGGGGCAGTGTGGTGTTAGTTATAGTAGCTATTGAATTTCAATATTACTCTCACAAGGGTTGCGGGAGTTTGGTAGTTGCTCCAATCCAATATTACTCTCACAAGGGTTGCGAGATTGAAGATCCAAGGTCTCAAAAGGCGGCAGATATAAATTATCGCGTGTGTTTTATTTTTCTTTTCTTAGCGAGTGAGTAGCTACTTATTAAATCATGACATAAGTTTCTTACATATAAGGCGAATGACTTATTATTTTAGGTCGGACTTATATCAATTGTGGGTGGTTTTTCGAGTAATGGATAAGATGATTATCTATCATTAAAACCTTGCTTCCTTATTTTCAGATTTTACATTTTTTATATTTCACGCCAAATAATGACAAATTCGCTCAAAATCAATTTGATCTATTAAAATTAGATAGAGGAAGAACACGAGGGGGTATGTAGTAACACAATTAATTTTTATGAATAAGTCCACACACTTTCACTTATGAATAACAATGATCTCGTTTCTAAGCTTGGTATGGGAAAAGTGAAACTTGAGGATGATAAATATTCATGGTACAAAAGCCCTAGTCAAAGTCATTGATTTCTTTATGAGTTATTTCCATCAAATCATTTCTAGAAAAGACAAAAATAAATAAATAGAATTGTTTTTATTGCATTGCATTCTAAAAATAAAAAATCATGCAACATATAGCTTAGAATAGTATAGTAGCATATCATCTTGGCAAATGTGGATTAATTATGAGAAAAGTGTAATCTATAGCTTTAAAATATTGCATTGCATGTGGGCATGACAATGGTCAAGTGTAGGGGATTTGATATGAGTGAAATCTCATATCAATTAATGAAAAATTAAACCCTAAAACACAAATAAAATACATAGTTTTATTGTGATAAAATGGAATTACATGGTATTGTTTATTGTTTGTGAATGTGTAGGCAAGATGACACGTTTCACATAAACATGGATTTCAAGGTCAATTATGAAGTAAAAAGACAAAAGGAGGATCATCTATGGCCAAGTCAACAAGTCAAAGGACTAAAGATGCTTATTCTTGAAGATGAAGGGCTGAAGATGGCAAGCTTATAAAGTTATCATATGATTTCACGAATCTACTAAGTACCCAAGGACTATTTCTGCGATTTCTCAAAGTTAAAATGGTTTTGATCCGAGTAAAAAGTTTGTCAACCAATCAGGGGGCTGTATTTTGGTTACAAGGATCATTAAATGAGTCCAAGGAGCAATAAATGAGCTGGTGAAAATTATTAACCAAATATGTACAGTAAATCCCGCTCATCTCCTATTAACCAATCAGAGAGCTAGTTCACACCTCACACAAATCCAACTTCTTGGTGACCCGTGTGCTTCACCCAAGCTCAATATAATTGTGACACGTCATCATCTTCTTTCTTTGAAGAACTGGGCGCGATTAAGATCATTTCATGAAGAAATTTCAACTACAAAAATGACCGTAGTGATAAAACGAACTCAACCCTATCCTTCAATTATACTCAAATCAACAAATACAATTTCTCGTAGATCACCAAGTACTCTTATGAGCACTTCCAACAGAATTTGGCCACGTGGAGCATTTTGATTTGTTCAAGAACGTCACCCACCCCTCTTCTCAGCCTATATAAACTCCTCATATCTCTCATTTGTAGGTGTAGACTAAGTGTGTAAAAAACACACAGTAGCTTAATCTCCCAATTGTACTCTCCTTTTCATCAGTTAACTGCTAACGTGTGTTTGACGCACACACATTAGTTAGTTGTTAGTTTGTTAGCAACAACTTGTAACTACTTCAATTTCGTTAATAAATTTCATTCTCAATTCAGTTTCAAGAGTTCTACTTAAACACTTAATCATCCATTTTCATTCTGCATTTGATACTGTTATATCTTCCATGGATTCTGTTACAACAGAATTTTGAGGTGTTTGTGAGTAGTTCAGAGTTGCTACATTGATCCAGTCATTAATTTCCAGTTGATAGTTTCTAGTTCTCAGAAAATCAGAAAAAGCCCAAAAATAGATCAGAATTGGTGTTCTTGATGGTGAATGGAGTTCTAGAATTGGTAGATGGTTGATATGGTGGTGGTTAGTGTTTAAGCAAGGTCAACGCTTAGCTTCTCTATCAACGGAGGCTTCAAGCTAAAAGGTATTGGTTCTAATTTCCAAATTCCACTCAAATTATAAGTTGCATGCTATTTTTAGTATTCTAGCTGATAATTGCTTGAATATGCTTTAATTTGTCTTTGTTTGCCATACTTGAGATGTTTGAGTAGCTGGATTAGTAATTCTGTTAGCTTAATTGATAAGTCCTTAGATAATTTATAGTTTGCAAGCTTAAGTCCTGTTTGGATGAACTTTGATTTTTGAATTTCTGTTATAGCTATTGTAAGAGGTTGTTTCCATTGCATTCAGTATCTGATTTGAAGTAAGACTTTACAATTTCAAAGTCAAACACCAGAGTCAAAGAGGCAAATAGCTAGGAAAAACTTTGGGTTAGAAAACTAGTGCTTAATATGCCATTTTCAAGCAGTCATAACTAGCTCATTTCTTAGAGATTTTGCATGTGGTTTAGTGTTTTGGAAAGCCCAACATATGGATTTTAAGACTGTGCTTAACTGATATCTTGTAGCTTATCACACAATAAGCACTTTTGCCTAAAAAGTCTCTGTAACAAAATAGCTTTTTTGCCAATAAGTATTTTCATTTCTGGCTTAACCACTTCATAAACTTAGTCATTTTCTTTCACCATTGGCTTATACACGTGTTAAAAACAACTTTTAGCTTAAGTCAAAATTTGGTCAACGAAAGTCAACGTTTGGTCAACATAAGCTCATTTTAGCTTAAAAATCTTTTCTTGCTTATTCAGTTGATGCTTTTGCAAATTTCTTTCACATGTCTTCCTTATTTGGTCTTTTTAAAGTGCTTCATAGTTTACAGCTTATATGCTTAAGTAGAATAACTTATTCCTTAAAAGTAGCTTATTCAAAAAGCTGTTTCAGAGGTTTAGCTTATTTCATTCAAAATCCTTAGAGCTGGCTAGCTTATTTTTTATTTTAAGAATTTTTAAAAAACCCAGAGGTCGTAAGATGGCTTATTGAGTGATAACCAGCTTATTTCTCCACTTCGCCCATTTTTTTTACCAAACTTCTTTTGACAATTTTAGTCCTTCTACTTTGCATTCAGTTACAAGTTGTTAGTAATTAGTTGAAGTTTATATTTTGGTAGTTTATCCCCTTATAGTTTGTTAGTTGTTAAAAAGTTGTTAGATTTTTATAGTTTGTTTCATTTCTACCTTCTACTATTCAATAGTTTACATTTTCACTTTTAATTCTTTGTTGTGCATTATTTAGTTGTACTTTGTGCTTAATTGGTTGTACTTGCAACGTGTTTTTAGAGTAATACGTATTTTTACGTAGATAATATTTTTACTTTTTTATGTGCTTTGATAAATAGAAATAGATTCCAAATCTCACGACTATAACAAAAAACAATAAAGTACTTGCTTGTGATTGTTGATCAATTCGATAAGACCGAGAGAAAAACGATACTGAAAACGAATATTAAACCACAAACTTGTCAACAAAAGGCCAGAGAAATTGATTCATCACATGAATAAATGTACTTGGTGCGTTTGATAAAACAAAAGGCATCACCAACCAATCATACAACCCTTCATGAGTCTAAAAAGCGGTCTTCCATTCATCACCAGGTCTCAGACGAATCTGGTAATACCCACTCTTCAAATCCAGCTTCGTAGAAATAGTAGCACCACTAATCTGGTCAAGTAAATCATCAAGGCGAGGAATAGGGAACTTCTACTTCACGATAATCTTATTGATGGCTCGACTATAACACACATACACCATGTACCATCCTTCTCTAGATTTAATGGGATAGGAACAACACACGGGCTCATGCTCTCACGGACGTGACCCTTAGAAACCAATTCCACAACCTTCCTACACAACTCCTCATGCTCTCTCGGGCTCATCCTGTAATGTGGTATGTTAGGCAATTGTGACACATACTCTAAATCAATATGATGTTGGATGTCACGCAATGGTGGAAATCCACCAAGTAACTCATCAGCTAAAATATGAGAAAATTCCTCAAGTAAATGAATCATGGCTTCAGGAATTTCATTATCCTCAGCAACCTCCTTCCATATTAGCACAAAAAAATCGTCTACCATCTCTAGTTCGTCTTCAAGAAAGAGGTAATAAGTACCGTGGGTTTATCAAATACTTCCTTGGGTTTATTTGGCATCAAAGTAATCTTTACACCCCCAAATAGAAAACTATAAATGTTAGTTCTTTAATTGTGAGTTAAATCACGATCATACTCTCAAGGTCTACCCAACGACAAGCATCCATGGACACCATATCATACCAAACATTATCCTTTTAAGTTGTTCCTACAAAAGATGGAACTTGGACGTGCTTGGAAACTGTTACTTCCCCAAAATTTTAAGCCATTATAATTTATTGGTTTGGGACGATTTTTCAAATTTTGATCCGAATTTCTAGACTACTTCTTTAGCTATCAAATTATCACAACTACCCGAATCACATACAACTCGTAATCCTTGGCTTCCCAAAACTCTCTCCCGTTAGTTCTAATTGTTTCCACCATGTGGATGTCCTACCACGTAGCTTTGTACCGATAAACGAAACCCTTTTGTTTTTCATGAACTTCTTTGAATTTAAATAATTCTTCAACAACAACAAGCCAATCAATGAACCCTTTGGGATTCAAAGTATCCTCATTAAACTCGAGAATATTGACCCTCATTTTAGATCCCCAACACCAATTATCCTACCTTTGATATCGCCTTGGTTGCACTTCTAATTGTTCCTCAGAAAACGAATCGTGACCATCACCAAATGGGTTTTCTGGATCTTCATCTTTATTAACCCGACCATTACGATCACGACGCCTGTTCATCAAGTGATTCATCCGGTCAGTCAATTGATCAACGAATTGATCTAATTGCTCATCTATTCGTGCCACAACACGGTGCTCCAATTCTTGTTCATACACATCTTTAAGATTTCTACTTTTTCTTTGAGACATCTTAATCAGGAACTTTAACTATGATACTAATTGATGTAGACTATAAAATGAGATAATAAATTGAATATGTTGATTACAACGAATACCATAAACAATTTTTTCATCAATCATTGATTCAAATGAATATCAATTATTAGGTAAATTCTCGGCAAACATCGACCAATAATTGACTTTTATTAAGCTATAAAACCGAGTGGCTAGGATTACAACATATTATTTAAATATGCTCACAAAACTAAAACGGGCCTTAAAAGACAAACGGGGCCGTGAGTTAGAACATATTCAAGTCTAATAGAAAATCCAAAACAAAAACATAAAATGTAAAAAACTCATGGAAAAAGAGTGTTTTAGGCCTCAAAATTTCGATAATCAGACGAAGTGTGGTTACAGCTACGTCCGTCTCGTTTTTGCGTTCGATTTGACTGATTGTCAGCCTTCTAACTCCTGCCAGAATCTAAATTATGCGTATTTTACTAAATCTTTTTTTTCTCAGACAATTATGGGCATTTAGAAACAAATCTTCCGTTCTTCAGTACTTGAGCATCCATCAACATGCCTAAATCCATTTCATTACAAACAAACATCCTAAATGGAAATACAAAAACACCACTCTGGACTAAGCTTAAAATCTTAGATACCAAAGCAAATATATATCGGACTTAACATACATTTATCCCATGAATGGCCATAATTAGCAGGTTGGTTATGTGGTCAAGAGACGACTTTGTTGTCTCTAAAGGTTCAACGAGAAAAATGCAAATCGACATGGTATACGTATTTTAAATGGAGTGGAAAATTTTCATTCATATTCAATTAACTATAAGCATGTTTGACGCGCAAGTTTGTAAGAGCTTATGAAACATAAACTTTTATTTTTAAAATTATTTTTATAAATAAGTCTCATTTAGTTGATATAGTCTAAAAAGAGAAAAAAACCAAAATGGTCAAGTTGAACATTTGACATCCAACTGGATGGTTAAGCCAAAAGATTTTGATAAATATGGTCACCACCACAAATGCTCAACTTTTTTTTTTGGTAACCGTGATTTCCGACACATTGGCCGACTAATCCGCGGGGTTTGAGCTCACTGCCACACAGACTCAAACAAGGTAAAGCCCTCCCTTTTTAGGAGGTTGGCGTGACCACTTCAAGTTTGTTTGCACATAGCAGGAATTGAACTTGAGACCTCACACACTTTGGAGTGATAGACACAAATCCTTTTGCCACTAGGCCACCCTTGATCAACTTACGGTACTCAACCATAAAATGCTCAACTTTGTACCATAAATGCTCAACTTCGCAAACTTGAAGATTTTTTTTTTTTTTGTAAAGTTAGGCATATGGGGGTTGAGCACCATAAGTTGAGCATTTGCCATAAGACACGTGTCATAAATATAATAGAGTTGAGCAGTTGTGCATTTGTGAATGACTATATATGTCAAAATCTTTTGACTTGCACAACAAAATAAATGACATTTACTTACTAAAATTTTTGCTTACTAATAAAATTTATAATTATTTAAGTCACTATAACTTTTCTTTACTAAAACACAATGCATATCAAAGTGAGAAAAAACATTTGCTTACTTTTTTCCCTACTAAAAAAAGTAATTAAAAGTTTTACACTTTTACTTACTCAATATTGAGTAAGTAATGACCTTTAGTGCCCCCCCTCTATTATTTACTCTTTTTATTAAGAGTAGGAATTGATAAAAATTAACTTTTGATGACTCTTTTTGAGTAGAAATTAATAGAAAATACTTTTTCTTACTCAATATTGAGTAAGTATATACTTTTAGTGCTCCCGTCTATTACTTACTCTTTCACATTTAATTTAGTAAGCAAATGTCATAAATTTTGTAGTGTGACTATTTAGTAGATCATAAAGATTGGATTTAACTATTTTAGTCTTTTTCATGTTTAAAAAAGCATGTAAAAAACATAAGCTACTAAATAATTTTTTTCTAAAAACGGCTTTAAAAAAGTTAAAGTTCATACTCTAACAATCCGCTCTAGCTTTCGCTAGTATCGCCAAATATATCCTATCTTATGTGTTGTCACGTAAAAGAAACATTTTCTCTGCATTATGATCCTTAACCCACGTCGTGTTCAGTTGTCAAGAACATATATGTACGTTGTAACTTCACAATCAAATGAAGAGTCTAATTATATACCTGTTGAATGTTGTACTCGAATTTGGCTTTTTATATTCATTACGTACATCCACTTTGAGGTGTTTGGTAAACTAACGTTTCAGAAATTAATAATTACTTTTTTTTAATTAAAAAGCGATTAAGCTCTTTATTTTGTGCTTATTCTCTCAAGCTATTAAGTTATCAAAAAGGGTTGTGACTTTTGCGAGTTTATTCTCTTGTAACATACAAACTTGGATTATGAGTATAAGTACTAATTGCCAATATGATCACTTAGATACAACACTTACAAACTTGAATTTCAATACTTGTATTTCAATTCCCTAAGTAAGAACATGTTCTTACTTAGAATTAAAATTCAAATTTAAAAGCATTAGCTGGCCTTTCCAATATGCGTGAGCGTTGTTAGGACTAGTACTGTAAACGAATTGAACGTATAGATAGATATAAACGTATAGTAAACATTTCATGAACTGTTCGATAAAAAATTCATTTATATATGTTTATTTATTAAATAGATGGAAATAACATGATTTTACGTTTGTTTAGTTAAATGAACGAACGTGAACAAAAGTCACATTCATTTGTTTATATTCGTGAACGTCCGATTAGGCATTCAGTAACGTTGGTTTATGTTCATTAATCTGTTTATGTTCGTATATCATATTTTATAATTTTATAATTTTACAACTGATATGTTTAAACAAAATAACACTTATAACACAAAATGTTACGCATAATATGATAAATTTTTATATTTTGTGTTTCTATTATTTATTTACGTTCCGTCATTTATGACCGTTTAAGATTCGTTTAGTTTTTTAATGAACGAACATAAACGAACATGAACAACTTATTTTCTTAATAAACGGACATGACCAAGAAAATTCGTTTGTTTAAACTTTCGTGTTCGTTTATTTGTCTGGTTAAAATTAAATAAACGAATATAAACAATGCTTCGTTCATGTTCGGCCGATTCGTTTAGGGCCTAGTTAGTTAGGACATACATGGACAACGCTTCAACGCGTCGAAGCTTAAGAAAAATATTGATTCGCTTATGTCAGGGCCGTTTTTATGGGCGTGTAATATGTGCGATCGTACAGGGCTATCGTTTAACGAGGGCCTCTAAGTTTCATGTCCTTCTATTATATATAGATAATAAGATACTCGAGCGTAATTAATTTATACAGTTTTCATACACGTGTATATTATTTTTGTGTTAAAAGGCCTCTTAACGATGATGGCACAAGGCCATCGAAATTTACGAAACGGCCCAGGCCTGGTGCATGCCACCAACGGAAAATTAAATTTGTAGACTAAATATTAAATCTAATTAATGAAAAAGACAGGGAAATAATGTTGTGTGTTGTCAAATACTTGAAGGTCACATTCATGTGTTATTAATATAGTACCCCATACATAGTTGTTTGATTTAATAATTTGAAATGAGCATGTTTGATAAAGATGATGTGAACTAGTCGAATCAAATGCTAAATAGTCACTGCTATTCATTGACTAAAATAATATTATGAAATGCATAGTACAGTATACAAAAATGGTAGTAGTATAAGTTTTTGTGGGTGATGTTTGTTGATTAAAAGCATGCATGTACACAAATATTATATACAAATCAGGACAGAGTAAGGTTTCTGCGGGTGTCCAAAAACTTCATAATAGGATGAGTTCGGGATTAATCTCGTCTCGAATTTATCCTGATTTAATGTTTTCGATTTTTTTTATCTAAAATATTATGTATCGATTTTATATCAAACGGGACTTAAGTATCGGTATCGGTACCGGAAAATCGAGATTTTCTCGTTTTTTGGGAATTTCTTGATTTGATACCGGTCTCGATTTTTTTCACCTTATTTTATAATCTCGGTCTCGTACCGAAAGGGATTCGGGTACCGGGAATATGTACGGTTTTGGGTACACTTCGGGTTCGAATTCGAGATTCGAGTCAAAATACTCATCTCCATGGGGATGTACTTGGAAGGTGGGGGGGAGGGGGGGGGGGGGGGGGGGGGGGGCGCCCCCCATGGTTCGCAAAAAAAAAATTAAATTTTAGTGTAATGAAAAATAATTTAGGACCATTTTATTAAAGTGCACCCCATTATAGAATCAAATTGTCTCCCGCTCGAAAACAAAACAATGTAAAAACCTTTAAATTGCCCCCTAAAAGAAAAAAAAGAACCTAAAAATCTTATAATTTTATCTTTATTTTGGTGTATACAATAACTTTTGTCCAAATTTTTTTTTGCCCCCACTCCGCTAACATCCTGATTCCGCCACTGCTCATCTCTACTTTATAGATTTTTTTAACGCAATGTTAATTTTTGAAAAAAAATCAATTTTGTAAGTATATATTAACTGCACTTGGTTCATCTAAATATGTATATAGTATTATAATTTAAATTTTTTGTGCATCCGACGATATTTTGTCCTAATTTCGTTACTGATACAAATAAAAATAAAAAATATGATAAATGAAATGAATTCACAATACAAAGTGTATTAAGTGGAGTGGAGTAGAAATAATAATGGGCCCCCATTAAGCAGAAAGCTAAAAAGGCTTTTGTCTGTGAAAGGTTTTATGGTATTGACTCTTTGTAGGGTTAGTCATCTCATCTATTGGCCCCTACCAAGAACCAAACTTCAATTTCATCACTACCTTTTTTTTCCTCTTTTTTTAATCTCATTTTTAAATCAAAAAGATAAATATCACTTTTAAAGTTTGGATATAATTATGAAAATAAAAAAAAAGGTTCAGATTTGTTAGATGTTAGTATAGAATTTTAGTTAGCGACTAAGTCGTCGAGTAACTGTTAGTTGAAGCCGCGCCTGTTAAAATTTTGTTGTTAGTAACGGACTAGAAAAAGTGTAGTATAAAATCTGATCTTAAGCTTTATATACAGTAAGACATTTTAAATCAAAATAGTCGCATTAAGATTGGTCAGTTCGTAATATCGGGTCAAAAACTCAAGTTACCCCAAAAAAACGTAGTAATATTTTTAAACCATATTGAATGGTTTAGAGTTTAGACTTTAGAGAAGTTACAATTTATTCTTTTCATTACATGGGCATGGGCCTAAAAAGTTTTAGATGGGCTCAGTAGCTGTCCACACTCTGTGTGTTTTAAAGTTCTTTGTTGGGCTGGTTTGAAGAACATGGGCTCAGAGCAATATGTTAAGATGATGGACTAAGATTTTGATCTTCATAACTTTCAAAATTGAACTCTATTAGAGTATTAGAAGACTAGGGTGTCAGTCGGTTATGATTGGTCGGGTTTGAGTCAGTTCAGATTGGGTTAAAGTCGAGTCAAGACTGAAAATTTCATACTTGAATCCGATTTTATTTGAATTCGAGTTACTCGAGTTTGGATAAATCTAAATATGAGAAAAATATAAAAGAAAAACTCTTCCTTTTACTCTTTTTAAACAGAAACTATATAAAATTTATAATAGAATTATAAAAAGATTTAATTCAGGTCAATCGAGTTGACCCGAATCTCAGTTAGTCAAAATTTCATACCCGATACCCGAACCTATTGTGTATTCGGATTGTCGGGTTAATCCCAATAACCCGAATAAACCTTACCCGAATTAGCTTATTCGGGTTCGGTTTTCTGACTTCGGTTTGATAAGTATGATTAATAAGGTGTTCAGGTCGGGTCGGGTTTTCCTCGGTTCGGTTGTCGAATTGTTTTATTTATTCGGTTCGATTAGTATGATTAAAGTTTTTTTTTTTTTTTTTTTTTATATAAGCTTATAAAAAAATATATGCATTTATGCGAATAGGAAAAAGTTCTAGACCCTTTGTTTAGCATAGACTCAATCAACCAATCACAACCATCTATTTTTTTCATCTAACAATAAAAATATATTTTTTAAAAATTCAATATCTCACAAACCGTTAATCGTTACGCAAAACGAAACATACCATCGTGACGAGAATTAAATCATCTTTCAAACGAGAGGCACATGTATATACTTTCGACAAACTTTATTTTCGACTTTTTTTCTTAAGTCACGTCTGAGAGAATCATATATGATTCGTCACGAAACATATATGATTCGTCACGAAACATATATGATTCGTCACGAAACATATATGATTTTCAGAAAATCATATATGATTCATATCACGGATCATATATGATTTTCTGAAAATCATATATGATTCGTGACGAATCATATATGATTCTCTCAGACGTGACTTAAGAAAAAAAGACGAAAAAAAAATTCGTCGAAAGTATATACATGTGCCCCTCGATAGAAAGATGATTTAATTTTCGTTGCAATGGTGTATTTTTTTTCACTTGAAGATTTACCGTTTGTGAGTTATTTAAATTTTAAGAAAAAGGTGGAAAGTTAATTTGAATGAATGTGATTGGTTGATATGGTTTATGCTAAAAAGAAGGTTTATGTTATCTCAACTCTATACGAATATTGTTTTCGATTCAGTTCATTTTTATTTTGTCAAAATCATATCAAACCGAAAATCGAATATTTAATTTGATTGGAAAAAACATATTCTAAGAATGAAAAAAAAAAACATATTTTAAGATAGTTGAAACAGAATTTGGCGGTATGTAACCAACAAAGGGATATATTTTTCATATTTCAGTTTCAATCTGTGAGGGTTTTATCTTATCTTCTTTCTGTTTTTTCATATGTCAAAACCTCAAATGAAACCACAACAAGACCAAGCAACCTTAACATGGAAACATATTCCTGAACTCCACCTTCACCTTTCTGAACATAAATGTCGTCCGCGTGGAAGCAATGGCTGTTTTGCTACTGTTTCTATGCTGGAATTTGAACCAACAGCTGCACAGCTGCTAAAACACCCGTTGGCTATCGTTTCGTTGGTTCCTAAAGATGCTGCTGTCTTTGCTGCTGGCGCGCTTTCTGGTGCTGCTGCTAAAACTGTTACCGCGCCTCTTGACCGTATTAAACTTATCATGCAGGTAATTCACTTGTTTTTTTTAGTACATTTGAATTGCATTGAATTATTTCAGTTGGTGTATCAAAATTATTGTTGGGTTATTTAAATGTTAGTAGTTGTGATGATGCTTTCACTAGCTAATAAATTAAGAGACAACTATATACTAACATTGACTATTTATAGATGCAATAAGCAAATAAGCACTTAAAATAAGCAGTCCCAAACACCTTATTTAAGTGGTTAAGCTGTTTTGAATGTTTAAATCAAGCATTATAAGTACTACCGAGAACTAAGTCTTATAGTAGTTTAATATGAAGGGAGACAATAATTAATTTAGCTACCAAAAAACTTAATATGTAAGCTTCTTCTCATTGCATACTGCAATGGGTGTTTCGTGTTTCGTATAAGTGACTCTGTGTTTGCAGACTCATGGTCTGAGAGTTGGGCAAGAAAGTGCGATGAAAGCAATTGGATTCGTACAGGTATATTGTTATTGTTATTTATCGTTCTTTACTTCATGTAAGTGTTTACTTTAGCCCAAATGGTTAGATATGTGTAGTATTGATATTTGGAAATCTATTGCAGGCCTTTGTATCAGTAGGGAAGCAAGAAGGCCTAAAAGGCTATTGGAAGGGTAACTTTGCTCAGGTGAGCGCTTACATCACTTGTTTCATATCTTTCGTTATTCTTTGTTCCCGAAGAATTTCCATTATAGATTTCTCACAAACTATTGTAGGTAGTACGTGTCCTTCCCTATAGCGCTGTCCAGCTGTTTGCTTACGACACCTACAAGGTATGAAAAAATATCACTTCGAAGCTATGCGAATGACATCAGATATGTTATATATACAAATGATGGAAGTATACTATATACGTGCAGAAACTTTTTAGGGGACCTGATGGCGAACTTTCAATAATTGGAAGATTAGCTGCAGGTGCTTGTGCTGGGATGACTTCAACTTTTGTAAGATTACTCCTAATAATTTTAAATTTATAAGCCCATATGTATGCCTGTGCTAATCTTGGATGTTTATTTCAGGTGACGTATCCATTAGACGTCCTCAGATTACGTTTAGCAGTTGATCCTGGTTATCAAACAATGACAGATGTGCGTAACATTCAAATGTTAAATTTAAGCATCCCTTATATCAGAATGTTCACCAATGTTAAGTTGAGGTTACTGCGATTTCAGGTTTGTTTGAAGATGCTAAAAGAGGAAGGATTGGGATCTTTCTATAGGGGTCTTGGACCCTCTCTTATCGGAATAGCCCCATACGTTGCTGTCAACTTTTGCGTTTTTGACTTGTGAGCATATCTCATCTCTGAATTACTTTGAAGTCAGATGAATGTTTGACCAATAAAGTCAAGATAATGATACAAGTGTGTATTTGATTTGATGATATCAGGGTAAAGAAGTCGTTGCCAGAAAAGTTTCGGGACAGACCTGAAGCATCAATACTGACAGCGTTTGTGGCAGCTAGCCTTGCCACACTTACGTGCTACCCATTGGATACTGTAAGACGACAAATGCAAATGAGAGGTACACCTTACAAGACTATTTTGGATGCGTTTCCAGGTAAATGATCAACTTATCTTATATTTCAAAAAATTACATGTAAAAACAACACATTTAAGCTGTTTTTTTGGATGATCTTGTCTAGCTATTGTCGCTCGTGATGGTGTAGCTGGATTGTACAGGGGTTTTGTACCCAACGCTTTGAAAACCTTACCAAACAGCAGGTTTGCTTACAAACAGCCATTTTATTTATTTGCAAAAATAAATGCTGTTTCTTACTTTTTCGTGTTGTTGCAGCATTAAGCTCACTACATTTGACGCTATGAAACGCCTGATCTCAGCAAGTGAGATTGAGTTTCAAAGAATCTTGGAAGAAAACCGAAGTGAACAAAAGCAAGGCGCCAATGCTTCTGCTTTTTAGATTTAATACCAATTCTTTTTTGAAGAGACCGTTTTGCTGAGAGACACCATCCTTTTGTCGCATTTTTCCTACTCAAAATCATTTCTATCATCTTTGTTACTGTTATTCTAGGAAATTTTGACATTTAGTTACATTCCAATTAGTACTTCATTCTGTATCGTTATTCACATATATCTGAATATCTCGGATATTGTAATAATAGTAAAAAATATCTAGTTATCGTTTTCTTTGCTAATGTCGGCTTATGTTTCAAATGATCAAGTTCATATGGACTACTGTATATCTCAGAGAAATCAGATTACAACTCTCTTGTCTATGAAATCATCTTTATATTTGCTCTATATACATAAAGGCTTAAATTGGTTTAACGGACGTGAGTTGAGTATAAATTAGCTTGGTGACATAACGGGTTTGAGCATATTATCGCAAACAATGATAGCATAAATGTTCATGAACAATGAGAGTGTGACTGAAGTAAAAGCGTACAGAAACACAAACTACATAATCACCTAGGGGTGGCCTGCTAGTAAAAAGCTTGCAGTAACTATCGAGTTAAGTTCAAGTTTTGGTAGGTGCAAAAAACTTTAAGGGGCCGTTTGGTTGGGGATATTTGAGGATATTAGGGGATATTTAAAATATTTACATTTTAATATCCTCAAAATATTGTGTTTGGTAAGACTAAAGAAAGAATTTAAAATTCTTCGAATTCCCAAAATGGAGGATATTAAAATTACTCTAATAAGTGAGGAATTTTAATTTACTTGAAAATTATTTTTTATAAACTTTTTTTCAAGTCGTTATTATTCGGGTTTTTATGTTTATATAAAAAATTATAAAATAAAAAAATTATATATTTTTTTTATAAAATTTATATAAATTTTAATAAAAATTTATATCAATTTTTATAAAATTTATAGATTTTTTTATAAAATATATATAAACTGTATAAACATTTTATTGAATTGTTTTATAAAATTTATATAACTTAATGAATTTTTTTATAAAATTTATATAATTTTATTTAAAAAAATTTAATGATTTCTTTTATATTTTTTTTATAAGATTTATATAAATATTTTTATAAAATTTATATAAGTTTTTTATAAAATTTATATAAATTTTTTATAAAGTTTATATAAATTTTTTATAAAAATTTATATAAATTTTTAATAAAATTTAATGAACTTTTTTATAATATTTATATAAATTTTCTATAAATTTTAGAATTTTTTTTATAAAATTTATATAAACTTTTTATAAGATTTGTATAAATATTTTTATAAAATTTATATAAAATTTTTATAAAATTTATATAATTTTTTTATAAAATTTTCCATAAAAATGTATAAAAAATTTATATAATTTTTTATAAAATATATATTTTTTATAAAATTAAAATAATTTTTTTTATCAAATTTATATAAAAAGTGAAAATTTGATTTTTACTCTTTTAAATAGAAAATTTATATAAAAAATATTTATTCGTTAACTGGTTCAAACCAAAATTAAGATTTCGAAATATTATAAATTTTTGCGAACCAAACAGGCTGAACATTTTAAATTCTAGAATTTTAAATCATTATAAATTTTAATATAATAGAATTTAGAATTTTAGAATTTTAAAATCTTAAACCAAACGGTCCCCTAAGCAGTCATGCCAACCTTCCTGAAAATGAACCCAGTTGAGTCTATGTGACGATGAACTCAAACATTATGAATTAATCGGCTAAAAGATCGGAAATCATGATTAACAAATAAAAATAAAAGTTGCCTTGACGGGCTACAAGTTTAATATAACCTTTGGTTTGAACCAACTATCGACCCGAATGCCCTACTATCGAAAAAGTATTGGTTATGATCAAATATATACTTTTAGTTATTTGTTATGTTTAATATACTATTGTGATGTATTTTTTTAGGTTGTAAAAAATCGTGAATCCGTAGTCGGACGGTTGACCATTTTGTAATCCGTCTATGCAGAATTAATCGGATTGACATTTATAGCATAATTTTAGTATTTTCGACAAGTTTTAAGTATTTTCAGCGTACAATATATTAAACAAGTTTACAGTTTAAATACTTCTGATAGATTTACATGTTTCTAGCAAGTTTGACCATCATTTTCACAACCAACCTCTTTGTTTGATCCTATTACATAAATCAGTTGCCTTATAATGCCTAATGAGCGATTAATTAGCTTTGTTAAATTTCTTTTTTGCAACACGCTTTTATTTTTATCTTTACTTTTGAAATTAGGACACTTCAAACTGTCATCATATGACTTTAACATATTATACATTGGAGTAGAAAGATCAATGTAGATCAATAACATATCATGTCATAAACCCAATCAACCAATCATAACTACCCATTAAAAAAAACCACATTTCTCACTACTTTTTTAAAAGTTAAATATCTCACAAACGCTAAATCAGCAAACGATAAAAAATACATTATTGTAACGAGAATTAAATCATCTTCCTAACGAGGGGCACATGTATAAAACTTTCGACGGAATTTTTTTCCCTGAAAAAATCATATATTATTTCCTAGAATCATATATGGTTTCCTAGAATCATATATGATTTCAGAAAATCATATATGATTTTCTCTTACAAAAAAAATTAGTCGGAAGTATAGACATATGCCCTTCGCGATAGTATGTTTTGATTTGCGTAACGATTAACGGTTTGTAAGATATTTAATTTTTAAAAACATGATGAAAATTGATAGATAAAAGAAATGAAAGGTTGAGATTGATTCATCGACTTTATACTAAAATGGTGGTTGTCTCAATCAAAAGTTGAATGCGCTGATCAATTCTTTTGAAATTATGTTTTTAATAATGGGTCCGTTTGGTAAAAGTTTTTTTAAAGCTTTTATAGAGTTGTTGGTTTTTTTGTTAAAAAAAATAATAATATAATAGCTCTGTTTTGCATAACATTTTTTTAGAGCTGTTAGTTTTTTATTTTAACCAAATAACTCTTAAATAAAAAACTGTTTCATATAGCTTTTTAGATTGTCAAGAGCTGTTAAAACTGTAAATTATGATATAACCTCCAAACCATATTATAATTTTTAAAAGATATCTTTTTAAGTAATTTTACATCTTATCTTTATATTTAATAGCTAATATATCAAACACTTTTATTAAAATTAACAGTTTTTTAGCAAACAGCTTACAGCTTACGGTTAAAGCTAGTTTTGCCAATCATAGCGAATGTGTGGGCTTAAAAAACAACTAGTAAAATGGGCTTGTAACTTAAAAGAGCCCAATACATAGATAGTCTGCTGACTCATTCCCCATTTCCTCTGTGTTTACCTCAGGTGCCTGCCTGCCTAGGTTTTGATCTCTTTGCTTTTGATCTGTTACTATTTTGATGTTATTGTACAAGTATGCACTAATTTTATGTATTTTACTTAATGGGTATTTGTTTAAATTGGATTATTTGTTCTTCAAGGGGGTTGGTTATTTATTTATGGGCTTATCTGTTTTAAGCTTATACTGTATATTTCATAAGCTCTTTTTTTTCCAGCTTTTTTTGAATCTTTTATAACTTTATTATTAGTATCACCCATTTCGGCTTATATAACATAACCCCCAATTTTGTGCCTTATTTCGAGACTTATGATTCAGCTTATATGTGGGCTTATGAGCTCATTTAATTTCGGCTTATAATTCATAAGCCCCAATTTTCCGCCTTATATCGATACTTGCGGGCTTATACAAGTTTGTTACGACGTGATAAACTTATATAAACCCATAAGTCTAAAAAAAAAAGCTATAAAATTGGGGCTTATGAAATATAAGCCGAAATCAAATAAGCTCATAAGCCCACATATTAGCCAAAACAAACACCCCCTAAGTTTATTACTCTATATCATCATAAACTTATATAAGCCTCTAAGTCTCAAAAGAAGCCATAAAATTGAGGCTTACGTTATATAAGCCGAAAATAAGGCATATTTCGGCTTATATTTCATAAGCCCCAAGTTTTTAAGTTTATTTGGAGACTTATGGACTTATATAAGTTTATTACGATGATAATAAACTTATATAAGCTTATAAGTCTCGAAATGAGCCACAATATTGAGGTGTATGTTATATAAGCTGAAATATGCTTACGTTATACGGAGTATAAGCTAAAGCAAACAGCCCCTAACAGCCAAAATATGGAGCTTATGAAACATAAGCTGAAAACAGATAAGTTCATAAGCCCGTAAATAAGCTTATGCAAACAACCCGTAAGGTTTTGAAAATTCTGTTATTGATCTTCTGATCATGGTTGTAAAAGCGCTTTTCGGGCGGTTGACTAGTAATTGGTTTAGGAGTTAGTAGAGGAGTAATGGGATTTGATTATTTATATAGCTTCGTTTACAATCATGATTAGGGGGTTTTTGTTTGTTGAAGCTTATTATGGGCTTATGAGCTTATCTGTTTCCAGCTTATAGCTCGTTTCTTTTCAGCTTATTTGGAAACTTGTGAGCTTATATAAGCCCGTAAGTCCTGGATTAAGTGCTAAATAATGGAGCTTATGCCAAAAATTAATAAGCTCATTAGCCTATAAATAAGCTTAAGGAAACACCCCCTAAGATTTAGAAAATTCCATTTTTGATACTTTAATCATGCGTGTAAATGATGCTAGGCGCTTTTCGCGCGGTTAACTACCTTGTGGCTTAAGAGGGGAGTAATATGATTGTATTTTTTATATTTAAATCTCGAAATTATACGTATGACATGTCAATAGGACCATAGTAACATGTTTAGAAAAGTTAACAAAATTCTTTAAATACTTAAAACTGAGTTTTGGCCAAGTTAACGCCTAGTCTTGACCTGAGTTTGATCGAATATTGACAGTGTAGCGAGTAATCAGCAATTACTCGGCGTTGTAATCCTCGTTTTACAACACTGCTATTTATATTTCCTCTATAGTCGAGATGCATTATGAGTAATTGAGTATAAGCAACTTAAAGTGTGTTACGTGTCTGCTTTGAATCAGCTTAAGCTAGTTGGTGTTAGATTAGTCTGATAGAATTTTGAAGGTTGACAAGATGCTTAAAGTGGCGTTTTTTCCTGTTGTTTTAGAGATGGCGTTAAGAAGCATGGTGGCTGAAGCAGCAGTTAGAGGAGTAGCGGAAGCAAGAGCAAAGATCTTTGGTCATGTGCTTAACCCAACTGGTCATAAAACAGGCCACAAGATCTTGCGCCAGCCTTTCATCGGTGAGAAAGTTGTAGCATGGTATCCACCTGATTTCCGGAGGGAAGACCCCACGATTGTAGCACGCGAAGAAAAAGAGTAATCTTCTTTCCCACATCTTAGAGCATATGTTTTTCATCTCTTTTACTGTGCATATCAATCATACGATCTGTGAATTCTGCTAGTTATAAGACTCCTACTAAGTTATGCCAAAAGCTGCAAATTTCATGTTTGGAAGCTTATAAGTGATGCTCTTCTCCCTAAAACCTGTCTGCTAGGAAATACTGTACTTGAGCATGCAATTTTAGGAAACTATATCTGGTGTTTAGAAGTTATAAGCGGGCACAGTCGGTATTTGGAACGGTTATCACCGTATGAGTTATGTCCTGTAAAAGTAACTGAAAATAGTGGAGGGATTGTTTATCTTACAATAACTTTCTATATTTAAGACCTTCCCTAGTTGTTTATCTCAAAAGGTTTCAATTTCAAGATGTACAAACAAAGTCAGAAAGTATAATTAACCTATTTTTATACCAAAATTTGTAGCTAGGTTACCTTTTCACTCCTTACAAGCATTACAAGTTACTGAAACCGTTGTTTTTGATTCACAATGATATGGTATGTCGTCAATATCATAAGCTGCATCTATTTTTTTTCTCTCTAAGTAAAACCCTATGCTAAAGTTTTAGCTGCCACTCTTGTTTTCCTTCTCCGCACCGCCGGAAGGACTTCTATTCGGTTCTGCTCCTATGTATGTACTTCTTTCCACCTCTTCTTTCATAGTTTTTTTGCATCGCATGAGGGTTGTAGGTCGCGTGGTTCATGATAAATGCTGCATGTAGTCTTTCAAGTGTCATGGTTCAAATCTGGGCATGGATTTGCAGCAAGTATTGTGGGTCGACTTTCAACTGCTGGGTATGGACTGCGGCAGGACTTCTATTCTGTTCTGCTCCTATGTGTATATTTTTTTCCTCTTCTTTTATAGTTTTTTGCATCGCATGAGGGCTGTACGTGGTTCATGATAAATGCTGCGAGTAGCCGTTCAAGTTTCCTGGTTCAAATCTGGGTATGGATTTGCAGCAAGTATTTTGGGTCGAGTTTCAACCGCTGAGGATTGTGGTTAATATCCGGGTTAAGGTCAGTTGAATAGTGTTGTGGATCGGGTTTCAAGTTGCGGTTAAGATGTGCTTAAGGTTGTTGCATTAAGATTTGTGACCCGAGGTTCAAGTGATGTGGGTCGAGCTGGTCCAGGTCGGGAGATAGGGTTGTAGTTCATGTTGGGTTATCTAGTATAGATCGGGTTGTGGTTCTAGTTAATGTTATTTAGATCAGGTAGGTCTTCGTGTTGGGTCATGTGATTCGGATTGCCTGTGGTTGGTGTGGAAGCAGTTCAGATTGGATTGTACTGTGGGGAATGGTTTGTGTTGGTGTCCTCAGATCGCGTTGTGATTCGTGTGAGTCAATGTAGTTTAGATCGGATGTAGTTCGTGCGGGTCAAATGGTCAATGTAGTTCAGATCGGTATAGTTCGTGTTGGTCAATGTAGTTAAGATCGGGTGTAGTTTGTGGGGTCGTTTGGTTGAGATCGTTTTTAAAGTCTAAGCAAGGGTTAGTTCTGCGAAGGTCAAGGGTTGTTTTGTCATGTGGTGGTCCTACAATGTTAGGTTTTTTCTCGGTTAATCGCTTCTACATATCACCGCGCCACCACTTGGTTTGTTTGTGTTGCTGGAATTGTTTGATTCGAGGTTTCAGCGGATTTTAGTGTCATGGCCGTGGTTGTTTTTTTACCCGTTTACATGGTTCAAATCAGGTTATGCCTTTAAGTGGTTAGGTGCCGTGTGGGGGTTGGATGGCGTAGGACCCTCCCTTGATTATTCGGATGTTTCATATGGTCGATGTAAGATTATTAGGGTCGTGGAAGTTATTTTGGGTCATTATAGTTGTTTAGGTTGGTCGAGAGTATCAGTTAGATCATTGTAACTCTTAGCATCTTGCTATCTGTATAATATATATTGCCGTTAAAAAAAAATAAAAAATAAAATCACGAACTGCAAGTTTAGGAAACTATATACTCTGGTGTTTAGTCGTTATAACTTCAGTATTACATGTAGACTTCGTATAACCTCATCTTTTTAGTTACGATGCAGATCAATTAAATCAGAGTGTCATTCTGGCACATACTTATCCCATTTAGGGTTCTAAAGTCTAAATAGTTTATGACTATGGTGCATAAGTCCTTACTAATGGTTTAAGATGTCAACATACTCCGCAAATCATTAAATTGATCATTCATTACTGAAGACATATGCACCATTTCTACGACTTAGGCACCATGCATTCATTTAATATTGGTTAAAAGTGGGCATGGTCAGTAATTCGAGTGGTTATTCACGGTATGAGTTACGTTTTGTCAAAGTATAACTGAAAATAGTATGAACTTTCTCTATATCAGACCTTGCTGAGCTGTGTTGTATTGTAATTTTGCAGACGTTTGTCAAAACTGGAGATGTTGAAACGTCGTGGCAAGGGACCTCCAAAGAAGGGTCATGGAAAACGTGCTTCTAAAAAGAACAAGTAGAAAATGATCGTGGCATCTCATGTTCCTATCGTGAACAATTGTTGTTTGTCTAATTTTTTTGGAGACAACTGGCATCTTTTCCTGATTTTGAATTCTAAATCAGAATGCTTATGTACCATTTTTATTTGTATTACAAATAAGTTAGTATTGATTTAATTGATTATTGAAATTTCAATGTTACATGGAAATTAATTATTAAAAGGTGAAATAGTAATATTCCTTTGTGTACTATACCGTCTTTGGCGTGAGGCTTATAGGAGGTTAAGCTTTTATTATACGCTAGCTCATAAATAAGTTTTGTTTGTCACAAATGCTTATAGAACCTTTCATAAGGCCACGTCAACTGAAATGGGCTTATGGGGGACTTATAGTTGGTTAAATTATTTGAGCATTTTTAAAAATATACTGTAGTAGATTATCACACAAAAGCATTTGATTTGATGTATTTTTATGCTACTTCAGATTTTTATGCTATTTTAGCTAATATGGAAGATAGGTGGTATTGGGACTTGAACGGGGAGGGTATGTTCAAAGTTAAAGATGCTCGGTTGCATATTGATGAGTTCTTTCTCCCTAAGGCTGCCAGTTCTACGCGTTGGTGTAAGTATATTTCGATTAAAGTTAATATTGCTGTTTGGAAGATGATTCTGGGCCGATTACCTACTCGCTTGAATTTGGTTCATCGGGGAGTGAATGTCCCAACTACTTTGTGTCCGATTTGTTTCATGGCGCAAGAGGATTGTTCGCATCTTTTCTTCTCTTGTCAGATGGTTACGGATGTTGTTAGACGGATATGTCGCTGGTGGAATTTAGTGTGGGCTCCTCTTGGGTCGTTTGCTGATTGGTTATCGTGGTTTAATACCATCAGGTTAAGTTCGATGCAGAAACAGTTGCTGGAAGGTGCGTTTTTGGTTACATGGTGGAGTGTTTGCGTGTTCCGTAATCAGCTTTTGTTTACTTCTCAAGCTCCTCGAAAGGACGTTTTATTTGATGATATTGTGGCCCGTACTTTTTTATGATGTCAATCTAGATGTAAGCGTGTGTTTAGTTGGGATAGTTGGTTACAGCATCCTTATTTAATTACTTTGTAATGTTTGCTCTAGCTCCTTGCTAGATTGTTTTCTAATAAAAAGTTGCCGTTAAAAAAAAAAGCTCCAACTTTCAGCTTATACAATAAGCTACGGCTGCAACTCATTTCGCCAAACATACCCGTATATTTACTTTTTACAGCAGTAGTTATTGTGTTACTATAAAACGCAAGCAAGCAAATGATAAGATGATCATGTTGCACATGTGACATGTCTGTTCAGTAAGTGATTTTGTCTTGCTGTTGTCATGACACAATAGAATTACAATTGGTTAGGTACAAACAAAATCACTTTAAAAAAAAAAAACACAGACAGAGACAGAGAGATGGCTGAGGTTGCAGGGAAGGTGAAATCAATATTTATTTATCCAATCAAATCATGCAAAGGGATTTCTGTTTCTCAAGCTCCCCTTTCTCCAACTGGTATATAATCAATCCTTTTTTCATTATTACTTGCTAGGTGTTTGTTTAAGCTTATATAGCAGGCTTATAAGGCTTATCTGGTTTTCGCCTTAAGCTCACTTTCTTTGTGGCGTACTTTAAAACTTTCTATTATGACTTGATAAGCTTATATAAGCCGAAAAGTTTCAAAACAAGCCACAAAAAGATTAGCTTATGATACATAAGCTGAAAACCAAATAAGTCATAAGTTGGGGCCCGAAAATTAGTTACTTGCCACTTGATTTTGTCTAAGCTTATATGTGAGCTTTTGAGATTATTTGATTTCGGCAATTCGGCTTATATAACCTAAGCCTCAAATTTTCGGCTTATTTTGAGACTTATGGGCTTATATAAGCTGTTTATATCATAACAATGTTATATACGGCCACAAGTCTCAAAGCAAGCTAGAAATGTCAGGCTTATGTAATATAAGCTGAAATCAAATAAACTTATAAGCCCACATATAAGCTTAAACAAACACCCTCGTGTTTGTTTAAATTTATTTATGCGCGCATGAGCTTATTTGATTTCGGCTTATATTACGTAAGCCCCATTTTGCGGCTTATTTTGAAACTTATGGGATTATATGAGTTTATCATATCATAATAAACGTTTATAAGTCTACAAGTCTCAAAATAAGCTAGAAGTTTGAGGCTTATGTAATATAAGCCGAAATCAAATAAGCTCATAAGCCCAGATTTAAGTTTAAACAAACAATCAATGATGTAGTTACTGAGAGTTAAGCCATGGCTAGGCACTAGTTCCTGCAATTGGTTGATTAAGGTAATGAGTATTTGTTTTGTTTAGGATTTGTGTGGGATCGTCATTGGGTGGTTGTGAACTCGAGAGGCAGAGCATGCACTCAGCGGGTCGAACCAAAGCTTGCTCTCATTCAAGTGGAGCTGCCCACTGAGGCCTTTTCTCTTGGTTGGGTGCCCACTAAGTCGTCTTACATGGGTAAGTACGCTATCCTTCTAACCCCGAATATTATGTTTAGCAAGATTTGAGTCGATTTGATTCATTTTAGTGATCCGATTGCTGAAAGGGAACAAATGTATCTTCTTTTTTTTCTATAATGAAGTAAACTATAGTTGGATTGAACTCTGTTAAAACGGGTACAAATTTGTCCAAAGTGAATTGATCATAATTTGCTACAAGAATATGTATTGTTTCAAACTTCTAACCGTGAAAATTTTGTAATTTATTTGAAAATTTGGACAAAACAGTATTGGTAAGTCGAGACAAACTAGACTTGACCGGTAACAGTTTTTGACGCGATAGTTAACTCTAGGAGTTTGCTTCCATATGAGTTTCTGAGTGCAAATATTGTTGTTGAGCTCACTTGATCTGTTTCCGACAGTGGTACGTGCTCCTGGGATGGCGGAGCTTAAGGTCTCAATGACTAAACCGTCATTATTGTCTGACGGGGTCTCGGTCTGGGAATGGTCAGGCTCGGCCTTGGATGAGGGACATGAAGCGGCAAAATGGTTGACCGAATTTCTTGGGAAACCGAGCCGCTTGGTGCGCTTCAATGAAGGTACATTAATGAAACTCATTTCTAGAGTATGTTACGAGTAGTATATGTATTGATATACAGTTATAGCATATAAGCATACAGTATATGAAGATTACTTTTGTCTGCTTTCTGTATATAGAGTCGGAGACTAGACCCGTCGACCCTAAGTATGCTACTGGATATAATGTGAAATTTCCAGATCTTTCTCAGTTCCTTTTAATCTCCCAGGTTAGTTTTGTTATAAAGTTGTCGTTACAATTAATGCTATTGTCAAGGTTATCATTCTTTGAGTAAACCGTTCGAAAAATGAAGCCCTCAAGTGCTGCAGCCATCTTTGGACGCGATCAATGAAGAACTAAAGGAACCAGTTAGCATAAATCGATTTAGACCCAAGTATGTATTTCTATATGCCGAGTTATTGTCGATAGTTTAAGCTATTCTAGTTTACAAATTTCTTACTATGGAACTTATTGAACTTGTGCAGCATCTTTGTGGACGGTTGTGAACCATTTGCTGAAGACCTTTGGAAACAGATCAAAATTAATGAGTTGAATTTTCAAGGCATTATGTTATGCCCCCGTTGCAAGGTATCGTGCTCATACTTCTGTCTTGTAAATTCAGTGGGTCAGTTAACTCCAATTATCAAACGGGTAAAACTACGTAAAGGAAACAAGCGCTCAAAGTGCTGTTAACACATAATATGGCCTGCATCGATTTATAGAGAAATGTTAGACTATACCGAAATAATATAGTTATTTTTCATATCTGACACAGTACATGTTAATAAAGTTAGCCAAAAGAGTTTTGGGTCAAACCCGATCCAAATCAGCTAAAAAACTACCCATTTTGGCCCATTAATCACTTTACCATTTTGCTACATTTCGCATGATGATATCTTGTTATTAACTTTTGAATTCGAGAACTTAAACTTCTGTGCTAATCACATTCGTAATCCTTCATTTCTCAGGTACCCACAATCAATCAAGAGGATGCGACACAAGGAAGTGAGCCAACTGAAACCATGATGAAGTTCCGATCGTTCAAAGCTTTAGAAGTGAACACCTCAACTACGCAATTTAAGGGACGGGTGAGTGCCCAAAATTGGAAATGCTATCATTTTAGCTTAAGAATATCTTGAAACACGGACATACAAATGTATGACTAATCATTTATTTGTTGAATGACTTTTGCAGGTTTACCTTGGACAGATGCTGGTGTGGGAGAATACTGATAATGGTTCGAATAAAGTTATTACCGTTGGAGATGAGGTACATGTAGAAAAGGTATTCCCATCCTATGCAGATGTTGCAGTGTAAACCATCCTTGGATATGTAAACTGTACACATGCTTGTGATCATTCTTAGATTGTGCCATCATGACAAACTAAATAAGGCCGTGTCTTTGGCTATTCTAGCTCTGTCATGAACAGAGAAGAAATATGCTTCGGAAATGTGTCAGTGTTATCATCTAGGGGGGCATCCCCTTGTCATTTTTTTTACGTCAAGTTTTGAACATGGCACATCAACCTGTTTCTAGCTTACTTCTAGAAATCAGTCTTCAAAAGAAAATTTCAGCTAGTACAACGTCCCAACTTCTTAATTGTGCTCACCACGTGGTCGACCTATGACACCACTTTTTGTGGTGCGCACCATACCTGAGCTCGTGCCATACACGCTCATGTTGTGTTTTATTTGTGTTGTATTACTGTGGTCTCATGATACCACTTTTTGTGGTGCCAAGAGAAGATGTTTTTGGTGCCATAAGAAAAAGGGAAAATCACAAAATACTCTTTTTTATAATCCAACTTCACAAAATACCGAATTTTTTCTTCAAAAAGCCAAAATACTCATAAATTTCGTAAAAATTGACAACTTTGCGAATTAGAAAAAAAATTCGGAATTTTTACGAAATTTCTTTAAAATTTCGAAAATATTAAAGGGGTGTTTGGCAACGCGTTTAACAGCAAAGCCGTTGTTAAACGTGTTGGATAATAATCCATTAATCTTAGTTTATGTATTTAGTAAATAACGGCTGCAGGCCCAAACCCATAGTTTAGTTAGGGTTAGTTATGAAACGGTTGTTTATAAAAGGTCATGTCTGTTGGTTTTATTGAACCATCACGACCTTTGTATCATACCTGTTGTTCTAGTATATACAGCTTTCCATTGTAAACGATTAAAGTAACCAACTCGTTATAATATATTAGTTATTTGGGTTCTAACCCCTTATTCAATCTTTTGTTCATCCCCTATTGTTTTTCTGCCCTATTTATATGATGATTGTTTGTTTGATCATTCGTTCCTGGAATCTCCCCGAGTCTGGTTAACATTGGTATCAGAGCGAAGGGATCAATCAAAACTCCACATCATGATTCATCATCAATCGATCCCACTGTCTAATCAAAGGTTCCCACTAAAAGGAAGCCGACATGATCAATTAGTGATCAGGAAACCCCGCCTAGAAAAAAGGCAGCATAAAGAAGGAAGGGATTACGCAGTCAGAATAACAAGAAAGAAAGAAAAGGCAGAAAGATAGAAAAAAGATCAAAAGAAAACTTTTTGGCAAACGAAGAACACTTTCGGTTCGTAAGAATTCAAAAGAATGGTAAGTTTTATTGTTTTTTATCAAGAATTTTATTAGTATACAGTTTGGCCAAGATTGGGTGTGATTGCAAAAGAATTTGGATATACAAGAAAGTATGAAGAAAAAACAGAAAATGCTACAAGATTATTCAGAGGTTTTCATAAGACGGCGAGGGTTCCTACTATGAAAGTAGAAGAAGACGAAGATCTTGGAACTTACCCAACGAACCGAGGTGAGTACGCTTACCCGACGAACCGAGGTGAGCACGTAGACCCAACGGCCAATCACAAAAAAAGGAAACCATGGAGCATTTTATGGACAACAATCAATAGCAGACTGCATAATTTGGAAGCGAGTATTTAATCCTGTAAACATACACGGAAACTCGGAATTCAAGACCATCTATGTCAAACTTTCAGCCATGACGATTCAAGCATAAGGAAGAAGATATCGAGATTGAAGACACAAAGATTAACAGATTAGGGGGGAATATGTTGGATAATAATCCATTAATCTTAGTTTATGTGTTTAGTAAATAAGGGCTGCAGGCCCAAACCCATAGTTTAGTTAGGGTTAGTTATGAAACGGTTGTTTATAAAAGGTCATGTCTGTTGGTTTTATTGAACCATCACGACCTTTGTATCATACCTATTGTTCTAGTATATATAGGTTTCCATTGTAAATGATTAAAGTAACCCATTCGTTATAATATATCAGTTATTTGGGTTCTAACCCCTTATTCAATCTCTTGTTCATCCCCTATTGTTTTTCTGCCCTATTTATCCAAATATGATGATTGTTTGTTTGATCATTCGTTCTTGGAATCTCCCCGAGTATGGACCTGTTAACAAAACGCGTTGCCAAACAACCTTTAAAAACATAAAAACATAAAAACATAAAAACATAAAAACATAAAAACATAAAAACATAAAAACATAAAAACATAAAAAGCTCAAATTAGCTTATTTTGTTACGGCTTGGACCGGAAGGAAGCTTTTGTACATGTGTGGTCTGGTTTAAGAGGTCTTGTAGCATTGTCTCATTCTTGGTCTCTTATGGCAAGTTCTTCTTGATACTTATAAAAGATTTATTATAAAGTAACTTCAGAGCTTTGAATAGGTATCATTTTTCTTATTAAAGATTTATGTTCATCGTTTTTCCACAGTAATCCTTCATTTTGGCTTTTAAACAGCTTAAATAAGCTAATTTGAGCTTTTTCTATTTTTAAAAGGGTGTTTCGCAACACGTTTAACAGCAACACGTATAGTTTATTGCTGTTAAACGAGTTGCCAAACAACCCTTTAATATTTTCGAAAGTTTTAAGAAATTTCGCAAAAAATCATCAAAAATTTCGAAAAGTTTCGATTTTTTTTTCTATTACGCAAAGTTATCCAATTTTCGAAATTTATGGGTATTTTTGTTTTTTGAAGAAAAAAATAGCTATTTTGTGAAGTTGGGTTAAAAAATGATGATTTTTTTAAAAAAAGTAATGAGATGACATTACTTTTACTCATGGCCAAAGGCAATGACACTAACCGTGCCTAATGCTATGGATGACCATTTTCTATATACGGGTAAGATGGATAGTTTTATCTTATGAATATTTTTTGAGTCCTGTTATTTTGGATCCCTTGTATCATTTGGATACAAGGGGACCAATCCTCACCTTCCATCTAATCTTGATCAAAGGCTCTGATAGGTGTGTAAACACCCATCTTTTCTACCACTTAATTACAATAATAACCGGACCAAAACGTGTATTTTATGTCTTTTATGTCGGAATTATGCGCGGTTTGTGTTTTTGTTGTAATTTAGGACAAAATTGTGAAAAGTGGAGAAAACACGGGAATTCACGGGCATTCACGGCTTTTATTGAAGAAAAAGATGAAAGACGGAGTCGAGAAGTCAAAAGTGGAAAAAGAACGGAAGTCCAAGACCAATTCTGAAGATTTATCGAAGAAAAAGTCAAAAGACGGAAGTTTATCAAAAGCCGAGAAACTCAAGTCTATTTTATTGAAGAAATTAAAGACGAGTTCAAAAGATATCCCGAGCCACAAGTCCTTAAAGTCCAAATTTAAAAGAAAGATTAGAAGAAAAGGACTAATGATGCAATTAAAAGAAGATTAAAGAAGGAGGGACTAAGCATGCAATTAAGGAAGCCTCCTAAGCAAGCCTTAATCTCCCCTATATATAGATTAGATCATTTTCATTTTCCTCTTGTTGGCTAGATTGACAAACTAGTTCTTCCACCTTTATTTTATGCAAATTTAATTACTTGTCTTGCACCTTTAATTACCTTTAATTTTCAAGTAAGTGTTTCTTTAATTTCTTGCACCTTTACTTTATCTTGTTAATCTTCTTCTACCTTTCTTTGATTTACACGTTTTTAATCTTGTTAAGTTGTTTAAAGATTTGATTTTTATGCTTTTGATTGTTTTAAATCTCTTATTTTCATAGCTTATTTGGTTTATTTTCAAGTTTATATAGTTTTTATAAAAGTTATTTTTATATAAAAAGTTGTTTTTATTAAAGTTTATCTTTTTCGTGTTTTAAAAGTTGTTCACTTTCAGTTTTATAGTTTATTTTTACACGGTTTTAGTTAAGTTTTTCGTCTAGTGCTTATTAGAACAATAGCTTATTTACTTAGCTTATTTTTAGTACTTTTCCCCGTTTTCCGATCGTGACAATCGGAAAAGGGTTTTGTATTCCGATCGGTACCAATCTGAAAACGGTTTCATTATTCCGATTGGGGGAGACTTTGGTATTCCGATTAGAGGTTGGTTGGATATTCCGATTGGTGTGCAAGTGACAGTATTCCGATTGGTGTTCAGTACAACATTCCGATTGAGGTGCATGTTGGTATTCCGATAGGGGGTGACACATATTCCGATTGGGTACTTAACATCATTCCGACCAAGGTCCTATCCATTATTCCGATCAAGGTAAGTAAACAACTTTCCGATCAAGGTAACGTGGGTATTCCGATCTGACAGGGTGACAGCATTCCGATTGGGTACTCTAATTTACATTCCGATCAGGGGGTTGGTTATTCACTTTCCGATCTAAGGTAAGTCTATATCCCGATTGTGGTTGATCGGAATATATTCCGATTGGAGGTTGTTTTCTCTTATTTTGTCTTGTTAAATTTTTAGTTTATGTTTTTAATACTTGTCTAATTTTAATTTCCGTCACGCTTTTAATTTTTAGTCATTTAATTATTTTACTTCCGTCACGTTTTCAAATATCGCACCTTTCTTTTAATTAGACTTAGATTTATTTTCACGCTCTTTTAATACTTGCCCTTTACTTTAACGACATTTACTTTTAAGTCTTGCACATTTAAATTAAAAACCAACCAAAAATATTTGTTTCCACCAAAGATCAATAGAGTCACATAGAGAACCTAGATCAATTCGATTAGACCAAAACAACGAACAAGAACTTTTAACTTTTATACAGGGTGTCAAAAGTCTTGTATCAAATGGCGCCGCTGCCGGCTCTTTTCGTAAAGATCAACAGTTTTCTGTGAGAGACACGTTGCTTTTTGGGATCCGTTCATTTGTGAACGTTACTTTTCTTGCATAAAAAATTCCAAAAACTCATAAAAATTAAAAAAATTGATAAAAATCCATAAAAATTAAAAATTTCAAAAATCCAAAAAGATTTTATCTTTATTGTGTATATATATTGTTTTTGTGTTTGGTTTTATTTTCTTTTGCATTTTCAGGTGTATGCGTACTAGATCTTCTAATTATCAAGAGCCCGAGCCTCAAGAAGATTTAGATATGGCAGGTGTTAACAACAATAATCAACCACCGCACCTCAATAATAACAACAATGCTCTTCCACAGCCCGATCTTCGGACCATGGAGGAACTTTGTCAACCAACCATGTTTGGACGAGGAGGACCGATTGCGCCGATGCAAATCAACGCTCCTGAGTTTTCGTTGAAGCACCACATGATTCAGCAAGTACAAACAAACCCATTTAGAGGATTGCCTGATGATGATGCCAACAAACACCTCGACAAGTTCATTACTATCACCCAGAGCATGAAGTTGGCTGGTGCCACTATGGATGAGCTTCGCCTACAACTCTTTCCACACACTCTATTACATCATGCCGAGAAATGGTTTGATCGTCTCCCGAAGAATTCTATTCACACTTGGGATGACATGACTCAACAATTTTTGTCGCGCTACTTTCCACCATCCATGGTCACGAGCCTTCGCAATCAGATCAGCGGTTTCATGCAAGACCCTGCTGAATCTATTTTTGATGCTTGGGAGAGATATAATGTCTTGATCGACCGTTGTCCAAACCACAACATGCTTCCGGTCACCTTGATCGATACTTTCTACAACGATTTGACTTTTCGAGATCGTGATACGATCAATGCAGCCGCCGGTGGCACATTCATGAAAAGGAGACCCGAGGAGTGTAGAGAGTTAATTGAGAACATGACTACTCACCACAAGAACTGGGATTCCTCTGCATCTTCTAGGAACAACCCGAGAGTCAATGTTTCTTCTACCTCAGCAAACCCTGAGATGACCGAACTCACCCGCATGATGACTGAAATGAGCAAAAGTATTACGCTTCTCGCTTCAAACCAACAACAACAACAAGTTAAAGCGGTTGCTAATCCTTGTGAAACATGCGGCGGTCCTCACTCATACACCGATTGTCCTTCGACACAAGGAAATCCAGAAAATGTGTATGCAGCTTACGGTAATTATTCACCGGAAAATTACCAAGCTAGACAACAAGGGGATAGAAATCTGCTGAGTTACCGTTCCAACAACTACCTTTCACCCGGTTTTTCTCCTCAAAACCAAAACCCCGCCAACAACTACACTAGAAGCAACCAAATCCCACCAAGAGCTTCTAATCCTTATCACCCACCCGCCCAACAAATCCCACCCATTAACCCCGATGTTGAAGCCATCATGAGAACCCAAGGTGAGCAAATCAAGAACTTGCAGAGCCAAATTATCAATCTAAAAGGAGATATCACAAAGCAAGGAAATGAGATAAGATCCGAGCTTCGAGATAACATTCAATCCTCCTTCAGCAGTCAAACCAATGATTTGAAGAATATGCTTGCTAGTTTCTTGCCCGCCGCTCAACCTTCTTCTTCGAGTTCTCTACCTTCAAACACCGTCACTAATCCGCGAGCCAATGTGAGTGCTATTACTACTCGTAGTGGAGTCACCATCGTAGGACCACCAATTCTACCACCATCATCTACACCTCCTCCACCACCATGTATCCCTACTCCTCCTACACCTAGTATTAGTGCACCATTACCGTCTCCGCCTCGACGTGATGAAGTCCCCACCAATGACCCTTCAACATCTCAACCTTTACCACCTACCACATCTGCACCCTCACCACCCAAACCTAATATCCCTTATCCCTCTCGTTTAGGCAAGTCCAAAATGCTAAACAAGGAGGACGCTCAAGTGACTAGCTATATCAAGATGATTTCTCAAATGAACTTCAACATTAGCTTTCTTGAAGCACTTGTCCACATGCCCAAATTTGTTAAAGCATTTAAGGAATTGCTTAGCAAGAAGGAGAAGCTGATTGAACTCGCCAACACACGCTTAAATGAAAACTGCTCTGCAGTTATTCTTAAAGAACTTCCGGAAAAGCTTGGAGATCCCGATCGTTTTGTGTTGCCTTGCGTGTTCAACAAAACTGAAGAATTTACTGCCCTTGCTGATCTCGGGGCTAGTATTAACTTGATGCCTTTGAGTGTTTGGAAAACACTATCATTGCCCGACCTCACTCCAACAAAGATGACTCTTGAACTTGCAAATCGCACTCTCGCTTACCCCGTTGGTATAGCCGAAGACGTGTTCATTAAAGTTGGCGCATTTACTTTCCCGGTCGATTTTGTCGTAGTTGATTATGAAATGGACCCTCGTATTCCTTTAATACTTGGTCGGCCATTCTTGAGAACCGGACGAGCTTTAGTGGATGTTGCCGAAGGTGAGTTAATCTTAAGAGTCGGGGATGATGCACAAGTTTTCAAAATGGGGAAGCTTACTAGTACAACTTTTTGAGGCCGAGAATCAGTGAATATGATTAATGTGCTCGATGACTTTACCGTCTACGACAATCCTCTATTCGACTCTTGCATCGATAATCCACTTTTTCATGATGATGTGGATGATTCTCCCCCTACTTTGGAAGCTTCTCCCATTTATGATTCGTCACCGGTCTTTGATGCTTATGATGATGATGATTCTAGCTCAGATTCGGATAATTTTGATTGTACTTCTGAGTATCCCGAGATGCCCACTTTCGATGATTTTGATGAGGCTGATACTCTCTCGAGCGATTCTTCACATGATGAAGATCCTCCGCCATCACTCGATCCTACTTTGGACGATTATTCATTTGAGGAAGATTTTTCTGAATTTCTTAACACTTACTTCCCTCATGAGAGTGATGCTCCTCCTTTGGACTTTGAAGATTATCGTCTTGATCCTACTTTGGATTTGAAGAGTATTTTGTCCAAGGAGAAGAAACCGGTCAACACCGAAATCCGTTGCACGTATGATTTGACACCTCTTTGTCCCCCTTCTGAGGACGAGGTTGTGCTTCTTTGCGGATCTTCTTCACACTCGGCTGAGCCTGAGTGCTATTTTCCCCTAAAGGAAAAGGTGTTCGACCATGGTATTGAAGTCTTTATGCCATCTCAGTATCCACCTGATGCAATAAAAGGAAAAATCTTTGGAAATCTTGAAGACAAGCTTGCACTTCACCCTTGCTTCTACTGTGCTCCATCACTGCTTAAGGGAACCTTGCCACTTCCCTTTTGGCTTTCCTTGTTCGCCTTAAGCTCGTGCTTATTGATGGATGAAAACTATGTCTTTGATCCTGGTGGATTTGTTTCATGCTACTTCTGTTGATGATCAAGGTCGAGTCAGGCTCACGACTCGGTAAACAAAAACCAAGCGCTTCTTGGGAGGCAACCCATGCATCTATCTTTCCGCTTTCTTTATCATAAGTGTAGGGGGGACCCCTTTGGATTGCTATTTCCTCTCCTCACTTCTTAATCAGGGATTCGAGCTTCAATGATCCACTCTTGATGATTCTTGACGACCCGTGATTCCGTGTTCTACTTTATCCCGGTTCTATCCTAAACTCTTTTTGATTCACTATTTTATATTTTCTCAATATTAAAATAGGAATCTCTTTAGTTGTTTTTTCCTTAGCGAGATTTAAACAACGTGCACAATGTCCTAAGTGTAGGGGAATTTACTCCCACATGCTTAAACATTGAGGACAATGTTTATCTTAAGTGTAGGGGGACTTCTATCGAAGTTAAGTGGTCTTTTCCTTGTATTTGTCCTCATTTTAACCGGAAAATCAATTTTTCGACATTTTTCAAAATTTTTGATCTATTTTGGCCTATTAGTTTTTCCTTTGTATAGTTTATTTTCGTTCATTATTAGAATAAATGTTTAATAAGTGGTTTTAATTTTCAAACGTTGTGAATCTTTTGACTCAATCCGAGTTTACTCTAGCTAGTATCCTTAACGTGTTTAAGTCAAGTTTTGCTAGGCTTTTATTTAGGGAGCTATAAAACGCGAAAGTCTTAACTCTCACAGGTTAAGAACAAGAACTTTTCGCAAGTTCCTATAATTGATCCTAGAGAGTCGTTTATCAAGGGAACTTTAAGATGCGATTTCTATGCTTGAAAAAGTCCAAGAATTTGCAAGATCCTATAGGCGACTCGAAAACCCAAAACTTTGATTTAATAGGCTAAGTATCCACGAGTCTCATTACTTGAGATTTTAAACTGTGGAGAACGAGAGATGATAGAGCCAATTATAAGTTCGGTATTCTTTCGTGAATTTATGTGAGTTAATTATAAGCCTATTCTCCCATCGCTTGCTAATAAATTTATCTGCTAATAAATAAGGTTGCACGATTTGAAAAGTTACTTAGCTTCTAGCCCCAGATCGTTTAAAAGTTGCTCGGTAATGACGAGAGTTCATAGCCAAGGCATAACTTATGAAGCGGGGCGCGAAGATTGGCGAGTCCGAAAAGGCCCTAACAAGGCATGAGGGCTATGTTTTGCTGCTAAAGATCCAAAAGTGATGTGAAGAATCATTTATCGAAAATCAATATGAAGGATCGAGACACACGACGAAAAGCAAAAACTCCCAAAGAGTCATGGAGAAGTGTATCCGAAAAGACCCTAACAAGGTATGAGGATAAATAGATCCAAGTCAATAAAGGAGGCGGATCGTTGTATATCAAAATCCAAAATAAAGATTGGAGAAAAATGAAGAAGTCGTGGTCCATATATGAAGAATCTCTCAAAAATTCCAAGTGAAGAAATTCCAATTATGAAGAGAAGACCATTATTTCATGAACGTCTCTCAAGATTTGAAGTATGAAGTCGCTGCCAAATATCGGCCCGAGAAAGGTCTCAAATCGCGAACCAAGTTATGCCAAGATATGAACTTTTTGATATCCCGAGAAGCAGTTTTAAAAGATTTGGTCCTTTAGCTAACTATTGATTAAATCGTGCACTTTATTTTCAGACTAAATAATTATCGAAATAAGTCAAACAATGCATCTTCGTGATCATTCAAGACAAATAATAAAATATAAGAGATACCCATAGGAATAAGGGAGTCTAAGTGAATAATTGGCCTACATGAGTTCGTGCTAGTTTACTAACTTATAATAACAATGATCTCGTTTTTTTTAAGCTTGGTTTGGAGAAAGTGAAAAGTTGAGGATGATGATTATTCATGACATTTTCAAAACCCAAGGTATGCTTTTTATTTCTTTATTTTGAATGTCTTTAATTTTCTATCTTCTTAATAAAGGCCAACGTGGATTAATTATGATGAAAAGTGAAATCTTGCTTTGTAACTAATGCATTGCATGAGGACATTGCAATGGTCAAGTGTAGGGGATTTGATAGGTGTGTAAACACCCATCTTTTCTACCACTTAATTACAATAATAACCGGACCAAAACGTGTATTTTATGTCTTTTATGTCGGAATTATGCGCGGTTTGTGTTTTTGTTGTAATTTAGGACAAAATTGTGAAAAGTGGAGAAAACACGGGAATTCACGGGCATTCACGGCTTTTATTGAAGAAAAAGATGAAAGACGGAGTCGAGAAGTCAAAAGTGGAAAAAGAACGGAAGTCCAAGACCAATTCTGAAGATTTATCGAAGAAAAAGTCAAAAGACGGAAGTTTATCAAAAGCCGAGAAACTCAAGTCTATTTTATTGAAGAAATTAAAGACGAGTTCAAAAGATATCCCGAGCCACAAGTCCTTAAAGTCCAAATTTAAAAGAAAGATTAGAAGAAAAGGACTAATGATGCAATTAAAAGAAGATTAAAGAAGGAGGGACTAAGCATGCAATTAAGGAAGCCTCCTAAGCAAGCCTTAATCTCCCCTATATATAGATTAGATCATTTTCATTTTCCTCTTGTTGGCTAGATTGACAAACTAGTTCTTCCACCTTTATTTTATGCACATTTAATTACTTGTCTTGCACCTTTAATTACCTTTAATTTTCAAGTAAGTGTTTCTTTAATTTCTTGCACCTTTACTTTATCTTGTTAATCTTCTTCTACCTTTCTTTGATTTACACGTTTTTAATCTTGTTAAGTTGTTTAAAGATTTGATTTTTATGCTTTTGATTGTTTTAAATCTCTTATTTTCATAGCTTATTTGGTTTATTTTCAAGTTTATATAGTTTTTATAAAAGTTATTTTTATATAAAAAGTTGTTTTTATTAAAGTTTATCTTTTTCGTGTTTTAAAAGTTGTTCACTTTCAGTTTTATAGTTTATTTTTACACGGTTTTAGTTAAGTTTTTCGTCTAGTGCTTATTAGAACAATAGCTTATTTACTTAGCTTATTTTTAGTACTTTTCCCTGTTTTCCGATCGTGACAATCGGAAAAGGGTTTTGTATTCCGATCGGTACCAATCTGAAAAGGGTTTCATTATTCCGATTGGGGGAGACTTTGGTATTCCGATTGGAGGTTGGTTGGATATTCCGATTGGTGTGCAAGTGACAGTATTCCGATTGGTGTTCAGTACAACATTCCGATTGAGGTGCATGTTGGTATTCCGATAGGGGGTGACACATATTCCGATTGGGTACTTAACATCATTCCGACCAAGGTCCTATCCATTATTCCGATCAAGGTAAGTAAACAACTTTCCGATCAAGGTAACGTGGGTATTCCGATCTGACAGGGTGACAGCATTCCGATTGGGTACTCTAATTTACATTCCGATCAGGGGGTTGGTTATTCACTTTCCGATCTAAGGTAAGTCTATATCCCGATTGTGGTTGATCGGAATATATTCCGATTATTGGAGGTTGTTTTCTCTTATTTTGTCTTGTTAAATTTTTAGTTTATGTTTTTAATACTTGTCTAATTTTAATTTCCGTCACGCTTTTAATTTTTAGTCATTTAATTATTTTACTTCCGTCACGTTTTCAAATATCGCACCTTTCTTTTAATTAGACTTAGATTTATTTTCACGCTCTTTTAATACTTGCCCTTCACTTTAACGACATTTACTTTTAAGTCTTGTACATTTAAATTAAAAACCAACCAAAAATATTTGTTTCCACCAAAGATCAATAGAGTCACATAGAGAACCTAGATCAATTCGATTAGACCAAAACAACGAACAAGAACTTTTAACTTTTATACAGGGTGTCAAAAGTCTTGTATCAGGCTCACATTAATTCTTAATTTCTAATTAAAAAAAAAGTGGATGGGTATTTTCATCATTTTACCCCTCCCACCTAACACCACATACAAATTCCACATCTCAGATCTGGATCGAGGTTTCCTTTTTCTTCTTCTCTCTAAAACATACACACGCACACATATTCATGTCTTAATCAATCATCACAAACATCAAATTCATCGATCATCACCTTCCTAAATCGATCATCCACTTCATAAATAAGGTAAAGTTCATTCAATTTATTTTAATTCATCTTTTTTTAGCTTATTCGATGTGAATAAGCTTATAATTCATCTTATTCTTTTATAGCTTATTTGAGAAACTACGTGAATTTAAAGCTAACTAATGTGAATAAGCTTATAGATTATCATCATCTTTATTATGATGAATTATAAGCTGACTTATTAGCTTATTTTCGTGAATTATAAGGTTTTATGGCTTAATCTCGCTGAACAGATTTAGTATGACATGTTTGTGAAGTATCATATATGATATATTATAACATATATGATATAAGCTAAAGTATCACATATGATAAAATATATCATATATGATTATGTGGTTGAAAATTTAATTAACTCTTCTTTTTTATGACTTAATCTCGCTGAA
The DNA here is from genome assembly GCA_025667525.1 of Glebionis coronaria. Taxonomy (NCBI): domain Eukaryota; kingdom Viridiplantae; phylum Streptophyta; class Magnoliopsida; order Asterales; family Asteraceae; genus Glebionis; species Glebionis coronaria. Next base: position 547,698,990 of record CM046881.1, on the reverse strand, counting down.
CATATTTAGTATGACTTGCTAGTGACATATCATATATGATATACTATATCATATATGATATAAGCTAAAATATCATATATGATAAAATATATCATATATGATTAGTGCTTGAAAATTGAATTAAATCTTCTTTTTTTGTGTAGAGGAAGCTGTTTACAAGGCATGTTGAATATTACAAGCATCCAAAAGGCCAAGAAGCTTAGTGAAGAAGCTCATGAATTTTTTTACGTTTATTGTTTGTTTTTTCTTTGTAATCTCCTAATGGAGTTTTGAAGTATATGGACGATTTTATAATCCATTGGTATCTGATACAACGTCTTGTTAATATGATCAACTTTCTTGGTATTATGTCATGATGGTTTGATAAATTAAGCCATATATGATAATGCACTATCATATATGATACTCAAAGAAAACTTGGATATATTAAACAAAGAATCTGATGAACTCATGATTACAACAAAAAGTATGCACAATTAATAACTAAACGCTTGTTCATAACATTAAAATATGTACTTTTGAACAGAATCATATATGATAATTCATACATAACATAACCTAATGTAAAATTATATATGATATACATCTGATATTATATATGATAACCATTTATACAAAATCAAAAGGTGCTAACAACATTATTATTGAAACTACTCTTCTTTTTCAATAATACACTATTCTTAAAACAAATTATCAAATGATGAATTCATGAATAACGCATACTCCGTCTTGATCCTTAAAACACATCCGTGCACATCCTCTTGTTATAATCAACATCCCTCTCTCCTTTGCTCCAAATAGGGCAATCATACCATCTCTGTTTGACTGTATTTATAAAAGAAAAAAAAGAACATATTGTGCAAAATTTTAATACCAAAATGAATTACTCATATATATATTAGAAGGCAGATTTCAAGAGTTTATACAGATTTTCTAAAAGATACTCATATAAAATCTGTTTTTTCTTATGATTTATTTGATATATCATATATGATATATATATATATATATATATATATATCATATGATATATATATATATATATATATATATATATATATATATATATATATATATATATATATATATATATATATATATATATATATATCATATGATATATCATCAGTTATCATATATGATATATTTATCATATATGATAAGAAATGTACATCATATATGATAACATCATAAAGTTAAAAAAAATCATAATAATACAGCTTATTAACATGAAAATAAGCTTATTCATAACTATCTTATTCACAAAAACGTATTGAAATAATCTAATAAGCTATCTTATAATGCAACACAATAAATTCAAAATCATTTAATTTACAAAGCTTATTCATAACTCTACTCTTATTAAAAAAAAGCTTATTCATAAGCTTATTCAAGCTAACTAGCTTATTAATCCAACTTCATAACTTATTCATAACTTCTCATCTAAGAACTTAGCTTATAATTAAGAACAATCAATCCAAAAAGATTCGTTCATAATTATTCAATTAAAAGCTAATGATAATACATTAATAAGCTTATTTAAACCAAATAAGCTAAAAATAATAATACATATTAATCAAACCTGGTGATGGATGAATCAATTTGTGATTATAGATGTTCTTGATGAATTCGTCATGGATTCATCATGATCGCGTTTTGATGGATTCATGATATAGTAGATCGTGATTATAGATCAGGGGTAGAGAGACAAAGTAAATCAGGGGTAGAGAGAGAAAGAGAGATCAGAGGTGTGTTTTTTGTAAGAGAAGAAAGAAGAAAAAAACATTATATAGTAGATGGCAAAATGACCGAAATACCCTTGCTGTGTAAATTAAGGATTTAATCTTAGTCATTGAATGAAAAAGAGATGAAGGGTGGGGATGAATCCCCCCATATCTTAGATAAGTTTGGTATCCAAATGAACTTAAATCATATATTTTTTATATCTTTCTTTTATAACTTTTTATCTTTAGTAAAACATATTTTATGAATTTTTTTAGCAAAACATATTTTATGATTAGTACACAAACAATCTATTAGAGACGAGGGTGTGGTGGAACGGCTGAGCTCGCCGTGCCTAAGTGGCAGGCTCGCTGGTTTGCGCCAGTGCTCGCTGCCACACCCACCCTCTTCGTCGTGACCTCATCGCTCCGCCGACGAAAGACGAGAGAAGGATTTTTTCTTTTTTTTCTTCAGTTTTTTCTCTATTTTCTCAGTTTCTGGTTGTGTGTGTGTTTTTGTTGAGGCTGATGAGGATGTAATCCCATTTTTTTAAAAATTATGTTTACAATTTTTACCCTAAGGTTTGGTATTTATCATTATTGGGCTTAAAATTTTCAATTTTTGTAATTTAATGTTTTTAGTTTATGATTGTATTTTTATTTTCGTAGTGTATTTTAATTTATATATTTGTATTTTTATTTAATAAAATGAATTTAAATTTGTGTGAAAATGAAAATAAAAAAAATAAAGATAGTGGTGGGGCCAAAGTGAAGAGGGGTCGACTCTCCACTACAAAAGGGTGTTTTGGTTAGTTGCTTCGTAATGATGTGACACTCATGTGACAGCTGTGAGGACAAAAGGAAAAAGGTGGAGCTCTCCACCATACCTTCCTCTCTTAGTACACAAACAAGCCATGAAAAATCTTATGGCTTGAGCTATTTCTAAAAACGCTATATGATGACGTCATACTCATACCTCAAGTGGCATTTTTGAAAAGATTTGAATACAAACAATGTATCTTGAACCTTAATTCAAGATAGTTTTAATCAATTTTTATTAAATCAAACATAATCAAGAACCCTACAGTTATCCTGAGGTAATGTGTAATAACTCTATTATTTATATGATAATAGTTTTTGATACAATCAAAACTCATAACAATAACAAAAGAGATTTCAATCTCTAACAAGATGATAATTGACAACACGAAGAACAAATATTTTGTAGGTAAAAGTTATGAAGTGGATAGGTCAACTTCGAGCTTACATAGGCCAACAATAATAGAGTATTGACCGATGAGTCCCTCAACTATCCAAAGCTGTCACATCAAGCTCCAAATATATATAAAACTGAAAATAAGAACAACACATTTACAATGTTAGTCCCTAAAGTATTTTTCAAGGATAAGATTATATTTAACACCCTCCCTTGATCTTATTATGGAAAATATCAATAAGCGCCTTTTGTGAACATAACATGTTATGTTTTTTGCATCTTGGTTTCTTTGGATATCATTTGCTCCTTTCGTGCTGTTGGTGGAAGCTAAAGACAATGTGTGACTTCATGTTTGCATCTTGGTTTCTTTCTAGTTTACTTGCATTGTAGTTCTAGATTAGTTTGTGTTTATGCCATAACATAATCACGTGTTAACATGCTGCCTGTAGCATGCGGTTAATGTGGTATCTTAGCCACATTCCTTTGTACTTCAACGCTTTTTTGGTTAATATATTTACCGGGGAAACCCTTTACCAAAAAAAAAACATGTTATGTTTTTTAATGCCGAATCCTTTTGAACATCTGCAATCTGATCTTCAATGCCTATTTTAATAGTTTTAATGACACAAACAATAACTTTTTCCCTAACAAAATGCAAATCAGTTTTAAGGTGTTTTGTTCTTTCATGAAAAGTAAGATTGACTACAATCTTAATTGCAAAATTGTTATCACAAAACACTTGTACTGGTAAAAAAAATTTACAATTTAAATCCTTTAGTATTTTAAATATCCATATTATTTCAAAGGTAACAAAAGCAAGAGCTATATACTATGCTTCCGTTCAGCTCTTGGATATAGTGGTTTGTTTTTTACTTTTCCAAGAAACCAATAACCTATTCATAAAGACACAAAAATCTGTAACACACCTTCTTGTTAGGTACATCTAGCCCAATATGCATATGTATATGCCTTTAAGCAGATACTAGATGCATAATATTTACACACATTAATCCCTTTACCTGGAGAACCTTAAGGTATCTTATTACCTTTAATGTAGTTTCAGTTTTCAGATGACTTTTAAGAGGACTCTACATAAATTGACCAAGACACAAAAATGTTTAAATAATATCAGGTGTAGTAGTTTTCAAGTATATCGATTTACCAATCAACTTTTGGTACTCAAAAATATTATCAAGCAAATGGTCATCATCAGTAGGCTCAGTTGTAACACCCCAAACCAGGTCTTAAGTGTTTATTTATAATAATGCCATTTGATATGACTATGAATTTTATAAGTTGAACGTGTTATGTAATTGGCTAGTCAAACCCGTTTGTCAAACCATAAATCAAATGGTAAGTATAAGTTGGTGAAAAATATGTGTCAAAACACTTAAGGGACTAAAAGTGTCAAGTAACCAAACTAGTAACTAATTTATACTCTGTATTAGTTAGTCATCTCTTAGAAATTCCATATACTTTCCAAAAGTTTTTAGAGTGTGTATCTTGGTCTAGAAAAAAGAAGGAAAAATGAATGCTCTAGTTTTACGAGCATAACATCGATTCAAATATGAAAATTCAAGGGTTACGATTATAGTAATAAATCTACAACAAGTAAGTATTTAACTCTTTTAGTTGGTGATTTAGAAATTAGGGTTCATAAAACTAACTTGGGGTAATTGGGTAACAGATGGTGTCAAAACTAATTAATAGGTTATTATATTCATGGGCTTAGATATATTAATTAAAGTTGAATAATTGGTGGTTTATACCATATGATCAACATATGTTCATATGATGCTGGAAGATGTTAAAAGGTACCCTTAATGGGTTGTATAAACCCTTATAACCATTTTGTAATTAGAATACCTAATAAGAACACATTTCTCAGATCTGGTCCTATACTTATCATGATTATTCAGTATAGTAGCATAAGGAAGATGTTGGAGTATGCTCGTGGCATAATAACTAATTATATGTCCAGACATGTATGTGTCTATGAGGTGACAAACATATATAATAAGGTACCATTTTGATATATTGTGTTTTATCGTATTTACGATATATTTATAACCTTCACAACTCGAGATAACCATTGAGTTTTTAATTACTAAGTATAGACTTAGTAATAATAATACGAAATTGAAAAGTAAGTCATAAAGCCCATTTAATGCCATTATGGCTGAATTAATGTGACACATTTTATGGGATACCTTTTTGGTTTTACATATGATAAATTGATTCTTTTTTATCATTGACTAATGGATTGAAAAGAAACAAAAAAAGAAAATGCATGGTTCTTGTTCTTTAAAAAACAATGACGACAAACATCACTTATTTTGGGTGATTTGTTTTTGGTTATTTCGTTTAAGCTTTAACATATTATAGTTAAGGCTTAATAAGGGTTACGGGTTATAAATACTATCATCTATTTGGTATACGGTGACGTGTAGTGTGTTTCTACATAGAGGTGATATACTTTTATCACTTGGTTTCTTGGGTAGATCGTGTGGTGATTGTCTCTGGTTGATCTTACCCAATCGTGCTACAAAGATAAACTTTTATCTCTTTTGTTATTGATTAATCATATGACTATATGGATCTGTTCATAGGTGCTTGTTCCACTGTGTTTGCTTATGTTTAATAGGTTATTGATTATATTAAGCACCAATAGTGGTATCAGAGCCATCATAGATGTCATATGATTATCGGGTATGCGTAAAAATGGCTAAAAAATAAGTGGTTTTGATGATTTTGTTAAATGAATTTAAAAACAGCCCATGGGGTCTTATTTTCGAATCAATTTAAATCTTGATGAAGCCTCATAATCTGTATTTGATGATCTTATAGCCAGGGGTTACGCATAGCTTAATGGGGTTGTTACCGGCTACGTGTAAAATGACCTAAAACGCGTTTTTTTCAGAACGATTCTTGAATCGGGTTTTAAACAGCCCCTATAACCATTATTTCTGTAGTTATATGATAATTATAAGGTGTTTAAAATGTGGTTAGAATATCCTAAGTTCATTGGTTACACGTACCAATCAGTGGTTTAATTAATTGTTGATTATTTCTTCGATTCCGTTGGCAAATACATGCATGTTTGGCCATGGACTTAGCCAAAATCTTGTTATATTCATAATCTTATGGTATTATTATATTTCATATGCGAAGCCCATGAAAACCTTGACCAAGTGTGACAATGTTGTGTTGATTTGCATTTAATTTCAGTTTTGGGGATATGCCATTGTTTCGGCTTCATTAATATGTTTTTTATGTTGGTTATTGCCATTGTTTGGGAATTTTACAGTAGGTTAATTTTAGTTTTAATGTTTTTAGTCATAAATCAATTGTAACCGATGCTTGGATGGGAATGGCTAAAGTACTAAAGACATATTGTGAAATTCAGAGCTGCTGAGTGACCAGCACTAAAACATGATTTCATGGAGTTCTATAGGGAGATAGAAGCCGAATTTTGGTGTGCTGATTCACAACTCATAGGCCTTAAAAAGTCTCAACTATACCTCAGGCAAAGGAAGACTCCTTCTATGGGTTTTGGGCCCTACAAGTCTACTGAAATTTATGGCAGATTTAGGCCTCATGTTCATTTTGGGTTCTACTTGCTCTTGATGGTCTTGGAGCAAGTAGGAACCCACTTTGTGGTTGTGTTGACTTAACCTTAGTTTACTTCTTGGTCCTCATGATGGCTCACGAGATCAAGCATAGGTTTTTCATCGGCTTGAGGCTTTACATACTTGTGGTTGTGTGGTTGCTTGTTTGCTTGATACCTTGATATAACTTGAAAATGTTTTTACAAAAACTAAAAACCAATCACAAACCATTTATAAACTAAATATTTGTTTTAGTTTAAAGTTTAGATATGATTTAAAACTAAAATCTTGTTTTCATAATCTCTTAACGTGTTATGAATGTTATTGCTTTTATGTATTGTCTAATCTAATATTAAATCCATTTAGGTTTTATATTAGTATTTAACATGGACAACTTGACGCGCATAAACTAAAACAAGATTAGACTTAAGTTAGAAAATGTTTTTAACTTGTGCTACGATGGATTAATGCATGCTTCCTCGTACACACATTTGATTTGTAAATCAAACTTTTATACCCGTCTCAAATTTAAGTCAAGCCGTCCAATCGTTTGAGATCACTTGCAATTAATTTTTGCATCTTGTGGGACGGATGTGAATTGTAACCCAAGGTGATTATTATCTATGCGTGATACCTAGACTTATTCTTGCATGTTCTCAGATTGGATGACTTAATCGGTTAAGTTGTGAGACCTTGACCGAGGCAAGGATAGAACTAAACATGCCAGTTTGACATTTTGTGAATTGTTCACTTATGTCATGAGTCCCATAAGGATCTAAGAATTGCACATGCTTTGCAATTCATGAACGTCATCTACCTATTTAATCTATCATTGCTAGCAGATCAACCGATGTGATGGTAGAACCTCAATGAGGATCTTAGACTTTTCGTAAAATTAACTGTTTTTATATAAACTTGGGTAGTTAATTTTTAAAGGATTAAGTATTGAAAATACTAAAATTTTGAACTTTGTTTATTTTGTAGATGGCAATGAATCAATCCATTAACAACTAAATCATAAGGAGAAATTGAGTGGTACAGACTTTCTTGAATGGTTTTGAAATCTAAGGATTGTCCTTAGATAAGAAGGAAAGTTGCACCACTTGGAAGAGGACTTACCTGAAGCTCCTCCTGCTAATGCCTCCGCTACTGTTCGCAATGCCTATACTAAAAGGGTTGCTGAACAGCAAGAAGTGGTTGGCTTAATGTTGTGTAGTATGGTCCCTGAAATCCAAAAACATTTGGAAGACTTTACTAGCATGACATGATTGAGGAACTCAAGACGATGTTCCAACAACAAGCAGAATAAGAACTCTTTGAAACAGTCAAAGCATTCCATAACTGCAAGAAGGAAGAGGGCCAATCTGTCAACACTTATATGTTAAGAGTAAAATGCTACCTTGATCAGATGGACCGACTTGGCTACCTTATGCCACAAGTCTTAGGAGTGAACTTGATACTCACTTCACTTTCCAAAGACTATGATCAGTTTGTTAATAACTATCGTATGTACGGCATGGGGAAGACTATACCTGAACTACATACCATGCTGAAGCTTGCAGAGAAAGTTATGCCCAAGAAAGATCCTTCTATTCTTGCTATCAAGAAAGGTCGTATCCAAAAACTGAAGCCACAATCTAAAGGAGGCATGAGTAAGAAGTTCAAGGGAAAAGCCATTATGGTTCATGACCCTAAACGTAAGTTCCCCCCCACCTAGCAAAAAGAAGCATCTTGCTAAGGATGTAGAGTGTCATCACTGTCATGAGATTGGACACTGGAGAAGGAATTGTCCTTACTATTTGGCAGAAGTGGACAAAAAGAAGAACAAAGCCGGCACGTCCGACACATCAGGTATCTTCATGATAGAACTCTACTCATTCCCTAAAACTAATACCTGGATATATGACGCTGGTTGTGGTACTCACATTTTTAATACTATTTAGGGGCTTAGAGGGATCAAAAAGTTAAATAAAGGCGCTTTGGACTTGCACGTGGGCAATGGCAACCGTGCAGCTGTCGAAGCCATAGGGAGCTATGATCGTATCCTCCCTAGTGGAATGATTCTTGTACTAGACAATTGTCATTTTTCACTCTCTATTACTAGAGGAATTATTTCTCTTTCACGTTTATGGGATAATGGTTTTTCATATAAATTTACTGATTATGGTACTATTCAAGTTTCCAAAGATAATGTATTTTATTTTAATGCTTTTTCTCGTGATGGAATTTTTGAAATTGATATGCATAATCATGTATCAAATGAGGGTTCTATTTATACTTTTAGAAAAAAGAAGTCCAAGTACAACTTAGATTCTACTTTTATATGGCATAGCCGACTTGGCCATATAAACAAGAAACGCATTGCAAAGCTGCAACATGATGGGGTTTTAAAGTCAACTAATGATGAATCATTTGATATATGTGTATCTTGTATATTTGGCAAGATGGCAAGAAAGCCTTTACTCATGCAAGTGAAAGAGTTGATGATCTTCTTGGACTCATACATAGTAATGTATGTGGTCCATTTAGAACCACATCTAGAGAAGGAGCTTGATGCGTACCGGTTGTGTGGGATTAAAAAAGTTTTAATTTTATAAACACGAATTATCGGAATGAACTAAAAACGCATGGGCAAGTATGACCCTTTCGTTTGTGTATAGCTTTTATTGGTAATACCAAGATCATTCACATGAATTTGGAAAAACTATGATCATTCCAAAATATACTATAACCTTTTTGATTGTAGCAATATAAAGACAAATAATAACAAGTAATTTTGATGATAATTAATAAGATTAAAACAACACTTGGTAAAGATTTGTTTGGGCATCTGATGTAGTATGATTGTGATGACATGATAACATATATGATTATGATAATTAGATGGTTAATTCAATCTATTGTTTAAAAAGCTTCAATCTTCGTCAAGACTTTGGTTAAGGAAAACAAGCATTAGCCTCTATTACTCAATACAAGACTTAATCCATTTTCAATTCGTTTGATTTGCGGTTCGTTTTCACAAACTTGTTAACACTTATAATTACGTTTCTTAGTGATCTAAACTCCTTAAGACGAATTATCCGAATGAACTAAAAGCGTACGGGCAAGTATGACCCTTTCGTTTGTGTATAGCTTTTATTGGTAATACCAAGATCATTCACATGAATTTGGAAAAACTATGATCATTCCAAAATCTACTATAACCTTTTTGATTGTAGCAATATAAAGACAAATAATAACAAGTAATTTTGATGAGAATTAATAAGATTAAAATAATACTTGGTAAAGATTAGTTTGGGCATATGATGTAGTATGATTGTGATGACATGATAACATATATGATTATGATAATTAGATGGTTAATTCAATCTATTGTTTTAAAAAGCTTCAATCTTCGTCAAGACTTTGGTTAAGGAAAACAAGCATTAGCCTCTATCACTCAATACAAGACTTAATCCATTTTCAATTTGTTTTATTCGCGGTTCGTTTTCACAAACTTGTTAACACTTATAATTACGTTTCTTAGTGATCGAAACTCCTTAAGAAATGGTCAATACAAAAGATAGCCAATCCATAGACAAACTGGCTATGACTTCTTGTTAGAAAATAACCCTTTTGACCTATGAAATCTTTAACAACAAATTGGGTTTTGACAACCAATGTCACATGAAACATAAGTACCAATGGTTCAAAAGAAAACCTTGAAATTGAATTAAAATACAAATCACAATCACAACTACATCTTCATACCACAAACATCATCCTACCAAGTGTAAAATGAAACTAGCCACTCATATTAAACATGATAAACTTTGAAATAATGGCCGTAGAATTCATAATCAAGAGTCTTACAAAGTAGAAATATAGTACTAATGGTTCCCTACGAGTTCGGTGATGTTAACTTTGCTTTCAGGACTCCAAAAGTGACTTTTCTAGCACCTCCTTGCTCAAATTCGGGAATTGGCTTTTGGACAAGGGAGAGAGTTTATTGATGGTAAAATAAGTTATGATAAGTGAATTGAAGTGGCATATGGAAGTGTATGAAAGATGTGACCCCATGGGTCTTATTTATTAGCAAAATTGAAGGCTTGTAGTAAATACATGGCTTGTTGGCAAAGGCATTTGCTTGGAGCCAAAGTTGTTCTAGACTCTCCATAGAAGGTTCTTGTGCCTTCATTAGATGCTTCAAGAATTTGTTGTAGCTTGTAGTAGAAAATCTGCCCACTTGAAAAGGAGATGGTGGAAAGTGAACTTGGCTGGCAACCTTCTTTCTTGGTGAAAAATGAGTGAAAATGAGATGGTGGAAAGCGAGGATGGCTGACAACCTTCTCACAAGGCTGGCATCTACTTTCATACTGAGTGATTTTTGCACTTGTTACTACAACCAGCTACATGATTTCTCTTGCATTTCCCAAGATCGGGATTACTTGTAAGGCTTGTATATTCTTGAAAACCCTTGTTCTCGCACCGGGAATTGATCTTCAAAGTCTTGTAACTCATACACGGGTCTTGAACTTTGACTAGGATTCTTCGTGCTCGTACTAATCTTCACTTTTACCTTTCTTTCTTCTTCATCCCTGCATTTGGCTAAACATAGACTTGCAAACTTATTTTGGCACAAATATGCACAAAAGTATTATAGATATAACCAATATACATGTACAAAAGCACATATAACGCTCCCAAAACATGTTGGATTTAGGCGTTATCAAATCCCCTCAAACTTATGTTTTGCTTGCCCTCAAGTAAGAATAAAAGAAAATTAAATCCAAAGGTCCATGTGAGTTATAAAAATTCGATGCAAGTCTACCAAATACAAGATGGAACTCATCGGTTTAAATTTTTAGGTCGAAAAACTGAGATATAAAGTCAATACCCATAAAAGTATAAAACGTCTTTTCTTTCTACCTATACTATACTAGCAACATATGAATTTGAAGCAACATGTATCACGACTTAACACATTGGGTAATCGATACCGTTTATTTCTTCTTATTCCTTTAACTTCATAATATTGTAGCTCATTGGCTATTTATTTGTCTTTTTGTCTTTTTGACTTTTTTCTTTCTTTTTCTCTTTTTTACTTGGCTAAAACTCCTAGCCATGGATCAACACACTTGAAAAGTTAATGTTATATTGACAAACATCGAACTTGCAACTTTCTTCTATTTTTGATTTTTCTTCTACTATTATGTGAGACTTTGACTTGGATAAGTTTGACACAAAAATATATCTCAAATCTTAAAAAATCACCAGTTGGAAAATTTCTTAATTATTTATATGTATTTTGCTTGAAACTTTTTATTAACAAGGGCAAACAAGTTTACAAAAAAAATTAAAATAGCCCAAAATATGGCATTTAAGCAACACTTCTCGTTTTCCCTACAACCCCCTCACACTTAAGTTGAGCATTGTCCTCAATGTGATAAACTGAACAAAAAGTTAGGGAAATAAGAGAAAAACCAAAATCACGGGCGTATTATGCATCATAAAGAGTACACATGAGTCTTGTCTCCGCCTTCAATTTGCGGTACCTACAAAAAAGATAAAACACACAAAAATACGAAAAACCCTCTATTTTTGGTTTTTATTGGTTTATATAGAAGGACACATGCTACACCCCCTCACACTTAAACGGAACATTGGTTACAAAATTGTGAGGTGTAAGCATGAATTTATTCTAAAAAGAAAATCACACTTAAAACACACGGGTTGCCTCCCGAGGAGCGCTTATTTTATTATTGAGTCATCAGCCGGACTCATACCTCTTTTTAGTTTTCTTTATTTTTATCGAGTGGAAAATCCTCACCCGATTCATCGTGATATAGTTTAACATAGTGTCCTAACAATGAAGCTTCCTCCATTTTTGTCATATAATTCAACATAACCGGACGGGTATCCATGTTTAACTATAAAAGGACCGTACCACTTTTGTCTAAGTTTTAAAGCTTTAAATTTATACCTCATGTTAAATAAGAGAACATTATCTCCTTTCTTGAGTTCCTTTCTTATTCAAAGTTTCTTGTCATGATAAGCTTTGGTACGAGCTTTGTAGAGTTTAGAATTCTCATAGGCTTGGAGTCTTAATTCATCGAGTTCATTAAATTGTAAGAATCGGTTTTCTCCGAAGACACTGAGATCGGGATAACAGCTTCTCAATGCCCAATAAGCACGGTGTTCTATTTCGAAGGGCAAATGACACGTTTTACCGTACAACAAACGGTAAGGTGTTGTACCAATTGGAGTTTTTAAGCTGTTCTGAATGCCCACAGAGCATCGTCAAGTTTCCTTGACCAAACAGAAGGATTATCTTTCACTGTTTTTTCGAGTATTTGTTTTAAGGATCTGTTGGTATTTTCAACTTGTCCACTCGTTTGTGGATGGTAAGCAGTGGCAAAACGATGGGTGACTCCATAACGCTTTAAGATTCTTTCCATTTGCTTATTACAAAAATGGGTTCCTCTATCGCTAATCAAAGCTTTCGGTATTCCATAACGAGAGAAAAGTTTTTTTTTCAGAAAGTTGATTACGGCTCGCGCATCATTTGTAGGTAAAGCCTCGGCTTCGGCCCATTTGGACACGTAATCAATAGCGACTAAGTTGTATTCGAACGTACGGGATTTGGGAAAGGGTCCCATGAAATCAATTCCCCATATGTCAAATATTTCGCTAGCTTGGATGTTGTTTTGAGGTATCTCATCTCTTCGTGAAAGGCTACCGGTACGTTGGCAAGCATCACAATTTTGGAATAGAGTATGAGCCTCTTTGAAAATTATTGGCCAATAAAAACCAGCATCAAAGACTTTTTTTGCGGTGATGGAAGGACCATAATGTCCCCTAGTAGGGTCATGATGACATTCATCAAGGATCTTTCTAATTTCCGCACCATAAACACATCTCCTAATCATGCCATCGGGGCATACCTTGAAAAGATAGGGATCTTCCCAAAAATAGTGTTTAAGATCGGAAAAGAATTTACATCATTGGTGATAGGTTAAACCTTTTCTTAGAATTATTCCAATGAGGTAATTTTCCAAATCTGCAAACCACATAGATTCTTTCTCATCCATATTGATTTTCATAAGAGATTCATTGGGAAAATAATCGTCGATATTTTCGTCCCTTAACTTTTCCATGTTTGGATTTTCGAGTCGCGACAAATGATCGGCTACAACATTTTATGCTCCTTTCTTATTTTGAATTTCTATGTCATATTCTTGGAGTAGCAAAATCCATCTAATAAGACACAAATTAGCATCTTGCTTAGATAATAGATATTTCAACGCGGAATGGTCAGTGAATACAATCATTTTCGATAACACGAGATAGGATCGAAATTTGTCGAAAGCAAAGACTACGACGAGTAGTTCTTTCTCAGTGATTGTGTAGTTGAGCTGCGCACTATTTAAAGTTTTGCTCGCAAAGTGTATAGTTAGAGAATGCTTTCCTTCATGTTGTCCTAATACGGCTCCTACAGCGAAATCGCTTGCATCACACATAAGTTCAAACAGCCACGACCAATCCGCTAAAACCGTGATCGGTGAATTCGTTAACTTGTCTTTAAGCTTTTCGAATGCCCTTATGCATTCTTTGTCGAAATCAAAGACTGTGTCTTTTTCTAGAAGTTTGGTCACCGGTCTAGCAATTTTGGAAAAGTCTTTTATGAATCGGCTATAGAATCCCGCATGACCTAGAAAACTTCTAACGGCTTTAACGTTAGTGGGTGGTGGTAATTTCGATATCACTTTGATCTTAGCCTTGTCTATTTCCAATCCGGATCCGGAGACATTGTGACCAAGCACAATTCCTTCAGTCACCATGAAGTGACATTTCTCCCAACTAAGCACAAGATGAGCTTGTTTGCATTGTATGAGCATATGCTCTAGATTAAAAAGGTAAGACTCAAATGAGTTTTCGAAGACTGAAAAATCATCCATGAAAACTTCCATGGATACTTCAAGCATGTCTTGAAAGATCACGATCATACACCTTTGAAAAGTCGCAGGTGCATTGCAAAGACCAAACAGCATACCCCTATAAGCAAACGTTCTAAAGGGACACGTAAAGGTGGTCTTATCTTGGTCGAATGGTTCAATAGGTATTTGGAAATACCCGGAAAAACCATCGAGAAAACAAAAGAATTTTTCCCCCCAAGTCTTTCCAACATTTGAACCATGAAGGTCAGAGGAAAATGATCTTTTCGTGGGGCATCATTCAATTTACGATAAAAATAGACACACGCCAACTGGTAATGGTTCTTGTCGAAACAAGTTCGTCATGTTCGTTGGTCACAACGGTCATTCCTCCTTTTTTAGGAACGCAATGGATTGGACTAACCCAAGGAGTATCTTCTATAACATAGATGATTCCGGCTTCAGGAAGTTTGAGTATTTCTTTCTTGATAACCTCCTTCATGTTTGGGTTAAGTCTACGTTGCCTCTCGATAACGGGTTTGGCATCGTCTTCAAGATTGATTTTGTGTTTGCAAAAATTCGGACTAATACCCGGTATATCGGATGTTTTCCAAGCAAACGCTTCTTTGTGGTTTTTGAGCAAAGAAACAAGGCATTTCTTCTCATCTTCCTCGAGTAAAGCAAATATGATCACCGGAAAGAGTGAATCCTTTTCTAGAAAAGCGTACTCGAGATGTTCGGGAAGTGGTTTCAATTCAAGATCCGTCGGTGGTTCTTGAATAGATTTCGTGACTATAAAGTTCGATTTCGAAGGCAAGGCCTCGAAGTTCATGTTTACTTCCTCTTCTTCCTCGAGAATTACATTAGAATCAATGGCCATGAATTCCTCAAATTCTTGATCATGATCAGTATCATTAATCATTTCCAAAGTGATTTTGAATGGTGCGTTGTCATCAAGCAATGCATCTAACTCCTCCTCCGTGATTTCATCAATAACATCCATGCAAAAGCATCTGTCATCATTGGAATGTGAGTATTACATAGCTTTGTCAACTAGAAATGTGACCATATCGTCACCAACTTCAAGGTTGAGTTATTTATTCTTCACACGAATGATAGCATCGGTGGTGTGTAAGAATGGTCGTTCTAAAATGAGAGGGACTTGACGGTCTTCCTCCATTTCAAGGATTACAAAGTCGGTAGGAAATATGAATTTGCTAACTTGAACAAGCATGTTCTCGGATATACCAAGGATATTGGTAAGTATGATTGGCTAACCGTATACTCATCTTTGTGGGTTTCAAGGTAGTATTTGAAAGATATTTGTACAATGAGTACGACATAAGATTGATACTCGCGTCTATATCGGCCAAGGTGTGACATTCAACATTGTTGGCTAAGGTGCATGTGATAAGAAGACTTCCCGGATCTCCAAGCTTTGGCGGAAGTTTATTTTGCAAAATAGCAGAACATTCTTCGCTTCAAATGGCAACAGAAATTTGCTCCATCTTGCTATTATTGCTCATAAGATCTTTAAGGAATTTCCCGTAGTTGGGCATGCCGGTTAAGATATCAACAAGGGGTACATTGATATTAACTTCTTTGATTATATTTAAGATTTTTTCATTTCTTGCATCCATATTTTCTTTTCTTAGGCGTTGAGGATATGGAATTTTGGGTGTATACGCCTTCGGTGTTGGTGTTGGTGTTGGTGTGGTTTGCTTTGGTTTGGGTTTAGAAGGAGAAACGGATTCATCCTTCTTGGTTTCATCGGCGAAAGTAGGAGTTTTGGTGTTTGGGTTAGGTGGGGGATCATAACTCTTCCCACTCCCTGTGAATACGACATTCACATGCTCATTACGGGTGGAGGGTGGGCGGTATGGTTTTGGATTTGTTTGAGTGTTTCTCGGTAGCGAACCACTCGGTCGATCGGCGAATTGATCAGAAAGTCGACCTAACTTGGTTACGAGATCATTGATAGTGGCATTGTGTTGTTTTTGTCCTCTTTCAACGTTGGTTTTGAGATTGAAGAATTGGTTCTTGATAAACGTGTTTGTTTCTTTTTGAGATGCGATGAAATCTAGCAAAGTTTTTCTAGGTTCGATTATTTGGGTTTCTTTTCTTTATATGGAAGGGATTTATCGTTCTCACGAGGTTGTGAGGTACGGTTTTTGGTTTTGGGCTACTCATGCCAAATGCCGGAGTTTCTACCATAGTAGTTACCTCGATAACCACCTCATCGGTATCCTCCTTGAGCGTAGTTAGCTTCTTGTTTAGGTCCTTCCATCGGCGTGCCATCACACGTCGAAGATGGGTGAGGTCCTCCACAAATGCTACATCCGTCTCGCATTTCTTTTCATCTTTGATATTTTTGAATTGTGAGTCGAATTTAGATGTGAGAGCATCCATATTTTTCATGAGTTTGGAATTTTCGTTACTTTCAACGAAAGCAACTTCTTGAAGGGTTTGGAACGGTTATCTTTGGACCAATCGAGTTTCAAGAGAACTCGGTCCTCGAGCAATTGATATGCTTCGTTGGGAGTCTTATAAAGAAAGAGTCCACCGACATTAAGGATTGCTTGCGTCGGTTCATTGAGACCATGATAAAAGATTTGGATTATGGTTCCTTTTACTAAACCATGTCCATGACAACTATGAAGTAGGTCTTTCATTCGGGTCCATGCTTCAACGAGTGATTCGTTAGGATTTTAGGCGAAATAACAGATTTCTCCCATGAGTCTTTTGTACATGGCGGGTGGAAAGAAATGGCTAACAAAAGCGGTTCTCATTTGTTCCCATGCTTTGATGGTATCAGACGTCAACTCATTATACCAAACTTTTGCATCTCCGGATAGAGATGATGGAAAGAGTTTGAGTTTAATAACATCTACATCAACGTCGGCTCCATATCGAAACATGCCACATATCTCTACGACTTCGACAATGTGCTTATGCGGATCAGCCCGCGCACGGCCGTCAAATTGGCAGTATTTGATCATCGAAAGGTGATGTCCTTTCACGGTGAAGTTATCTCCAAGTTCAACTTGAAGTATAACAGCCCCGGGAGTGGGTGCTACTATTCGGTTGGTGGCCTACATAGATTGATCTTCGGCCATTAGAAATGGTAGATCGTTAAATGTATTATAGACAACAAATGCGTCTAAGAGATTATCGAATGGTGGGTTTTTGAATCTAGGAAGACGGTTTTTTAAAGAAACAAAGGGTTGCTTCTTTCAGTTTTTCTTTCGAGATTGATGAATAAAACGTTCAGGATCGTTTATAAGGACAAAGTGGTTCTTGACTGGAAGAACGGGTGTTCATTCATGTCTTAAAAATACTTTTGAAAAGATTTACGAAAAATAAACTAGAAACAAACAAACAAACAATATTAGGTAAATAAGAAAATAGGAAATTATATAAACTAAATAAAATATATTTTTTTAATAAAAATGGAAAGGAGCCGTCGACTCCTTCACTGGGCTGATCGGCTTCTCGGGTCTGAGGAGAAGAGGCGGCCGACTGCTTTCGCAGGCTCGCCAACTTCTTTCTTCTGTGGTGTAGCAGCGGGCGGCTACTTGTATAGGCGGGCAGCTACTCGTCGTCTGACATATTTTTTTTTTTTGGAATTTGGCAACAAGAAACGCTACAACGAGATTGATTATAGGATGATTTTGTAACTAAGAACAGAATCAAATCCCCGGTAGCGGCGCAAAAAACTTGATGCGTACCGGTTGTGTGGGATTGAACAAGTTATAAATTTATTAACACGAATTACCAGAATGAACTAAAAACGAACGGGCAAGTATGACCCTTTCGTTTGTGTATAACTTTTATTGGTAATGCTGAGATCGTTCACAGGGATTTGAAAAACCTATGATCATTCAAAAATATACTATAACCTTTTTTATTATAGAAATATGAAAACAAATAATAACTAGTAATTTTGATGAGAATTAATAAGATTAAAACAACACTTGGTAAAGATTAGTTTGGGCATGTAAAACCCGCATGATTTTACCATGAACAGTACACTTATGATCGTACGTACAGGATTAAAACTTTCATTTTATAACATGAAAACGTATCACGAATATTAATATCAAGAGTTACGTACGTGTTATTACACGATAAGTATTAAATACGTGTTAGTACACGATAATTATTAACAATAGTAATTATAATCATGAACATAAAATCATGAACATGAAATCACGAACATAAAATCATGAACATAAAATCACGAACAGATAATCATGTACTTATGTAATTATTATTACGATAAATGTTGTTACCTACAAGTAACTATAATAACATGAATAATTAATAATTACGTAACACGTAAACACGAATAATTAACACGATTATTCTTCGGATATTGAATCAAACACGGTAAGTCATTACGTACGTAATTGTTACGTTTAAACGTATAAATATAACCATGGGAAAATTCACGAAAATTTAAATCATGACTGCACATATAGTTTAATAATACGCGAATGATAATAAGGTATGGGCGTTTGTTTTGGGCCGTTTCGACAAGAGAGAACAAAACAACATGGGCTCTAGGCCCAATAGGAGCCCTAGGCCGCCTATAATGTAAGATACGGGGGGGGGGGGGGGGGGGGGGGGGTATATGTTGTTTAGATAAAAAATTACCAAACCCTAAAACATAGTAAACAAGCCGTTCTTTTTTTCTCTCCTTTGTTCTTATTTGCTGTCTTCGATCCACACCAAGAAACAAGGGGCAGTCGTGTTTTTAGATTCAAGGAATCAAGATGTTTGATTCATATTTGGTCTTTCTTAAAACCCTAAACAAGTAAGAAGCCCTAATTCCATTTGTTATGTTGTTCTTTTATTAATTGATCATTGATTTCGAATTCTAAAAGATTATTACATGTTAAACAAGATGAATTAAGGAGGGGGGGTGTACGTTTGGGTGCCGTTGTTGTGTTTTAGCACACAAACCGAGACCATTTATGGTCTCGGTGGTACTTTAACCCCACTAGCCGCAACCCTAACAAGGGTGTTGGCTCGGTTTGTTTTGACGGGGGGCAACACAGCCGAGCAGGGGAAACCACTGGCTGCGGCCAGTGGTGTATGTGTTCTAGCAGTGGGAACCGAGACCTTGTTGGTCTCGGTGGGAAATCTATGTCAAGCAGGGGAAAAGACCACTGCCAGTGGGAATTCAGGCCTGGCAGTGGCAACAGCAGAAACACAAAGGGTGTTTGGCTGGGGGTTTTGGTCAAGGTGTTTGGCTATGGGATTAATAAACAAGTTAAGGGGCTGTTTGGTTCGGCTTATAGGTAAACACATCAAGGGTTTCACGGGTTTTCACGGGTTCGGTTTTCGACGCATTTTAATAAAATAATACATGAGTACGGGTTATTATTTTTATGAGTTTAATTAGCTTTACATGTTTATTAATTTACAAGTTAATTAAATTAATAAAGCGTGACTTATAATTACAAGATTAATTAAATTAATTTACCATGGCTATTAATTAATTTAATTTAACATGACTTGGGTTATTATTATTTAGACAAGAATGTATGTTTTTAGCCTAAGTATGTAATTATTTATTTTATACTACTGTATTAATTAATTATTAAAGATGGCATATAATTAATTAATTAACATGGACTTAGGTTTATTATTATTATTTAATTAACATCAATACGCAGAATAACAAACGTTGGCTTAGGAAGCTCCTAGTGACTACCCACTAGTCACAGGTCCAGTTTTAGAGCCTACAAGTCAAAACCTTGGGCTCTGATACCATAATTGTAACACCCTATTTTGATAAATGGAATGTCACGCGTAATTATGGCGTGTCATCAAAGCATACAAGGTAAATGTACTAAAACATACATGACCATAGGGAAAACCTGAATCAAACATCGGTTCCCAAACATAAGCCCAAAACATAATAAAGTAAAGGAAATAAGAAATGAAAAAACAAGCATAGGTATATTAAGGCAAAGGAAGAAGTCTATGGAAGCTTCCATCCTATGCACGTCCTCCAAATGCTCGAGTCCTGGGTACCTGCCGTTTTGGGAACATGAAAAGGAAAACGGCTGAGCAATACGCTCAGTGCACGGATGTACAATAAAGCATGAATAATATAAGTATATAAGCATATAACAACGGAAGAAACTAAGTCCTGGATAACCTGGTTAAGTCTTAGTAAAACTGGTTTTATAGTTTGAAAAGCCTTATGTTTATCTTGTAAAAACTGTTTAACATATTTTACCATTAGCCAATATAGGTCATGAAAATCTATCGTGCATGAATACTTGGAGGGGTGACCTCGTCATGCAAATTAGAGGGGCTGCCTCTAATTTAATATACTGGTTTTGGGTAGGAGGGATCAGCTCCTTGTGAAGGATGCAAGGCACACACCACATTCACACTGAGTAATCTGCTGAAAAACATGTAACTAGGATGCACCCATACGCCCCACATGATAAATATAATAATATGGCCAAAAGCTGAAGGGACACCACGAGCAATCACTCCGCCGTGGGGAAGTCATAACACCAGTGCCTCTAGTTTTATGGTTATGGTACCTCCATAACTAGGTGAAACTGGTCATGCATGTATATGGCTTTAGGTATTCTAATTAAACATAAGCAATCAAACATATAAACATATACTATGAGAAAACAGTTGGTTGCATACGGGGAATCCTAAGAAGGAAAGAATGTGCATACTGAAAGGACGGGAATCCGTACCTTATGTCCAGTGAACGAAGAAGACGAACGGAAGAGAGTCCTACTTCGGTATCACTAACGCTACATAAATACCTACGTTTATAAGTATCTGATTACTAAGTACGTAACTGGTTTTATATCATGTCTTAGCTTGTTTTATATGTTCATGTCATGTTTTACTGTTTTAAGCTTTATACTGTGTTTATCTTATATTCTGTCTAAGTATTACTTGTATTTCATGTATTATTATACTTTTTGTATAACAATAAGTAACTTTCTAAAAATAGCAGGTTTCCTAAATTAGAAAGTTTCCAAAAATAGAAAGTTACCAAAAATAGAATGTTTCCAAAAATAGAAAGTTTCCAAAAATAGAAAATTTGCAAAAATAGAAAGTTTCCAATAATAGAAAGTTTCCAAAAAAGGATTACTACTTAAAATAGATAAGTTTCTGAAAATAGAAAGTTTCCATGAATAGATTAGCTGCCTTAATTAAATAAGTTTCTAAAAATAGAAAGTTTCCATAAATAGATATAAGCTGGTTAAATAAGCTAATTATATAAGCTTAAGTGTTTTCTGATTATAATTCTAAGTCATGTGATTATAAGGTATAGTTTATTAATTATTACATGTAAATTAAATAAACTATAGGTTAAAAGTATTTAATTAAATATAACATGATTTTAATTAAGGTTAAAACATGTATTATTAACTATTAATGATATAACCTAAGTCATGTTAATTAATTAATTATAGTCATTGGTTTTAAATAATTAATTAATTATAAAGTCTAATTAAATAAAAAAAATACTTAGGTTAAAATTCATGAATTACTAATTAAATTTATAACCTAAGTCATGTACATTAAATTAATCATGTCATGTTTTTATTAATTTAATTTAAGTCTAAAACATAACTAGTAAAAATCATAAACCTAAAAAAAATGATTCATGAACCGGACCCGTGATTAAAAATCATGAACCGGACCCGTATCAACACCATACCCGAACAAGGTCGGGTTTACCCTTGCCCTTTGATGCTGCCGTGACACCATCACCACCATACCGAGACCGTATGGTCTCGGTGGTGTTAATTAAGCCAAGCCGAGACCCCTATGGGGCTCGGTTAGGCGTCGGCTACAATACAACACCCCTAAAACCCTTGTTTGATTTACCCCATGATCATTAACATGTTTAAAATAATTGTTTTTAATTAGTTTAATTAAAACACCATGATTTTATGTGATTATCAAAATCAAAACATAAAAGAAAAGGGTTAAAAGTTATACCAAATACGTGGATCAAATAAGGATGAACACACACGAATCCTTGCAAGATTTGCAAGATCAAAATCAACTCGAACACCCCTCTATGGTGTTTATAGGTGGCGGCCAAAAGGAAGAAAAAAGGAAGAACTAGGGTTTTCTTTGTTTTATAATTTTTGTAAATATGAAACATGTTTTCCTCCTTTTTCTATGTTTAGTAAAAATAATGGGCTAGGCCCTTTTCTCTTCCTAATTTTGTGGGTATGGGGCCCACATGGGGTAACCCGAACATTTTCCGTGTCTAAATATTATAGTTTGTTCTAGTGTTTTATCGTGTGCGTATTTTACGTGTTCTAATTAATTATTGATCGCGACTTAATATATTTATTCGTGTTCATGATAAATATATATATACGTAATTAATATTAGCTCGTGATTGATTTACGTTCATGATTTCATGATCGCATGTTCGCGTTTATAATTATTATTGGAATAATTATCGTGTGTTCATACGTAATAAATACTTATCGTGTTCTAACACGTACGTAATACTCGTAATTCTTATACGTGAAACGTAAACATGTTTAAAAGGAAAGTTCTAATCATATACATACGATCTCAAGGGTACTATTCATGGTAAAAGCATGCGGGTTTTACAACTCTTCTCCCCTAAAATAATAATTCGTCCCCGAATTATAGATAACGTAAACTGAAAGAGAAACATACCCGAATCAAACTGAGAGGGTATGTAAGATAAATGAACATGCAGGTGACATGGTAGAAGGAACGTGGAACATGACATGTCTTAAAAGGACATGGAACGTGACGTGACTGAAAGGACATATCTAATTGATAAGAGAAAAACGGATAAGAAGTCCGGATGAACTTGTCCGTTTCCATGTGGCCTCCCTCTTGGAACGGTTCTTTCACAAGATCTTGACACGAATGATAAATCTTGGTCCTCCTGACCTTGACTTGAAATACGAAGAAGTTCTTGGTTATCAAGGTAAGGTAGATCCCCTAAATTTGATAGAGGGAATAAGAAATAACGTGTATGGGCAACTAAAATGTTATCGTGCAAAACACTCTAACTTAACTGATAATTAGCAACGATGCGCGAGACATAAAGAAACGTAGTACGTGAAAAATTTTGAACGTGATAACGTGAAAATTTTTGAACGTGATACGTGGAGATATGGTGAGTGTAGTATGAGTAAACATATCGTGATCCATGATACGTGTAACATATCTTGATCATGATATGAGGAACGTGGAATGAACATGACATGTGAAACATATCATGAACATAGAATATAATGGCGGTAACGCCAAACACTACAAGGTGAGACGTGGCATATGACGTGAAACGTCTATCTGAGGAGAGTTATACTAAACTTGGGTCTGGTCTCTCAAGTTCTTGCAAAACTTTCTAAAATGAGAAAAAATGAACGTAAAATCGTAAGCCAAGATACCATCATGAACGTGAATAGTGTCATGAATGCGAGGGTGAAAGCAAGTCGTGGAATTAGAATGAAGACGTGAAGTAAATAAGGAGCACAATTGCGAATCTTTGTCTGACCCGATAACTGAGGGATTGCCAAGTGATCGGATGAGCCTTAGCTGGAACATGTCTGATCAATCTGTTGGTTCTGAAATCCTTGCGGATGTAAGGATTCTGCAGACTTGATCAAACTGTTTGCAATAACCCAGATAACATCATGCTTCTTCTGAGTTTGCGTTAAACTGGTAACCAAAATCCGTGGAGATCTTGTCTCATTTCAATTCACAATTTCAGATGATGAAAATATCCCAGTCTGTTGGTGTCCTATCTTAACCTGTTGGTATGTCAGGTACCTAGATATGAACGTAACCGTATCTTGCTTTGTAGAACTTGATACATAGGAGTTTGCGAAACTTTGAGTCTCTGAATTTAGACTTCTCCTATCGTAGGATTTTCTAGAACACCTAATGTAGTGTAGGGTTCTCTCCTTTACGCATAAGCTGAGTCATGGTAAGATTAACCATATAAACCAATGTGATTCAGCGTGTCACTGTAATCAAACAGAATTGATATTGGAAAAATTTCCAGGGTAAAATTTCTCTTGTCATAGAATTTGCAACATAGTGCAGATATGGTCTTCCTGTTCTTCTCTAGACTTAGAGGAAATCAAGTTATCCTCAATGAAAACGCTGATGAATTTGCTTATGAGTTCATGGAAACTAAATTTATTAAGTCCATAATGCTGTTGGAGCATTTATGAGACTAATACAGAATCATGAATTTAGCATGACCAAGTCGTGTACGAATAGCAGTCATGGACATGTCTTGCTCTTTCACTCGTCACTGTTGGCATCATGATCATGAATCCGATCTTGTAAAGTGCTTAACACCATATGGTTGATTGGACATGTCGTCAATACGTGGAGGAGAATAACGGTTATGAATGGTGATTTGTTTAAATCGACGGTAGTCGACACATAATCTCATGGTACCATCCTTCTCCTTGTAGGTTCTTTTGGAATGTATGGGAAGATTTTGGAATAATCAATTTGCTATGCGTAAAAGGACTTCGGTGGTCATGTCTTAACTGACAGCTAAAAATTTTAGCAACCATGGCTAACAAGGCACATGCTTGTAAGCATAGATAATTTGTACAAATTTTCCTGATGGAAAATCAAGCTGAATGTATTCAGGAGGCTGAACATTACTGTACAAAATCATGAATCGTAGCATGGTGTGCTGTTCGTAGTCCATAATTAGGATTAAATTCAACTTGCATCTGTCTGAGGTAATGCGTTATCAGTTGGGATCTTATCATTAGGCTTAAGAAAACCTTCGTATACATGGGGAATATGAATGTCGTCTGATATGGTCATGAACATATGAAATATAGGTGCAAGAAAGGAAAGTGTCATCCAGCGAACGTGACTGACCTTACTGATACACCGGTGATGGTACTGAAATTCTTGTGGCCTGATTAATACATGGCACAACAAAATGGATATACCCTGGGAGGGTACCCTGAATTTCTTAGAAATGTTCCATATTTGGACGTGAGTCATGTGTCTTGACTCGTGTTCTGGAAATATAAGCATGACATATGTCTTGACTGGTGTCTTGACACGTGTCTTCAGAAAGTATACGTGAGACATGTGTCTTGACTGATGTCTTGACATGTGTCTCGAGATGTGAAACAAATATAACCACAATATTAGGTTATTATGCCAGAATTGGCGGATCGGTTGGACTACTGATCATTTGTATGTCTGATCACGTCCGCTTCGGAGCCTCGGTTGCGATTTCTAGGATAGTTGTTGTCATAGTAGTGGTTACTATCATCCCGTCTGTCAGTTCCATGACGGGCATTCTCATGACCGTGATTCATGTAACTATTCAGCTGAGTAGCCGGCTGGTACCGGTTTGCACTCATACGACTGAAACGACAACTGAATGACGTGTGACAAGTAACTAAGAATTTGGGACAATGATTGATGAAAATCGTCTGACGCTGAAATATCTTCTCGTCCAATTGCTTTGCTCTGACGCCTTTGTCTTCGTCTTGTAGGATCTCCAGGTTGTGAACAACATCCGCATCTCGTAGCGTCTCCAAACATCAACAGCATTAACCTTTAGTAACATCTCAAAATTATGAGCGGCATCAACAATCTTGTAGAATATCAGCAAGTGGACATATGCCTGAGATGATTCAGAATTGACTAGCGAATACTCGTGAAGTATTGCAAGTGAAATACACATGGATTTAGGTACATGTAATACACATGGAATACGGTTCGTGGAGTACACGTGGAATGCACATGAAATGATGGGTATGGGGTCGATCATTTGTCATGATTTAAGGAAAGTATATCGGTTAAACGGTTAGAAAAACCATCATGATAACCTGGCAGTATTAGCATAGACATCATTCTGGTTGTATCGAGAAACGTTAAAGTGTGGTTACACAAAATTCAACGATGATTGCCTGACAGCATGATCAAGGAAAACCAACCATGACTATCATGAAAGCAGGATTCAATGAAACCGACAATGTCTTGCATGAAAGCATAAATAACAAAAGAGGTGTAAGACGTAATCAACATGAAGACGGAATTATCATGAAGAAACATGAAACAATCTATCATGAAGGAGTGTATAACATAATCAACATGAAACTGAAGTTAACCATGACTGTATGAAAACATACTTGACATAAAAAAAATAGTAACTTATGAGGGGACATGAAAAAAATTTATGCCAATAAATCATGAGAAAAATTTAAGCATGAAAAACAGTGCATGAATGCATAATGTAGTTTATAAAAACCTTTTTATATGTGCGAGGGGACGCCTATGGGTCGGTCCCAAAACAAAAGACATGGCGAGGGGACGCCTATGGGTCGGTCCCAAAGTTAAAAGTTTCGATAAAAGCACATGCGGCTAAATAGGGCCAGTCCTATACCAACCATTACTTAGTCATAATTCTTGCAACAATGATACATGAAACATAAATAAATGAAACTCATCTGTCAAAACTTATCAGAAAAACATTTATGTTACTAATTATGAACTACTGGGGTTCAGTCCACATAGCCACAGTTCACGAGGAACATCATGCATGAAACAATGACACATAACTAAATATGAATGACGGTTGTCCATCCATATTAGTAAAACAATATCAATGAAAGCATCAAGGTTAAAACCTCAAGGTGCTGAAAACATCATGGTTAAAGCAACAATGCGATGAAAACATCAGTACATAGAATAACAAACGTTGGCTTAGGAAGCTCCTGGTGACTACCCACTAGTCACAGGTCGAGTTTTAGAGCCTACAGGTCGAAACCTTGGGCTCTGATACCATAATTATAACACCCCATTTTGATAAATGGAATGTCACGCGTAATTATGGCGTGTCATCAAAGCATGCAAGGTAAATGTACTAAAACATACATGACCATAGGGAAAACCGGAATCAAACATCGGTTCCCAAACATAAGCCCAAAACATAATAAAGTAAAGGAAATAAGAAATGACAAAACAAGCATAGGTATATGAAGGCAAAGGAAGAAGTCCATGGCAGCTTCCATCCTATGCACGTCCTTCAAATGCTCGAGTCCTGGGTACCTGCCGTTTTGGGAACATGCAAAGGAAAACGACTGAGCAATACGCTCAGTGCACGGATGTACAATAAAGCATGAATAATATAAGTATATAAGCATATAACAGCGGAAGAAATTAAGTCCTGGATAACCCGGTTAAGTCTTAGTAAAAATGGTTTTATAGTTTGAAAAGCCTTATGTTTATCTTGTAAAAACTGTTTAACATATTTTACCATTAGCCAATATAGGTAATGAAAATCCACCGTGCATGAATACTTGGAGGGGTGACCTCGTCATGCAAATTAGAGGGGCTGCCTCTAATTTAATATACTGGTTTTGGGTAGGAGGGATCATCTCCTTGTGAAGGATGCAAGGCACACACCACATTCACACTGAGTAATCTGCTAAAAAACATGTAACTAGGATGCACCCATACGCCCCACATGATAAATATAATAATATGGCCAAAAGCTGAAGGGACGCCACGAGCAATCACTCCGCCGTGGGGAAGTCATAACACCAGTGCCTCTAGAGTTATGGTTATGGTACCTCCATAACTAGGTGAAACTGGTCATGCATGTATATGGCTTTAGGTATTCTAAATAAACATAAGCAATCAAACATATAAACTTATACTATGGGAAAACAGTTGGCTGCATACGGGGAATCCTAGTAAGGAAAGAATGTCCATACTGAAAGGACGAGAATCCGTACCTTATGTCCAGTGAACGAAGAAGACGAACGAAAGAGAGTCCTACTTCGGTATCACTAACGCTACATAAATACCTACGTGTATAAGTATCCGATTACTAAGTATGTAACTGGTTTTATATCATGTCTTAGCTTGTTTTATATGTTCATGTCATGTTTTACTGTTTTAAGCTTTATACTGTGTTTATCTTATATTCTGTCTATTTTGATTAAGTATTACTTGTATTTCATGTATTATTATACTTGTTGTGTAATAATAAGTAACTTTATAAAAATAGCAGGTTTCCTAATTTAGAAAGTTTCCAAAAATAGAAAGTTACCAAAAATAGAAAGTTTCCAAAAATAGAAAGTTTCCAAAAATAGAAAGTTTCCAAAAACAGAATTACTGCTTTAAAAAAATAGGTTTCTAAAAATAGAAAGTTTCCATAAATAGATTAGCTGCCTTAATTAAATAAGTTTCTAAAAATAGAAAGTTTCCATAAATAGATATAAGCTGGTTAAATAAGCTAATTATATAAGCTTAAGTGTTTTCTGATTATAATTCTAAGTCATGTGATTATAAGGTATAGTTTATTAATTATTACATGTAAATTAAATAAACTATAGGTTAAAAGTATTTAATTAAATATAACATGATTTTAATTAAATAAAGGTAAAATACTTAGGTTAAAACATGTATTATTAACTATTAATGATATAACCTAAGTCATGTTATATAATTAATTATAGTCATGGTTTTAAATAATTAATTAATTATAAAGTCTAATTAAATAAAAAAATACTTAGGTTAAAATTCATGAATTACTAATTAAATTTATAACCTAAGTCATGTACATTAAATTAATCATGTCATGTTTTTATTAATTTAATTTAAGTCTAAAACATAACTAGTAAAAATCATAAACCTAAAAAAAATGATTCATGAACCGGACACGTGATTAAAAACCATGAACCGGACCCGTAACCAACACTATACCCGACCAAGGTCGGGTTTACCCTTGCCCCTTGCTGCTGCCGTGACACCATCACCACTATACCGAGACCATATGGTCTCGGTGGTGTTAATTAAGCCAAGCCGAGACCCCTATGGGGCTCTGTTAGGCGTCGGCTACAACACAACACCCCTAAAACCCTTGTTTGATTTACCCCATGGTCATTAACATGTTTAAAATAATTGTTTATAATTAGTTTAATTAAAACACCATGATTTTATGTGATTATCAAAATCAAAACATAAAAGAAAAGGGTTAAAAGTTATACCGAATACGTGGATCAAATAAGGATGAACACACACGAATCCTTGCAAGATTTCCAAGATCAAAATCAACCCGAACACCCCTCTATGGTGTTTATAGGTGGCGGCCAAAAGGAAGACAAAAGGAAGAACTAGGGTTTTCTTTGTAATCTAATTTTTGTAAATATGAAACATGTTTTCCTCCTTTTCCATGTTTAGTAAAAATAATGGGCTAGGCCCTTTTCTCTTCCTAATTTCGTGGGAATGGGGCCCACATGGGGTAACTCGAACATTTTCCGTGTCTAAATATTATAGTGTGTTCTCGTGTTTTATCGTGTGCGTGTTTTGCGTGTTCTAATTAATTATTGATCGCGACTTAATATATTTATTCGTGTTCGTGATAAATATATATATACGTAATTAATATTAGCTCGTGATTGAATTACGTTCATGATTTCATGATCGCATGTTCGTGTTTATAATTATTATTGGAATAATTATCGTGTGTTCATACGTAATAAATACTTATCGTGTTCTAACACGTACGTAATACTCGTAATTCTTATACGTGAAACGTAAACATGTTTAAAAAGAAAGTTCTAATCATATACGTACGATCTTAAGGGTACTATTCATGGTAAAAGCATGCGGGTTTTACAGTAAACTTATGTTTTCGTCAGAAATTTTACGTTCTTGTAAGTACTTTTACTTTTTCGTCAATAAATTTATGTTTTTGTTAGTAACTTTATGATTTCGTCAGTTAATTTACGTTTTCGTCAATAAATATACGTTTTCATCAGTATACTTACATTTTCGCCAGTAAAATTACGTTTTCGTCAGTACTTTTACGTTTTCGTCAGTAAATTTACGGTTTTGTTACGTTCTCTTCAACGCAGAATACTGACAAAAACATAAAAATACTGATGACGAAAAGGTAAATACTGACGGAAGCGTAATAATACTAAGGAAAATGTAAGTTTTTTTAGGAAAGTTTAAATTTACTGAAGAAAACGTAAATTTACTGAAGAAAACGTAAATTTACTGACGAACGCGTAAAATTACTGACGGAAACGTAAAAATACTGAGAAAAATGTAAATTTATTGACGAAAACGTAAATTTACTGAAAAAAACATAAATTTACAGACGAAAATGAAATTTACTGACGAAAACGTAAATTTACTGACGAAACGGTAAACTTACTAACAAAAACGTAAATTTACTGATGAAAACGTAAAATTACGGACGAAAACGTAAGTTTATTGACAAAAACGTAAAATTACTGACAAAAACGTAAATTTACTGACGAAAACGTAATTTTACTGACGAAACGTAAGTTTACTGACGAAGACGTAAGTTTACTAACAAAAAATTAAGTTTTCTAACGAACATGTAAGTGTACTGACGAAAATGTAACTTTACTAAAGAAAACGTAAGTTTACTGACGAAAACGTAAGATATAGTCCACGTAGACATGCAACTTATAACTACAGGTAAAAACATTAAGGGTAACTTAAAGTTCAGGTAAACAATACATAAGTAACCCAAGTGTAAGGTATTAAACTTTAGTAACAAAATCGTTACTTTGACCAAAACTTAGTAACCTGCGTGTATATTAACCCTATTTAATCACATGACTTAGAATATTAATCAGTAAAACTTAAGCTTATCTTATTAGCTTAATAATCCAACTTATTTCTAATTATGGGAACTTTCTATTTTTAGAAACTTATTTTTTTAAGCAACTAATCTATTTATGGAAACTTTCTATTTTTAGAAACTTATCTATTTTAAGCAGTAAATCTATTTTCTGAAACTTTCTATTTTAGGAAACCTGCTATTTTTGGAAAGTTTCTTATTATTACACAACAAGCATAGTAATACGAAAAAGACAAGTAATATTTAATCAGAATATCCAGAATACATGATAAACACAACATAACGATAAAATCAGTAAAACAAGACATGAACATATAAAACAAGCTAAAACATGACATAAAACCAGTTACGTACTCAGTAATCAGAATACTTATACATGTATCCTATGTATGTAGCATTAGTGAGATCGAAGTAGGACTCTCTTCCGTTCGTCTTCTTTGTTCACTGGACTTAAGGTACGGATTCTCCGTCCTTTCAGTATGGACATTCTTCCTTATTAGGATTTCCCGTATGCAGCCAACTGTTTACCCCAGTATATGTTTAATATGTTTTTGAATTGCTTATGTTTAATTAGAATACCTAAAGCCATATACATGCATGACCAGTTTCACCTAGTTATGGAGGTACCATAACCATAACACTGGAGGCACCAGTGTTATGACTCCACCACGACGAAGTGATAGCTCGTGGCGTCCCTTCAGCTTTTGGCCATATTATTATTATCAGGTGGGGCGTATGGGTGCATCCTAGTTTACATGTTTTTAGCAGATTATTTAGGTGAATGTGGTGTGCGCCTTGCATCCTTCACAAGGAGTTGATCCCTCCTACCCAAACCAGTATATTAAATTAGAGGCAGCCCCTCTAATTTGCATGACGAGGTCACCCCTCCAAGTATTCATGCACGTTGATATTTCATTACCTATATTGGCTGATGGTAAACATGTTAAACAGTTTTTATAAGATAAACATAATGATTTTCAAACTATAAAACCAGTTTTACTAAGTTATACCAGGTTTTCCAGGACTTATACATTTCTGCTGCTATTAGTCTTAATTATGTTTCAGCCATTCATACTATGTTGTATATCCGTGCACTGAGCGTTATGCTCAGCCGTTACTTTCCTTTCCATGTCCCAAAACGGCAGGTACCCAAGGACAGACTCGAGCATTTGGAGGACATGCATAGGATGGAAGCTGCCATAGACTTCTTCTCCTTTTGCCTCCATATACTTATGCTTGATTAGTCTTTCATTCATTTCATTTACTTTATTATGTTTTGGGCTTATGTTTGGGAACCGATGTTTGATTCCGGTTTTCCCTATGGTCATGTATGTTTTACTACATATTACCTTGCATGCTTTGATGACACGCCATAATTACGCGTAACGGTCCACTTATCAAAGTGGGGTGTTACAATTATGGTATCAGAGCCAAGGCTTCGACCTGTAGGCTCTAAAACGTGACCTGTGATTAGTGGGTAGTCATCAGGAGCTTCCTAAGCCAACGATTGTTATTCCATGTACTTATGTTTTCAGCACCTTGTTGTTTTAACCATGATGTTTTCAGCACCTTGTTGTTTTAACCATGATATTTTCATCAGTATTGCTTTTACTAATATGGACTAAACAACCGTCATCTATACTTAGTTACGTGTCATTGTTTCATGCACGATGTTCCTTGTGAACTGTGGCTAATGTGAACTAAACCCAGTAGTTCATAATTGGTCACATAAAATTTTTTTCTGTTAAGTTTTGACAGCTAAGTTTCATTTATTTATTCCATGTATCATTGTCGCAGGTTTATGACTAATTAACGGTTGGTATAGGACTGGCCCTATTTAGTCGCATGTGCTTTTATTGAAACTTTTAACTTTGGGACCGACCCATAGGCGTCCCCTCGCCATGTCTTTTGTTTTGGGTAAACTGACCATTGGCGTTTACCCTCGCACATATAAAGGTTTTTATAAACTACATCATGCATTCATGCACTGTTTTTCATGCATAAAATTTTTCTCATGATTTATTGGCATAAATTTTTCATGTCCCCTCATAAGTTACTATGTCTTTATGTCAAGTATGTTTTCATACTTTCATGGTTAACTTCAGTTTCATGCTGATTATGTTATACACTCCTTCATGTTGGGTTGTTTCATGTTTCTTCATGAAGACTTCGTCTTCACGTGATTATGTCTTACGTCTCTTTTGTTGTTTATGCTTTCATGCAAGACACTGTTGGAATTCATTTAAATCCTTCTTTCATGATAGTCGTGGTTGGTTTTCATTAATCAGGCTTTCAGGAAAATCATCGTTGGAATTCGTTTAACCACACGTTAGCATTTCTCCATGCAACCAGAATGAGGTATATACTGGCATTGCCGGATTATCATGATGGTCTTTCTAACCGTTTAACCAATTATTTTCCTTTAAAACCATGTCAGATGATCGACCCCATACCGATCATTTCATGTGCATTCCATGTGTACTCCATGTACCGTATTCCATGTGCATATTCAACTTGATGATACTCTACAAATTATTGATGCCGCTCATAGCTTGGAGATGTTACTAAGGTTGATGCTGTTGATGTTTGGAGACGCTTCGAGATGCTGATGCTGTTAACAACCTGGAGATCTTACAAGACGAAGACAACGGCGTTAGATCAAAGCGATCGGACGAGAAGATGCTTCACCACCAGATGATTTCCATCAATCATTGTCCCAAATTCTTAATTACATGTCACACGTCATTCAGTTTTCATTTCAGTCATATGAGTGGAGAACCGGTACCAGCCAGCCACTCAGCTGAATAGTTACATGAATCCCAGTCATGAGAATGACCGTCATGGAACTGACAGACAAGACGATAGTAACCACTACTATGACAGCAACTATTCTAGCAATCGCAATCTAAACTCCTGCCACGGACGTGATCAGAAATACAAAGGATCAGTAGTCCAACCGATCCGCCAATTCTGGCATATTAACCTAAGAATTGTGACTTTATTCGTTTCACATCTCGAGACACATGTCAAGACACCAGTCAAGAAACATGTCATGATTATATTTCCAAGACACGAGTCAAGACACATGACTCACGTCCAATGCTGGAACATCCGTAAGAAATTCAGGGTACCCTCCAAAGGGTATATCCATTTTGTTGTGCCATGTATTAATCAGGCCACAAGAATTTCAGTACCATCACCGGAGTATTAGTGAGATCTGTCACGTTTGCTCTATGACACTTCCTTTTCGTGCACCATACTTCATATATTCATGACCATAAAGGACGCCATTCGTATTCCCCATGTATACGAAGGTTATCCTTCAGCCTAATGATAGGATCCAATATGCTAATGAACTTACCTTGTTAAATATGATTTTGATTGGACTAAGAACAGCAGCCCATGCTACGGTTAGTCACCATTCATATCAGATAATGTACAATAATGTTCAAGCTCCTGAATATATTAAACATGGTTTTTCATCAGGAAAATCTATACAAATGATCTATGCTTTCCAAGCACGTGCTTTGTTAGCCACGACTGCTAAAATTTCTAGCTGTCAGTAAGACACGACCACTGAAGCCTGTTACGCATAACCAGATGATTATTCCAAATAATTTCCCATACATTCCAGAAGAACCTTCAAGGAGAAGGACGATAACATGAGATTATGTGTCGACTACCGTCGATTTAAAACAAATCACCAGCCATAACCGTTATTCTCCTCCACGTATTTACAACATGTCTAATCTACTTTAGGGTGTCAAAACCTTTTCCAAGACCGGACTCATGATCATACTGCCAACAGTGACGAGTGAAAGAGCAGGACATTTTCATGACTGCTATTCGTTCACGAATCGGTCATGATAGATTCATGATTTTGTATTAGTCTCATAAATGCCCAACAACATTATAGACTTAATAAATTGAGTTGCCATGAACTCATAAACAAATTCATCAATATTTTCATCGAGAACAACCTGAATTTTCTCTAGGTCTAGAAAAGAGTAGGAAGACCATACTTGCACTATGTTACAAGTTTCACGACAGGAGAAATTTCACCTTGAAATTTTCCAATATAAATTCTGGTTGATTACAGTGACACGCTGAATCACATGGACTCTCACGGTTAATCTTACCATAACTCAGCTTATGCATAAAGGTGAGAACCCTACACTACGTTAGGTGTTCCAAGGAAAGCCTACGCTAAGAAAAGTCTAATTTTAATTTCGGAGACTCATAGTTCCGCAAGCTCCTATGTGTCAAGTTTCTACGAAGCAAGATATAGTAAATATCAACAGACTAGGATGTTTTTCCATCATCGGAAGCGTGAACAGATTGGGACAAGATCTCCATGGATTTTGGTTACCAGATTAACGCCAACTCAGAAGAAGCATGATGCTATTTGAGTTATTGTCAACAGTTTGATCAAGTCGGCAAAATCCTTACATCCGCAAGGATTTCAAGAACCAACAGATAGATCAGACATGTTCCAGCCAAGGCTCATCCAATCACTTGGTAATCCCTCAGCTATCGGGCCAGACAAGGGTTCACCTTGTGCTCCTTAATTGCGTTCACGTCCTTGTTCTAATTTTACGACTTGGTTTCACGCTCACCTTCATGACACTACTCATGTTCATGATCGTATCCTGGCTTACGATTTTACGTTCATTTTCGTTCTGGGAAGTTTTGCAAGAACTTGAGAGATCAGATCAAGTCTAGTATAAATCTCTATGCTCAGATAGACGTTTCACGTTACATTCCACGCCTCATCTTATAGCGTTTGGCATTACCGCAGTTGTATTCCATGTTCACGATATGTTTCACATGTCATGTTCATTTCACGTTCCTCATATCACGTTCACGACATGTTACACGTATCATGGATCACAATATATTTGCTCATACTACACTCACCATATCTCCATATATCACGTTCAAAATTTTTCACGTATCACGTTCAAAAATTTTCACGTACTACGTTTCTATATCACGTTCAAAATATGTCTCGCGCATCGTTGCTAATTATCAATTAAGTTAGATTGTTTTGCACCATAAAGTTTCAGTTACCATTGCATGTTAATTCTTATTACCTCGATCAAATTCAGGGGATCTATCTTACGATGATGACAATGAACTCTCCGTGTTTTCAAGACAAGGTCAGGAGGACCAAGATTTATCAATTGTGTCAAGATGTAGTGAAGGAACCGTTCCGAGAGGGAAGCCACTCGGAAACGGACGAGTCCATCCGAATTTTATCTTCTCATTCTTCCATAACTAAGTAAGACTCTTTCAGTCATGTCACGTTCCATGCCCCTTTAAGCTATGACAAGTTTCACGTCACATTCTTTTCATTTTATCTTTCATACCCTTCTAGTTTGAGTCGGGTATGTTACGCTTCCAGTTACGAAATCTATAATTCGGGGACGAATTATTCTTTTTAGGGGGGAAGAGTTGTAAAATCCGCATGCTTTTACCATGAACAGTACACTTATGATCGTACGTACAGGATTAAAACTTTCCTTTTATAACATGAAAACGTATCACAAATATTAATTTCAAGAATTACGTACGTGTTATTACACGATAAGTATCAAATACGTATTAGTACACGATAATTATTAACAATAGTAATTATAATCATGAACATAAAATCATGAACATGAAACCACGAACATAAAATCATGAACATAAAATCACGAACATATAATCATGTACTTACGTAACTATTATTACGATAAATGTCGTTACGTACAAGTAACTATAATAACATGAATAATTACGTAACACGTAAACACGAATAATTAACACGATTATTCTTCGGACATTGAATCAAACACGGTAAGTCATTACGTACGTAATTCTTACGTTTAAACGTATAAATATAACCATGGGAAAATTCACGACAGTTTAAA
Source organism: Glebionis coronaria (assembly GCA_025667525.1). Lineage (NCBI taxonomy): Eukaryota > Viridiplantae > Streptophyta > Magnoliopsida > Asterales > Asteraceae > Glebionis > Glebionis coronaria. The sequence goes on along the minus strand of CM046881.1, from coordinate 547,661,945 downwards.
TCACGACTGCACGTATAGTTTAATAATACATGAATGATAGTAAGGTATGGGCGTTTGTTTTGGGCCGTTTAGACAAGAGAGAACAAGACAACATGTGCTCTATGCCCAATAGGAGCCCTAGGCCGCCTATAGTGTAAGATACGGGGGGGGGGGGGGGGGGGGGTGGGGATATTTTGTTTAGACAGAAAATTACCAAACCCTAAAACATAGTAAACAAGCCGTTCTTTTTTTCTCTCCTTTGTTCTTCTTTGCTGCCGTCGACCCACACCAAGAAACAAGGGGTAGTCGTGTTTTCAGATTTAAGGAATCAAGATGTTTGATTCATATTTGGTCTTTCTTAAAACCCTAAACAAGAAAGAAACCCTAATTCCATTTGTTATGTTGTTCTTTTATTAATTGATCATTGATTTTGAATTCTAAAAGATTATTACATGTTAAAAAAGATGAATTAAGGGGGGGGGGGGGTGTACGTTTGGGTGCCGTTGTGGTGTTTTAGCACACAAACCGAGACCATCTATGGTCTCGGTGGTACTTTAACCTCACCAGCTGTAACCCTAACAAGGGTGTTGGCTCGGTTTGTTCTAACGGGGGGCAACACAGCCGAGCAGGGGAAACCACTGGCTGCGACCAGTGGTGTATGTGTTCTAGCAGTGGGAACTGAGACCTTGTTGGTCTCGGTGGGGAAATCTATGTCAAGCAGGGGGAAAAGACCACTGCTAGTGGGAATTCAGGCCTGGCAGTGGCAGCAGCAGAAACACAAGGGGTGTTTGGCTGGGGGTTTTGGTCAAGGTGTTTGGCTATGGGTTTAATAATCAAGTTAAAGGGCTGTTTGGTTCGGCTTATAGGTAAACACATCAAGGGTTTCACGGGTTCGGTTTTTGACGCGTTTTAATAAAATAATACATGAGTACGGGTTATTATTTTTACGAGTTTAATTAGCTTTACATGTTTATTAATTTATAAGGTAATTAAATTAATAAAGCGTGACTTATAATTACAAGATTAAATAAATTAATTTACCATGGCTATTAATTAATTTAAGTTAACATGACTTGGGTTATTATTATTTAGACAAGAATGCATGTTTTTAACCTAAGTATGTAATTATTTATTTTATACTATAGTATTAAATAATTATTAAACGTGGCATATAATTAATTAATTAACATGGACTTAGGTTGATTATTATTATTTAATAATACATGATTTTAACCTAAGTATTTATTTATGTAATTTAGACTATAGTAATTAATTAATTATTAAAACATGACATATAATTAATTAATATTCATGACTTAGGTTATATTAATATTATTATTAATACATGTTTTAACCTAAGTATTTTATACACTTAAGTTAATTAAATCATGTTATATTTAATTAAAACCTATAGTTTATTTAATTTACATGTATTAATTAATAAACTATATTATTTAATCACATGACTTAGAATATTAATCAGTAAAACTTAAGCTTATCTTATTAGCTTAATGATCTAGCTTATTTCTAATTATGGGAACTTTCTATTTTTAGAAACTTATTTATTTTAAACAGCTAATCTATTTATGGAAACTTTCTATTTTTAGAAACTTATATATTTTAAGCAGTAAATCTATTTTAGAAACTTTCTATTTTAGGAAACCTACTATTTTTGGAAAGTTGCTTATTATTACACAACAAGTATAGTAATACGAGAAATACAAGTAATATTTAATCAGAATATCCAGAATACATGATAAACACAATATAACGATAAAATCAGTAAAACAATAAATGAACATATAAAACAAGCTAAAACATGAAATAAAACCAGTTACGTACTCAGTAATCAGAATACTTATAGATGTATCCTATGTATGTAGCATTAGTGAGATCGAAGTAGGACTCTCTTCCGTTCGTCTTCTTCGTTCACTGGACTTAAGGTACGGATTCTCCGTCCTTTCAGTGTGCACATTCTTCCTTATTAGGATTTTCCGTATGCAGCCAACTGTTTTCCCCAGTATATGTTTTATATGTTTTTGAATTGCTTATGTTTAATTAGAATACCTAAAGCTATATACATGCATGACCAGTTTCACCTAGTTATGGAGGTACCATAACCATTACACTGGAGGAACCAGTGTTATGACTCCACCACGACGGAGTGATAACTCGTGGCGTCCCTTCAGCTTTTGGCCATATTATTATTATCAGGTGGGGCGTATGGGTGCATCCTAGTTTACATGTTTTCGGCAGATTATTTAGGTGAATGTGGTGTGTGCCTTGCATCCTTCACAAGGAGCTGATCCCTCCTACCAAGACCAGTATATTAAATTAGAGACAGCCCCTCTAATTTGAATGACGAGGTCACCCCTCCAAGTATTCATGCACGTTGATATTTCATGACCTATATTTGCTAATAGTAAACATGTTTAAACAGTTTTTATAAGATAAACATAAGGCCTTTCAAACTATAATACCAGTTTTACTAAGTTATACCAGGTTTTCCAGGACTTTTACATTTCTGCTGCTATTAGTCTTAATTATGTTTCAGCCATTCATACTATGTTGTATATTCATGCACTGAGCGTTATGCTCAGCCGTTACTTTCCTTTCCATGTCCCAAAACGGCAGGTACCCAAGGACAGACTCGAGCATTTGGAGGACATACATAGGATGGAAGCTGCCATAGACTTCTTCTCCTTTTGCCTTCATACACTTATACTTGATTAGTCTTTCATTCATTTCATTTACTTTATTATGTTTTGGGCTTATGTTTGGGAACCGATGTTTGATTCCGGTTTTCCCTATGGTCATGTATGTTTTACTACATATTACCTTGCATGCTTTGATGACATGCCATAATTACGCGTAACGGCCCACTTATCAAAGTCGGGTGTTACAGGGCATCCGATGTAGTATGATTGTGAGGACATGATAACATATATGATTATGATGATTAGATGGTTAATCCAATCTATTGTTTTAAAAAGCTTCAATCTTCGTCAAGACTTTGCTCAAGGAAAACAAGCATTAGACTCAATTACTCAATGCAAGACTTCATCCATTTTCAATTTGTTTGATTCGTGGTTCGTTTTCACAAACTTGTTAACAAGTACAATTACGTTTCTTAGTGATTGAAACTCCTTAAGAAATGGTCAATACAAAAGATAGCCAATCCATAGACAAACCGGCTATGACTTCTTGTTAGAAAATAACCCTTTTGACCTATGAAATCTTTAACAACAAATTGGGTTTTTACAACCAATGTCACATGAAACATAAGTACCAATGGTTCAAAGGAAAACCTTGAAATTGAATTAAAATACAAATCACAATCACAATACATCTTCATACCACAAACATCATCCTACCAAGTGTAAAATGAAACTAGCCACTCATATTAAACATGAACATAAACTCAGAAATAATGGCCTTAAAATTCGTAATCAAGAGTCTTACAAAGTAGAAATATAGTGCTAATGGTTAGGGTAATGATCCCTACGAGTTTGGTGATGTTAACTTTGCTTTTAGGACTCCAAAAGTGACTTTTCTAGCACCTCCTTGCTCAAATCCGGGAATTGGTTTTTGGACAAGGGAGAGAGAGTTTATCGATGATAAAATGAGTTATGATAAGTGAACTGAAGTGGCATATGAAAGTGTATGAAAGATGTGACCCCATGGGTCTTATTTATTAGCAAAATTGAAGGCTTGTAGTGAATGCATGGATTGTTGGCAAAGGCATTTGCTTGGAGCCAAAGTTGTTCTAGACTCTCCATAGAAGGTTCTTATGCCTTCATTAGATGCTTCAAGAATTTGTTGTAGCTTGTAGTAGAAAATCTGCCCACTTGAAAAGGAGATGGTGGAAAGTGAACTTGGCTGGCAAACTTCTTTCTTGCTGGTGGAAAATGAGTGAAAAGGAGATGGTGGAAAGTGAGGATGGCTAACAACCTTCTCACAAGGCTGGCATCTACTTTTATGCTGAGTGATTTTTACACTTGTTACTACAACCAACTACATGATTTCTCTTGCATTTCCCAAGGTCAGGATTACTTGTAAGGCTTGTATTCCAGAAAACACTTGTTCTCGCACCCAGAATTGATCTTCAAAGGCTTGTAACGCATACACGGGTCTTGAACTTTGACTAGGATTCTTCGTGCTCGTACTAATCTTCACTTTTACCTTGCTTTCTTCTTCATCCCTGCATTTGGCTTAACGATCCACTTCCTTCCTCATCGTAGGCAAAAAATAAGAAGCTTGAACCAACATTAAAGTGCGATCACGACCCACATGTCCTTCGCCATACAACTCCTTAATAATTTGCAAGCGAAGACTTGAATTAGGAATACAAAGTTGATTCCCTTTGAATATGAACCCATCATGCATAACAAAATCTGTTTTCTCTATAGTTTTTAAATCCAGCAAAACAACTGAAAAGTATGGGTCCACAGTCACCATATCACGAATGACATCAAGTACTAGAACATCAACCTGCATGGTTACAAGTACACTACTCCTCCTGCTTCAGGCATCAACAACACGACTGGAAGCACCAGTTTTGTGTTTCACCACAAAAGTAAACTTCGCAAGAAAACCAACCAACTCCCATGCTTATGGGATACTTTATCTTGAGTACGAATATGCCTTAAGGAATCATGATCAATGAACAAAACAAACTCCTTATGAAACAAATAATGGCGTCAATGCTTAACAACTTGGACCACTTCATAAAACTATAAGTCATAAGTAGAGTACCTTGACTTCGGTCCTGTGAACTTCTCACTAAAATAGGAAACATGCCACCCACCTTGACTAAGAACCCTACCAATTGCAACCTTAGAAGCATCAGTATGAAGCTAAAAAACATTAGAAAACTCAGGCAATACTAGGATTGGCATTGTAGTAAGCTTTTCCTTGACAACATGAAAAGCCAGCCCTGCTTCATCTGTTCACACAAATGACTTCCCCTTCATACAGTCTGTCAAAGAGGCCATCATGGAACTGAAATTAGAGATAAACCTCCTATAGAAAGAAGCAAGACCATAGAAACTCCAAACTTCAGTATTGGTAGTTGGAGTTGGCCACTCCTGAACAACTACTACCTTAGACTCATCCACCTGTATGTCATCACAAGAAACAACATAACTAAAAAACAAAACTTTAGGGGTCATGAACACATACTTCTTCACGGCTTCATAAAAACTGGCATTTCAAAGCAAGATCAAGACCTGCCTCACATAAGTGACATGCTCATTATGAGAAGCACTATAAATAAGAATGTCATCATAATAAACAACCACAAACTTGCCAATAAAAGGCCTGAGTAGTTGATTCATCACACACATAAATGTACTTGGTGCGTTTGATAAACCAAAAGGCATGACCAACCACTCATACAACCCTTCATGGGTCTTGAAAGCGGTCTTCCACTCATCACCAGGTCTAAGACGAATCTAGTAACACCCACTCTTCAAATCCAATTTTGTAAAAATAGTAGCACCACTAATCTGGTCAGGCAAATCATCAAGGTAAGGAATAGGAAACATGTACCTCATACTAATCTTGTTGATGGCTCGACTATCAACATACATAAGCCATGTACCATCCTTCTTTGGAGTCAATAGGGCAGGAACACCACACGGGCTCATACTCTCACGAACATGACCCTTGGAAACCAACTCCTCAACCTTGTTGCGCAACTCCTCATGTTCTCCCAGGCTCATCATGTAATGTGGCATGTTAGGCAATTGTGTCCCAAGCTCTAGATCAATATGATGCTATATGTCACGTAATGGTGGAAAACCATCAGGTAATTCATCAAGGAAAACATCAGATAATTCCTCAAGTAAATGGATCATGGCTTCAAGAACTTCACTATCTTCATAAACCTCCTTCCCTATTAGCACAAAAATATCATCTCCCACCTCCAGCTCGTCTTCGAACTACGACATAGTTAGTAAAGTACCAATGGGTTTATTAACTACTTCTTTGGGTTTATTTGGCATCAAAGTAATCTTCACACCCCAAACAGGAAACTATAAGTATTAGTACTCCCATGGAGAGTTGCATCACGATCATACTCCCAAGGTCTACCCAACAACAAGTGACAAGCATCCATGGGTATCACATCACACCAAAGACTATCCTTATAAGTTGTTCCTACAGAAAATGAAACTTGAACACGCTTGGAAACTATTACCTCCCCACCCTTTTAAGCCAGTGTATCTTATAAGGTTTAGGACGATTTTCAGTTTTCAACCCTAGTTTTTGGATTGATTCTTCAACTATCAAATTATCACAACTACCCGAATCACATACAAAGTTGCAAACCTTACCCATAATGGTACAAGTTGACTGAAAGATGTTATGTTTGAGCCAATCATCACCATCAGCTTTAGGTGTTAAGCAAGAGCACCTTACCACCACATTCACCCCACATCTCCAGACACATACTCCTCCTCAAACTCGAGTTCTTCATCATAAACTACGACTTCTTTGTAATTATCATAAGCCACATCATCATCTTCCCCAGGTTCAAAAAATAACTGTGTCTTCTTAGTCTTCTTACACTCCAACTGTCGATCAATCTAGGAATTGGTACAGTATTACCAATAACTGCCTTAGCTTGATTGGGAGAAAAATGAGACGTCAGGTTACCCGAACTAGAAGCACCTGTTATTGCAGGAGAAGACGAATTTCCCACTCGTCGGTTCTGCTTCTCAAAAGTTAATGCACGCTGATATGCATTAGAAAGTGTTAATGGATCAAACATGTTAACATAATTCATGATTTTGACTCTTAACCCACCAATGTATCGAGAGACAAGCTGGTCTTCTGCCTCTTGAATGTCGTTACTTGCAACTAGTTGGTAAAATTCAGTTGTATAATCTTCAACATACTTGGACCCCTGTTTCAGATTCTGTAACTAGTGGTACATCATTCGCTGGTAGTTATGAGTAATAAAGTTTTCCCTCATGACCTTCTTCATTTTTTGCCAACTCGTGATCCTTGACTTCCCAACTTTGTCCCTCGTCAGTTTCAATTGTTGCCACCACGTGGATGCCCTACTAAGTAGCTTGGTAGCGATCAACGAAACCCTTTTTTTTTCTAGAACTTCTAAATTCAAATACTTCTTCAACAACAACAAGCCAATCAGTGAACTCATCAGGCTTCCAAGTGTCCCCTTTAAACTCAGGAATATTAACCCTCATTCCAGTCTCCCAACGCCTATCATTATCCCCTCTTCGATCCCTCATTTGTCGCCCTACTGATTGTTCATCAGTAGACGAACTGACACCAAACGGGTTTTCTTCAAGATCTTCATCTTCATCCTCGTAACAGCGATTACGAGACCTCCTATTGTTCATCAAATTAATAATTTAGTTAGTCAATTCATCAATGAATTTATCGAGTTGCTCCTCCATTCATTCCATCATACGCTACTCAAATTCCTGTTCATTCACTTCCTGAATATTCCTAGCTTTCCTTCGAGGCATCTTGATCAGGAACTTCGGGTCTTGATACCAACTGGTGTAGACTATAAACAAGATAAATAAATTGGACCTGTTAATTCCAATGAATACCAGAAACTTCCTTCTAACTATCTTTCATTCTAATGAATAATGATTATTAGGGTAAAAACTTAGCAAACAACGGAAAATGGTTTAACTTTTATTAAACTGAAAATTGTCTTGTTAGGGTTACAACAGAATGTTTAAATAATGACAGCAAGCAAAGAAAAATCCTAAAACACCAATGGGCTTGACTATGGCCCAAAGACAAAGTCCACCAGAAAATATAAATAACAAAAAATGCGAATAAATGATAGTAAAATGGTTTTTGGGCCTCGAAAAATTCTTAACCAGCCTAAAGGTGGTTACGACGGCGTTCCCTCGTTTTTCTGGTTGTTTTGACAGGCCACGGGCTGAAAACGACTTTCGATGCTCAAGTTATGGCCATTTTAAAAAATCCTTCCTAGTCACACGATCTTAGGCTTCCAGAAATAAGTCAGTCCGTTCTTCAATACTTGAGTCTCCATCACAATTCTCCCTGGAACAGGAGGGATCTCGAAACATTAAAAAGGTACATGTATTTCATCTCAACAATACCACTTTGATGAGAGGTATAACTACACGAGGTCTGATGGATAATACCATTTTGTTCCCAAAATGTTAAAAACTTATGATTAACAAATTCTATTCCATTATCACTTCGAAAAACATTAAAATGCTTATGAAACTGAGTTGTAACCAAATTATAGAACATCATTAAGCTTTCATAAACTTCAATTTTGTTTTTAACAAATAAACCCATATAGACCTTATGTAATCATCAACAATAGTAAGAAAGTATCGGTAACCATCTCTGCTAGTGACCTCGTAAGGTCTACGCATCACCAATTTCAGTGGATATATGATCAATAGGAGGAAATGATTCCCTAATCTATTTAACCTGTTGACAAATATCACAAACAACATTGGTCTTATTATGTTCAAGAGTCAAACTAGACTTTAAGACATCCAAAATTTGGTCTAAAGGGTGACCAAGCCTGCAATGCCAAGTGTATCTAGACAAATGACAAATATTATTAACACTAGAATTCTCAAATCATGTACCTTGATTTCCATACAAGTAATATAAACTACCAGATTGTCTATCAGTCCCCAAAACTTTCTATGCTTTTAAATCCCGATCAAGAATATAGCATTTAGCTTCATCAAAAGCAACAATCAGTTTGCTCTCTCTAGCAACCTTATGCATAAACATTAAACTAACATAATATTAAGGCAAAACCAACCCATAAAAAAGTTGAGTAATCAATTAAAGGCATATTTCCAATTTTAGTTATGTAAGCCTCAATCCCATTAGATGAGACACTTTTATTTTTAAATGAGATATATCAATAATGTTTACAAGAAATTTATCAGTAAACGTCATATGTCGGTTAGCACCAAAATGTAATTAATCAATATGTTTCAAGCTTAGAATGAATCTTGTTATTAGGACAAAAAAAGTACTCAGAGTTTTTATAAAATATTTTACGGGTATCCAAAAAATTACCTGCGATATTGGCTTGAACATTTATTAATTGACATAATTATATTTAATAAGAGCAACAACAGTAGAATGTTGTTCATCTGAAAAACTAGTTGAAGAACTAGAATCAATAGAATTATTAGAAATATTTATCCGTTTAACACTTATCCAATTTTCTTTTTTCCAATATTAGGAGGATAACCAATAAGTTTGAAACACCTTTCAATGGTGTGTCTATTAAAACCACATGTCTCACATATCAAAGTGGGACCTTGGAGATAACCCTCTTATTCTAATTATCATTAGGTCTAGCAAGATTAGATGGTCTAGGTCTATTACTAGAAACCCATGACCTTTGGAAATTCTCTTTATTAGGAATACTAACAGAATGCTAAGTTTTAAGAACTCGAAGATACACTAGAAGTATTACAAGAAGATACACTAGAATTATTACAAGAAGTAACAAATCTATGTGACTCTTCACTAGAAATAATAGAATAAACATTCCTAAAAAGGATCTCTAGATAGAATATAACTTCTTATTTTCATATAAGATTCATCAAGCCCCATTAAGAATTACATTACATTCATAACATCATTACGTTTTTTAAAATCCTTAGAAGCATGACAAGTACACCTAGGAAGCTTAACTAATGCATCAAATTTTTCCAAAGAGCATTCAATTCGTGATAATAATCAGCTATAGATGAACTATTTTAAGATAGAGAGTTAATTTTAAGATGCAAATTAAAAGTCATAGATCCATAAACCTTATCATATGTTTCTCTATTTTTTTCTCAAGCTAGAGAAGCCATTTTTGAAATTATTTGCCCAAGATAAAGTTCTTCTGAAATAGAATTAAAGATCTACCCTAAGACGATTGCATTTACCATGTCCCACTATTTACCCAACACTTCATCAATATTACACCTCCTACATATACCATATATAAACCCAATTTTATTCTTTTCCTCTAAAGCAAGTTGCATAGCACGTGACCATACTTGGTAATTATCAATACCTCTAAGTTTAACAGATACCACAGTAAGGGTGAGAGAATCACTAGGGCGTAAAATATAATGGATGAATTAAATCTAATTTATTGATTAAAGTAACATTATTATCCCCAGCTTCAACCTCATATTCCTCATCAGTATAACCATGAACAAACATTATGCACAACGAACATAACAACAACCTAAAAAAACAAGAAAATAACACAACAATTCAAGAACAAGCCAAGGTATAGTTCTCAGGCTTCCTAACCACTCATGGGTGGTAGGTCAAGAGATGTAGCTTGTTCAAGAAACTAACACAAGAATAGATACTGAACAAAAAAGGAAAAAAAGAGAGGTGTTAAACTGCTTGCAAAGAATCAAGAATCAGCGGAAGAAGCCTTATTACCCTTTGATTTAAGTCAAAAGGCAATACAAAACCATAATCTTAATCGAACACCAAACCGTAACTTCCAACATTTAGGGAACTAACCAGATCTAATCGCAAACGAATCAAGAACACCACCAAAACGAATTACCCATGTTAATTGATTACCAAAAGCTTATTAGAACAAAAACCCCTAAATTATCAAACCTTAATTATTTTTAAAAATAGGCGCTTTCAAGAAACCGTCAATATTAATCCGAATCAATCACCAAGGAACAATTAACCCCAGTTAATTGATCTAAAAATCAATTTTAGAGAAAACCTCATTTTAAAATCGATTTAGAGCAAGAAGAAAGCCTTGCTATGATAACATGAAAAGATTTGAATACAAACAATCTATCTTGAATCTTAATTCAAGATAATTTTAATCAATATTTATTTAATCAAACAGAATCAAGAATCTTAATAACTCTATTATTTATATGATTATAGTTTGGTACAATCAAAACCCAAAACAATAACAAAATAGATCTCAATTTCTCTAACAAGATGATAATCGACAATAGGAAGAAAAAATATTTTGAAGGTGAAAGTTATGAAGCAGATAGGTCAACTTCAAGCTTAAATAGACCATCAACAATAAAGTATTGACAGATGAGTCCCTCAACTATCCAAAGCTGCCACATCAAGCTTTAACGATATATAGTACTAAAAATAAGAACAAGAAATTTACAGTGTTAGTCTCTAAAGTATTTCTCAAGAGCAATATTATTTTTAACAGTTTTCGAGTGCCGAGTCATCGCCATCACACCATATGATTTCAGAAAACGCGAAATGGTAGCTCAAGACCCACACCCCTAGTCTCACTTTTGGGATTTTGATGATATAAGATACTTGATGTTATCGTAAGAGATATGTTTCTAATATTATAAGTATTGACGTGGCATCTCTTTTTTCATAACATAAACAAAACCAAATCCGATAAAGATTCAGTGTCTAAAACATTTTCATTTCCTGAAATCATATGATAAAACAAATATAAGCTGAAGTGTTGAACGCATGGCTGATTAAATAATTCAAACATAGAAAAAAAAATTCCCTAAAAATCCAATATTATATAATTCCTTGTAGTGTATATATCCCACACATGTGACATATTTTATTAAAAAGTTCAAAGAAACGACAAAAATCACACACATTGTCACAATTTGTTCACATGCATCATTATATTTTAATTTTGCTGCCGTCCACGCCTAATTACGCCTTTAACTAAAGATAATATAAACAAAAAAAAAAGCCAAAAAGACATATGTACGTAGTAAACTAGTAATATGTTTAAACTAGTGGTGGACCAATTTGTCATCCTGTATGCTAACTAACATTTTGAGACCATAGTCAAATATCTTTGAAGTTGTACAACCTTAAACCACATATCTTTGCCGTTTTCACCATTTAGCAAATGAGTACTAGTAAAATTTTATTTTGGCTTCTATTTATGATATCCGTTTTTGGTTTGCATACCGAATATGTATATGGACAGTGCCTCAGGGATCAAGAATCTATATTGTTAGCGTTCAAAGGCGAGCTCGTATATAATTCTTCTGTGTCAACCAATATTGCAGGATGGAACACAAGTGTCGACTGTTGTCTCTGGGGCGGTGTGACATGTGATAAATCTGGTCATGTTGTAGGAGTTGATCTCAGTAATGAGGGTATAGAAGGCGGGACACTGCCTGATTATATTGGCGGCCTCAAGTGGTTGTCCACGATAGGACTTAGAATGTGCAGACTTACTGGACGTATTCCAAGTTCGATGCAAAACCTTACACGTCTTGAAGATCTGGATTTATCTGGTAACCTATTAATTGGTTCAATTCCGTCGTTTCAGTCAGCTAAGAATCTAGTAAGTGTAAGTCTTTCTCAAAACAATCTAACGGGCAGTGTTCCTTCATCGTACTGGGAGGGTCTTGATAAGCTTGAATACCTTGATTTGTCTAGCAATTTTTTGGGTGGGGGATTTCCGGAGTCTGTGTTATCGTCGCCTTCGCTTCAAAGTTTACGCCTTTCTAATAACTCGTTTTCTGGTCAAATTAGCCAATCTGTAAATGTTTCTTGTTATCAATTGGGACTTCTAGATCTGAGCAGCAACAAGTTTGATGGTCCGATACCTGAGTTCGTCTTCAAACTTCCACTCCTTTCAACTCTCATGCTCTCTGCAAATAACTTCTCTGGCATTGTAGATTTAGACATGTTTAGCACATTAAAGGAGCTATACACCCTTGAACTTTCCTTCAATGATCTTACGGTCGTTGTAAATGCGAACAGTTCATCGCTTTATTCACTTTATAGGCTCAACTCACTGAACTTAGCTTCATGCAAATTGAAAGAGTTTCCTGATTTAAAGAATCAGACAAAAATGATGATGCTAGATCTATCAGCGAATGAATTAACCGGCGAAATACCAAACTGGATCTGGGAAATTGGGAATGGGTATCTTCGGTCTCTAAATTTGTCACACAATAAGTTATCAAGATTCCAAAAGCCGTACACTTTTCCTTTTCTACTTGACATACTCGACCTACATTCTAATAATTTACAAGGAGATATCCCCATTCCTTCAAAAGGAAGTTATATTTTGGATTACTCGAACAACAACTTCGGGTCTTCTTTTCCGGTTGATTTTGGTAATTTTCTCAGCTCAGCCTTATCCTTCTCCATTAAAAACAGTACAGTGGTTGGACCTATCCCCGAATCAATATGCAATGCAAGTAATCTCCTTATTCTTGATTTGTCTCATAATAGTTTGAGTGGTACGGTACCTTCGTGCTTGGCAGAAACAAGCAAGACTCTTCAAGTGCTAAATCTTGGAAAAAACAACCTTAGTGGAAATGTTTTGGATTTGTTTCCCGAAAGTTGTGAGCTGAAAACATTAGATCTCAGTGGTAATCATCTTCAAGGAACCCTGCCTCAATCATTGATGAGCTGCAAGAATCTTCAAGTTTTGGATCTTGGTTACAATCTGATATCGGATACTTTTCCATGTTGGTTGAGTAACTTGTCCAACTTACATGTTTTTGTCATACGTTCCAACAGCTTTTATGGGAATATCAGCTGTCCTGGATTTACCGGTAACTGGACAAATCCACAAATCTTTGACATTGCTTCGAACGGGTTTTCAGGAGTTCTACCTCCAAAATTGTTTACAAGTTTTCAAGCAGTCATGGAGAACGACCAGGCAGACGTCAACTTCCTCCATTACGTGCATCCCGGTAATAGTGCAATATACTATCAGGATTCAGCGACTGTTGTTATCAAGGGCGCAAGCAGAGACGTGTTTAAAATTATCAACATTTTCACTTCCATCGATTTGTCTAGTAACAGTTTCCAAGGGAGCATACCAGTAACAATTGGTGATATAAAGCTGCTAGAGCTTTTAAATCTGTCCCACAATGCACTCACGGGTCAAATTCCGCAGTCAATTGGAAAGCTGGAAAGCCTTGAATCACTGGACATCTCAGTAAACAAGCTAAGCGGAAGAATTCCTACTGAGATGGCAAGTCTTTCATTCCTTTCATCCTTAAATCTGTCATATAATCAGTTGACTGGACGTATCCCACGTGGCTCACAATTTCAAACGTTTACGGAGCTCTCATTTAAGGGTAACCAAGGTTTATGTGGTATCCCTTTGAGCAAAACTTGTGACAATGACACATCAAATATTCCTAGAAAGCCGTCACCAGAAACAAATGATGACGCGGACTATGGAACTGACCTCCTTATTAGTATTGTGTTGGGGTTTTTTGTGGGATTTGCGATCATTGTTGGTCCGCTTGTTTTTTTAAAGAAATGGAGAACATGGTATAACAATCAAGTTGATAGATTTCTTCTAAGGATCTTCAAAACTAAGGGTGAACAAAGGCGGTTGATCTTTACGGGCAAGCAGGAAGAGAGCACATTTTAGTTATATAATCCAACTTTGTACATACTACTACAGCACTGCTGAAATAATGATACTTCACTGTTTTGATATCAGTAGTCACAACTCACAAGTCAGTGATTGTTGAGCTCCAGATGGTAGTTAGTAGCATTATCTGATGCGAATGTTTGAAGTTTTTTGTATATTAGTTAACGATATGATGTATAGAATACACATATCAAGGGATATCTCTCATGTAACGCATGGCTGTAAAAGGCAATTTTGGAAACAATTTGGAGATATACACGAAAGAAATTAATATATATAACCAGGGAAACTTTTGAATGACAGGATATTGCTAGATGTACATGGTTTGTTATTCACAATTAGGGGTGTGTAAGAAACCGAAAACCCGAACTTAAACCGAAAAAAACCAAAGAACCGAAACCTAAAAAACCGAAACCGATTGAAAAATCGATGGTTTGGTTTTTGCATTTTGAAAAAACCGAAGTTTTTGGTTCGGTTTGGTTTTAGCATTAAAGAAAACCGATATAAACCGAACCGATCTTTATAAGCATGAGAATATATATATAAGTTCACGTCGAAACGAATGGACGATGAATATGCTACGCTAGATTAATTCTATCATGTTTCATAACTAATCATTGTTTCATATGCTTATTGAACATGACTAAATAATAAGTTTTTTCTCAAATTTTTTAATTAGATTTTTTATCGTTCCTATTGTGTTGATTTATACACATAAATGATTTTTTTAGGATTTTATATGATATTTTTTACTTATTGTTAATGTTGTGTTTCTTGTTGTTATTGTCTATTTAAAGGTTTTAACGTGTCGGTTTATGGTATATTCAAAATCGACTTATAAAAGTGAAGCTCGATAAATCATATAGAAAGCAAAAAACCCGAAAAACCAAACCGAAAGTAAATCGAAAACCGAAAAACCAAACCGACACAAAACTGAAACCGAAATGGTTCCTAAAAATCAGAAACCGAAATTTATTGGTTCGGTCTCGGTTTTATACAAAAAACGAACCAAACCGAACCATGCTCACCCCTATTCACAATTGACTTGACAAAGCAATATTTTTAAAATAGGGAATGATTTTAGACGAAGTTGAAACATCCAAGCCTTACACCATAGATAAGCACACACACCCCAAAGGTTGAAACACACACAACCCCTCATTCTCTTCCTTTCTCTCTTTCTAGCATACACACACCCCTAAAGGCTGATTTAGACCACCGTCGCCTCCATAGACACCACCAACACTGCCAACACCATCAAACGAAGCCACCACCAAAACTATTGGATCTTGCTTGAGTGTGTATGGTGGTTGAGTGGTTTTGGTGTTGTTTAATCTGGTGGTGTTTTTTGATGTGTTTTGACATGGTGGCCGTAAGTAAACACTTATATTCTCTTACATGTGATAGAATTATTATATAAAATATATTGTTCTAAGATTTATAAACTTGTTATCAGGGTGGTTGGAAGCTTTGCCCATTTGCTCATATCATTACATATGGAGTTGTGCCTATTGACCAAAGACTACGTGGGTTGATTGTGTTGAGATCAGTTTGGTCGTAATACTTTCGGTGTAAGTATCATGTCTATTTAAGTCACCAATATTGGGTTAACTTATGATTAACTGTAACATTTGTTTGAACTTTTGATAGTTTATCGAACGAGAAATCAGAAGCAAGGATATTAGATGCACCAGTAGACTCATGCAATTTCGTCTTTTGAATCGGTATGATGTCAGTGGAACTTGAAAATTGCCATCATGCTGGTCGTATTTCATTGATTTCAATTTATGTATAAAGTATAAACAGACCAGATCTATTTTATAGGTACCTGTTAGCACTGTCAACAGGTCGAATCATATTACCGAGTCCAGAACATTACGGGAAAAAATATCGTTAGGCATATGTTACGTGGTGTTGCATGAATCATATTATCAAGTCTATAACATTTTGAAAACATTTTGAGTCTAACATTGCTGATAAGTTGGACGAAGTTATCAAGGTTATACAAAATATGCAGCCTCACCACACATTAGCGTATTAGAGGGATGTGCCGTGATACAAGCTAGGCCCATATATACTTCTACAATGTTAGTTGGTATGAGTGGCTTTTATTCTTTCTTGCTAATAATTCCACCAAACATGTTTACACGTGGTTAATGGTTTAGAGATTTTTATTTTGTTGTTCATCATTCTTTTTTCGTGAATTTGACGTAATTGAATTAACCGGTTACTTTAAATTGTGTAACTTTGTTTTGCTTTGGGTTGCAATGTGCCAATGTTCAACTTCATATTAGCAAGAATATGTCAAGCGTCAGTACGAGTCCTCTAAGGTACAAGATTCATATTTTGTGATAGCCTGCAAGTTTAGATTCAAGTTATGTGTTTTATGTGGTATGCAAGTTCAGTTGCAGGTTATGTGCTTTTTCTGGTTTGCAAAGTCCACAAGTTAGTGCAAGTTTAGTCTACAATGCATGTGTAATTAGTTTGTGTTTTTGCCACTGTGTTGTATACAAGATATTTGTATATATTTCGCAATCTCCAAATATCTTGTAGAAGCAATACAACAAGATTATGATATAACAACATGTATATGGTGGTATCAATGATAGAGAAAAGGGCTCAATTTTGTAATATCATAATGTTTTAATTTGTAATATACTAATAATCTTGTTTTTTTGCAACTTGTCTACAAGATATCGCATAATTGCATATCGTAAATATCTGCCGCTAGAACTTTCCGCCGCTATGCGCGGGTACACGTCTAGTTACGAATAATGCATGTATTTTCATGAGTGTATTACAATCATTTTCACTCATACTCGCAATCAACTAAGAGCAAAGGGTGTCACAGCGCCCTCCCTTGCCGAATCGGACGTGGAAGGCTCGCCAAGCAAGCCTTTTCCAAATCCATTCGCCGGGCAATTCGCCATATTAGCGAGTTGAATAAGTCAAAATTATAAATTTTGTTTATTTTTTCAAAATTTTAATTCTTTTTATTCTACTTTTTTATTCCCCATAAATAATACCGGATACAACTAATTTTTTTGCAATCTTATTAAACACGCTTCTTGTAAATCATAAAACTTTTTTATTCCCCATAAATAATTCCTCATACAACTAAATTGTTTACAATCTGTCTTCTTCTAAATCATAAAACGTTTTTGATAAACGAGTGACTCAAGTTTTTTCAAATCGTCCGATCTCAATGATAATCCGATTTCGAAACGATTACGCAGAGATTAGAGATTAATGAAGAAGAAGAAACCGAAAGTGACCAAATACGTTGATACATCAACCGTAAACTTGATGTTACCGAAGAACGTTTAATGGCGGATTATTTTGCTGATTACCCAAAATATCCGGCGTAATGTTTTAGACATCGACGTGTCATGAACCCATCATTTTTTTTAGAAATAAATCAAGGTAGTGAAAGCTACATTCAAACTTTCGATTCTCTTCTCAATCATTTTATGGCTTTTACTATTCGACCGAATACGACGGGTCTAATGAATTTTAGTGTCATTATGAAATACACAACCGCCATACACTTATTTGCGTACGACACATCGCCAGATGCATTACATGAATACTTGAAAATGGGGAAACATTAAGCTTGCGATTGTCTAGATTGTTTTTGTATGTGCATCCGAGTTCTTAAGAAAGCATATAATAAGGTTCATGGGTTACCTAAGAATGCTTCATAGTATTGATTGTATGCACAAGGAATGGATTATCTGGAAGGATGTCACAACCAATCATAATACTAGAAGCTGGTATGTCATACGATCTGGATTTGACATGCATTTTTTGGGGTTGCTGGTGCGAATAACGATATTACTGTTTTACATCATTCTTCATTATTCGACGACATTCTGACGCACAACCACCCGGTGGCCCCATATGTTGTAAGAGGGAAAACATTTGATAAAGTGATAACATCAAATAGCTAAATGTTGTTGGCCGTAATATCACTTTGATATGCTCAATTTAGTACTGATTAACACCCAATATTGCATAGTTTCCTACATTATGTGTTTTGCAAGTTAAATTGAGTAAGTAACAGAAAATGAGGAGAAAATGAGGGCAAGATGGTGAAAAAAGGAAAGAAAAGGCTCCAAACACAAATTTCAAGTCACCTACGGTGTAGATGAGTTCTACCCTACGTCGTAGTTAACACTTTTTCTAATTTGAAGGCCTACGGCGTAGACATAATTATGTCAACTGTGTAGGAGTTATTTTATCAAAAATATTTGCTGGACGAAAAGATCAACTTATTTGAAGAAAGAAGACATACGACGTAGGCTCCTGTTCCTTCTTCATCGTAGGAATCAACGTGATCCCAAAGACTTGCCAGTTTGAAGTCCTGCAACGTAGGTGCTTGTCCCCTCTATGGCGCAGGAAATGGCGGTTTAAAAGAAAGAAGATATCATGTTCTCTACGGCGTAGGGACATATCTATCTACGACACAAGGACTTCGATTAGTGTAAATAAAGGCCTCATTCTTTGTATTCGACACACAATTCAAAAACCCACAACACAACAGGTTTAGGGTCAATTTTAGACATCTAGGGATACAAAGTAGGAATGGCTGTCAGACTCTAAATTAGGATGTCCTCTGTGTCACCTTGAGGGCAAGGTTATTTTTGAAGGAGTGGGGAATGTTACGTCTGGGGGTAGCGGAAGGTGGAGGAGGGGTGATGTGTTATTCCAAGGAATGGTAGACAAAATAGGTAAATGTTGTTGGTCGCGGTAGTAGAAGGCAAGAGAACTACATGAGTGAAATATGGGACTGCTGTATGATTAGGATATGAGATCCCAGAATCACGAGTGCTTTTCCAGACAACACATTAAGGACAAGGTACTTGAGCAAGGTATGGCCAAACATGCCACATATAGCTATAATTATATTTATGCTTATTTAAGATATGTATAGGATTTGTCCTTATGTTTGGCTTGTTTAACAAGTTAGGTTACTCGGTTATATATTCCGAAGATTTTATTAATGAATGTAATCCATCAAATTAGAAATTAAAACATTCTTTAGTTTTCTTCTATAGTTCTAAAAAAGCAAGTATACGCTTCAACTAGTGCTACCTATCTCGATACAACCATAACAAGGTCGTATCACATTTAGTGTAAAGTAAAGGTCTATAAAATTTTGCATCTCTTCACGACTTAGATATTGCGGTGGTTTGAGTTACAACTCTTGTTACTTTACTTGGCGGCCCTTAAGATAAAAAAAATTTATATGTTGTATGAGTAAAACCTAATGTTTAACAACTAGATATCGTTTATGTGTTTACACGTTATTAATTATAGGCGGTGGCATTTATTTGTTGATTAAAATATAGAGACTTCAAGCGTTTTATTTATTCGTTTGATATATCATGATACGAGAAAAGTTATATATAGAAAACTATCCAATCAAAGAATAAATCCTTTAATCTCACCATCCGTTGTATTCTTATCTAATGTGTTAGATTAATTGTTTTATTAATTTAATTTAAAAATCAACTTTCATTTTATTTCATAAAATTAAAGTATCTTTCAACAGTCAAACATTACGCAAAAGTAATTATATCATCACGTAGAGAATTAAATTACCCTTACATAGATAGGAACTTCTATATTTTTTCGACGAACTTTTTTTAATTTCCGTATAGAGTGAATCACATGTGATTTATTACTTTAAAAACCACACGTGCATTTGTAAAATCACATGCAATTTATGAATTTTTGATATCGCACGTGATTTGTTACTTTAATATCACATGTGAATTTGTTAAATCACACGCGATTTATGAAATCACACATGCATTTAAATAACAAATCACAAGTAATTTTATAAATCACGTGTAAACTTTTTGGTGGAAATTTTAACACGAAAAAACATGGAAACTATATGAAAATGACCATATACATAAAGACAAAAGTATTCTCATCATTAATTTTAAATTACATGTGATTTTTTGAAATCTCATGTAATTTTTTGAAATTTCACATGATTTTTATGGAATTTTGCTTTTAAAACCTTTATTTCCCTTAAACTTTAAGCGGTATAGCTACTCAACCGAATCCAACGGGTCATGAACATTAGTGTTGTGACGCATAGATTTGTAAAATCGGTTTTCAAAAGAATAGTTTTTCAATTAAAAAAGGATGGCGGTGTAACTTGTTACTGTTTGCATTCAACTATAATGTAAATTATAATAAAATTTATTTATCTATTCATAAAAAATAAAAGAAAATTTAAAAATCTCAAGTGATTTTTTCTAATCACGTCTAATGTTTTTCAAACCACGTGTAATTATTATGGGCAAAAATATCAACAATATAAAATCGTCGAAAATATATCAAAGTGCTCGTCTATTGAAAGATAATAATTTTTTCGTTGCAATAACGTAATTTTCGTAGTGCGAAAATTTACTATGTTCATTGTTTAATCACTAGTGATATTTCATTGCTTTTATCACTAGTGATAACTAGTTTTCGTTATATTTAGAACTTTAGTCCCTCTACCGTTTTTTACAACTTTTAGACATTATGACAAGAATGTTTTTTTTTGTGTTTTTTATGAGGTTTAATCTTATGCAATGAATGACTAAAATTAGTCTCTTAGAATGTATAAAAGAAAAAGAAAAATACAAGATAAATCATCTCACATAAACAATTATGCTGTGTAATCTAATACTAATGAATTAAAGTCTATTTATTATTACAGTTAATATTACATGGAAATAATGATAATACCAAATTGGGTATAAAGTTATTGTTATAAAAAACCTCACCAGGTATATACATTTAGAGTGGCTACGGAGGTTTACATGCGACGACTTCGATCTATTAAAAAAGGTATAGTTGTCTGAGATTAGTCCGCTCGCAAGGTAAAATCAAAACCCCGTATATTAACAAAGAAAAGAAACTAATATAAAATCATCAATTATTTTATTTTACCAAAGCAAGGTAGTAATATTGCTAAAACTATTAATTAATGGATATTCTAAAAAGCTTTATTTTTGTTTCAACGTAATAAATTGTACATTTATATGTACATATATATGTTTATAGATGAATATATATGTTTTATGGTTCTCAAATCGTCCGATCTCAATGATAATCCAATTTTGAAACGATTACGCAGAGATTAGAGATTAATGAAGAAGAAGAAATTGAAAGTGCCCGAATACGTTGATACATCAACCGTAAATTTGATGTTACCGAAGAACGTTTAATGGCGGATTATTTTGGTGATTACCCAAAATATCCGGCGAAGTATTTTTGACATCGACGTGTCATGAACATGTTTTTAGAAATAAATCAAGGTAGTGAAAGTTACATTCAAAATGTTGATTCTCTTCTCAATCATTTTAAGTTTTTTACTATTCGACCTAATGCAACGGGTCTAAGGAGTTTTAGTGTCATTATGAAATGTACATCCGCCATACACCTATTGACGTACGACACATCACCGAATGCATTAGATGAATACTTGAAAATGGGGAAACATTATGCTCGCGATTGTCTAAATTGTTTTTGTATGTGCATCCGAGTTCTTAGAAAGCATAGCTGAGTTAACATTGAATACATATACTCCGCAAATAATAAGGTTCATGGGTTACCCAGGAATGCTTTGTAGTATTGATCGTATGCACAAGGAATGGATTAATTATCTGGAAGGATGTCACAACCAATATGAGAGAGGCGATAAAAAACAATCAGTCATAATACTAGAAGTTGTTTTGTCATACGATGTGTGAATTTGACGTGCATATTTGGGGTTGCTGGTGCGAATAAAGATATTATTGTTTTACATCGTTCTTCATGATTCGACGACCTTTTGACAAACAACGACCTAGTGGCCCCGTATTTTATAAGTGGGCAAACATTTGATAAAGTGATAACATCAATATGCTCAATTTAGTGCTAATTAACACCCAATATTGCATAGTTTCCTATATTATGTGTTTAGCATGTTAAAATTGAGTAAGTAATGGAAAATGAGGGCAAGCTGGTAAAAAAAGGCAAGAAAAGACGTCAAACACAAATTTCAAGGCACCTGTGGCGTACATGAGTTCTACCCTACGTCATAGTTAACACTTTTTCTAATTTGAAGGCCTATGGCGTAGACATAATTAAGTCAACTCTGTAGGAGTTATTTTATCAACATATTTGCTAGGCGACAAGATCAAGTTATTTGAAGAAAGAATACATACGACGTAGGCTCCTGTTCCCTCTTCGTCCTAGGAATCAACGTGATCCCAAAGACTTGCCAGTTTAAAGTCCTACAACGTAGTTGCTTCTCCCCTCTATGACGCAGTAAATGTCGGTTTAAAGGAAAGAAGATATCATGTTCTCTATGGCGTAGGGACATATATACCTACGACGTATGGACTTCGACTAGTATAAATAAAGTCCTCATTCTTTGTATTCGACATACAATTCAAAAACCCACAACACAACAGGTTTAGGGTCAATTTTAGACATCAGGAGACACAAAGTGGGAATGGCTGTCAGACTCTAAATCGGGATGTCCTCCGTGTCACCTTGAGGGTAAGGTTATTTTTGAAGGAGTGGGGAGTGTTACGTCCGAGGGTAGCGGAAGGTGGAAGAGGGGTGATGTGTTATGTCTAAGGAAATGGTAGAAAAAAAGAGGAAAATGGTGTTGATCGCGGTAGTAGAAGGCATGAGAACTGCGGGAGTGAAAGATGGGACTACTGTATGATTAGGATATGAGATCCCTGAATCACGAGTACTTTTCAAGACAACACATTGAGGACAAGCTAGGTTCGAAAGAGTGATGAATGATACGCCTCGGGCTCTTGAACAAGGTCGGGCGGAACATGCCACATCTAGCTATAATTATGTTTTTGTTTATTTAGGATATATTGTAACACCTCCAAATTACCACGCAACGGCATACCACTTTGGGCGTTACTTCATATCACATCACACACAATCATAGAAAACGACATCAAAAGAGACATTACATTTATTTGTACAAACATTGTCTAAATATTTCCCATCCCAAAAGATACCATTAGAGTAGCGTTTTTTCCCAAAAATCGTTAGCAAACACAAGTTCACAAAAGACTTAAAGTAAATTGTTCATTTGAAAAGGATGGAAAATAATCCAAGTTTAGACAAGTAAGCACCAACTCCCTCCATGCATGCTCTGCTGCTATCAATCTCGATTACCTGAAATACATTCTTAAAATCGTCAACACAACGGTTTAGTGAATCTATAGGTTTAACAAATCATCATATTAACACAAGTATAAAAACCAATCATGATCATACAATAGCATTGTAACGCATGCAATCGATTATTCAACATCACACGTTCACAACAAAATCATTCAATTGTATTAAGCTCATGACACCGACCCCTTGAAGCTACCACTCGCGCCACAATGCCGACGTGGCCAAAGAAAATAAAGTCAATTCCCCACAAATTGGTATGAGTTGCAAACTTACCCTTCTTCGCATTGCAAGTTATCCGTCTGTAGAGCGTACTCAACGTACTAGCTCTCGTCTCGGATCTGGTTTTCAACCCATAGTACTATTAGTTGCATAAGCGGCTATTTCCAACCCACACAAGGGTAACACAATAGTTAACGGTTCATGAAATTATGGACATTTAGAAACTACGTACTTAATGCAATTGATATGAGTGAAATCTCATATCAATTACAACAAATCAAACCCTAAAACACAAAGAAAACTACCAAATTTTATGTGAAAAAATCAGTATTATGGGGTATTCTTTGTTGTTTGTGATTTTATAGGTAAAAAGATATGATTTGGTGCAAACACGGATTTCAAGGCATTATTATTGAAGAAAAGACAAAAGAAGGACTTATTGTGACAAGTCTCCAAAGTCAAAGAACCTTTCATGACAAACTGCCAAAGTTGAAGGACTAGAAGTGTAAATTCAAAGGAATTCAAAGAGATCAAGTGAAAGTTAACTAAAGTCAAAGGGTCAATGATGTTCAAAATACAAGTCAAAGGATTAAAGATGTCAAGATTACAAAGCTCTTAGCTCAAAATAGCAAACTGCCAAAGTTGAGGGGCTTATTCTACCATTTTGGAAAGATAAACTAAGCTTGAACCGAGTGAATCACTTATTAGCCAATCCGAAAGCTCCATTCTTATTCACACGGATCATTGACTCAAGGTCAAAGCCATTAATGAGCTGTTAAACATTTAATAAGCGAATTCCAATAGTAAAACCTACTCAACCCTTTTAACCAATCACAATGCAGCCTTCCACTTCACACGCACTACTACAAAAAAGTCCATGGAGAGTGGTCTAAAAAGGCAATGGAGACTGGTTTTGTAGGACGTCTCTATGTGGAGGATCTCCTTTCTCGAAACATAAAGAGACTGGTTTTTAAACCAGTCTCTATTAAAAGAATTGACACTGATTATCTTCATAAAAACAACTCTCTTTAGATATTGGTCTCCATACTAATCTCCAGAAAGCAGTCTTTTTAAGAGCATCTAACCAGTCTTTTTATGGAGTAAAAAAATGTGTTTTTTTCTAAAAACCAGTCTCTTTTTAATTAATTTTTTTTTAAAAAAAATAGAATTTTTATTAAATTCCAAATTTTACAAATTTAACCCTCTACAATGAAATAATGTAAATACAAGAACTCTATAAAAAAGCTAAATTAAAGGACTTGAATTTTCATAAACAACAAATGTATGTAAATAAAGACAACTTTATTAATTAGAAGGATTAAAATTGTAAAACCCGTATTGAAAAATCAAAATATTTAAATACGCAGTTTAATTTTAATAAACTATATAAGTATAAATTATTAGACAGAGATAGAAACGCAGAAATTAAATACGCAATCCCAGTTTATTTAAATACTATAAATATTACAGAGGAATTATTAAGTTCAGAAATAAATAAGGAAACGTTAACACTAATTACGCACTCAGTTTTATTTAAATACTATTCAGAAAATGATTAAACGCTAAAAAAAAGATTAAAACACGAGAAATATATTTACGTTTCAGAACGAGATTTTTAAGTACGAGCTTTACGTAAATAATTAAACGCGAATTAAAAAAAAAGAGTATTTGTGCTCTTTGGGCCGGTTTGTGAAAGAAAGGAAAAGAAAAAGAAAATTGGGCTAAGCCCATTTGGGGTAAGAAAAAGGAACGGGGGTTTCCCCTTTACACACACAGCGAACAAAAAAAAAAGAAGATCTAGGGTTGCTCTTTGGTGGCCGCCGGCTGGGGAAACAAAGAGACGGAAGTCTCGAGTTTTTGATTTCTTTTCGGTCCGAGTAGTAGTACTCCATATTCAGAATCATGACGGTAATCATCTAGTTCTTTATTCCACGTGTTATCACGTTTTAAATCTTGATTCTAAGGTGTGTAAATGAAACCTTTAATCGAAAAAAAAAAGATCATGCCAATATTGGGGTTCGGGTTGTGTGACTGCACAAGCAACCGAGACACCACCATGTCTCGGTGGGTCATCTTTTGTTCAGCCGAGAGTCATAGACTCTTGGAGCTTTCTTTTTTTTTCCAGCCCCGATCAACAACCACAACACGGAAGTTTCGGTGGGTGTTGGTTGAAGCCCAGCCGAGACAGAAGTCTTGGTGGGTGTTGCCTTGGCTGACCAAAAACAGAAAACCCCAAGCGGGCAAATTCTGAAATAAGGGTGCGTTTGGTTTTTAATATAGTAAACAGTGGGAACTTTGATAAGAGCGATGGGAACTTTGATAAGAGCAGTGGGAACTTTTAATCATGAAATAAAAGAAGTTTTGTTTTAGAATTAGCGACAGTTTTGTGATGATTATTTCTGTCGCAGAATTGTTCTTTTAGACAGTTTTATAATACAGCTTTTGGTGACAGTTTTTAGTGACTCAGTTTCTGTCGCTAACTGGCAGATTTTGTTTTATATAATTGTTGTATGATTAAGTGCGACCGAGAAGGGGTATCTCGGTAGGCTCGGGGCATAATGATAAATATAATAAAACGAAGATAATTATATTATACCTTTGAATTACTTGCTTTTAATGTTCAAATTGTATTTTAAATGTATTAAATTAAAATACTTCTTGAATATTTTAAAGGGGTATAATTTTATTATAGAAATTATAAATGATTTTGGAAACATTATAACTAGGAAACTTCATATGATTAACATGATACTAAATATAGAAATATTATAACGTCAGAATACGTGTTATACCGTAATTAATAATAGAACATGAATACGTTAATCAGAAATATTGGAACATTCAGATTTATTAGTTTAAATATCAACAGTATTACAGGAATAAATAAATTAAAATATGAACATATAAGAATCAGAAACAGTAAATAGTAAATCAGACAACTTATTACGCGTCCATTATTTATGTAGTATCCGTGAAGTCAGAGTCGATCCGTCAGCTTTCAATCTTATTTCATTACTGGACACGAGGTACGGATTTACCGTCCTTTTAGTAAGGACTTCCTTTCTATGCATGATTAGGATTCCCCATCTTCAGCCAAATATTTTCCCCAGTATAGGTTTAAGCTTATCAGTAATCAGGTTAATAACTAAATAAATTGCCTGAGCATTAGATACAAGCATGGTTAGTTTATGTACTAGTTACGGAGGTACCGTAACCACGGCACTAGAGGCACCGGTGTCGTGACTCACATGCAGGAGAGTGATATCCTGCATCGTCCCACTCAGCTTAGCTTGGCCATTTTATCAGTATTATTAGTGGGGCGTATGGATGCATCCTAGGCTACAGTTACAGTTTAGCAGGTGAATATGATGTGTGCTCTACATCCTTCACATTGGAGCTGATCCCTCCACCCATCACAGTTATTTAGAGGTCACCCCTCCACAGCATGACGAGGTCACCCCTCTATGTATTCATGCAGCAGTTGTTACAGCACATGACCTATATAAGCTCTTGGCAATTAAAATACAGTAAATGCATGTTTTCAGATTTATCAGATAACGATTCAGCTTTATTATTTACAAATCAGACTTTACAGATTATACACAGATTTCCGCTGCAACTTTACTTATCAGTCTTACAGCTCCAGTATTTCATCATTTGTTCATTTCAATATTTCCTTATCATGTTTTATATCCGTTCACTGAGCGTTATGCTCAGCCGTAGTTCTTTTCATGTTCTAACGGCAGGTACACCAGGACGCTTTTAGGATTCTAAGAGCATGTGCATTTGGATGGAAGCAATCCACACTTCTTACTTTATGCATTCTTACATTATTCTACTTATTTGGACATTGTTTAGTCCTTTCATTCAGTATTTCATTTTTCATGTTTTGGGCTTATGTTTGGATTGCCGATGTTTGATTCCGGTATTTCCTTTATGGTCAGTAAATGTTTTAGGACATTTACCTTATGCTTTGATGACACGCCATAAATACACGTAACGGTCCATTTATCAAAGTGGGGTGTTACAAAAATTGTCAAATACATATTTCGAATCAAATTTGTTTTTATTTAACTTGTCGCCACAATGTAAACCAAGCTCCAACAATCGCGTTCAACTCTTTCTTATTCAACGGACGCATTTTCTACACAAGTGAGTAAAACTGAATTACAAACATTTCTAACATAATAGTATAGTATAATAATAAAAAAAGCCAATAAAAAGCAAAAGAAAAATAACAATAAATCCTTTCCATGGAAGTTTTCCCCTGAGAAGAAATATTTGTGTGTACACCTACTCCATGTAAATAACTTGTGGGGTAATGGATCAACATTTGAGCTCCTTGCAAGAACACCAAAACTTCCATCACCTAAAAGAACAGTGGGTCAGCACCAACCATTTTCAAGATTACAAGAAACTTTATAAATATTACTAACTTCCATTATATTAAACTACAAGTCCACAGCGAAATGTTTTTCATTACTGACCTCCTGTTGTCCCCAAAACCCCCTAACTGGATGCATCTAACTGCATGTACATACACAGTCACATCTATGCCCGTATTAAGTAGATATCGAGATAACTAGGATATGCAATAACATGCAAGTATACAAGGACATTTTTCTCCATCGTACTTATATCATAAAGATGAAAGTGAATGTATAAAAAAGTGAGTGATTACATGCTTAGCATCATCTCTAGATTTGTCCTTTCCAACCGACACTGCAACATGACCGATACATCGCATGTCCTCAAATCGAAGTATATCGTTAGCTTCCGCGTTCACTAATGTCTCTTTCAAGTAGGGCATAACTGCGTCGTAGCACTTTTGGAACTGTTCCTATTTATGCACCAAATTAGCATATTAGTCATATGAGCTATGCAGCTAATGATAGTAGACTAGTATTCATATTCATAATATATTAACTTACTGGTAAGAAATTAGCAAGTGACCCTAGTGCATGCACAACGGCTTCTTGTAGCCTTTCTTTACCATCCTGTACAAAAAACCTATTATAAAGACGGTGTAAAACTAAATAAATGAATACTAAATTATATTAAGCAATGTTTTTTAGATTCTTCTCGTACTCAAGAGTTTTAGCTGTAGCAGGGGAAGCAGTTCAATCACCCTTTCGTCCAGTAAAGGCGTCAGAATCTCAGGTACACAGATTATAAGAGCAGAAGCAGCACGTGCCTACACATGAGCAACAAGCGGCATCATGTCTAGGCAGTGGGGTTAAGGGAGCTTGTTAACCGGCTTGTGATGGTGCTTCAAACAATATAAAAGGGATTCATCTTTAACCAAAAGTTGAAGCTTTAAAGGGATTCATCTTTAAATAAGGTGATGGTGCTTCAAACAATCAGCACCACAACCCCTACATTAACTACATAGTTCAGCACCACATAAAGTTGTAACTAACGCTGCTAATGCTAATCTACAGCAAATGCACCAGAAGCAGTTTCAGGATAATTTAATCCAGCGCTTAATTGAAAAGAAAAATCATATCATTGCTACCTTTCCTTCTAGCTGGTGGTGGTTGATCTGGTGCTCATGACAGATCTAGTAGTGGTGGTGTTGTAGCGGCACTTCCCAGTGCATTCGGTGGTGGTGGTACCAGATATGAGTGTTGTGGTGGCGCCGAAGGCGGTGGTAAACTTATTAACCAAGAATTCAAACTATGTAGTTGCAAGTCATTTCATTGATATCATATATGCGAATATGTATAATCGTGAAAATAAGTTTAACTGAGAAAATATACAAGACCAAGATGCAAAGAATAAATTAAACATCTAGTGTGATCAGTATCTTGAAGATTACATGCAACAGATGTAGCTATATTAGTTATAACGAGTAGGCGGAGTAGATAAAGTAATCTCAGAATTTGTAAACAGGCAACGAACTCTCAGTTTGATCCTCTATGTGCACATATTTATGTCTAATATCCATTATTTGACTAGTCTCTCGAATGGATCTACTAACATATTTGGTCAACTTTGTAAATAGTTATAAGGTAGAAAGCTATGGAGGAACTAGCCGAGTGACTTACACATGAATAACAAGAATTGCAATAATCAGGATGCTGAAGTAGAGCTCCGATTGTCGCTGCAACCACAACAAAGTAAATTAAACACCTAGTTGAAGATTATATGATGGAAAATTTAATGATTGCATCATGATACAAGACAAGCAAAACTATATACACACACCATATGATCATTATGTTAACATTGTTACCTTTTAATATATGCGAAGCCATCATTACAATATGAAGAGTCCTTGCTGCTGCTATAACTATATTACGAAGGGTCACACCTGTTGCTAAACAAAGAGTCACTCGCGCAGGATCTATTGCAAGCAAACTCTCAAAAGCCCAATAGCAGTTGGATGAAAAATCCTTAAATGCTTCTACGATGCGTCGTTTATAAGGCTGGGCCGGTTTGAACACTGTTGAGTGTGGTAATTTTGATTTTGTCCTATAATCATTAGACGGTGAACCACAAAGCTTAAAAATCCTATGCAGTTGCTTTACCTACAAGAAACGGGTCAAACTGTTCAAGGTCGCCCAATGAGTTTTCAAGTGTTTACAATCTTGTTTGTGATTGTTGTAGTACCTCAGTTCGGCCAGGCATGATACGCTTACCTGCATATAACTCACCAAGGATGCATCCTGCACTCCACAAGTCAACATCAACTCCATAACGAGTAACTCCAAGTAGTAACTCCGGTGGTCGATGACATAGAGTCACAAACCTGCTAGTGTTACAAGTCCAGTTAAATCATGTTCCATATACTAAAAAATAAGAAACAGGCTACATGAAGTCCGTGAAGTAATCAATCTCTCAAGCTTAATTATATTTGGATGATCAAGCCTTCGCAAAATAAGTATCCTCGCCATAAAAATAACACTCTCAACATCCTTATTATCAAATCGTACTCTTTCAACAGCAATTTGAATCATTATAAAAAAATTATGAAACATCATTTTTTCACATAATAAATCAAACATAAAAGAAACCCAAAACACAGAAACATTAAACAATCGAAGCCCCATAAAGTATAAACATAAGGAAAAAGCAAACCTTACACTTTTGCGGCGGTTAAGAAGGGTGCCCGGAGAAGATTGGGTGGTGACTGGTGGCGGCTGAGATGGTGGATGGGAAGAGGTGTTGTGTTGGATTAATTAGGGTTGTGATGATAGGGTTGTCTGCAATATTGAAGTGATATGAAGCATATAGAATTATAGATATAAATCTGAAATTGGTTGTGTTGGAGGTGTAAAAAGATGATGGCGATTATCATGCCAGTTATGAAATTGTCAAATCTCAAATTAAGATGGAGGGATTATTTCAATTTTGGGGAAAATTGGGGCGGGACATGTGAACATTATTTTAGATTTTGGAGCTAGCAAAACAAATCCAGAATCGAGTCGAATCGACTGATCGAGTAAAAGCGAACCGATTATTTTTTATTAGGTTTTATATATTTATCAAAGTTGTCAAGATCCCGATCTTTATCTTAGCATCTTATAAAATATTCGTATAGTTTTGTGTTTACAATGTGTATTAATTTGTAAATTTGTAAAATATGGCAAAGACTACTAATAAAATTACATTATACGGATCTTACGATCCGGATCCTACTTTAAGATATCGATCTTGTAAAGACGAAAACGATCCTAGGTAAGATCCCGATCTTTAAAACCTTGATATTTATGTTGATATTGCTCGGTTCAGTTCGGTTTCGGGATAACCAAGTAAAATACCCAGTGGTCGAACCCGGTGACTCGATCGGGTTGACTTTTTGGTGATCTCGTGAACCGGTTACTCGACCGTGTTGAGCCGATGGTCGATCCCGTGAACCGATGATTTTGACCATGTTGACCCGGAGGTCGAACTCGTGATTTGGTGGCTCGTATCATAGGCAGCGATACCCTATCGACTCATATCATGTGCAACGATACCTTATCGACTCATATTGTGTGCAACGATACCTTATCGACTCATATTGTGTGCAACGATACCTTATCGACTCATATCGTGTGCAACAATACCTTATCGACTCATATCGTGTGCACCGATACCCTATCGACTCATATCGTGTGCAACGATACCCTATCAACCCATATCATGTGCAACGATACCCTATCGACTCATATCGTGTGCAACGATACCCTATCGACTAATATCATGTGCAACGATACCCTATCAAATAATATCGTGTGCAAAGATACCCTATCGACTCATATCGTGTGCAACGATGCCTTCGACTCATAGCGTGTGCAACGATACCGTATATGATATATATATATATATATATAGTAGATACATATGCTGGTTTATATAAGTTTTACACAAGTTATGATTCTTAACTTTTTATGTATTAATTAATGGTCCTTATACTTTAATCACATATATACTTTATCAAGTCTAAAAACGTAATATGTTATAAAACAAGTATGTACCGTTTACTCCTTATGATTTTAAGTTTAAAAAAAAATTAACCACAATCTATTAAAATAAAACAAGACTAGTTTTTTAAAAACCAATGTCTTAAAAAGTGTAAAAACACTGGTTTTTTAATAAAAAATGGTGTCCATAAAACAAACACATAGAGACATGTTGTTATGTAAAATCTAGTGTCTTTACTTTTATAAAAAAGACTGGTTGCATCTTAAAAACCGGTTTCTTTAGAATTCACATTATGATGGCTGGTTTTTTTCAAGAAAACCAGTTTCCATGCATTCCCTTCCCACCATTTTTGGTCATAGAGAAATGTTTTTTCATAACCAGTCTTTTTAAGGGGGTCTCTTTAGCGTTTTGTGTAGTAGTGACGGATGCTACTATTCATTCAGATAACGATCCACAATTCAATTATTGGATCAATCCAAGAACGTCACGTGGCACATCTTATTTCTAGATTGAAGAGCACGCTAGAGGCCATATCAAAGAAAGCTTTCAGCTTAAGAAATGATCGCAATGATAAGACGTGTTCAACCCATCAATCCAATTAACATGAAATCAAGGGAATCAAATTCCCCCAGTTTGATGAAGAACACTTGAAGATCAATTTACCAGAATTGGACACCTAGCAGATTCTCATTGGATGGGACACGTCACTTAACTCACCTACATCTCATATTTTGTCTATAAATACCACTATAGCTTTCATTTTGTGTAATGTAGTTAAGTGTGAAAACACACACACTTTAGCTTTAATCTTGTTTTTTCTCTCATTTTCTTAGTGTAACTACTTAGAGTGATTGACAACCACTCTAAGTCAGTTAGTTAGGTAGTTGTAACAAAATTTCACCATTAATAATAAATTCTCATTTCACAGATTCTCAAATCTCTCCTTTACCTTACTGAATTCATCGTTCATACCTTCATGCTTGTGATTCTGTGATTCACCATGAATAACTGAATCAATTGGTTGTTTTGGAAGCTATTTGATGTGACCAGACTTGTTGTAGTCAAGTTTTCTACCAGTTCTAGCCAAAGTTCAAAGTCAGACTTGTAGTAGTTTCAGTGATGATGAATGATGGTGACTGGTGTTGATTTGGTTGTTGATTTTTTGTGATAAGGTGTTAGATAAGCTCAAAAGAGAGTTCAGCACTCTCTTCTCCATCAAAGGATGCATCATTTGCTAAAAAGTGCAAATCTGTTTACTTTTCCTCTAAAAAGTTAAATGCATGCTACTTTCTTTGTTCTAGTGTAATATTTCTTGCTTATGACTGCTAATTGTTCTTGTTGATCTGTTTGATATGTTTTGTTAGCTTGTTCTCTTAATCTGTTTTACCTAGCTTATTTTCATTTCATCCAGTAACTGGTGTTTGGATCACTTGCAAGATTTAGATTCAGTCATTAAAATTGGATAAAACTTGTTTATATTCACTCTATAACTGGTCTAATACATGTATGCAAGTTTTGGAAGTCAAACAAATTGTCAAAGAGGCAAATGACACTGAAATGTTTTGGGTCAGTTTCATTAGTCTAAAACAGTCCACATTCAAATCATCATAACTTGCTCAAAACTTGGAACTAGACTCTGATTTTTGGTTCTTTGGATAGTCCAACATCCTAGCTTTTAGTTTTGATAAGCCACTTAATACAATTCTCAATATAGAATAAGCTAGAAGCTCATTAAAGTCTCTATGAAATAGCTTGTTTCCGTCAAAGCTTATTTCCATTTCCCATTGATCTACTTCATAGACCTGCCCATTTTCTTTCACAAATCTGTTGTATAAGTGCTTAAAACAAGATTTGACCTTGGTCAACTTTTGGTCAACACTGGTCAACGTTGGTTAACATAAGCCTTTTTGAGCTTATTTGATTTTCTGGCTTATTTAGTGGTTGTTTTTCAAAATTTCTTGGATAGGTGTCCATATTTTAGGCTTATAATCATCTATTGTGAAAACCAGACCTAGTGCTTATCCAGATAAGCACATATCTTAAAAGTAGCTTATTGGAAATTTCTTATTTGAGTTTAAGATAACTTCAGCTTATTTCGTTGATCATGACTAGCTTATTTTGAATTTTGAAACTTTTGAAATCAGTTTCAACTTATTTGGTCAACTAAAACTCTTGTTATGGCTTAATTTTCAATAAGCCCGTTTTTTCTGTAAATCTTTTGATAATTGCTATTAGGTCCCTGGGTTTTGGTTAGTTGCTATTTTGTTAGAAATCTGTTATACTTTCTAGGTTTTTTATTAAGTCCCTGGTGTTTGTTAGTTTGTTAATTGTTTGTTACATAGTTTGGTAAATTGGTTATTTTTGGTTAGTAGTTTGTACCATTTACATTTTCAGTCCCTATACTTTACACATTTACACTTTTGGTCCTTATACTTTATTAAATTTTACATTTTAGCCATTATTACTTGTGGTGCATTACTTGGTTGTACTTTGTGCTCTATAAATGGTATGTGCACTATGTTTTTAGATTAGTACGGTTATGTAGACGATATTGTTATACACTTTTGACGGTTTTGTGGAAATTAGACATAGAATACCATAACTTTGACAATCAAATACCAAGAACAATAAAGTGACTTGATTGATATCGATCATTCAATTCGTAAAGATATCAAGAGAAAAACGAACTTGAAAAAGACAAATATTAACAATCAAGGCAACATCGGGTCCAAATAATCATTCATGACTCGTGTTCCATTTAATTCAAGTAGCATGTATCCCCCTCGCGGGTTAAAATCATTTTCAAGATAGTATAAAAGCGAGGCTATAGACTCACCTTATATGATACGAGAAGTAGTAGTGGTCGCCAAGGTGATGATGCCCGAGAACATGAATCAAACACCGCAACCTATCAATTAAGGCACACACTTACCAACATACTCAAGTACTCGAAATATACATAGTATAACAAATTCAAAATCTCAAAATAATAATACATACATATGATCAAGAAAAACAAGTGAATCCATTCTATTCCTAACAATATGAGCTAACTCTCCAAAACTACCACCCTCGGTATTGATCTATCAAAAGATGCCAAACCAATACAAGTCAAATAACCTACTCGGATCCTCAAATCCAGAATCTATACACTCACACCTTAGACCATAACGTTTAGAAATTTCAGAGGCTAACAAGAAAGCCTCTTACTTGAAACTACAATGCAAAGACACGTACTCCCATAAAGCACTCAACAGGTACATACCAAATGTACTTACTGTTTTCCCCCACTTAGACAAGACCAACTTCAATGTAACTTGGTGAAAACCCACTCATAACCTGAATAAATCCCCAATTAAATTTCATCCAAAAATATTACTTTTAGAGCCGTCTGCTCAACAAATTTCTAAACCCTAAAATTAAGATAGTTTACACACTCGACTTGTAAATCACTTTAGACATCTCTAAACAAACCCTTTTTGAAATCCGACTATTGATTATGAATATAGACTCAAAACACTAAGTTTAGAACTTTAGAACACCCTCTAACCATTTACAAAACCCTACTTACAGTCCCCGAGAGTTGACACAATATTGACCACAATTTCGTATTGTGTCAATACGCATCTCCCGGTACACGAATATTCAAAATATCATAACTTCTTCCTCGTTATGAGTTAGAAGCTCTACCTTAAATCAAAACAATCCTCTCGACAACCACTACGAATATATCCAATCACATCAACAATGAATCAAACTTAAGTACACAAAAAATAGCTTTAAACTCACTGATCTAAAATGACAACATCAAAACCACACTAAATCCTTTTTTTACCTATTTCCAATCTCAACCATACCTCAAACAACCAATATTCATCATTCCTAACATCTCCTAGCTTCCTATTCACCTGCATTTTAAGAGTGGATTCACTATAATTACCAAATGCTTACATGCATTCAAAGATAAATTATTAAAATAACAACAACATAAAGATAGAACCTTAAAATGGATTCAATAGGATCAACCACAAGAAAAACCAAGCACACCTCTTAGGCCGTGGGTTTTGATCAAAGAAAACACCAAGAAAAATCTTTTCTAAATCTTTGTTACTTCAATTTGTTATCCCTAAACATCATCAAATACACATTGATCAGTTATTTTAGATCAAATGATCATTTTTATTAAAATATTGTGAAAATTAAATCTAAAAAATGTGTTGCATGTTGTTTTTTGTGGGATTTACTTATTTTGATGATACAAAAATGGGTCATTGCTTAGATTTTTCCAAAATCAAATTGTTGAAATGGATTTGGTTGTGGTGTGATGTTGCCATGGGCATAGAGAGAAATAGGGGAGGAGAAAAAAAAATTTGAATGTTGAAAATGAGAGTGTGTGTTCGTGCTTTGTTTATATATATTGGTGGAGGGTACAAAGTATAAATAAGGCTATCTTTTGTCCCTTTTTGCAAAAGTTATAACTAAAAGTGTGAGAAAATACATAGTTGATTTCTAGCAATAAAATGAAGTCGGGTTTTGTCGCAGATTTCTAAAAATAAAATCTCGTTTGTTAAATCGATTGTTTTGATAATTAAACGCACACAAAACGAATAAATAAGGTTCCGACTCGGTTAAATTCAAAATAAAACGAAAACTTCAAAAAATCTCCTATATCAAAATAATCGATAATAAACGTAAATATTTGGGCATCCATCAGCATCGCGACCACTAGCGGTTCTCTCCAATCGTCTAAATATTAAATAAAGTCTCAATAACCGGTGTCAACTTAAATCGTGAAACATAACAATACTTACATTCTCTTAGAAATTCAAAATCAGTCGCATAATTAGGATAAAATAGTGGCGTTAGGTTCGGGGTATTACATATGTTTAGGATTTGTGTTTATGTTTGGCTTGTTTAACAAGTTAGGTTACTTGATTATATATTCTGAAGATTTTATTAATGAATGTAATTAATCAAATTAGAAAAATAAATAATTCTTTACTTTTCTTCTCTAGTTCTAAAAAAGCAAGCACACGCTTCAACTGGTGCTACCTATCGCCATACAACCTTAACAAGTTCGTATCACTTTAGTGTGAATTAAAGGTCTATAAAATTTTGTTTCTCTTCACGACTTATATATTGCGGCGGTTTGAGTTACAACTCTTGTTACTTTATTTGGCATCCCTTAAGATAAAAAAATTTATATGTTGTATGAGTAAAACCTAATGTTTAACGACTAGATATCGTTTTCAATGTTTTTACGGATGTGTTTGTTGAAATGAGCAGTAGTAGCTGTGAGCAGTAGTTGTAAGCAGTAGCTGTGAGCAGTCTCTGTGAGCAGTAGCTGTGAGCAGTCATAGCTTACCGGTTATTTGTTCACCTCTCATTTGTCACCGCTCCTTAAAGGAAGCATTGAAAAACTAGCATTACTAAAAAGTAGCACCGCTCACCGCTCCTTTACCAAACGACTAAAAAAATCACAACACTCATCGCCCCTTTTGTCAAACAAGCATTAAAAATCAAAATGCTCTTCTTCATCGCTCATCGCTCCAAAAAGTTTCACCATCGCTCCTTGTCAAACATGATATGAGAAAAGTTATATATAGAAAACTATCCAGTCAAAGAATAAATCCATTAATCTCAACCATCTGTTATATTCTTGTCTAACGTGTTAGATTAATTGTTCTATTAATTTAATTAAAAAATTAACTTTCATTTTATTTCATAAAATTAAAATATCTTTCAACTATCAAACATTACACAAAAGTAATTATATCATCACGAAGAGAATTAAATTACCCTTTTATAGATAGGAACTTCTATATTTTTTCGACGAACTTTTTTTAATTTCCGCACAAAATGAATCACATGTGATTTATTGCTTTAATAACCACATGTGCATTTGTAAAATCACATGCGATTTATTAATTTTTGAAATGGCACGTGATTTGTTACTTTAAAGATCACTTGTGAATTTGTCAAATCACATGCGATTTATAAAATCACACATGCATTTAAAATAACAAACCACAAGTAATTTTATAAATCACGTGTAAACTTTTTGGCGGAAATTTTAACACTAAAAAATCGTCAAAACCATATGAAAATGAGGTATACTAAATGACAAAAATATTCTCGTTATTAATTTTAAATTACATGTGATTTTTTGAAATCTAATGCATTTTTTTGAAAGTTCACATGATTTTTCTCGAATTTTTCTTTTGAAACATTTATTTCCCTTAAACTTTAAGTGGTATAGCTACTCAACACAATCCAGCGTGTCATGAACATTAGTGTTATGACGCATAGATTTGCAATCGGTTTTCAAAAGAATAGTTTTTCAATTTAAATAAGGATGGCGGCGTAACTTGTTACTGTTTGCATTCCACTATAATGTAAATTATAATAAAAGTTATTTATCTATTCGGAATAAATAAAATAAGTTTTAAAAATCTCAAGTGATTTATCCTAATCACGCCTAATTTTTTTCAAACCATGTGTAATTTTTATGGGCGAAATTATCAACAATATAAAATCGTCAAAAATATATCAAAGTGCTCGTCTATTGAAAGATAATAATTTTTTTGTTGCAATAACGTATTTTTTGTAGTACGATGATTTACTATGTTAATTGTTTTATCATTAGTGATATTTCATTGCTTTTATCAATAGTGATAACTAGTTTTCGTTAATTTAAAACTTTAGTCCCTCTATCATTTTTTACTACTTTTAGACATTATGACAAAAATGTCTTTTCGTGTTTTTTATGGGATTACATCTTATGCAATGAATGACAAAAATTAGTCTCTTAGAATGTAAAAAAGAAAAAGAAAAATACAAGATAACTCATCTCATATAAACAATTATGTTGTGTAATCTAATACTAATAAATTAAAAGTCTATTTATTATTACTGTTAATATTGCATGGAAATAATGATAATACCAAATTGGGTATAAATTTAATGTTATCAAAAACCTCACCAAGTATATACATTTGGAGTGGCTACAGATGTTTACATGCGATGACTTCGAGCTATTAAAAAAGGTATAGTTTTCTAAGATTAGTTCGCTCACAAGGTAAAATCAAAACCCCATATATTAACAAAGAAAAAACTAATATAAAATCATCAATTATTTTACCAAAGCAAGGTAGTAATATTACTAAAACTGTTAATTAATGAATATTCTAAATAAGCTTTGTTTTTGTTTCAACGTAATAAATTTCACATTTATGATTGTATGTACATATTTATGTTTATAGATTAATATATATGTTTATGGTTCTCAACAACCTTATATAATTAACCTTATCATGATAAAAAAGAAATACAACACTAAGTTAGTTAACATAGGTAAAATAAAGGGTTTAAAGCATTTAATAGATACGTACTTTCTCAAATATATTCATATTATACCCGTACTCATAAAATTGCCAAGATAATACTTGAACTTCCGATTTACCTGTTAATATGTTACATCAAACTTTTTCTACCTATTTTACCTTTCAGCCTATTGCCAAATTTTGCATCGTTTGTCCTTTAACTAACGATCGTTTTTGTTTTCGAAAAAAAAGTTTTAACTTATAAAAAAATTATAATTTTTCCAAACATATAAACAAATTGTGTTAAAAAAATTTCTAAGTTACAAAAACCCTTTTTTACTTAAAAAAAATTCAAATTGTTTTAAATATATTAATTTTTTTTAAAAGTTTATATTTTCAGAAAAATATTTTTTTTCTGAATATTTTTTAAAAGTTAAAAATAACTAAATGATTTTTTCCAGAAAAATTTAAATATTTAAAATATTTTTTTTATTTTCGGAAATAAATAAACTTTTTTTTAGATTTAAATTGAAATAAAAGAAAAACGTAAATTTTTAATTTAAAATTAAGTTTTTTTATAAAAAAAAATATTAAAGGAATAATATAAAATGT
Organism: Glebionis coronaria; assembly: GCA_025667525.1. Lineage (NCBI taxonomy): Eukaryota > Viridiplantae > Streptophyta > Magnoliopsida > Asterales > Asteraceae > Glebionis > Glebionis coronaria. The sequence continues at coordinate 547,621,820 of CM046881.1, read as the reverse complement.
TTTAAAATTTTTTGAAATGTTTTAAAATGTTTTAAAATGTTTTAAAATTATTAATTTAGGGAAATACAAATACGTTTTTAAATAATTTGATTTTTTTATTTTTTAGAAGAGAATCATGTGAGTAATTTATAACTTTAATAAATTTAAGATAAAAATTTAAAAAAAAAGTTAACTTTTTTCGAAAAAAAATAAACTTTTCTTTCTCCAAAAAAATCGAAACCGAATTTAAACAATTTTAGGAAAAGCGTAAAAAGTAAAAAAAAAAAGATTTTTTAACTCTAAATTTTTTTTGAAAAATTATAATTTTTTTAAGTTAAATATTTTTTTCTGAAAAATGATCGTTAGTTTTAGGACTAACGATGAAAAATTTGGCATTGGGATGAAGGGTAAAATAGGTAGAAAAAAATTTGAGGTGCCATATTAACAGGTAAACAGGAAGTACAAGTATTATCTTGGGAAGTTTATGAGTAGAGGTATAATATGGATATATTTAAGAAATTACGTAGCTATTAAATGCCTTAAACCCTAAAATAAAATATCATATTGTGTTTTATATTTATTGTTGCATAGTTGCTTATAGTCAACATGAATATCTTTGAATTAAATGTATCATTTAATTTATAGAATTCCAAAATCACATTAACAACACCATAGCTAAGATTTTGAATGCATTAATTGAATATTCAATATTGTAATAAATGCATGCACCACTATAAATATGACCATCATGAATCCAAATTGTGTCACACATCTATCTTTACTATCTTCTCTTATTGCATTTCTCATGTCGATTTAGGGTTTAATATAGTTATAACAACAAACTTTGATTAAAGGATGGAGTATGTCCGTCTTTTAATCAGGGTGTCATACAAATTATAGGCGGTCACATAAATTATAGGCGGATTGGAGATGACTGTTCAACAACGATCATATAGTAAGGTAAAATATATTACAAAGTTTATGTTAAATTTATTTTTTGCTTATTATATCACTAATTGAAAAAAGATATAGAAGCAAGAGAATAATATGAAAATGAAGAAAAATTAAATCATGTTTTATTCTTAGCAAAAAATCTTGCTATTTAGCTTACCACGCAACATGTCATTTTATGTGTATGTACTCAACGTGTGTGTTTTGCTCATATGAATGTCATTCATATATAGCTTAGTTTCCTTGTTGCCCAATTGTTATGTGGAAATCCTCTTTCTCATACGAATAAAACAGGTTATAGTAAGCATATATATATTTGTGCATGTTCCATGTTTTAATTTGATCTTAATATAAGTTTCAATTGTTTTATTTCATCATAGCTTAGTTTCTTGTATCATACTTTAAGTTTAATGCATGTTTTTGGAAGAACATGAACCTGGGAGTGGAGGTCTTGATCAACAAAGCATCACCACTATTACAACAGATCCAATATCATTTATTAATAGGTAATCTTTTTGATTAATACTTAACTTACTAGATTTTTTACGTATAATAATTGTTCTCTATTATAACTAGTGTACATAAATAACTCTAGTTCAAGCTAATAGATTCGTTTTAACTTAATGGTAACACACATCTTTTTAAACGTTTCACAACTTTCACTTATATCTCACTCAGGACGTACCTCATTAAAAAATTTAAAGTTACCAAATGTTAGTGAAGCAAACACTTACTATCTTATTTCTAACGGTATTTCTTCAAAATAATACCCCCTTAATTAGATCTTTGATCCTTAGGTTTGTTTTGTTTCTTGGAAACTGGTGACTTGATCAGATATAGGGAAAATTAATCATTCCTATTTTAATTGAATGTTGTTATCAGATTAGATATAGAGAAAATTTCAAAAATAGTCCAAAAATATTAAACTTATTCAAATACTATTCTAACTTGAAATTTCTTTCCAAAAGAGCTCATGGAAACTAACCATCCATCAATTTCAAGAAGATTTTGACACTTGTTTGTTTTTTAATTTTTAAGTACAAGGTTACTCTAATTGTCCCACTGTGCCCATCAGGCAACTGGACACTTGACAAAATCTCCTTGGAGTTTCCCCGTTGATGAGTTACCATGAACTCTTTTGGAATTGAATTTCTGGTTAGGGATAGTATTGGAATGACGAATGAGTACAAAGTTTTTACTCTTTTTTGAATTATCCAATAGATATATGTTTAAGGGAGTCTCTTTACGATTGTTTACTTTTGTTGCTTGAGATTATGGATTTTGTTAAAAGTTTATCAAATGTACGAGACGTATTCCTATGCTCGTTTTTGCCCCTTTCATGACCACCCAAATGTGTAACTTGTGAGGTTTGAACCTAATATTCTTATGAGGATGTCAAGTATTTTACCACTACGTTGTTTTAGTCTTAGATTATTAAAACACTTCTAAAGTTATTATATGCTTGATACAAGAGAGTTTTCCAATCTCATATAGTGTCACACGAAACTATAGGATCGAATTTTGGAACATATTTTAAACTCATAGTCTGTTTGAGGATTGACAAACAGGTGGATACCTTTCTTGGTGATTTTCCCTTAACTAAATGATTTTGTTTTTAATTAAGAAGATATGAGTGCGTCATCTCTCAAATATAATTTCTATTTTTTCTTATGATGACTACCATATATATGTTTAAAATTTGAAAGTAAAGATAATAGAAACTAGGCGTATTTACTAAATTCTCTACATTAAGAATTTTAAACCACCTCGTGTTTTTCATCCATTAATTTCCTCATTCACTTTCTTGTACAAATTAATACCATTTTCTCAATCTTCATTTACTTCTCCTTTAACTCATTTTCATCGGTGACATTGAGTTGACTCTAATTTAATCATCCACATAAATTGATTTCGTTCAAAGATACCAATTGGTTGTAATCTGGAACAAAATTTCGTGCAACTATATATATATATATATATATATATATATATATATATATATATATATATATATATATATATATATATATATATATATGGAAAATGTTTTTGAAGAAATCATTAGATTATGAAGGGTATATACCATTTGAAATCCGTTTTATGGTGTTGGTAAGGTTACCAACAATATTATTGCTACCACTAAGGTCGGTTTGTAAAGCATGGCGTGATATAATGTACGGTTCCCGCTTTATTAAAACACACCTTGATTGGGATAATGACATACACAACATTAGCCTTCGAAGGTATATAAATATTATAGATGGTCCATGGATGATATTTTTTGGTTTAGATAATCAATGCATGAGTTGTAAGTTCACTATTCCCATAGAAGCATTTTCACTATGTGTAGAAATATTAGCTTCTTGTAATGTGTTGCTTTAATTAGATGATAATATTAAGTGTTACTATTTATGGAATCCTTCAACTAGATATTAAAATAGTTTAATGGCTTATTTGTATATAGGGACGAATTAAGAAACTCCGCTTTAGGTCTCGCCGTAACAAAAAAGGCTTACAATGTAGTGCGGATCGTACGTTTTACTCGTGGAGATTTGGTGGTTCTATAAAGGGATAGACGTACCATCGATTTTTGATGATTGTGTTTATGATTCAATGTTGCATGTATCTCTTTCCAGAACCACTCAATCGTACACGAGGAAAACAAACAATCATGACTACCTTTTATGGCTTTGTTGTTGCATCCTTACCTAAACAAAATTCCTTAATTCATCTCTATATACAGATAGACAATTGAACTATTTTAGTAACCTAGTTTAAGGATCCCATATTTAGTATAACTTAATATCATCACCTAATAAAAGCAACCCATTGGAAGTAGCTAATATTTCTACACGGTTAAGATGCTTATATGGGAATAGTTAATTCATCTCTCATCCATTGATCTTCTAAACTAGATAATTTCATCCAAAGATCGGCATTAATTTATATCATTTCAAATGCTAATGTTGTGTATGTCATTGTCTCTATCAAAGTGTGCTTTAATAAAGTATCAATGGGATATTATACCATGACATTCTTTACAAACTTACCTTGTTTGTAGCAATAAGTTTGTTAGTAACATTACCAACACCATAGAAAGGATTTCAGATGGTATATATCCTCCATAATTTGACTATTTCTTCAAAGGTTTCATCATTTAGGGTCGCACGGAATTTGGTTCGAGATTAAAACTGATTGATATCTTTGGAGGAAATCAAATTAGGTGGATAATAAGTGTGAAAACACTTATCATTTTACCACTTAATTATAATAATAACCAAGCCAAAACGTGTATTTTATGTCGTAAATGTCGGAATTATGCGTGGTTTGTGTTTTTGTTGTGATTTAGGATCAAAATGTGAAAAGGAAGAAAACACGGGCTTTCACGGGCTTTTATCGAAGAAAAATACAAAAGACGAAGTCAAAAGATCAAGAGTGCAAAAAGAACGGGAGTCTAAGGCCTATTCTGAAGATTTATCGAAGAAAAAGTCTAAAGATGGAAGTTTAATGAAGTCGAAGAACTCAAGTCTAATAACTGAAGAAATTATAAGACGAGTTCAAATAATCCCGAGACAAAGTCGAAAAAGTCGAAGAATTTATAAAGACGAAAAGACGAGAAAAGGAAGAAAGCATCAATACATACTAATCCTCCTATAAATACCCTGCTAATGTGTCATTAGGAGGTGCTAGCTAATTTGACACATTGGTCTTTCCATTTTATTTTTCAAGCACTTTCATATTGTCATTTACTTAATTGTCATTTAAATTCTTGCCTTTAATTTCAAGTAAGTCTCTTAATTTTGTTGTTGAATCCTTAATTTTAATCAAGTTTTATATTAATCTCTCCTTCTACCTTTCTTATTTTTGTTAATCTTTATGCTTATGTGCTTATAGTTATGCTTATTTGATTAATTGTTATGTTTTTATGTTTTTGATTGTGTTAGCTTATTGATTTTATAGCTTATTGTGTGTTTGATTTGATTTTAGTTAAGTGTTTTTATTAGTTTATTTTATTAAAAAGTTGATTTTTAATTTTTAGTTTTATTAGTGTTTTTCATGTATTTAATTTGTGGTTGAATTAGTTTTTCTTAAAAGTGTTTTAGATTAAGTTTTGGTAGATTGCTTATTTGATTTTAGCTTATTTGTGGCTTATTTTCTGATTTTTAGTGTTACTGTATCTCTTTTTCATATTTTCGGATTAGGGTTTATTATTCCGAAGTTCTCCCTTTTTCTGAAATTATTTTTCCTAGAAATTGTTCATTTTTATGAAATTATTTTTTCTGAAATTATTTTTTATTCCGAAGATTAGCTTTTCTCTGAATTTGTCACCTTTTCCCGATATTATAATTTTTCCGAAGATTTTAGTTTTTCTGAAAATGTAGTTTATTCCGAAGATATGCCATTTTTCTGAAAAAGTTTAAGATTCCGAAGAAATCTCCGAAAAAGTTAAAAGTTCTGAAAAAAGTTTATTCCGAAGAAAGTTCTGAAAAAACATTATTCCGAAAAAAAAGAAAAAAAGTTCTGAAAACATAAAGTTCCGAAAATGGGAAAAGTCCGAAATAAGTTCTGAAAATGAACTTATTCCGAAAAAACACTTATTGCGAAGAAATTAAAGTTCCGAAGAACACTGTAGTTATTGCGAAGAATTTGACATGCCAGCTTGCCTGGTAGCTTAGTTTCCCGCCAAAGATTGAGGTGTCTGGCTGCTTCGAGCTGCTTGCCTGCTAGCTTGTTTATTTATTAGTATTGTTCCGTAATTGTTTAGTTTTATCTAAAAGTTGTTCCGATTTTAATTCTGAAAGTTACGTATTTCTAGTTGAATTTTTCGTCGATTTTTAGAATTAATATTTTTTCGTAAAGTTTAAGTTTTATCTTTTATTTAGTATCAGCTTTAGGTTTTGCCTCGTTTAGCTTTAAAGTACCATTTTAGTTTTATTCTCTCCTTTTTCATTAAGTAAACTTTATTTTCGAGTCGATAGTTAATTTCGTCTTTTAGTTTTATTTTTATTAATTGTTCCGTTTTAAATTCACGTTTTATTATTTATATTGTTTTGTTTTTATTAGTTAATTGCTTTTAGCTTATTGTTATTATTTTGCGCATTTACCTTTTAAGTAGAATAGATAACCAAACCATTTTATTTTCCACCAAGAACGACTGAGTCGCACTTTTAACCGGAAATCAATTCGAATTGAATCGAGACGAACAAATTTTTATACTTGGCAAAAAACCAGTTATTAAATGGCGCCGCTGCCGGCTCTTTTCGTGAAGATTAACGGTTTTCTGTGAGAAACACGTTGAATTTTGGGACCCGTTCACTCGTGAACGTTATTTTTCTTGTTTAAAAATTTTTCAAAAAATCATAAAAATTAAAAATTTTTAAAAATGCAAAAACATTAACAAAACATATAAAAAGCATTTCTTTTTCAAAGTTTTGCACCAAAAAGATTTTATTTTTATAAGTGTATATATATTCTCTATTTCTTTGGTATCTTTTTCTTTTTCTTTTGTAGGTGTATGCGTACTAGATCTTCATCTTATTCTGAGCCCGAGACTCGTGAAGATTTAGATATGGCTGGTGTGCACAACAACAATAACCCACCTCACCCCAACATGAATAACAACAACAATGTTCCCCCACCCGACCTTCGAACGATGGAGGAGCTGTGTCAACCTACCATGAACGGACGCGGAGGACCGATTGTGCCGATGCAAATCAAGGCTCCAGAGTTTTCGTTGAAGCATCACATGATCCAACAAGTTTAAACACTTGTCCATTTCGCGGATTGCCGGATGATGATGCCAACAAACATCTCGACAAATTCATTACCGTTACTCAAAGCATGAAGTTGCCCGGGGTTACTATGGTTTTTTTTCGCCTTCACCTATTTCCACACACCTTATCCCACCATGCCGAAAAATGGTTTGATCGTCTTCCGAAGAATTCAATTCATACTTGGGATGAGATGACTCAACGCTTTTTGTCTCGCTACTTTCAACCATCCATGGTCATGAGCCTTCGGAATCAAATTAGTGGATTTACACAAGAACCTGATGAATCACTTTTTGATGCTTGGGAACGATATAATGTTTTGATCGATCGATGTCCAAACCACAACATGCTCCCCGTTACCTTAATTGATACTTTCTACAACGGTTTAACTTTTCGTGATCGTGATACGATTAATGCAGCCGCCGGTGGCACATTTATGAAAAGAAGACATGAGGAGTGTAGAGAGCTTATAGAGAACATGACTACTCATAACAGAAATTGGGATTCATCCGCATCCTCAAGATCAAACCCGAGAGTCAATGTTTCTTCTACTTCTTCAAACCCTGATATCACCGAATTGACCCGCGCAATGGTCGAAATGAGCAAAAACATGCAACTTTTGGCTACAAGTCAACAACAACAAGTTAAAGCTGTTGCAACTTCTTGTGAGATTTGCGTGGGTCCTCATTCATACACTGATTGTCCTTCTACCCATGACAATCCGAAAAACGTGTATGCGGCTTATGGTAATTATTCAACGGAAAGCTACCAAGCCCGACCTCAAGGTGATCGTAACTTGCTAAGTTACCGTTCTAACAACTTTCTTTCACCCGGTTTTCCTCCTCAAAACCACAACCCCAACAACTACAATAGAAGCAACCAAAACCCACCTCGAGCTTCTAATCCTTATCACCCACTCGCTCAACAAGCACCACCCATTAATCATGATGTTAAAACTTTCATGAAGACCCAAGGAGAGCTAGTTAAGAATCTACAAAGCCAAATAACCAACTTGAAAGGAGATATCACTAAGCAAGGGAATGATATTAGAACCGATCTTCGACATGATATGCAAACCTCTTTCAGCAATCAAACGAATGATTTGAAGAATATGATGGCTAGTTTCTTTCCAAGTACTCAACCCTCTACTTCGGGCTCTCTTCCTTCAAATACTGTCACTAACCCGAGAGCGAATGTGAGTGCTATTACTACATGCAGTGGAGCAACCTTAGTAGGACCATCTATCCCTCCCCCAGTTACTCCATCTACACCTCTTCCACCACCATTTATCCCTCCTACTCCCACGCCTAGTATTAGTTCTCCATTACCGTCTCCACCTCTTACTCCAGAGGCACCCAAGAAAAACCCTTCACCAACCCTACCTTCCACCTTTAAACCTTTAACATCTCAACCTTTACCTGCTACACCTACACCAACTAAACCCAACATCCCTTACCCTTCTAGGCTGAACAAGGCTAGAATTCTTACTAAGGATGACGTTCAAGTTTCCAACTTTTTGAACAAGATTGCCGACATAAACATTACAATTAGCCTTGTTGAAGCTCTGGCCTAAATGCCCAAATTCGTCAAGATGTTTAAAGAGTTGCTTAACAAGAAGGAGAAATTGGTTGAGATGGTAAACACACGTTTAAATGAAAATTGTTTTGTGATTCTCCTCAAAGAGCTTCCCGAAAAGCTAGGAGATCCCGGACGATTTGTGTTGCCTTGCTCATTCCCTCAATTAGATGATTGTATGGCATTAGCAGATCTTAGGGCTAGCATCAATTTAATGCCATTGAGTGTTTGGAAAAGATTATCCTTACCCGAACTAAAACCCACCCGCATGACCCTTGAACTGGCAAATCGAACTCTCGCATACCCCGTTGGTATTGCTGAATATGTTTTTGTTAAAAGTGGGTACTTTCACTTTTCCGGTTGATTTTGTTGTTGTTGATTACGAAATGGACCCTCGTATTCCGTTAATACTTGGGCGGCCATTATTGAGAACCGGAAAAGCGTTAGTCGATGTAGCTGAGGGAGAACTCATTCTAAGGGTTGGAGATGATGCACAAGTTTTTAAATTGGGAAAAATTACCAATCAATCTAAAGGAAAAGAATCAGTCAATATGATTGATGTTTTTTCTTACGATTGTGAAAGAGAATTTTCTTAATCCTTTTGGAATTAACAAAACTAATCCAAATGATTGTGTGATCACTCCATCCCCTCCCTTCGAGCCTACAATTTTTGATAAGCCTATCTATGACACATATAGTGATGACAATTCCTTAAGTGATCACACTATTCTTGGTTTTGACCCACCCATTTTTGATCCCCCAATCTTTGATGATTATGATGATGACACTTCTTTAAGTGATCTCATTACTATTGAGAACCTATATTTTGAGCCTCACCCATCTCCTATTCTTTGAGTGACTCACCCACTATGGAGACCCCTTTGGACTTCTATACCCCTATTTTAGAAGTCATGACCTTTGAGGAAGACATCCCACTCTTAGAAATCATGCCTACTATAGAGGCCATTCCATTTGAAGAGAATTTAGATCTCTTTCTAAATGCCTCTTTTCCTCACGAAGAGGAGTTCTGCTATGACTCCGATGATACGTATGTATCCGCATTGAGTTTGGACGAGGATGACTCTCCCAATTTAGACTATTATGATCTTATGAGCCTTGATGACAACACGACTTGCTATTTTCCCATGAATGAAAAGGTGTTCGACCCCGGTATTGCAATTTCTAAGCCATCTCAGTATCCATCTGATGAAATAAAAGGAAATATTTTTGGAAACCAAGGAGATATGCTTGCACCTCATCACCCTTGCTACCACCGTGCTCCATCTTTGCTTAAGGGAACCTTGCCTACTCTTCTTTGGCTTGTCTTGTTCGCCTTAAGCTTGTGCTATTTGATGGACGAAAACCATATATTTGATCCCACTGGATATGTTTCAAGCTTCTTCCTATGCTAATCAAGGTCGAGTCAGGCTCACGACTCGTATAACAAAAACAAGCGATTCTCGGGAGGCAACCCGCAGTATCTATCCTTTTTCTCTGTTTTTATAATAAGTGTAGGGGAGACCCTAGTATGTGTTTGTTGTTTTCTTTCTTATCATATGCAGGGATTCAAGCTATCAAATATCCATTCTTGATGATTTTTGACGACCCGTGATTCCGTGTACCCGTCTTCCCGGTTTTATCCTAAAATCTTTTGATTCACTATTTTATATTCTTCAATATTAAAATAGGAATCACTTTTGTTGTCCTTTCTTGAGCAAGATTTAAACAAAGTGCACAATGTTCTAAGTGTAGGGGAGGTTACTTCCACATGCTTAAACATTGAGGACAATGTTTATATTAAGTGTAGGGGACTTCTATCGAAGTTAAGTGGCTTTTCCTCGTATGTGTCCTCATTTTAACCGGAAAATTGATTTTTTGACATTTTTCAAAATTTTTGATCTATTTTGGCCTTGTTGTTTTTATTTTTGTATAGTTATTTACTTTCTTTGCGAGAATACATTTTTAATAAAGTGGTTTTAATTTTCAAACGTTGTGAATCTTTTGACTCAACCCGAGTTTACTTATCCAAGTTTACTCTAGCTAGTATCCTTAACGTGTTTAAGTCAAGTTTTGTTAGGCTTTTATATAGGGAGCTTTAAAATGCGAAAGTCTTAACTCTTACAGTTTAAGAACAAGAACTTTTCGCAAGTTCCTATAATTGATCCTAGAAAGTCGTTTATCAAGGGAACTTTAAAATGCGAATTCTAAACTTGAAAGAGTCTAAGAAGTTGCAAGATCCTATAGATGACTTGAAAACCCGAAACTTTGATTTAATTGGCTAAGCATCCACGAGTCTCATTCCTTGAGATTTTAAATTGTGGAGGACGAGAGATGATAGAGTCAATTATAAGTTTGGTATTCTGTTATGAATTTATGTGAGTTGATTATGAGCTTTTTCTCCCATCGCTTGTTTATAAATTTAATTGCAATAAATAAGGTTGTACGATTTGAAAAGTTACTTAGCTTCTAGCCCAAGATCGTTTAAAAGTTGATCGGTATTAATTAGAGTTCATAGCCAAGGCATAACTTATTGAAGCGGGATGCGAAGAGTGGCGAGTACGAAAAGGCCCTAACAAGGCATGAGGGCCACATTTTGTTGCTAAAGATCCAAAAGTGATGTGAAGAATCATTTATCAAAAATCAATATGAAGGATCGAGACACACGACGAAAAGCAAATACTCCCCTAAAGATCATGGAGAAGTCTATCCAAAAAGGCCCTAACAAGGTATGAGGATAAATAGATCCAAGTCCTAAAAGGAGGCGGATCGTTGTATATCAAAGTCCAAAATAAAGATTGGAGAAAAATGAAGAAGTCGTGGTCCAGATATGAAGAATCTCTCAAAAAGTTCAAGTGAAGAAATTCCTATTATGAAGAGAAGACCATTATTTAATGAACGTCTCTCAAGATTTGAAGTATGAAGTCAATGCCAAATATCGGTCCGAAAAAGGTCTCAAATCGTGAAGCGAGTTATGCCAAGATATGAACTTTATGAGGTCCCGAGAAGCAGTTTTAAAAGATTTTGTCTTTTAGCTAACTAATGATTAAATCGTCCTACTTTATTTTCAGCCTAAATAATTATCGAAATAAGTCAACAATGAATCTTTGTGATCATCCAAGACAACAATAAAACATAAGAGATACACCTAGGAATAAGGGGGTCTAAGTGAATAATTGGCCCACATGAGTTTGTGTTAGTTTGCTAACTTATAATAACAATGATCTCGTTTTTAAGCTTGGTATGGGGAACGTGAAACTTGAGGGTGACAATCATTCATAACATTCCAAAACCCTAAGGTAAGTTTTTGATCTTTTTACTTGTTTTCTTCCTTTAAATATTTTGTCTCTTTAAATAACTTTAAATAAAGGCCAATGTGGATTGATTAGGATGGAAAATGTAAATCTTGCTTTGTAATTAATGCATTGCATGAGGACATTACAATGGTCAAGTGTAGGGGATTTAATAAGTGTGAAAACACTTATTCTTTTACCACTTAATTATAATAATAACCAAGCCAAAACGTGTATTTTATGTCGTAAATGTCGGAATTATTCGTGGTTTGTGTTTTTGTTGTGATTTAGGATCAAAATGTGAAAAGGGAAGAAAACACGGGCTTTCACGGGCTTTTATCGAAGAAAAAGACAAAAGACGAAGTCATAAGATCAAGAGTGCAAAAAGAACGGGAGTCTAAGGCCTATTCTGAAGATTTATCGAAGAAAAAGTCTAAAGACGGAAGTTTAATGAAGTCGAAGAACTCAAGTCTAATAAATGAAGAAATTGTAAGACGAGCATCTTCATGATCTTGCCAAAACATCTAAGTGATACGAAAGTATTCACAAGGAAGATGGAAATCCTTCTTGAGTCAACATCAACAAGCTCATGGTAGGTGACTTTTACGATTCTTCACGAATCAAACTCATGAAAACTAGAAAGCAACAATGGTTTGTTTCTTAATTGAATTCAAACTTATTCCGGGCCTGTACACAACATCTTTATGATCTTGCCAGAACATTCAGAGTGACACTCTTCAGTGTTCATGGTGATTAATGGAAATCCTTCTAGTGTAAACATCAAACATCACTGCGGTAGGTGACTAACAAGATTCTATATGACTCAAACTTGTTATAGGTATCTGAATTGACGGCTTCAATCAGGTTGATAATTATTATCCAGATGATTCACTCTTACCTTGTTGCCTTCTTTGAGACGTTCAGAAAATGAGAACAGGCTAGTACAATTGAGAAACCCTATCAAGAAGGTTCTTAATTGAATCTATACGTGACAGGTATGTTATCTAATACCGTCTAACAATCTTCATCAATCGGAGGTAAAATGCTACCGAATTAGACTTATAACAAAGCCATTATGTTTGTGTCCATATATTATTGTTGAATGTTTTATGCAGCTCATCAAGAAGGTGGCGTCGCAGTGATCTACCCAAAGAAGAGGTCGTCCCCACATGCTCATACTCAACGCTAAAGACTTCAAAGAATTCAAGAAAGCAAAAGATCAAGTCTTCTGCCGTATCAAACTCTGAACCTTTCAAAAATTCAACATATTATGAGTATGTAAATTCAGAAGTCACAACTTCACAATGAGGAAAGAATCACACAAGATTAAGGCAAAAGAATGAGTTCAAGCATAAATTCAAAAGATCATATCAGCATATTCATAAAGGAGGTTTACGAGCATAAGATCGAAGACTCAAACATAGTATGCTAGGTTAAGATTTTGTAAAATGGTGTGACCTCCCTTAGGGGGAGATTGTTAGGAATATGAAATTCCTAAGAAAGCCTCGGTCACACCAAAGTTAGCATAGCTAGCTAAAGACTACGAGCTCAAGACTAATACAAGAATGGTATGCTATATTTAGGACTTTGTAACTTGGAGTAACTTCCCTTACGGGAGACTGTTGGAAATAAGTTTTTATGTATTTGGAATGATCGGTCACTCCAACAATACTAAGTAACGGGCTCGTAGTAAGAGGTAGTATAACATGTAACAAACCCGGGCTGAGTCCTCTTGTGGGCTTGGCTTTAGCCGCCCCATGTCGATCTAATGGACATGGGGTATATAAACCTTGTAAATAACCTTTTACACAATCAATCTTATTTTACTACTTTATCTCCCTTGTTCTTCATCTTTCTCTCTCTTTGTATCACTTTCCATCTCTGGATATATCACGGATTACTAGATTCGTCAATATTTTTGTTGACTTTTCTTGGCTTGTTTGAAAAATTAGATAGATACTATATAACATGGCTATTTTAGCAAGAACGAGAAGCTGGCAGTGAAGGACAAAACATCCTCGTTATTGAAGTTACTCGCATTTTTATTTATAATAAATGTTCTCTATTATAAAATGTGTAAATTGATAACTCTAGTTCGAGGTGATATATTACTATTAACTTCATGGTAACGTACAATTTTTCTACAAGATTCACACCTTCCACTTATATCTCACTTGGTACGCACCTCATTAGTTATATTAAAGGTTCCAAATATTAGTAAAGCAAACACATATTATCTCATTTCTAACAGCTTTAGTGGAAGTGTCACATTTTTACGGGAATTAATCAATATATAACGATGATTCAATGCCAAAACCTGATGCAGATTAGTCGTTAACTAACACTCTGTTCTTGAGATTAGTTTAAAGGAGAAAGGAAAAGAAAGTAAAAGACAGAAAAGAAAGGAATGAAAATGGAAGGAAATTACATAACTTAGTTGTGTTCTCCAGTTGTGTTAGAAAGGAGAGAAAAGTATGTTTAAGTAGGTTGTAAATTTACAATTGTGCCCACAAACAAATTCTGCAACAAAAATCAAAAAATAATATAATCAAGCCATATAATTTGGTTAATCATCTTATCAGATCTTGTATTCATTTCTCAAAAAAATTATCCAACTGGCCCAATACAAATACCCCACATGACCAATTAATATTTACCAAAAAATTCATGGATGACCTATAATTTACAGACAATCACAATCGGATTTTGTTATGCCACTCAAGCTATCAAAATAAACAATTCAACATCGGATTAAGTACCACTACTATGTTGTAAAAGATTTATGAAGCTCATTATCAAAGCAATTCGGTTTTGATTTTTAATGCAGATACAGCGCATGGAGATGTTGAAGACGAGTAATCAATGAGGCATAAGAGGGGCAATCTGGTAAAAAGTAAGCTAAAATCATCGTTTCCTTCCCAATCCGCCCAAAAATGGGAGGAAACTTTTGGGACAAAAAAGCTTACAATTTCCTCTCCTTATCATTCCATTCCCTTTCCTTTCTGCTCTTAAAAAATTTTAAGAACACAAAAAGATGCTAGTTTCTTTCCTTTCCTTTTCTTTTCTCCCCTAAACTAATCTCGAGAACAGAGTGTAAAGAAGAGAAAAGATGCACTCCTTATGAATCTCAGGAAATATTAGAGAAGGATTTCACCCTTTACGAGCTTTTTAAATGAAACAATATCGAGGAGGTAAATTTAAATGATTTTTTTTCTATCCCTTAATTTAGATCAAGATAAACTTCGTACATCCTCTCATTTCCTTAGATAATTCATCGAGGCCCAAGAACCATCCTTCATTAGATAGAGAAATAAATAACTCTAGACCTGGGACTACTATAAACATTGACAAGACCACATGCATTCAATATTCAGTTTGCCTAAATATAGTTTTGTTATTTGACAATTAAACGATGGTAGAAAAAAGAACTCTTGACCCACCAAGAACTACTAACAACTCTAATAGGCTTAACAAAATTGAGCTAGCTCAGTTGGCCATCTTTCTTGGAGAGATCTCGAATTCGAATTCGAGTCTCGCCAAGAACCTTCAGGGCCCAAATTAAGAAGCATAAGGAGAAGGTTCGAGGCTTGCATACTGCCCAATTGAATGTCACTGTAACCTCGAATCACTAACTATTAACTCGCCGTTCTAAAAAAAAACAATTAAAAATCAAAGGCGCCTAGAAAATCAAAGACCTTTATTTAAAAATCTTGAAGACATGGAAACTCTTCGTGGCATTCTTAACGCTTGGTAGAACAACAAAACAAGTGGAATAAAGCTTTAATTTGTTGTGGTTAAACTAATTGCTGTAATCGTTTATTGATGGAAAGAGTTTGGTTGATGTTTGCGCTTTAAATAATGAGGGTTTTTTTTCTTATAATTCGGTTGAGATGGATGAATGGTTTTGCTAGCTAATGTATTGACATATGAGTCCCTCAACTATCCAAAGCTGCCACATCTGGCTCCAACTGTATATAGTACTGAAAAAAGAACAAGACATTTACTGTGTTAGTCGACAAATTATTTTTCAAGAATATGATTACTTTTAACAGTTTTCGAGTGCCAGTCATCGCCATCACACTATATGATTTCGAAAAACACCAAATGCTGGCTCAAGACCCACACCGCGAGTTGCAATTTTGGGATTTTGGTAGTATGAAATACTTGGTGTTATAGTAAGAGAAATGTTTATAATATTATGAGTATTGATGTGACATCTCTATTTCCATAACACTACCCCTTAATCCAATATGGGGAATTGAAAAATACCATATTAAAATACTATATAATATCTGTGAGGGAGGCATTTTTGGACATAGTATTTGCCGTTAGATCTTTTACAACGCTGTTCACGGGTATGGCCTTGCCAACCAAATCAACATCTCGACCGTATGTTGGTATTCATCCTTGTTCACCGGTGTCGTCTCTTTGGTAGGAGGTATGGTTTGTTCCCAAAACCACTTTTATAGCCGTTGATTTGCATCTGTTAGTTGCTATATACATACACACATATATCACCAATTATTCATACTTGTCTCTCTCATTTGGGTATTTGATCTGTTTATGATCTCATCTATTCATGATCTGATCTGTTCTTAAGAGTGCTCTTTTTTTATTGATAAGGAGGTAATTTGTTTTTTCCCATCTCGATGTTATAAGTTGTTTTCGCATCTCGATTGGATGTGTATAAACTGTTCATATTAATGAATTAGTGATTGGTTGAAAACCCTCATTTATGGGGTTTGCTGGAAACCTTAATTTTATTAGGGGGTTTGATGAAGTTGTTTTCGCATCTCGATTGGATGTGTATAAACTGTTCATAATAATGAATTAGTGATTGGTTGAAAACCCTCATTTATGGTGGTTTGCTGGAAACCTTAATTTTTAGGGGGTTTGATGAAGTTGTTTTCGGATCTCGATTGGATGTGTATAAACTGTCCATATTAATGAATTAGTGATTGGTTGAAAACCGTTATTTATGGGGGTTTGCTGAAAACCTTAATTTTTTTAGGGGGTGTGATGCTTTGATGATTTATTATTAATGAATTAGTGATTGGTTAAAAACCCTCATTTATGGGGGTTTGCTGGAAACCTTAATTTTTTTAGGGGGTTTGATGCTTTCTCATGTTGTGATACCTGTTTGTGGCGGTATTTGTTGTAAGTCAATATGATCTTCATGGGCATTTGTAGACCGTTGCTGGCACGAATCCTTTCGTTGCCTCTATATGTCGGGTAGCGATTGTGATTGGTGTCACATGGTGTAACGATATATTGGTGATGATGAACCATGTGTTTATGGAATGTTTTGGTAACCGTGTCGTGACAAAACCGGGATCTTGGCGGGGCGACCATGTGGTCGTAGCCATGACCAGTTTTTGGTACACCTTCCATTCTTCCATCTCTAAGCCTCTAATGCAATCCCGTTTGTTTTGTGGTTATTGGCGTTGCACTATGCTATGTTTTAGGCAGCATATCCGAATATGTGGTCGTGTATCTCTTTGGAGATCCTAAAAGGCAATGATGATTATACTCGAGCGTCTAAGGGAATTATGTGATTTTTGGCGGTGCAATCTTGGTGGTTTGCAGCCGAGGTACATATATCATCACTAATCTGAGCCTCTAAATATACAAAAAAATGCTATGGGAGGAATATATGTTTCTTAGTAAACTTTTATTAAAGTGATAAGTCTTGAAAGACCTACGATTATCTGTTTCTATGCTTAGAGTGCATCGTCGTGCGAGTCATGACAACTTCGTTGCCCACACCTTTGTTGCCATCGTTCATGGTGTGCGGCAATGGTGCTTCGTATGCGACGATCGATTTGAAACATGTACCGTTATTTGTTTGTATGCTTGGCCTGTGTGGTCGTGCGAGCCACGCCTGCGACCATTTAAAAGGCTATGATGAATTTGAAACCATTTGGAAAAACATAGCTCATTTTTGAGCCTATGTCTTACAATGCCTTATCACAAATTTAAATCTGTTGACTGATTTTGGGTTGTGGTTGTGACTATCGTTAAAGTTCGGTTGTTAAATGTTTTGGTTACAAAAGACTGGCTTTGTGGTAGGGTCACACATGTTGGAACTGTTCTTTCTTTGGCAAATATAGGTTTCTGATCAGGTATCCTATCACTTGCGTCTGTGATAGGTCGTGAAGAAGAGAGGCTGAAGTTGGAGGAAGAAGCTACATAATTGACTGGGCAGGTACGCAACCTGGCTTTGTTCAAAGTTTTTTGTTGTTGTTAATTTGTTTGTCAAGTAACAGGTCACAAAAGGAACATGTCTTTTTAGCATCGGCAGGCCACAACTGTTATTAGTATGCTGAATATTGTAAACTGATTAAGTTTTGTGCAACCAAACAAAATGTTATAAGTCAATGGATGTGCATAAGGTTTTTTGGTTACTGAACAGAACACCCATTCTGCCACAAAAGGGTTGTTTGGTTGCTGTTAAAACAGGAGCCAAACACCCCTTTTACAACAGAAAAGGGTATTGGATTTCAATGGTTGTACTTTAGGTGTACTTTAGATGTAAGTTGGACTGATAGTGTTTTAATTTTTCTTGCAGCTTCACCACAATGATACAATTGCAGTCAGCTTTGATCGAGGAAAGACAAGGAGTGAGGGACCAACCCCGATGAACCATATAATTGATTCCGTGGGAAGACCGTACATTTGAACACGTTGAGCGACAACCTTTTTTTTTTTCTAACCCGTCCAACTAACTAACTGATAGAAAGCATGTTGGCTGACTGTTTATTTTAAACACCCGCAGCGAAGCGCGGGCTTAAAACCTAGTAAAAATAAAACCTAATCCGATAAAGATTCAAAGTCTAAAACATTTTCATTTCCTGAAACCACATGATTAAACAAATATCATGATAAAACAAATATCAGCTGAAGTGTTGAACACATAGCTGATTGAATAATTCAAACAGGGAAAAAAAGTACTGTAATAATCCAATGTTATATAATTCCTTGTAGTGTATATATCCCACACATGAGACATATTTTATTAAAAAGTTCAAAGAAACGACAAAAATCACACACATTGTCACAATTTGTTCACATGCATCATTATATTTTAATTTTGCTGATAATATAAGTATCTTTGCAGTAATATGTTTAAACTAGTGGTGGACCAATTTGTCATCCTATATGCTAACTAACATGTCATCATGTGACAAAACATTTTGATACCATAGTCAAATATCTTTGCGGTTGTGCAACCTTAAACCACATATCTTTGCCGTTTTCACCATATTGCAAAAGAGTACTCAAATTTCATTTTGGCTTCTATTTATGATATCCGTTTTTGGTTTGCACACCAAATATGTATATAGACAGTGCCTTAAGGCTCAAGAATCTATACTGTTGGCGTTCAAAGGCGAGCTCATATATAATTCTTCTGTGTCAACCAAGATTGAAGGATGGAACACGAGTGTCGACTGTTAGCGTGACATGTGATAAATCTGGTCATGTTATAGGACTTGATCTCAGCTATGAGGTTATAGAAGGCGGGACACTGCCTGATTCTATTGGTGGCCTTAAGTGGTTGTCCATGATGGGACTTAGAGTGTGCGGACTCAGTGGACCTATTCCAAGTTCGATGCAAAACCTTACGCGTCTTGAAGATATGGACTTATCTGTTAATCTTTTAACTGGTTCAGTTCCTTCTTTTAAGTCTGCCAAGAATCTAGTAAGTGTAAATCTTTATCAAAACAATCTAACGGGTGTTGTTCCTTCTTCCTACTGGGAGGGTCTTAATAATCTTGAGTACCTTGATTTGTCTAGCAATTTTTTGGGTGGGGGATTTCCCGAGTCTGTGTTATCGTTGCCTTCGCTTCAAAGTTTACACCTTTCTAACAACACGTTTTCTGGTCAAATTAGCAAATATGTAAATGTTTCTTGTTATCAATTGCAAACCATAGATTTGAGCAGCAACAAGTCTAATGAATGACATGCATATCCGCCATACGCTTATTGGCGTATGATACATCACCGAATGCATTAGATGAATACTTGAAAATGGGGAACACTACGCACATAATTGTCTAGATTGTTTTGTTATGTGCATCGTGGATTTGTGTCAACCTGGTTTTTTAAGAAAACATAGCTTAGCTGACATTGGAAATTTATACTCCGCACATAAAAGGTTTCATGGGTTACTAGAAATGCTTGGTAACATTGATTTTATGCACCGGGAATGGATTAATTATCCAAAAGGATGATACGACCAATATGAATATGAGAGAGGTGATAAAAAAATACCCAATATAATAGTAGAAGTTGTTGTGTCCTAAGATTTGCGGACTTGGCATGCATTTTTTGGATTGTTGTTGTTACGAATAACGATATTATTGTTTTGCATCATTCTCCATTATTCGACGATCTTCCGGCTGATTACAACTCAGTGGCCACATATGTTGTGAGCGGGCAAACATTTGATAAAGGGTACTACCTTGCTGATGAGATTTACCCACAGTAGGCAACATTTGTCAAATCATTCATGGTTGTACGCGATGAGAAAAATGATGATAAATGTGTAAAAACTCATCTTTTATAACCCTAAATCACTTAAAACACATCCAAATATCTATACTACTATATAAAGCATTTGGGACCTTCTAAAAATAGCAAGGCTGAAAATTCAGACTTTTTTACCTACTAAATAAAGCAAGTTGTTGATATCTTCAGCAACATTATATACTATTAACATTTTCAAACAAACTTTTGTAACAAATTTTGTAACAAATTTTGTAACAACCTTTTTTAACAACATTTTTTCTTTTAAATTGAAAAATCTTTTTATTTATTTACTATTTTTATAATCTAATTTCACTATATTTTTTAAAATTTTGTGCTTTTTAATTCGATATCCATTTTGATATATATTTTTATTAACTTTTAGTCTTTTTCAATTTTAGTGGGTTTTTTAATTCGATTTTTAGAACTTTACAATGAATAAGAGACTAATATTTGTTAGTCTCAAAATTTGTTATTAGGTACTCGCCGCCGCATTGCGCGGGTATCGTCCTAGTACCAAATGATGGCTTAAAATATCCAAATTATGCATGGTTTGTATATTTGTGTTTGTGCAAGTAAAACGGATACAAATGAAGCTTTTATGAATACGTTCTGAACAAATCTGAAGGAAACACAGAAACAAGGATGAAGAAGGCATAATTGCAGAGATGATGGACTATTCTTAACAAAAGGCAAAAGTTGTGTTCTCAAATTGACAAGTCTACAAGGTATAAGGACCATTTGTGTAACTTTTACAAGTTCAAGAGTCCAAGGTTCAAGATGACAAAAAAGGTGATAAGAAGAAAAATTACAACTTGAAGGACTAATTGTGCCAAGTTCTTAAACTACAAAGTCAAGAGACCAAACATGCAAAAGTTTCAAAGTATATTATAAAGTGTATAATCAGCCAAAGAAACTACAAAGGCTAGTAATAACAAGATTTTTACTCGTTGAAAAGTTCGTTCTCGGTATCTCTTCGAATTGATTTCCGGTTAATTGTGTGAGATTAGTTGTTCTTGGTGAAACAAATATTTTTGGTTTAGGTAAAATAAATGAGCAAGGTTAAATAATAATTGACGAGAAATTAACACTAAAACAAGTTAAAATGTAAACGGTGCGATGTTTAAAACTTTAAAAGTAAATGACGAGAAATGAAAGGACGTAAAATTAAAACTTAACAAAAAGTAAATGATGCAAATAAAAAGTTAAACTAAAAGAAAAGTGAATAAAAATGCACATAAAGAAAAAGGCGGAAATAAAACTTAAAAATAAAAGACAAAAACTTAAAAAGAAAAACAAACAAAAACTGACAGACCTTGATTCGGAAGTTTAAAACTTCCGGATGAAGCTTCCTTCATTCGGAACTTTTGACTTCCGGATGAAGCTTCCTTCATTCAGAACTTTTGACTTCCGGATGAAGCTTCCTTCATTCGGAACTCTAGGACTTCCGGATGAAGGTTGCTTCATTTGGAACTCTAGGACTTCCGGATGAAGGTTGCTCACTCGGAACTTTAATACTTCCGGATGAAGGTTGCTCACTCGGAACTTTAATACTTCCGGATGAAGGTTGCTCACTCGGAACTTTAATACTTCCGGATGAAGGTTGCTTCATTCGGAACTCTAGGACTTCCGGATGAAGCTACCTGGGAATGATAAGATACAGAAACCACAAACCCGAAGAACAGGGATATACAGTAACAACGATCTAACCTCAAATTAATCAAAATCAAACGAAAGATTAAACCAAAACAACCAATAAGCATCAACTAACAATAATCAATCAAAACAAATCATCAAAACTAACAAACATATCCAAATCAATCAAAACCCACTTGATCAGAATCATGAAAACTCAAGAACATAAACAATGATGAATAAGAACAAATCAAACAAGAAAGGAAGAAGATGATAAATGAAAAGCTTAATTAAAAACTAAGGATTCAATAACAAAAGCTTAAACACAAATTAATCTAGAGAGAGAAAGCATAAGTTTAGAGAGAGAAACTACCTACTCCTAATCTAATCCTAAAACTAAAACTAAAACTAACCAACCCTCTCACATGATGTGAGGGCGGTATTTATAGGAGAGGGGAGTGGTTGGTGGCTTCCTCTTTCTTTCATTCTTTCTTGGTCCTCAGTCTTTCAGTCTTTCAGTCTTCTTAAATTCTTCGACTTTTCAGACTTCGTCTCGGGATTTCTTTGAACTCGTCTTGTAATTTCTTCATAATTTAGACTTGAGTTCTTCGGCTTTTAGTAAACTTCCGTCTTTTGACTTTTTCTTCGACAAATCTTCAGAATTGGTCTTGGACTTCCGTTCTTTTTCCACTCTTGATCTTTCGACTTCGTCTTTTGTCTTTTACTTCAATAAAAGCCCGTGAAAGCCGTGTTTTCTCCACTTTTCACCTTCTCGACCCTGAAACACAATAAAAACACAAACCACGCATAATTCCGCCATTTACGACATAAAATATACGTTTAGGTCCCGTTTTAATGTAATTAAGTGGTAGAAAAGATGGGTGTTTTCACACCTATCAAATCCCCTACACTTAACCATTGCAATGCCCTCATGCAATGCTTAGTGATAAAGCAAGGTTTACACTTTCCATCATAATCAACCTACCTTGGCCTTTATTAAACAACTAAAGAAAAGATAGAAAATAACAAGATGCAACAAGGAAGAAACATGTAAAGAAATCTAAGACTTACATTAGGGCTTGTGTGTCATGAATGTTTATCACCCTCAAGTTTCACGTTCCCCATGCCAAGCTTAAAAACAAGATCGTTGTTAGTACAAGTTAGCATAACAAACATTTACTCATGCGGTTCAATTAATCACTTAAACTCCCTTATTCCTATGGGTATCTCTTATGTTTTATTGATGTCTTGAATGATCACGAGGATGCATTGTTGACTTATTTCGATAATTTATTTAAGCTGAAAGCAAAGTAGGACGATTTGATCAATAGTTAGCTAAAGGACAAAATCTCTTAAAACTGCTTCTCGGGATATCAAAAAGTTCATATCTTGGCATAACTCGGTTCACGATTTGAGACCTTTCTCGGGCCGATTATTTGGCATGTACTTCATACTTCATATCTTGAGAGACGTGCTTGAGATAATGGTCTTCTCATCGTTAATAGAGTTTCTTCACTTGGAGACTTTTGAGAGGTACTCCAACTTTGTTGACCACGACTTCATGATTATTTCTTCAATCTCTAATTGGGATTTTGAGATACAACGATCCGCCTCCTTTTCGGACTTGGATCTATTTATCCTCATACCTTGTTAGGGTCTTTTCGGATAGACTTCTCCATGATCTTTATGGGAGTTGATTGCTTTTTCGTCGTGAGTCTTGATCCTTCATATTGATTTCGGGAATAATGCTTTTCACATCACTTTGGATCTTCAGAAATAAAATGGAATCCTCATGCCTTATTAGGGCCTTTTTGGACTCGCCAATTTTCGCACCCCGCTTCATAAGTTATGCCTTGGCTATGAACTCTCGTCATTACCGAGCAACTTTTAAACGATCTTGGGCTAGAAGCTAAGTAACTTTTCAAATCGTACGACCTCACTTATTGCAGATAATTTATTAGCAAGTGATGGGAGAAAAAGATCATAATTAACTCACATAAGTTAATGAGAGAATACCAAACTTGTAACCAACTCTATCATTTCTCGTTCTCCACAATTTAAAATCTCAAGGAATGAGACTCGTGGATGCTTAGCCTAATAAACCCATTAAGGTCTACATGGTTAAGGATACTAGCTAGAGTGAACTTGGATAAGTAAACTCGGGTTGAGTCAAAATATTCACAACGGGCCTAATATATCTAAGATAACTAAACTTGCTAAAACCATTTTATTAAAATAAGAGAAAAATAGCAAAAATAATGGGAACTACAACTAGGCCAAAGTAGATTAAAAATTTTGAAAAATGTCGAAAAATCGATTTTCCGGTTAAAATGAGGGCAATATAAGGAAAAGACTACTTAACTTCGATAGAAGTCCCCCCTACCCTTAATATAAACATTGTCCTCAATGTTTAAGCATGTGGGAGTAAACTCCCCTACACTTAGGACATGGTGCACGTTGTTTAAATCTCGCTAAGGAAGAGACAACTAAAGAGATTCCTAATTGAATATTGAGAAATATAAAAATAGAGAATCGAAAAGAGTTTAGGATAGAACCGGGAAGAAGGGAACACGGAATCACGGTTCGTCAAAAGTCATCAAGAGTGTGTCTTTGAAGCTCTAATCCCTGCATATGATAAGAAAGAGAACAAGAAACACCAACGGGGCTCCCCCTACACTTATGATGAAAATAGATAGATAATTGGGTTGCCTCCCAAAAAGCGCTTGTTTTTGTTGACCGAGTCACGAGCCTGACTCGTCCCCAAATTAAATGGTCCATGGGGAAGCCTCGAATGCGATACCGGGATCAAAGACCTTATCCTCGTTCCCGGTTGACATCAACAAAGGAGAGGTGGGGGGATAAGTCTTGAAAGGGAGAAAGGTCCTTTCAACATACGTATAGTATGTGAATTCAAGATCCACGGGAGGTGGGTTGGGTATAGTGAGCACATTGTCCTCCCCCAAAGACAATGAAAGTTGAGCAAACGGCAAAGCCGTGATGGTATCAATCATAGCATAATCAATGTCACCTCCCGGGTCAAAGCACTCATCCTCATTTCCCGGTATAAAACGAGTAGAGTAAAAGTGATACATCACCTGCTTGGGTGTGCACGTGGGAGGATGAGGTGGAAATATAATATGAGAAGTATGAGAACAATTACCTTCTACATGCGTCCCTTTTTCAGTAGATTCACATCTTTCCACCTCTGGGATAGAAGGTGTAGTGTCATCGTGTAATAAATCCTCTAGAAAAAGTATATCTCCTTCCACATCAGCATACCCGGATATGTATTCCATGGGTGTATCAATATCAAGAAACTCATCGATCTCAGGAATGTGAAAACCATCATCACTAAGGAGTGAAGTATTTTGCTTTAGAAATTGCTCCTCGTCGAAAATAACCTCAATATCGTCATCAATCTCCTCATTATTTATAGGGCAAATAATATGCTCAGGGATATGGGTACTCGTCTGATCTTGCTGCTGTAAAAATGACTCCATACAAGTTCGCAACGTGTGTAAAAGCTCTTTTGATTGCGCTTGACAAGCTGTAGCAAGATCGACAATTGGTTCTTGGTAACTCATCCCGTGACGAGGCTGATGATCGAGTGAGTGCGATGGGGGCTCAAGATTTTGAAAACCGGAATTATAGCACGGTTGTGGCTCATAGTTGTTCATCGGTTGACAATAATAGGTATCGTGAGGACCCCCACAGTTGTTGCAAACCAGGTATGGAGAAAAATCAAGTGCGTCTTGTGGATAGCTATTATCATTGTCATAATTGTACCCCGGTTCGTGCCCGTGACCATACGGGTATCAAACCGGGCACGACACATGCCAATGAGAATCGCTTCCACAATAGATGCATGGGGGAACAGGAGGTGGGTTCAAAAAGAGTGAATTAGTCGAGTTGCACAAGGGACAAAATCCGAATTGTGTGTAGTCGATATCGTTTCCGCACCGCTCACATGTACACCATTGACAAGAGTTGTTCCCAGATAATTGTTTCCCACACTGGACGCAATGGACATAAAAATCCATAAAGAAAGATAGATAAGCAAGAAGAATATTTTTGGTGCAAAACTTTTGAAAAAGAAATGCTTTTTATGATTTTTCAAATGTTTTTGGATTTTTGAAAATTTTTGACAAGAAAAATAACGTTCACAAGTGAACGGATCCCAAAATCCAACGCGTCACTCACAAAAAACCTTCGATCTTCATGAAAAGAGACGGCAGCGGCGCCATTTTAATAACAAGATTTGTACTCGTTGAAAATTTCGTTCTCGGTATCTCTTCGAATTGATTTCTGGTTAATTGTGTGAGATTAGTTGTTCTTGGTGAAACAAATATTTTTGGTTGAGGTAAAATAAATAAGCAAGGTTAAATAATAATTGGCGAGAAATTAACACTAAAACAAGTTAAAATGTAAACGGTGCGATGTTTAAAACTTTAAAAGTAAATGACGAGAAATGAAAGGACGTAAAATTAAAACTTAACAAAAAGTAAATGATGCAAATAAAAACTTAAACTAAAAGAAAAGTGAATAAAAATGCACATAAAGAAAAAGGCGGAAATAAAACTTGAAAATAAAAGACAAAAACTTAAAAAGAAAAACAAACAAAAACTGACAGACCTTGATTCGGAAGTTTAAAACTTCCGGATGAAGCTTCCTTCATTCTTAACTTTTGACTCCCGGATGAAGCTTCCTTCATTCGGAACTTTTGACTTCCGGATGAAGCTTCCTTCATTCGGAACTCTAGGACTTCCGGATGAAGGTTGCTTCATTCGGAACTCTAGGACTTCCGGATGAAGGTTGCTCACTCGGAACTTTAATACTTCCGGATGAAGGTTGCTCACTCGGAACTTTAATACTTCCGGATGAAGGTTGCTCACTCGTAACTTTAATACTTCCGGATGAAGGTTGCTTCATTCGGAACTCTAGGACTTCCGGATGAAGCTACCTGGGAATGATAAGATACAGAAACCACAAACCCGAAGAACAGGGATATACAGTAACAACGATGTAACCTCAAATTAATAAAAATCAAACGAAAGATTAAACCAAAACAACCAATAAGCATCAACTAACAATAATCAATCAAAAAAATCATCAAAACTAACAAACATAACCAAATCAATCAAAACCCACTTGATCAAAATCATGAAAACTCAAGAACATAAACAATGATGAATAAGATCAAATCAAACAAGAAAGGAAGAAGATGATAAATGAAAAGCTTAATTAAAAAGTAAGGATTCAATAACAAAAGCTTAAACACAAATTAATCTAGAGAGAGAAAGCATAAGTTTAGAGAGAGAAACTACCTACTCCTAATCTAATCCTAAAACTAAAACTAAAACTAACCAACCCTCTCACATGATGTGAGGGTGGTATTTATAGGAGAGGGGAGTGGTTGGTGGCTTCCTCTTTTTTTCATTCTTTCTTGGTCCTTAGTCTTTCAGTCTTTCAGTCTTCTTAAATTCTTTGACTTTTCAGACTTCGTCTCGGGATTTCTTTGAACTCGTCTTGTAATTTCTTCATAATTTAGACTTGAGTTCTTCGGCTTTTAGTAAACTTCCGTCTTTTGACTTTTTCTTCGACAAATCTTCAGAATTGGTCTTGTACTTCCGTTCTTTTTTCACTCTTGATCTTTCGACTTCGTCTTTTGTCTTTTACTTCAATAAAAGCCCGTGAAAGCCGTGTTTTCTCCACTTTTCACCTTCTCGACCCTGAAACACAATAAAAACACAAACCACGCATAATTCCGCCATTTACGACATAAAATATATGTTTAGGTCCCGTTTTAATGTAATTAAGTGGTAGAAAAGATGGGTGTTTTCACACCTATCAGCTAGATTTGCCAAAAGGTCAAAGGTTTTATAATATCAACCACGTGGTCCAATAGAAGTTCAGAGAAGGGTGTCACATGGATCAAATCAGGACCAATGATATTTCAAGAAAGTGGATAGAAAATGGACGTGTGAGATTGTAATCCAATAAAACACTCCATGTCATCGTCTTCTACAAACGCAAATTAAAGACGAATCATTGAGTTATAAGAGATGATAAAAGAATCAAAATCGATGAACGAGACATCGTCTTCTAAATGCCTATATGATTTAATAAAACTGGGCTCAAAGTTTCTAATTCTCTACTCTATTTTATTGGAGCAAAAGCTTTAAGTTTTAAAAATCTTATAAGAAGTTTACTTAAGCTTTTCTCAAAGTTCTATTGTGAAAAATGATGTTGTTAGTGTAGTGATTACATTTCTTTTCAAGCATTGCAGTCATTAGCAACCTACTCAGTTTTGATAAAAAGTCAAAATCTCATAAGCTCAGTAGAGCTATGAGAGGTTTTACAGATTTATTTCTTGTGTAAATTCAGTCCATTTTTGTGTTTCAATGGTTTAAGATTCAAAGGTTTATCATTTACATCAAAAGCTACAAAGGAAGTGGTCGCAAACGTTGTTTGGGACGAGACATAGAAATAAGCTTTCATCAGCTTATTTGGTGAGAAGCTCTTGGTGATATTTGAAATTATGGCTGGAACTCCGGAAGCCTGGGTATTGGAAATAAGTTTATTCAGCAATAAGAAGCAGCTAAAGGGCCTGTTTGATTAACTGATCTTCTTAATAGAATTTGAATTTTCCACTGTTTGATTAACTGATACATAGATTGAAACTGTTTTCTTTTGCATCATAATATGATAAGTGTCGTAGTTTTGTATGTAATTTGATTGTTCTTAGTTCACTTGTTACATTTAATGGTAAGATTTTAGATCTTTCTCATGTTAACTAGTGTTTGGGTCTAGACATTTTAATCACTGTTATCAAATACAGGATAAAGGATTTAGTCTGTTGATTGATTGTAGTAATTAGAGGTGTAGATTCTCTTAATTATAAGTAGTCATATTGATGTTTGCACTATAGATTGTCAAAATAGATAGTCTCATTAGGAGTCTTGCATAGTTTCATTTGCATATCACTATTGGAAAAGTGTGTATGGTCTATAGTGGCTTGAATAATGATCTCTGATGGAGCCACTTAATTTAGTAAACACCCCCGTGTAGGTCAGGGTTTGTGTAGGCGTCTCATATCGGGTTGTAGTTCGTGTGGGTCAATGTAGTTCAGATCGGGTTGTAGTTCGTGTAGGCAAATGTAGTTCACATCGGGTGTAGTTCATATGGGTCAATGTAGTTCAGATCATGTGTAGTTCGTGGGTCAATGTATTTCAGATTAGGTTTACTTCGTGTGGGTCAATGTTGTTCAGATCGGGTGTAGTTCGTGTGGGTCAATGTAGGTCAGATAGGGTGTAGTTTGTAGGGTCCTTTGGTTTAGATCGTTTTTAAAATCTAAGTAAGGGTTGGTTATGTAAGTTTATGGACTTTAATTTTAATAGACCTGTGATAGGACCGAACTCGAGATTACGGGATTGCACACAATACGTAAAGAGTTAAATTATTAATAAATGTTTTTTTATATATTTATTAATTAAAACGAGCATTAAACATTTAACGGTCGTTATGTTTAAATAGTTAGGGACTAACGATTAATGCGAATAAATAGTAGAAAAGAAAAGAATGTTCTGGAATCCCCTTCTTAGTTGATTTTCGATCAGATGGGGACAAAGAGAGGGAAAAGGAAAGTGTTTTCCTTATTGCACTAGGATTACTTATGTTGAGCCATATGTTTTATACCCCTGTAAATACTCATGGGATTTCTCATAGTTTTTTTTATCCCACACACCTCTCCATATCTCTCTTTGAACCGATCGGTAGAACACCCCTTTAGGGATTCAGTTTGGTTTTTTCCACTTCAACGTTTATACTCGTTTTATACGAACTAGTCTTTCATTTAACTCGTTATTATACGCGTGTACAAGAACGTAATATAATCTCACTATATATTATATGTTGGATGGATTAACAAAACTGTAAGGGTTAATCATAAAAATTGGATATTTGTTCTTGTTCGTTGGAATCGCATTGCAAAAGGTGCGTAACCGTAATTCATTAATTATGAATGTGTTATTAATATGATCTTTTTTAAACGCTTATGCTATTACGTGCTTTGATCTTTACTTGTGTTTTTATTATTTTTTTGAACTATATAAACCATCAGTGGCACCACAAGCCGTTTTAACATGTTATAATTATCGATATCTAAAGATCTTTAACTACTAATCATTTCGAGTTAAAACTACATGTTTTTTTGTTTTCATAATTTTTTTTAGGTTTTGGTTTTTGGCCGATTTTTGGTCGATTTATTAAAAAAATTGAAACCCAAAAATTACATGTTTTGATATTTGACAAATTGCATGATTAATTGTTATGTGGTGTAATAATGGTTACGATCCGTTGAGATTTCATTAAATTCTTAAGTGATTTGGGTGGATCCATGACGAACGTGCATGTTTTACATGGATCATATGATTTATATGTGGTAATTGTTACGTATATGTGCTACTAGTTTATCTGATTCGATAAATCTAGAATTAGGGAAAATTTTTATATGAATATAAAAACCTAGATTTATAAATTTATTGAATAAAATCGTATGCATGTGGCTATTTGATTTATTTATTTCACATATAAATTGTTATTATGTGTTTATGATTTACTTTTTTTTGTTTGCCTATATGTTTGTTTAAATTACACGAATTGTCGTAAACAAGGGTAATTTTTTTAAGAAAAATAATACGGACTAAATCATATGAAAATTAAGAATTGTTTTGGGATCTAAATTACATTAAATTGTGTTGATTGGTAATTTCGCAATAATAATTATAAAGGCGCATCCAATTTTGACAAACTGTGTGGTGGGTATAACGCGTCGCTGGTCGAACCCGACTAAGGAAGGAGGTTACGCCATTTGTCGCTGACCAAATTCCTGGCTCGCTTGTGCACCAAATTGGAGTTACCTGTGATTATTTATTTGCATAATTACTTTAAGGTTGATTTGGTGCAAATTCACATCCGAAACACAATGCATAAGTAATACAAGGGTTTTCCTTGTAAGAAAATGTTATCGTCCGAATCTCTTCGAATTGACTATTGGTTCAAAGTGCGACTCAATTGTTCTTGGTGGAATAATAAATGGTTTGGTTGATTATCTATTTTAAACTAATAACAAATAAATGTAAATGTCGTTGAGTAAAGTAAAAGCTTTAAAGATTAAACTAAAATGACGAGTTAAAAAATAAATGCTTGAAAACTTAAAGACAAAATTAGAAAATTACTTGAACACTTAATAAATCTAAAACTTGGAAACTTTGTAAAAACAAGAAATTCAACACTAATCGGAATATTGGTCGGAAAGTGGTCGGAATACACCCTGGTCAGAATGCTGGTACAATCGGAATATGGGAAACAAGGGTGATCGGAATGTTGCCAAACTAATGCAATCGGAATATATCAAAACCAAGCAATCGGAATATATGAACTTGAGTCAAATCGGAATGTTTAGCAAAACCCCCAATCGGAATCTCAACAAACCCCACCGTCGGAATAACTAAACCCTAATCCGATCGATACGATCAGAATAATGGCTGCAAATCGGAAAGCACAAACCCTAATCTGATCTTAATGATCGGAATACTAAGGTGATCAAATCGGAATACAGAGAGCCAATCGGAAAGCCCAATCGGAATAGGGTTTACCCTTTTCCGATTAATATGTGATTCGAAAATAAGCAAAGTAATAAGCTATTATGAATAAGCTAATACCCAAAACTTGAACGAATCTAATATGAAATGGATTAAATAAGCTCAAATAACAACTTTTACTAACTTTAAATAAGCAATCTTTTAAATCAAACTATAAAAAGATGAACTTTTTAAAACTTTTAAAAAGTAAATAAGCTAAACATATAAATAAGCCAATAAGCACAAAGATCTTAAAGCTTATTCATATGAAAACTTAAGTAGGCATAAAAAGATTAACTTTTAGGCACGAAAACATTAAGAACAACACGGATCAAATAGATTTCGCACCAAAAGTAAACTAAAATCAAAGAAAGGTAAAAAGAGATGAAAGATTAAAAGCTTAACTTGAACTTGATTAATGAAATCAACAATACACAAAGGTTTAATCTTGAAAGATTAAAAGAAAGAAAAGATGAAAACTTAGTGAGAGAAAGTTTAGAACTTTCTCTCTCTAAAACTAGAAAGAAAAATGAAAAATGAAACTAACTACTAAAAACTAACTAACCAACCCTCCTAATGTGTATTAGGAGGGTATTTATAGGGAAAATGGGAAGGTGTGCATGTGTTGCCTCTTCTTTCTTTCTTTCTTCACGTCTTCTCGACTCGATTTAATTCTTTGTCTTTTCTCGACGTCGTCTCGGGATTTGTCGATGTATATTGAACTTGTCTTGTAATTTTCTTCTTCCATTAGACTTGAGTTCTTCGACTTCATTAAACTTTCGTCTTTAGACTTTTTCTTCGATAAATCTTCAGAATAGGCCTTGGACTTCCATTCTTTTTGCACTCTTGATCTTTTGACTTTGTCTTTTCTCGTTTTCTTCGATAAAAGCCCGTGAAAGCCCGTGTTTTCTTCCTTTTTCATCATTTGGTCCTAAAACACAATAAAAACACAAACCACGCATAATTCCGACTTTTACGGCATATAATACACGTTTTGGTCTTGTTATTATTGGAAATAAGTGGTAAAAGGATAAGTGTTTTCACACTTATTAAATCCCCTACACTTGACCATTGCAATGCCCTCATGCAATGCATTAGTTTTAAAGCACGGTTTACATTCTCCATCATAAATAACCCACCTTGGCCTTTATTAAATGCTAAACATAAAAAGATAGAAACAAGTAAAAAAATCAAAGACTTACATTGGGTTTTGGCAGCCATGAACGTTTATCATCCTCAAGTTTCACGTTCCCCATACCAAGCTTAAAAACGAGATCATTGTTATTATAAGTTAGCAGACTAACACGAATTCATGTGGGCCAATTATTTACTTAGACTCCCTTATTCCTAGGTGTATCTCTTATATTTTATTTTTGTCTTGAATGATCATGAGGATGCATTGTTTGACTTATTTCGATAGTTAGTTAGGCCGAAAATAAAGTGAACGATTTAATCAATAGTTAGCTAAAGGACAAAATCTTTTAAAACTGCTTCTCGGGACCTCATAAAGTTCATATCTTGGCATAACTCGCTTCACGATTTGAGACCTTTCTCGGACCGATATTTGGCAGCGACTTCATACTTCAAATCTTTGAGAGACGTTCTCGAAATTATGGTCTTCTCTTCATAATAGGAATTTTTTCACTTGAAGTTTTGAGAGATTCTTCATCTTTGGACCACGACTTCTTCATTTTCTCCAATCTTTATTTTGGACTTTGATATACAACGATCCGCCTCCTTTTAGGACTTTGATCTATTTATCCTCATACCTTGTTAGGGCCTTTTTGGATAGACTTCTCCATGATCTTTTGGGGAGTTTTTGCTTTTCGTCATGTGTCTCGATCCTTCATATTGATTTTCGATAAATGATTCTTCACATCACTTTTGGATCTTTAGCAATAAACTGTAGCCCTCATGCCTTGTTAGGGCCTTTTCGGACTCGCCAATCTTCGCATCCCGCTTCAATAAGTTATGCCTTGGCTATGAACTCTAATCCATACCGAGCAACTTTTAAACGATCTTGGGCTAGAAGCTAAGTAACTTTTCAAATCGTACAACCTTATTTATTACAGATAAATTTATTACAAAGCGATGGGAGAATAGGCTCATAATTAACTCACATAAATTCACGAAAGAATACCAAACTTATAATTGACTCTATCATCTCTCGTCCTCCACAGTTTAAAATCTCAAGGAATGAGACTCGTGGATGCTTAGCCTATTAAATCAAAGTTTTAGGTTTTCGAGTCATCTATAGGATCTTGCAAATTCTTAGACTTTTTCAAGTTTAGAAATCGCATTTTATAGTTCCCTTGATAAACGACTCTCTAGGATCAATTATGGGAACTTACGAAAAGTTCTTGTTCTTAATCCGTGAGAGTTAAGACTTTCGCGTTTTATAGCTCCCTATATAAAAGCCTAGCAAAACTTGACTTAAACACGTTAAGGATACTAGCTAGAGTAAACTTAGATAAGTAAACTCGGGTTAAGTCAAAATATTCATGACTTTGAAAAATTTAAAACCACTTTATTGAAATTTTATTCTAGCAAGGAAAGAGAATAAACATAACAAAGAAAATACAACTATACAACTCGGCCAAAATAGATTAAAAATTTTGAAAAATGTCGAAAAATAAAATTTTCCGGTTAAAAATGAGGGAAAATTCATGGAAAAGACCACTTACTTCGATAGAAGTCCCCCTACACTTGATATAAACATTGTACTCAATGTTTAAGCATGTGGGAGTAAACTCCCCTATACTTAGGACATTGTGCACTTTGTTTAAAATCTTGCGAAGGAAAGGACAACAAAAGTGAATTCAATGTGAACATATACGATATGAAATATTGAATCACAAGAGTTTAGGATAGAACCGGGAAGATGGGAACACGGGATCACGGTTCGTCAAATGTGATCAATAGTGGATCTTTGAAGCTTTTAATCCCTGCACAGCACAAGAAACAAGACAACAAACACATACGGGGCTCCCCCTACACTTATTATGAAAGCAGTAAAGAATAGATCATGGGTTGCCTCCCGAGAAGCGCTTGTTTATGTTCACCGAGTCACGAGCCTGACTCGACCCAAATTTAGTTCATGAGGAACGTGGTGATGGATGGAATCATCTCATGGGAGATGTCCTCACCAAAGTACAGCTTCAAACGCTGGCCATTCACCTTGAAATTGGGCCCATTTGGCTGAGAAAGCTCAATGGTCCCATATGGAAAGACTTTGGCGATGGTGAATGGACCAGACCAGCGGCTCTTCAACTTGCTAGAGAAAATCTTCAACCGAGAGTTAAAAAGTAAGACTTGATCACCAACGTGGAACTCTCGGTTCTTAATTCTAGCATCGTGGATAATCTTGGTCTTCTCCTTGTAGATCAGCGAGTTCTCATAAGCTTCATTCCGTAGTTCATTTAGCTCATTGAGTTGAATCTTCCGAAGATCACCGCTTTGTTGATGTCGAAGTTAGCCCACTTCAAGGCCCAGTACGCCTTGTGTTCCAGCTCGATAGGGAGGTGGCATGCTTTCCCGTACACAAGACGATAAGGCGTACAACCGATCGGGGTCTTAAAAGCAGTACGGAAAGCCCACAAAGCATCATCTAACTTATCGGCCCATGCGGCACGATGCTCTCCCACAATACGCTCCAAAATTCGCTTTAATCCATGGTTGGAAATCTCGGCTTGCCCATTGGTTTGGGGATGATAGGAGGTGGAAAGACGATGATTAACACCATACTTAGCCATGACTCTTGCAAATTGATCATTGCAAAAATGAGTCCCGCGGTCACTGATAATAGCACGAGGAACGCTGAATCGAGCAAAGAGCTGCTTCAAAAAGTTCACAACCACCCTCGCATCGTTCATAGGGAGAGCCTTAGCTTCAACCCATTTAGAAACGTAGTCAACGGCGACGAGGATGTACTTGTTCCCTTTGGATGATGGAAATGGCCCCATACGTCAAAGATTTCACACTCTTGGATGAAATTTTGAGGCATCTCATCTTTATGTGTGATCTTGCCTTGTCTTTGGCAAGCATCACAATGTTTAACCATATCGTGAGCGTCACGATAAATGGTGGGCCAATAGAATCCAGAGTCGAATACCTTCTTCGCGGTGTAAATGGGACCAAAGTGACCACCGGTGGGTCCTTTATGGCAAGCGTCAAGGATTTGTACCGCTGTCGGCCCATCAACACATCGACGAATAATCAGATCAGCACATTGTTTGAAAAGGTAAGGGTCGTCCCAGAAATAATGTTCAATATCTTTAAAGAACTTTTTCTTTTGTTGGGACGTGAGCCCTTCCTTGAGAATTCCACCCGCTAAGTAGTTTGCAATGTCCGCAAACCACGGGGTGTCATCGAGATTGGAGTTGATAGACATTAAGGCCTCAAGGGGAAAAGAGTCATTGATCTCTTTGTTCGGATGATCCCCTTGATAAGGATCCTCAAGTCTACTGAGATGATCCGCGGCTAGGTTTTCAGCTCCCTTTTTGTCACGAATTTCAATGTTGAATTCTTGAAGGAGCAAAACCCAACGAAGAATTCTTGGCTTAGAGTCTTTCTTAGTCAACAAGTACTTCAACGCGGAATGATCGGTATACGTGATGGTGGTGGAAAGGACAAGATAGGGGCGAAATTTTTCAAAAGCATACACTACAGCTAAAAACTCTTTTTTGGTAGTGGTATAATGCAATTTAGCCCCCGTCATTGTCTTGCTATCATAATGGATTGGTTGGAAGTGTTTGTTCACTCTTTGGCCCAAAACCGCTCCAATAGCAAAGTCGCTAGCATCACACATCAACTCAAAAGGTAGCTCCCAATTAGGGGTAACCAAGACCGGTGCCTTAGTTAGCTTATCCTTAAGAAGATTGAAGGATTCAAGACACTCTTTGGAAAAGATGAAAGGAGTATCTTTTTCCAAGAGGTGGGTCATCGGGCGAGCGATTTTAGAAAAATCTTGGATTAATCGACGATAGAAGCCCGCATGACCGAGGAAACTTCTCACACCCTTCATGGTTGAAGGTGGAGGCAATTTAGCAATAACATCGACT
Organism: Glebionis coronaria; assembly: GCA_025667525.1. Classification (NCBI taxonomy): domain Eukaryota; kingdom Viridiplantae; phylum Streptophyta; class Magnoliopsida; order Asterales; family Asteraceae; genus Glebionis; species Glebionis coronaria. Next base: position 547,585,392 of record CM046881.1, on the reverse strand, counting down.
TTAGCACGGTCCACTTCAAGACTGGCTTTGGAGATTTTGTGTCCTAGCACGATGCCCTCTTTTACCATGAAATGGCATTTTTCCCAATTCAGAACAAGGCGAGTGTCTTCACACCGCTTAAGCATACGTTCTAAATTGGCAAGGCAAGCAGAGAAAGAATCGCCATAAACAGAGAAATCATCCATGAAGACTTCCATAGTTTCTTCAACCATGTCATGGAAGATAGCCATCATACACCTTTGGAACGTCCCAGGAGCATTGCATAAACCGAAAGGCATGCGTTTGTAAGCAAATGTTCCGTAGGGACAAGTGAATGTGGTCTTTTCTTGGTCTTTGGGATCGATGGGAATTTGAAAATACCCGGAGAAACCGTCTAAGAAGTAGTAATAGTCATTACCAGCTAGACGTTCAAGCATTTGGTCCATGAAAGGAAGGGGAAAATGATCCTTTCTCGTAGCATCATTGAGTTTGCGATAGTCTATGCAAACTCTCCACCCTGTAACGAGACGAGTAGGAATCAACTCGTTGTTTTCATTGGGAACAACGGTGATTCCGCCCTTCTTAGGCACACAATGGACTGGACTAACCCACGGTGAATCCGAGATAGGATAGATCATTCCCGCATCAAGAAGTTTGATATCCTCTTTTTTGATTACGTCATGGATCTTAGGATTCACCCTTCTTTGGCTTTGAATAGTGGGTTTAAAGTCGTCCTCCATGAGAATTTTGTGTGTGCAGAAGTGAGGATCAATTCCACGAATATCAGAGATCTTCCAAGCAATCGCTTTCTTGTGATTCTTCAGCACGGCGATAAGTCGGGATTTTTCTGCTTCTTTCAGGTCCTTTGCGATGATGACCGGTAACGTCTTGTTGTCTTCAAGGAAAACGTACTCGAGATGAGACGGAAGATCCTTAAGCTCTAAATCCGGAGGATTTTCGATGGACGGCGTAGTTAACTTCGGATCATCGATAGAGATATCCTTAGGAGATGGTGGAGAAGTATGGTCCTCATTGAGAAGTTTCTCAATGGTACGAATGTCTTCATCCCAATCGGTGGGAGAATTATCATACTTAAGATCGAGAGGACCCAAGCTAGCTTCAAAATCATCCAAGTCACTTTCTCCAAAAGGAGTCAATGACGGAGCAATTAAGGCAACGATCTCAACAATGGGTAGAGAAGAAGAACCACTTTTACAAGCGTCTTTGAAATGTTCTTCACAAGCCTCATCAAGAACATCAATGAAATTAACACTCTCGTTTTCCGAAGGCTGCTTAGAAAGTTTACCCATGTTGAAGACGATTTTATCGTCACCAAATCTCATGATTAATTCGCCAGAGGCTACATCAATGAGAGTGCGACCGGTCGTCAGGAATGGACGTCCAAAGATTAATGGAACACGGGGGTCCATCTCGTAGTCAACGACAACAAAATCCGCCGGGAAGGTGAATTTTTCGACACCAACGAAGACGTCTTCGACTATCCCCACTGGATAAGCAACCGTACGGTTAGCTAATTCCAAAGTCATTCGTCTGGGGACTAGCTCGGGGAGAGATAATTGCTTCCAAACACTTAATGGCATTAAGTTAAAACTAGCACCTAGATCGGCTAGGGCCATGTAATTTTCTACTCCCGGGAAGTTGCAAGGAATCAAGAAATGACCCGGATCACCAAGTTTGGTGGGCAATTTCCTTAAGAGCACTGCGGAGCAGTTCTCATTAAGTTGGGTCTGAGCAATATCGAGAAGTTTCTCCTTATCACTGAGAAGATCTTTACACATTTTAGCATATTTTGGCATGTGAGCGAGAGCCTCAGCAAAGGAGATATTGAAATTCAGTTGTTTGAACATTTTAAGAAAGTTCGAAACCTGAATATCATCCTTGTTCTTCAATTTCTCTTTACTCAACCTCAAAGGATAAGGTATATTGGGTTGAGATGAAGGCTTTGGGATAGAATTCGCACTCACATCCTTGGGTGGTGGAGGGTTAGAAGTAGAAGGTGGTGGAATTGGGGAAGTAGAAGTTAGAGGAATAGAAGATGGAGGATTCGGAGAAGGAGACTCGTTTTCCTTTGTCACAATCACCGGTGTAGGTGTAGGAAGATCGGGTTCCTTTAAACCTTTTCCACTGCGAGTGGTGATTGCTTTCATCTCCCATCTTGAATTAGCAATGGTGTTACTCCGAAGAGAACCCGATCCAGAGGCTTGATTACTAGGGAAGAAACTAGCCATCATATTCCTCAAGTCATTCGTTTGACTTGCCAAAGTGTTTCGCATATCAGCTCGAAGATCATTTCCTTGCTTAACCATATCTGCTTTCATGTTGGCCATATCTCGCTGAAGATTTTGCATGATTACATCATTAGTCCTCATGTAGGTTTCAACATCTTGGTGTAAGGCTGTGGGTTGGTTGAGAGGAGGAGCATGGTAGGCGGGTGGTTGATAAGCAGGTTGTTGGTAAACTTGGTTGTTTCTTTGAGGTGGATATGGATTTCTTTGGTTTTGATATGGAGTTGGAGCACGAGGTTGGTTTTGATTGTTGCGATTAAGGTTGTTTGGGTTTTGTGGTGGAAAACCGGGAGGTGAAAGAAAGTTGTTTGAGCGATAGCTGAGCAAGTTGCGGTCACCTTGAGGACGTGCTTGATAGCCTCCCGTAGCATAGGTACCGTTGGCGGCATACACATTTTCCGGATTGTCGTGAGTCGAAGGACAATCGGTGTATGAGTGAGATCCCCCGCATATATCACATGATTGGCTCAAAACATTAGCTTGGGAATTGAATTGTTTGGCATTGTTGGTAGTTTGTAAAGCAAGCGATTCCACAAGCGAAGTCAGCTTATCAATTCTTTTGTCGGCATCACTAGTACTAGCACTTGCTACATTAGTTCTAACACTCTTGGTTTGTACTCTAGATTTGTTCTCAATAATATCCCAAGCAGCATTAGAAGACTTAACCAAAATATTACCCCCCGAGGCACTGTTTAGTGAATCTTGGTCATTCATGCTTAAACCATTATAAAAAGTATTGATTTGATGTACTTTTGTTAACCATGTTGTGGACACTTTCTTAAAAGTTCCTTAAAACGGTCCCAAGATTCACTAAAAGACTCACCGTACTTTTGTTCAAAGGTAATTATTTCATTCCGCAAAGCGGTAGTACGTGAGGGTGGGAAAAAGTAGTTGATAAACTAGGTCTCTAAATCCGTCCACGTAAGAATACTTTGTGGCGGTTCCTTATCAAGCCAATTCCGGGCTTGTCCCTCTAAAGAGAAAGGAAAAAGTTGCAAGCGAATCACTTCTTGTGATACCCCATTGTACTTAACCGTATTGGTAAGCTGAAGAAACCTTTTAATGTGGTCATGAGGATCATCAAGTGAGCGTCCCAAGAAGGGTTGAGCAGAGACCATTTGTATAAAGCCAGATTTGAGTTCAAAGTTGTTGGCTCCAATCTCAGGTATGACAATTGCATCGGTGTTGCCTTATATGTGCGATTGCAAAAGCTCGATCATTGGTTGATTGTCCATGGTGACAATTGGTTGAGTAATGACTTCGGCTTGAGCTACTCTCTTCTTACGAGCACGAGTACGCATGCACACCTACAAAAGGATTAGAAAAATAGAAAGGAAATATTTTTGGTTTTTATGGTTTTTCAATTTTTTTGTATTTTTGAAGATTTTATATTTTTTTAGGATTTTTGAAAATTTTAAAGCAAGGAAAATAACGTTCTAAGATGAACGGATCCCAAAACCCAACGCGTCTCTCACTAAAAACCTTTAATCTTAACGAAAAGAGCCGACAGCGGCGCCATTTAATACAAGGGTTTTCCTTGTAAGAAAATGTTATCGTCTGAATCTCTTCGAATTGACTATTGGTTCAAAGTGCGACTCAATTGTTCTTGGTGGAATAATAAATGGTTTGGTTGATTATCTATTTTAAACAAATAGCAAATAAATGTAAATGTCGTTGAGTAAAGTAAAAGCTTTAAAGATTAAACTAAAATGACGAGTTAAAAAATAAATGCTTGAAAACTTAAAGACAAAATTAGAAAATTACTTGAACACTTAATAAATCTAAAACTTGGAAACTTTGTAAAAACAAGAAATTCAACACTAATCGGAATATTGGTCGGAAAGTGGTCGGAATACACCCTGGTCGGAATGCTGGTACAATCGGAATATGGGAAACAAGGGTGATCGGAATGTTGCCAAACTAATGCAATCGGAATATATCAAAACCAAGCAATCGGAATATATGAACTTGAGTCAAATCGGAATGTTTAGCAAAACCCCCAATCGGAATCTCAACAAACCCCACCGTCGGAATAACTAAACCCTAATCCGATCGATACGATCGGAATAATGGCTGCAAATCGGAAAGCACAAACCCTAATCCGATCTTAATGATCGGAATACTAAGGTGATCAAATCAGAATACAGAGCCAATCGGAAAGCCCAATCGGAAAAGGGTTTACCCTTTTCCGATTAATATGTGATTCGAAAATAAGCAAAGTAATAAGCTATTATGAATAAGCTAATACCCAAAACTTGAACGAATCTAATATGAAACGAATTAAATAAGCTCAAATAACAACTTTTACTAACTTTAAATAAGCAATCTTTTAAATCAAACTATAAAAAGATGAACTTTTTAAGAAAACTTTTAAAAAGTAAATAAGCTAAACATATAAATAAGCCAATAAGCACAAAGATCTTAAAGCTTATTCGTATGAAAACTTAAGTAGGCATAAAAAGATTAACTTTTAGGCACGAAAACATTAAGAACAACACGGATCAAATAGATTTCGCACCAAAAGTAAACTAAAATCAAAGAAAGGTAGAAAAAGATGAAAGATTAAAAGCTTAACTTGAACTTGATTAATGAAATCAACAATACACAAAGGTTTAATCTTGAAAGATTAAAAGAAAGAAAAGATGAAAACTTAGTGAAAGAAAGTTTAGAACTTTCTCTCTCTAAAACTAGAAAGAAAAATGAAAAATGAAACTAACTACTAAAAACTAACTAACCAACCCTCCTAATGTGTATTAGGAGGGTATTTATAGGGAAAATGGGAAGGTGTGCATGTGTTTCCTCTTCTTTCTTTCTTTCTTCACGTCTTCTCGAATCGATTTAATTCTTTGTCTTTTCTCGACGTCGTCTCGGGATTTGTCGATGTATATTGAACTTGTCTTGTAATTTTCTTCTTCCATTAGACTTGAGTTCTTCGACTTCATTAAACTTCCGTCTTTAGACTTTTTCTTCGATAAGTCTTCAGAATAGGCCTTGGACTTCCGTTCTTTTTGCACTCTTGATCTTTTGACTTCGTCTTTTCTCGTTTTCTTCGATAAAAGCCCGTGAAAGCCCGTGTTTTCTTCCTTTTTCATCATTTGGTCCTAAAACACAATAAAAACACAAACCACGCATAATTCTGACTTTTACGACATAAAATACACGTTTTGGTCTTGTTATTATTGGAAATAAGTGGTAAAAGGATAAGTGTTTTCACACTTATTAATAAGGTTACTGCTTTTTGCTTTATCCAAGTTCTAGAAAAAGTACGTTGTGAATTTTGTTGTGGGTAATTCTTTAATTGGTTTAACCAATACCTCAACAACAATTTATGTATATTTAATCTTGTCAGAAAAATTGACGAAATGTTTTATTAAACTTATGTTATGAGATGTATGCATGCTTCTCCATACATAGATTTTGATTTTTCACATCAAATATTAATACCAGAGAATTTTAGTCAAATGCCTTCTAATTGACGAACAATTGAAGTTACAATGTCGTCATGTGAGACCATGGACGAGATTGTGATAGAATGAAAACTTTCGTGATTGAATGAGACTTCACATGAATAGTTTTACGTTCTTTAGATTAGACGAATTAATTAAGTTCCTTAGTCAGATCTAGAAACTTAAGGCATTAAGATGGGATAAAACATGTTTACAATGCAACTAGTTTGGCAATGTAAGTCCTTACAGATATCTAGAAATTGAAAATTGTTTGTCAATTAATTGTTCGACAAGTTACCATGTTAAATACATTCATTACTAGCATATCAACTGATGTAATGGATTTATGTTAAAAGCGTTGATATATGGAATCAAAAGGCCTAAAAATAGACCTAAGCTTACGTGGCGGGTTGAGATTGGTGAAATGCAGGGGCCCACTATTTCATATTTTCTTTTTCTTCATCTCAGCCTTTCATTGCGACACTTAATTCAATCATGTGATTAGGCATTTTTTAGGCATACGAATTAGGTCTATCTATCATTTTTCTTATGTAAATATAATTTCTAGTTTTTCATGAAAATACTATGGTTAATTTTATTTACCGGGGTAATTTTATTTTCTTGAAAGTATTATCGAAAATAATAATACTTGAACTTATTTATAAAGAAATGGTTGAACCCGAAAACAACAACGCTTTAAGTTCGGCATTCAACACTTTCTTTGAACGTCAAGAACTGACTAGTCAAAACTTCAACGGTTGGTACCGCTCACTAAGAATTGTCTTGAGAGTTGCGGGTACGTATGATTTCTTGTACACGCTAGTTCCTCAAGAACCCCCTGCGGACGCTTTCGATGCTGATAAGTTAGCATATAAAGCTAAATACAAGAAGCATAATGATGTGGCTTGTTTATTGCTTAGGAAAATGTCACCTGCTCTTCAAAAGCAGTTTGAGCATTTTCCTCCACAAAACATGCTTGAAGAACTCAGGAAAATGTTTGAAAAGCCACAAGTTATGGAGATCAATGATTTAGTGGATGCTTTGCAGAGTTGCAAACAAGACCCAGGAAAATATGCGAGTGCTCACTATTTGGAAATGAAAGGTTTCATGGACCAACTACATGCACTTGGGAAATCCTACGACAATGATATGGCGATTAACTTAATCAACAAGTCCCTTAACAAGGATTTTGGTGAGTGATTTGCATGCAATGCTCATTGACTTCGAAAAAGGGTTTAAAGGAAAAGGCCCCGACCTTTACTCCTTAAGTACTTAACATATAAAAGGGTAGAGTGAGTAAGCCAAAACCACAATTGAACAAAAAGATGAAAGACAAAGGCAAAGGTGATAAAGGCAAGCAAGTTGTGACTTATCAAAAGCCTAAGCAAAATCTTTCTAAGAAGAATCAATCTCAAAAGGATATGAATTCTCACCACTGTGGCGCCAGTGGTCACTAGAAGAGGAAATGTCCTGTGTATCTCGAAGAGTTGGGAGAAAGTAAGAACAAAAAGTCTGAGCACAGTGCCGCAGCCTTAGGTAACTTATTTATGATTGAATTATTTAATTTAACATACAAATTAATTTTTTGTGTATATGGTACGGGATGCGGTATTAACATTTGTAATACACAGGTGTTTAAAATGCAAATGAAGCTATCCTATGGAGAGCAATACCCGCAAGTGGGAAATGGAGCACAAGCAGTTATTCAAGCCATATGAGTGTTTAATTTAGTTTTACCTTCGAGTTTAATACTGATCTTAAACAATGTTCATGATGCACCTTCTATTGTTAGAGGTGTCATTTCCTTTTCTTTATTATTGGATAATCTTAGGTTTGTTCATACTATTGATAATAATGGAATTTATTTTTTCAAATATGGTATTTTCTATTTTAATGAAATTGTTGTGAATGGTGTTTTTGAAATTAACATGCATAGTAATTAATTCCATGTATAATAATAATTCTATCTTTAGCATGAATAAGAAGAGAAAGTTATACTCGAACTCTTCTTATCTTTGGCGTTTTAGACTTGCCCATATTGGGAAGACATGCATACAAAAGCTTCAACGTGAAGGTCTTTTGGAAAATATCAATGATGAATCATTTGATAAATGTGAGTCTTGTATCTCTGGAAAGGTGATCAAGAAACCTTTTAATAGCAATATTGAAAGAGCTACAAATATACTTGGCTTAATACATACAGATGTTTGGACCACTTAGATGTGTGTGAAGGAAAGGTGCTAGCTACTTCTTAACATTATGGATGATTTCAGCTGTTATGGCTATGTTTATTTACTTAAGCATAAACATGAGGTATTTGAAAGATTTAAAGTGTTTAAAGCTGAAGTAGAAGTGGAACTAGGAAAGAAGATTAAAGCTTTTCGTTCTGATAGAGGGGGTGAGTACTTAAGCCAAGATTTTAAAGATTATCTAAATAAGAATGAAATTGTTCAGAATCTTATTTCTCCTTATACTCCACAACAAAATGGTGTATCTAAAAGGAGAAATTGTACATCATTAGATATGATACGATCTATGTAAAATCTTACAACTTTACCATTATCCTTTTGGGACTATGCCTTAGAATCTGATGCTCGTATTCTAAATATGGTTCCCACTAAGAAGGTAAATAAGACACCATATCAAAAATGGCATGGTAAATCGCCTAACTTGTCTTATCTAAAGGTGTGGGGTTGTGAGGCGTATGTAAAACGCGACTTAGCTGATAAAATCCAACAACGATCTCTGAAATGTATCTTTGTAGGATATCTTAAGGAAACTATGGGTTACTGCTTTTATTTTCCACTTGAAAAAAACTTATTGTTGCAAGGTATAGAGATTTTCTTGAAAGAGATATCATATCTCAAGAATTTAGTGGGAGAACTTATGATCTTGAAGAAGATCATATCGATACATAACCTTCTGAAAACACAAACGAAATTCCTATAGAACCAGAAAGTCTGAGTGTTCCACCGGAATTAGTTCCTGTCCGTAGATCCGAAAGGACTATACGTATACCCAACCGTCTATGTATTAACATAGAGGATGAAGACGATGAAGTAAGGGTTCTTGGTGAACCTACTAATTATATGTCTACCATGCTTGATCCTGAAAAGGTTAAGTAGACTGGTGCAATGGATGAGGAAATGAACTCCATGAAAGTAAATGAAGTTTGGATTGTTGTAGATCCACCTCCAAATGCTAAAGTAGTGAAAAGTAAGTGGATATTAAAGAAAAAACTCACATGGATGGCAAAATACAATCATATAAAGCTCGTTTAGTAGCTAAAGGTTTTACTCAAACTTTTACCATTGACTACGAGGAGACGTTTTCTCCAGTAGCGGACAAAAGAGCTATTAGGATTCTCAAAGCTATAGCAGAATACTATGATTATGAGATATGGAAAATGGATGTTAAAACTTCCTTCTTGAATGGTCGCTTAGATGAAGATATCTATATGAAGCAACGGGCATGTTAATCCAAAGTATACAAAACGCGCGTGTAAACTTCAAAGATCTATTTATGGTTTAAAGCAAGCATCACGTCAACAGAATAAGCTATTTAATAAAGACATCAAAAAGTTTGGATTTGTTCAAAATTGTGATGAGCCATGTGTATATCGCAAAGCTAGTGAAAGTGATGTAGTGTTCCTAATCTTATATGTCCATGACATATTAATCATGGGAAGTAACATTCCAAGACTTAAATAAGTTAAGGATTATCTTTCAAAATGTTTTTTATGAAGGATTAGGAAAAGCTGCATACATTTTGGGAATTAAAATCTATAAATTGGTCTTAGTCAAAGTACTTATCTTGACAAGATATTAAAGAAGTTTAATATGCCTAACTCCGAGAAAGGTTTTCAACCTATGGAGGTTAAGCATGATTTAAGTCATGAGATGGATGCATCAACACTTGAAGAGGTGGTATACGTGAAGAAAGTGCCTTATGCTTCGGTTTTAGGATCTATCATGTATGTTGTAAGATGCACAAGGCCAGATGTGGTGTTTTCTCAAAACTTAGTCAATCATTACCAACATAATCCAGGGAAGCTCCACTGGGTTGCTGTTAAACATATTCTAAAGTACTTAAGGAGTACTAGAGATATGTTTTTGGTCTTTGGAGGGAAACCAGATACATAACTGAATGTTACAGGTTTCTGTGATGCGTCCTTGAAATGTGATAAAGACGATACGAATCCTCAGGCGGGTTACGTGTGTGTCATCAATGGAGGAGCAATTGACTGGAAGAGCAAAAGGCAGACAACGATTGAAATGCATGATACTCAATCTGAGTACATGGCTGCTTCAGAAGCAGCAATGGAAGCTGTTTGGATCAGGAAGTTTGTTGAAGATCTTGGAGTGATGCCTTCAATTAAAGAAACTATTAATATGTATTGTGACAATTATGCCGCAATCATATTCACCAATGATCCTGGAGTCATGAGGGGCGCTAGACACATTAAACGTAGATATCACTATGTTCGAGGACAAGTCGAGGCTGGTGAAATCAGATTAATGAAAGTTCACACAGATGATAACTTAGCTGATCATTTTACTAAGTCTTTGCCTAGAGGAAAGGTCATTGAACATGCCAGTGGAATTGGGCTTCATTTAGCTAGTGATTTCATGTAAATATGTGATTAGTATTTGGATAAAGGATGTTAGACATTATTATTTAATGAAATAAAGTAATGGTTATGTTTATTCTTATTATTCAATTTTGTGTCCTATTTTACATGTTTTAATCCATGAATATTAAATTATTCTAAATGTCCATTGTCGATTAATAATATGGGAGTATTATTAAATAAGACAAATCTAAATTGTGATAGAATATACTTGAAAGTATATTGATGTATTTACATATCAAATTTAGATGATATTCAATGAATTGGATATAGGACTTATCCCAACTATATGATTATACTTTATGGATCTTTATCATCAAGTAAATCATAAATAGTTATCCTCATACCTGAGATATCATTAAACTGTCGTGGATCTAGTGCATTTTTGTGAAATAATCTAAAGCTATACGTAACTGGTGGCCATAAGAATTATTTTCACAAGGAATATAGACCTTCTTGTTGTCTAAATTCTTTGATTACTAATCTTGCTTTGCACATGTCAATGGTGACATCGACTTTTATCTGTTTTTTAAAGATCCATTTATAGCCTAGTGGTTTACAACTTAAGGTACATCCACGAGCTTCTAATTTTACTTTAGTAAAATAGAATCTATTTCACTTTTAATGGCTTCTTTCTATTGCTTCTCAGTAAGAAGTAGACTCATTTTTTCATTTTTTACCATAAAAGGAACAAAACCGAATCTAAACAATCTCTCGGTTCATGCCATTTTGTTTCTTATAGGTTTAACCTCTTCTTGGGTCAATCTTGTCTCTCTTCTAAGAGATTAATATCATCTCGTTGTCTCTGACCTTGGAAAACCTCGTCATCTATTCTAGATGATCTTTCAATTTCCTTCGTAAACAAGGAATATATTTCCGAAGAATGAATCATTCCTTAATTCCATTACTATGTCTATTTTCGATTCATGTACAATGAAACGATAAGCACTGCTATTCAAAACAAATCCTATGAACATACAATCCATGGGTTTAGGTCTAATCTTTCGAACCATGAATTTCATACGGATATCTTAGCTAGATACCCCCCACATTTGTAAGTACTTATAAGATAGCTTTCTTCTCACCCATAGTCCGTAAGAAGTATCTTATTTTATTTGCAAGGGATCTTATCTAAAAGATAAGTAATCGATATAATCGCTTTCCCCCGCATGCCATGGCTTAAACATGGACTTAAGAGCATGGCATTAACCATTTCTTCCAGGGCACGATTCTTTTCTATATCAAGAGCAATGAATATGTGTCTTATTCTAAGTTTAGCATAAAAATTTAGAAATGGAGACACATATTCACCTCCAATAACTTCGAATCACCTTATTATCGATAATAAGTTGGTACTCAACTTATATATATAGATCAAGCTTGTCTAAATCCTTACTCTCAAGTAAATATAAATAGCAATATTTTGTACCACATTCAACCAATATGATGAAGTGCACGATACTCTCTACCTTAGTAGGTATCAATTCCAAATCACATAAAATCATGTGAATCAAATCAAGGTTTTCGATTACTTTTGTTCAACCAAGAACAAAAAAAAAACTTGTCAATTTGGCTTCAACGTAAGTTTTGATTTTGTAATCCGTGTCAATACAAAAATGGGTATCCAATTTGGTTTAATTAGAAAACATGTTGAGGAAAATTTAAAAACATGTCAAAGTAAGTCATAACATACATTTAAAAATGACCATTAGAAAACATAATCAATTTAACCATTTTAAAGGCGTAACCCGTATGCAATTAATTAATGTTATTCGTTAAATCGATTTTATTTGATTCAAACATAAATGAAAGCCAAATTTCATTAAGCAACCATCCAGATTCAAGATTCCTACGAATCTCCGGCACGCACAACGCTGGTTAACTTAGTTTCTTTTCCAGATGTAAATCACATCTTTTTCATTGATATTAGCAGTTGGAGAGTTGTCGAAACTCGTTCTCTCCATTCTTAACTGCAATATAAGAGTTAATCAAACTCTTATCACCATATACATGACATGATACAGAAGTGCTGATGCACCATTATCTATGGTTGGATTCACTCATGGCCTTAGTTTTCATGTCATTCTAGCCATTTAACACATAGTTACGACACAAAAGGTTTTCGAATGCTTTCAAGCATCTACCGTACACATAACTCAAGTATCGGTCTCCCATTTTACAAGTAAGGGAGCAGATCCTTTAGTTGTCACTCGTGACATTCCAAATAATTTGTTAATCCGATGTCTCATAATTAGTTAGAAACTAATTTTTGTTACCATTAACAACATTCTAAATCACATAGTGTTTATTATCCAAAACGAATTAAATCGAATTTTGTTTCAAACCACTAATGTTTTGTGAGATGCGTTACACAAAACCACTTTAAAGAAAGTCTTTCGACTAAATAAATAAAGAATGTCTCCTATAACATAATCTTTCCAACAAAACCACATATGTTGTCAATCTTAATCATGAAGATCTATAAATCAACTTCATATGATCAATTTCTACAATGAAACTCAACAAGGTTTCAGTATGTCCATTCTTATAAAGAAACTCAACAAGGTTTCTATAGGTATATATAAACTCAACAAGGTTTCAAGAACATATATGGTTTATGATTAAACTCGGCCTAATTTAAAATAAACTACATAAGTTAAACAAATACTTCCACTTATTTAGTAAAATAGTGTATGTAATCTTATATCTGATATTTAATGATAACTCGTACCATTGTCAATATTTGTTTCAAAGAAATTCTTCTTGATTTTATTGAACACGTTCCAAAAATCTAATAAAATAATAACTTGCATTTTATGAGATAAATGAATACATTCTAATAATCTCATAAAATAGCAACTTACATTTTCCGAGATCTGTATCAAAGAAACTCCACTTGGTTTCAATGAATCTAAATTCATCATGATTTCAATCATGTTGTAATTGGCGCACCAATTACATTTACAAGATAGACTAGGGTTACAATTGCGTAAGAACAAGTTAAGAACTATTAAAACTATTTGGTATCTAATAAGCTCGGCATGGTTTAAATAAACTTGTACCAAATTTGACTCAAAGAAACTCAATCGTGGCTTCAATAAATCTAGGTTAAAACTAAAACATATGTAATAAACAAACTAAACGACCAGTTTGAACGCAAACTCATCATGGTTTCAAAACAAACTGATACGATAAACTGTATTAAAAATCGTTTCTAGATCTGTAACACCAGATCTGTTAATTAAAATTTTGTTTACTTAAAAACTGATTTCCTAAAGAAACACAATCTTAGTTTTGAGAGAATACAATTTGTATAAAAATAAGTTAATCAAATTAATTTGATTTTAGCAAAAAAAGTGTTTAATTCTGTTACACAGAATCTGTTTTAAGACTGTAGGGAAACAATAACACTTTATTTATAAATCAAATAAATTAAATTAATTAAATTAACAAAAACTAAATAACAGAAAAAAAAACATACATAATTATAAACGATAATTAAACAAAACAATAAGATAAAGAAAAGACTTACTAAATCACCAGCAAGTCGAGATACATGTTAGACACGTTTAGCACTAAAGAGCCGAGGCACGTCTTTGACACGCTTCCCTTAAAACAGATTCGTAGTCTGTATTCTAGGGAACAACAGCCGAAACAGTTAGTTGTACTGTCGTACTTATGAAAACTGCCCGGAATTTCACCTTTACAGATGCGTACTCCATATGTTGGAAATCAATAATAATACTTATTGATTTGATGTGTTAAAAAGCTATGGTATTAGGCCTCTATTTATACACAATAAACTCCCTTCCAGTTTACTCATCCCGTCGATGTGGGACAAAAAATAAACTATTTTCCTCTTTAAGCATGATACCAAATGCCTAAGTTTGAGACACGATATCTTATTCACATCAACTTCATTTTGGACACATAAAGGCTCATTGTGAAGCTCTCTTCAAGGACAACGCGAACCTATAAAGTATCACTAATATATATATATGATACATACATATACATAATTGTGTCAAAAGTTGGTCAAAAGTTATTTTGCCAACAATATTTTCCAACACTTTAGAAACAGATAAAAATTAATGAGTTAAATTTTCAAGGCATTATGTTATGCCCCCGTTGTAAGGTATCGTGCTCAACTTCTGTCTTGCCAAAAGAGTTTTGGGTCAAACAGATCCGAATCAGCTAAAAAGCTACCCATTTTGACCCATTACTCACTACCATTTTGCTACATCTAGTTCTTTCGCATGATGATATCTTGTTATTAACTTTCGATTTTGAAGACTTAAACCTCCGTGCTAATCACATCCGTAACCCTTCATTTCTCAGGTACCCACTATCAATCAAGAGGACGCGACACTAGGAAGTGAGCCAACATAAACCATGATGAAGTTCCGATCGTTCAAAGCTTTAGAAGTGAACAACTCAACTACGCAATTTAACGGACGGGTGAGTGCCCAAAATTGGAAATGCTATCATTTTATGTTAAGTATATCTCGAAAGACACACATACAAATGTATGACTTGCATGCTTTTGTAGGTTTACCTTGGGCAGATGCTGGTGTGGTAGAATAATGATAATGGTTCGAATAAAGTTATTTCCGTTATTTCCGTTGGAGTCACAGTTGGTTCAAATAGCAAAAAAACCGTTAGAAGACGCACCGGAGAGGACCCACCGAAACTAATAAAAACGGCACTATTAAATTAATTTGTAATACTTTTTTAACGACACATAAATACGTACTATTTATAAAAAGATTTTACTCTCTATCTCCAAAATATTAAGTAGTACAACGTTACAAAGTTATTGTACAAACCTTCACAACACAAAAATTTCAAAAATTTATTTATATATTAATTGGTGCCAAATAAAAATTAAATGACCAAATTAATTCAAATCAATATGCAACATGTACAAATGATTATTGCCATAAATTATAATTTTTTAGATACGCTTATTTTAATTGTTCACTAGTGTAAGTTTAATATCAAATTTCTAGGTTTGGTTTGAACCATGCAATATTTTTCATAAATTTGTATTTTTGAAAACATATATCGTCTATGTATGCATTTTAGTACAAATTTAGTGAAATACATTTTGCTAATGAATTCGATTAAATTGTACACATCAAAGTAAATTTCAAGGTTATTATGATGTATGAAAACGTGTAAACATATAAATTAAGAAGAGTGCGAAGAATGTTACACATATTTACAAATACATTTCACCATATCACAACCTGTAATACTATCTTTATATGAAATGGTTTATTATTATTCAAAGTTATCCCAACTTAAAGCTATCGTCATTATTAATAATTTTTTTTGGGTATACCTAGGTTTCCGACTCGACATTGCGAGCCGACTAACCCCAGGGCGAATACCCTTTTGGATAGCCTGGATTCGTCGTAGGTGAACCTCCGTGGCCACCCCCAAGTGTACACACCTAGTGAGGTTTGAACCCTTGATCTCTTGTTTGAGAGTCAAGGATCTTACCACTAGGCCACTTGGTGGTGGTTATTATATTAACATCGCACTTGCAAAATATTAGTTTTAGGGTACCCGCGCGTTAACCCGCGGGTATCGTGCTAGTAGTCTTTTATTGTAAAATATATTTTACTCTTTACTGCAGTAGTTATTGTGTTACTATAGAAAGAAGAAAACAAACAATATAAGATGATCATGTAGCACATGTGACATGTTTTTTCCAGGTTAAAGTACTTCTTTTTGTTATTTTGTCTTGTTGTTGTCATGATGAAATAAAATTTACCAATTGTTCAAATCACTTTTTTTAATTAAAAAACACAGACAGAGAGATGGCTGAGGTTGTAGGGAAGGTGAAATAAATATTTATTTATCCAATCAAATCATGCAAAGGGATTTCTGTTATATAATCGATCCTTTTTTCATTATTACTTGGTGTTTATTTAAGCTTATATATCAGGCTTATGGCTTATCTGGTTTTCATCTTAAGCTGACTATCTTTGTCGGCTATGTTAAAACTTTTCATTATGGCCTGATAAGCTTATATAAGCCAGAAAGTTTCAAAACAAGCCACCAAAAATAAGCTTATGCCGAAAACCAATTAAGTCCAAAGTTCGCGCCTAAAACTTAGTTACTTGCCACTTAATTAAGTCCCAGAAAAGGCTTTAAAAGAATCTACCGATGAAGTGCAAAGCAAACCATCCAAGAGTGTTGGTGCATCCAAGAATGTCAAAACACCAAAAGAGGCTGTTGTTGGTGCATCCCAGAATGTCAAAAAAACTAGAGAAGGCCCATCAACCAATGCCTCAAAAATGGAAGGTCCATCAAACAAACTCCCAGACATGGCTACAATAACATAAACAGGTGCGCCATCTTTACATCTAATCTCTAATATCATATTCATATAACACGTTTGTTACCCTATGGTCATCTATGCTGAAAACATGTGCACCAAACAAGAAGCGTTTTAAACAAAATATATTACATTCATAACGGTTCACTTAACCGATCATACAGACACAACATTAGACTCACAAAGAAAACATCTACATGCATACATAAAGACATTACCCTGAAGACTAGACACACAACAACCTGGGACTTTTATTAGAGAGCTGAACACCAACAACCACAGACTCTGTTCTCCAGCGTCTGTTGGCCCTGAGCTTGGCAAGAAAACCCTCCTTTAGAGCGATGATATTCTAGATCGTGGTTGCCTCTGTCTGCAGCTTCTTGATGAAAGCATTCTCTTCCGCTTGTTTCTTGTCCAGCAAAGCTATCATCATGCCAATCATCCGGTCGATTGGAAAGGAATTCAGTTCTTGGATAAAGTGCTCACGCTCGACGAAGCCCTTGAAAACCTTTCTACGGACCCTCTCTAGTTTAGTATTCCATGCTTTTTCTACTATGATGTCCTTGCCCAAATAACAAATGAACAGACTGCCCAAATCCTTAGCCCCGGTCTCAGCTTCCAATGCCCATATTCTAGGAACATATGTCATTTTTTCTTTCTTAAGGTTTGGCAAAGTAGTTAAATGATTTGTGTGAGATTAAAAAATGCACACATGTCCTTAAATAGCATAACTTGGGACTCTACTGTTTCTAGATGTGGGATTCCAGTTACCATTTAGGTCAACTAGATAACCCAAGTTGTCTCACACTTACAACCAGCTTAGTTTACTTACAACTTGGAAACACACTTTCCCATAACACATGACCTCACCAAAGTATCCCTTACCCAAAGTAGATAAAAAAAATAATCCCTCAAATATAGTATCCACATATTGTTTAAGACAAATGTGTCAAAATCACTTACTTTTCAGCAAGACACTCTGACATTCAATTGGCACCACTTGATGACTGCATACACAATCCCATCTAACTGTGACCATTATTAAAAATTTAAAAGGTTTCCATATATTTATTTCCTTTTTTGGAACACCAACCATGCATACATGTACATACTTTTATATGCTGGTTTGCTATATCACAATGTTGTTATATCACAATGTACATGTACTTCAATAAAAGCCATTAAAATCAAAGTTCCAGAACCAATGGCTACATTTTTGCTTGAAGGCAAGTATCTTTGCATGTGTAACAGAACCAAAGATTGTGGATTTGTTTACGTAAATGTGTAACTAAAAAATTAGCACTGGTTTACCTAAGTGTTTACCCATTCAATCTGCACTTGTTTACCTAAATGGGTAACTAAAGAATAGCAACTATTCAAATACATAAGTAAATGGAGTGACTACGTTAACCCACGTGAGTATTTAATCTTTATTCCAAATAACATTTTTCGGACATTTCAAGATATCAACTTTATTCCAGATAGCAACCAGTATTTAATCTCTTGTTTTAGGCTAGCCATAAGATGAAAGCATTTTTCGAAATATTTTGGGTGAACCACACAAGCTTATAACAAGGCAGATAAATCAGACCAAGCAATAAAGGAGGAGGAAGATGAAATAAGAACTCAAACTTAGAACTCCCTCCAGTAGTTAGGCCAAATTTTGTGCACGAAACCCTAAAGAAGGTAAGAATGGCAAAAGCCATTAACCTAAATGTGTAACTAAACTTACGAACCCAAATTAATAGGTTAAACATAACAGCCAAGATGGGGTTCAATTAGGTTTCTAATAGAGATCAAATTAAGTGGCCCATTAGATCTTCATATTTTTAGGGTTCTAATAATGAATTAGAGATCATCAATAACAAAACAATATACCCTATAATAAATAGTATAACATACCTTTATGTTTACAAAAAAGTTGTTCCTGGTGTTCTTGATTAAATGGAGAAGTATTTCTAGGGGAAGAAGAAGATGTTTGGATCGTCTTGGTGTTACTGGCGAAATGAAAATGAAATGGGATAAGGGTTTTGATCGAGTATGTGTGAAATGCGAGAAGGGTTTTGGAAATAACCGGTTACCCATTAGTGGGCCCGGTCTAAAACATAAAAAAAAGTCAAACTTTGAAATATTATTCAAATAGGTATTTCTCACTTAAAATAGTACAGTGTTGGTTATTTTCAACATTTACCAAAAAAGAAATATGTACGTAGTAAACTAGTAATATGTTTAAACTAGTGGTGGACCTTTGTCATCCTAAGAAATCTGTCACATCCAATCATGTTCTGCTAATTTATGACTATTCTCAAATATCCTTAAAGTTGTACAACCTTAACCACATAACTTTTCAGTTTTCACCATTTTGCAAATGAGTACTCAAATTTCATATTGGCTTCTCTTTATGATATCCGTTTTTGGTTTGCACACCAACTATGTATATGGACAGTGCCTTAAGGATCAAGAATCTATACTGTTGGAGTTCAAAGGCGAACTCATATATAATTCTTCTGTGTCAACCAATATTGCAGGATGGAACACGAGTGTCGACTGTTGTCAATGGGGCGGCCTAAAATGTGATAAATCTGGTCATGTTATAGGACTTGATCTCAGTTATGAGGGTATAGAAGGCGGGACACTGCCTGATTCTATTGGTGGCCTTAAGTGGTTGTCCACGGTGGGACTTAGAGTGTGCGGACTCAGTGGACCTATTCCAAGTTCGATGCAAAACCTTACGCGTCTTGAAGATCTGGACTTATCTGTTAATCTTTTAACTGGTTCAGTTCCGTCTTTTAAGTCAGCCAAGAATCTAGTAAGTGTAAATCTTTATCAAAACAATCTAACGGGTAATGTTCCTTCTTCCTACTGGGAGGGTCTTAATAAGCTTGATTACCTTGATTTGTCTAGCAATTTTTTGGGTGGGGGATTTCCCGAGTCTGTGTTATCATTGCCTTCGCTTCAAAGTTTACAACTTTCTAACAACACGTTTTCTGGTCAAATTAGCGAATTTGTAAATGTTTCTTGTTATCAATTGGGACTTCTAGATCTGAGCAGCAACAAGTTTGATGGTCCGATACCTGAGTTCATCTTCAAACTTCCACTCCTTTCAACTCTCATGCTCTCTGCAAATAACTTCTCTGGCATTGTAGATTTAGACGTGTTTAGCACATTAAAGGAGCTATACACCCTTGAACTTTCCTTCAATGATCTTACGGTCGTTGTAAATTCTAGCAGCTCATCGCTTTATTCCCTATATAGGCTCAACTCGCTGAACTTAGCTTCATGCAAATTGAAAGAGTTTCCTGATTTAAAGAATCAGACAAAAATGATGATGCTAGATCTATCAGTAAATGAATTAACCGGCGAAATACCAAACTGGATCTGGGAACTTGGGAATGGGTATCTTCGGTCTCTAAATTTGTCACACAATAAGTTATCAAGTCTCCAAAAGCCGTACACTTTTCCTTTTCTACTTGACATACTCGACCTACATTCTAATAATTTACAAGGAGATATCCCCATTCCTTCAAAAGGAAGTTATATTTTGGATTACTCGAACAACAACTTTGGATCTTCTATTCCGGTTGATTTTGGTAATTTTCTCAGCTCGGCCTTATTCTTCTCCATTAAAAACAGTACAGTGATTGGACCGATCCCCCAATCAATATGCAATGCAAGTAATCTCCTTGTTCTTGATTTGTCTCATAACAGTTTGAGCGGTAGGGTACCTTCGTGCTTGGCAGAAAAGGGCAAGACTCTTCAAGTGCTAAATCTAGGAAAAAACAACCTTAATGGAAATGTTTTGGATTTGTTTCCCGAAAGTTGTGATCTGAAAACATTAGATCTCAGTGCGAATCATCTTCAAGGAACCCTGCCCCTATCATTAATGAACTGCAAAAATCTTGAAGTTTTGGATCTTGGTGATAATCTGATAACGGATACTTTTCCATGTTGGTTGAGTAATTTGTCTAACCTACACGTTTTTGTCATACGTTCCAACAGCTTTTATGGCAATATCAGCTGTCCTGGATATAACGGTAACTGGACAAATCTACAAATCATTGACATTGCTTCAAACGGGTTTTCAGGTGTTCTACCTCCAAAATTTTTTACAAGTTTTCAAGCATTCATGGACAACCAGGCAGAGATCAATTACCTCCATTACGTGCATCCTGGTAATAGTGCAATATACTATCAGGACTCAGCGACTGTAGTTTTCAAGGGCACAAGCAGAGAGGTGGTTAAAATTATCAACATTTTCACTTCCATCGATTTGTCTAGTAACAGTTTCCAAGGGAGCATACCAGTAACAATTGGTGATATAAAGCTGCTAGAGCTTTCAAATCTGTCCCACAATGCACTCACGGGTCCAATTCCGCAGTCAATTGGAAAGCTGGAAAGCCTTGAATCACTGGACATCTCAGTAAACAAGCTAAGCGGCAGAATTCCTACTGAGATGGCAAGTCTTTCATTCCTTTCATCCTTAAATCTGTCATATAATCAGTTGACTGGACGTATCCCACATGGCTCACAATTTCAAACGTTTACGGAGCTCTCATTTAAGGGTAACCAAGGTTTATGTGGTATCCCTTTGAGCAAAACTTGTGACAATGACACATCAAATATTCCTAGAAAGCCGTCACCAGAAACAAATGATGACGCGGACTATGGTACTGACCTCCTTATTAGTATTGGATTGGGGTTTTTTGTGGGATTTGCGATCATTGTTGGTCGGCTTGTTTTTTTAAAGAAATGGAGAACATGGTATAACAATCAAGTTGATAGATTTCTTCTAAGGATCTTCAAAACTAAGGGTGAACAAAGGCGGTTGATCTTTACGGGCAAGCAGGAAGAGAGCACATTTTAGTTATATAATCCAACTTTGTACATACTACTACAGCACTGCTGAAATAATGATACTTCACTGTTTTGATATCAGTAGTCACAACTCACAAGTCAGTGATTGTTGAGCTCCAGATGGTAGTTAGTAGCATTATCTGATGCGAATGTTTGAAGTTTTTTGTATATTAGTTAACGATGTATAGAATACAAATATCAAGGGATATCTCTCCAGTACTGTATTACGAATAATGCATGTATTTTCATGAGTGTATTACGATCATTTTCACTCATACTCGCAATCAACTAAGAGCAAAGGGTGTCACGGCGCCCTCCCTTGCCGAAGGGATATCTCAAGTGATTTTTTCTAATCACGTCTAATTTTTTTCAAACCACGTGTAATTATTATGGGCAAAAATATCAACAATATAAAATCGTCGAAAATATATCAAAGTGCTCGTCTATTGAAAGATAATAATTTTTTCGTTGCAATAACGTATTTTTCGTAGTACGACAATTTACTATGTTCATTGTTTAATCACTAGTGATATTTCATTGCTTTTATCACTAGTGATAACTAGTTTTCGTTATATTTAGAACTTTAGTTCCTCTACCATTTTTTACAACTTTTAGACATTATGATAAGTGTCTTTTTCGTGTTTTTTATGGGATTTAATCATATGCAATGAATTTAGTCTCTTAGAATGTAAAAAAGAAAAATAAAAATACAAGATAAATCATCTCACATAAACAATTATGCTGTGTAATATGATACTAATGAATTAAAAGTCTATTTATTATTATAGTTAATATTACATGGAAATAATGATAATACCAAATTGAGTATAAAGTTATTGTTATAAAAACCTCACCAGGTATATACATTTGGAGTGGCTACGGAGGTTTACATGCGACGACTTGGATATGTTTGAGATTAGTCCGCTCGCAAGGTAAAATCAAAACCCCATATATTAACAAAGAAAAGAAACTAATATAAAATCATCAATTATTTTACCAAAGCAAGGTAGTAATATTGCTAAAACTATTAATTAATGGATATTCTAAAAAGCTTTATTTTTGTTTCAACGTAATAAATTGTACATTTATGATTGTATGTACATATATATGTTTATAGATTAATATATATGTTTATGGTTCTCAAATCGTCTGATCTCAATGATAATCCAATTTTGAAACGATTACGCAGAGATTAGAGATTAATGAAGAAGGAGAAATCGAAAGTGCCCGAATACGTTGATACATCAACCGTAAACTTGATGTTACCGAAGAACGTTTAATGGCGGTTTATTTTGGTAATTACCCAAAATATCTGACAAAGTATTTTAGACATCGACGTGTCATGAACCTGTTTTAGAAATAAATCAAGGTAGTGAAAGTTACATTCAAAATGTTGATTCTCTTCTCAATCATTTTAAGTTTTTTTACTATTCGACCTAATGCAACGGGTCTAATGAGTTTTAGCGTCATTATGAAATGCACATCCGCCATACACCTATTGGCGTAGGACACATCGCCAAATGCATTAGATGAATACTTAAAAATGGGGAAACATTACGCTCGCGATTGTCTAAATTGTTTTTGTATGTGCATCCGAGTTCTTAGAAAGCATAGCTTAGATAACATTGAATACTTATACTCCGCAAATAATAAGGTTCATGGGTTACCCACGAATGCTTTGTAGTATTGATTGTATGCACAAGGAATGGATTAATTATCCGGAAGGATGTCACAACCAATATGAGAGAGGTGATAAAAAATAATCAGTCATAATACTAGAAGCTGTTTTGTCATACGATCTGTGGATTTGACGTGCATATTTGGGGTTGCTGGTGCGAATAAAGATATTACTGTTTTACAACATTCTTCATGATTCGACGACCTTCTGTCAAACAACGACCCAATGGCCCCGTATTTTATAAGTGGGAAAACATTTCATAAAGTGATAACATCAATATGCTCAATTTAGTGTTAATTAACACACAATAGTTTCCTACATTATGTGTTTGGCATGTTAAAATTGAGTAAGTAATGGAAAACGAGGGCAAGCTGGTGAAAAAAAGCAAGAAAAGACGCCAAACACAAATTTCAAGGCACCTGCGGCGTACATGAGTTCTACCCTACGTCGTAGTTAACACTTTTTCAAATTTGAAGGCCTACGGCGTAGACATAATTAAGTCAACTGTGTAGGAGTTATTTTATCAACATATTTGCTAGGCGACATGATAAAGTTATTTGAAGAAAGAATACATACGGCGTAGGCTCCTGTTCCCTCTTCATCGTAGGAGTCAACGTGATCCCAAAGACTTGCCAGTTTAAAGTCCTACAACGTAGGTGCTTCTCCCTTCTATGGCGCAAGAAATGTCGGTTTAAAGGAAAGAAGATATCATGTTCTCTACGGTGTAGGGACATATATACCTATGACGTATAGACTTCGACTAGTATAAATAAAGTCCTCATTCTTTGTATTCGACACACAATTCAAAAACTCACAACACAACAGGTTTAGGGTCAATTTTAGACATCGGGGGACACAAAGTGGGAATGGCTGTCCGACTCTAAATCGAGATTTCCTCCGTGTCACCTTGAGGGTAAGGTTATTTTTAAAGGAGTGGGGAGTGTTACGTCTGATGGTAGCGGAAGGTGGAAGAGGGGTGATGTGTTATGTCCAAGGAAATGGTAGAAAAAAGAGGAAAATGGTGTTGATCGCGGTAGTAGAAGGAATGAGAACTGCGGGAGTGAAAGATGGGACTACTATATAATTAGGATATGAGATCCCAGAATCACGAGTGCTTTTTAAGACAACACATTGAGGACAAGTGATGTAGACTAAAAAACAAAGTAACAAAGATAAGTAATTGGATCTGTTGATTCAATAAGAATGCCAGAAACAATTCTGCTAATAATCGTTGATTCTAAAGAATGCCCGAAAATTAGGATAAAACACGGCAACACAACGGCCAGTGGTTTAACTTTTATTAAACTGATAACTGTCTTGCTAGGGTTACTGTAGATTCATTAAATAATGACTGCAAACAAAGAAAAATCCTAAAAATCCAACAGGCTGGACCGTAGCCCAATGACAAAGTCCAACTGAAAGTGAAAAAAACATAAAAATGGAAAAAACTGATAGTAAAAAGGCTTTTCGGGCCTTGGAAAATCCACAACCAGCTATTGGTTACAGCGTCGTCGGTCTCCTTTTTACGTACGTTTTGACAGGTCACGGGCTGAAAACGGACTTAGGATGAAAAAGTTATGCCCATTTTACTAAACCCCTCTTCGTCACGCGATCTCGGGCCTCCAGAAACAAGTCAGCCCGTTCTTCAATACTTGGGCCTCCATCATTCCCCCCTGGATAAGAAAATTCGCCTCGAATTCCCAACTGTATCATCATCTGAAGAATCACCATGGTAAGGAAACAAGTGCTTCACATTAAAAACATCAGAACAACGAATATGACTTGGCAACTTCAAACGATAAGCATTTGAGTTCATCTTATCCACAATTTCCACTGGACCAATGTTCTTAGCAGACAATTTATTATATTCACAAACTGGAAAACGATCCTTAGTCAATACAGCCCACACAAAGTCTCCTACTTCAAAGTCAACATGTCTCCTCTTTTGATATGCATCCTGCTTGTACTTAGAATTAGCATGAACCAAGTTGTCACGAACAGATTTATGAACATCATGCAACCCCTCAACAAAATCCTGCAATTTCTTCGGAACAGACCTAGAAATCTGAGGAGTCATAAGATCAAGAGGACCACGTGGCTGAGCAGAATAAACGACCTGGAAAGGACTAAACCCAGTGCTCCGATTAACAGCATGATTATGATCAAACTCAGCTTGATACAACTTCTGATCCCATGCCTTCACATGATCACCCACCAAACACCTTAACAGGTTACCAAGGGACCTGTTAACAACTTCGGTTTGCCCATCAGTTTGAGGATGATAAGCACTACTAAAATTGAGTTGAGTATTCACCATCTTCCACAAACTACGCCACAAATGACTCAAAAACCTGGTGTCCCGATTAGAAACAATGGAGGAAGGTAAACCATGTAAACGGTACACATCCCTAAAGAAAAGTTGGGCTACATTAACTGCATCTGTTGTCTTCTTGCAAGGAATAAAATGAACCATCTTAGAAAAACGATCAACAACAACAAATATTGAATCATTACCCCTTTGAGTACGAGGTAGCCCAACACAAAATCCATGCTAATATCAACCCAGGGCTGCAAAGGAACTGGCAAAGGCATATAAAGACCTGCATTAGTAGCCGTCCCCTTTGAAACTTGACAAATACGACACCTCTTGACGTAACGATCCACTTCCTTCCTCATAGTAGGCCAAAAATAAGAAGCTTGAACCAACTGTAAAGTGCGATAACGACCAACATGTCCTTCACCATGCAACTCCTTAATAATTTGCAAGCGAAGACTTGAATCAGGAATACAAAGTTGATTCCCTTTGAATAGGAACCCATCATGCATAACAAAATCTGTTTTCTCTCCGGATTGCAAATCCTGTAGAACAATTGAAAAGTATGGATCCACAGTCACCATATCACGAATGACATCCAGTACAGGAACATCAACCTGCATGGTTACAAGTAAACTACTTCTCCTGCTTAAGGCATCAACAGCACGATTGGAAGCACCCGTTTTGTGTTTCACCACAAAAGTAAATTTCTCAAGAAAAGCCAACCAACGCCCATGTTTATGTGAAACCTTATCTTGAGTACGAATATGCCTTAAGGAATCATGGTCAGTGAACAAAACAAACTCCTTATGAAACAAATAATGGCGCCAATGCTTCACAGCTTGGACCACTGCATAAAACTCCAAGTCATAAGTAGAGTACCTCGACTTCGGCCCTGTCAACTTCTCGCTAAAATAGGCAACAGGCCGCCCACCCTGACTAAGAACTCCACCAATTGCAACCTTAGAAGCATCAGTATGAAGCTCAAAAACTTTAGAAAAGTCAGGCAATACCAGGATTGGTGTTGTAGTAAGCTTTTTCTTGACAACCTGAAAATCCATCTCTGCTTCCTCCGTCCACACAAATGACTTACCCTTCATACAGTCTGTCAAAAGGGCCATAATGGAACTGAAATTAGGGATAAACCGCCTATAGAAAGAAGCAAGACCATGGAAACTCCGAACTTCAGTAATGGTAGTTGGAGTTGGCCAATCCTGAACAGCTGCTACCTTAGATTCATCCACCTGTATGCCACCACCAGAAACAACATACCCTAAAAACAAAACTTTAGGGGTCTGAACACACACTTCTTCGTGGCTGCATAAAAATTATCCTTCCGAAGCAAGGTCAAGACCTGCCTCACATGATTGACATGCTCATTATAAGAAGCACTATAAATAAGAATGTCATCAAAATAAACAACCACAAACTTGCCAATAAAAGGCCTGAGCAGATGATTCATCACACGCATAAATGTGCTTGGTGCGTTTGATAAACCAAAAGGCATGACCAACCACTCATACAACCCTTCACGGGTCTTGAAAGCGGTCTTCCACTCGTTACTAGGTCTAAGACGAATCTGGTAATACCCACTCTTCAAATCCAGCTTCGTGAAAATGGTAGCACCACTAATCTGGTCAAGCAAATCATCAAGGCGAGGAATAGGAAACCTGTACCTCACAGTAATCTTATTGATGGCTCGACTATCAACATACATACGCCATGTACCATCCTTCTTTGGAGTCAATAGGGAAGGAACAACACACGGGCTCATACTCTCACGAACATGACCCTTGGAAACTAGCTCCTCAACCTGCCTGCGCAACTCCTCATGTTCTCCCGGGCTCATCCTATAATGTGGCCTGTTGGGCAATTGTGACCCAGGCTCTAGATCAATATGATGTTGTATGTCACGTAATGGTGGCAAACCATCAGGTAATTCATCAGGGAAAACATCAGAGAATTCCTCAAGTAAAGGGATCATGGCTTCAGGAACTTCGGGTAATTCATCAGGGAAAACATCACAGAATTCCTCAAGTAAAGGGATCATGGCTTCAGGAACTTCACCGTCTTCAGAAACCTCCTTCCCCATTAATACAAAAACATCACCTCCCACCTCCAGCTCGTCTTCGAACTGCGAAAGAGTTAGTAAAGTACCAGTGGGTTTATTAACAACTTCCTTATGTTTATTTGGCATCAAAGTAATCTTCACATCCCCAAACAGGAAACTATAAGTATTAGTTCTCCCATGGTAAGTTACATCACGGTCATACTCCCAAGGTCTACCCAACAATAAGTGACAAGCATCCATTGGTATCACATCACACCAAAGATTATCCTTATAAGTTGTTCCTATAGAAAACGGAACTTGGACACGCTTGGAAACTGTTATCTCCCCACCCTTTTTAAGCCACTGTAACTTATAAGGTTTGGGACGATCTTCAGTTCTCAGCCCTAATTTCTGGACTGCTCCTTCAGCTATCAAATTATCATAACTACCTGAATCGCATACAAAAGTGCAAACCTTACCCATAATGGTACAAGTTGACTGAAAGATGTTGTGTTTGAGCCAGTCATCACCATCAGCTTTAGGTGTTAAGCAAGAGCGCCTTACCACCAAATTCACCCCCACATCTCCAGACACATACTCCTCCTCATACTCAGGTTCTGCATCATAAACTGTGTCTCCCACGTAGTCATCATAAGCCACATCATCATCTTCCTCAGGTTCAATAAATAACTGCCTCTTCCCAGCCTTCTTACACTCTGGTTGTCGGTGACCAGGTTCACCACAGCTAAAGCACTTAAACCCACCACTGTCGACCGCTTTAGGAACTGGTCCAGTATTCTCACCAACTGCTTTAGCCTGAGTTGGGGCAAAACGCGATGCCGCATTACCCGAAACAGGAGCACCTGTTATTGCAGGAGAAGAAGAACTCCCCACTCGTCGGTTCTGCTTCTCAAAAGTCAGTGCTCGTTGATACGCTTCAGAAAGTGTCATCGGATCAAACATGTTAACAGAATCCATGATCTGGACTCTTAAACCACAATGTATCGAGAGACAAGCTGATCTTCTGTCTCTTGAACATCATTCCTTGCAATTAGTTGGTAAAATTCGGTCGTGTAATCTTCAACAGACTTGGCCCCCTGTTTTAGATTCTGTAATCGTTGGTACATCATTCGCTGGTAGTTATGAGGAATAAAATTATCCCTCATGACTTTCTTCATCTTCTGCCAACTCGTGATCTTTGACTTCCCAACTCTGTTCCTCGTCAGTTTCAATTGTTGCCACCACGCGGATGCCCGACCACGTAACTTGGTAGCGATCAACGAAACTGTTTTGTTTTCTCGAACTTCTTTAAATTCAAATACTTCTTCAACAACAACAAGCCAATCAATAAACTCATCAGGCTTCAAAGTGTCCCCATTAAACTCAGGAATATTAACCCTCATTCTGGTCTCCCAACGCCTATCATTATTCCCACTGCGATCTCTCATCCGTCGCCCTACTGATTGTTCATCATCAGACAAACCATCACCAAACGGATTTTCTTCCAGATCTGCATCTTCTTCCTCCTGATGGCGATTACGAGACCTCCTATTGCTCATCAAAGTGTTCATCTGGTCGGTCAATTGATCAAACATTTGATCGAATCGCTCCTCCATTCTTTCCATCATACGCTCCTCAAATTCCTGTTCATTCACATCGTGAATAGGCCTAGTTCTCCTTGGAGGCATCTTGATCAGGAACTTTGGCTCTTGATACCAACTGATGTAGACTAAAAAACAAAGTAACAAAGATAAGTAATTGGATCTGTTGTTCAATAAGAATGCCAGAAACAATTCGGCTAATAATCGTTGATTCTAAAGAATGCCCGAAAATTAGGGTAAAACACGGCAACACAACGGCCAGTGGTTTAACTTTTATTAAACTGATAACTGTCTTGCTAGGGTTACAACAGATTCATTAAATAATGACTGCAAACAAAGAAAAACCCTAAAAATCCTATGGGCTGGACCGTAGCCCAATGACAAAGTCCAACTAAAAGTGAAAAAAACATAAAAATGGAAAAAACTGATAGTAAAAAGGCTTTTCGGGCCTTGGAAAATCTGCAACCAGTTAAAACATGGTTACAGCGTCGCCGGTCTCCTTTTTACGCACGTTTTGACATGTCACGGGCTGAAAACGGACTAAGGATGCAAAAGTTATGCCCATTTTACTAAACCCCTCTTCGTCACGTGATCTCGGGCCTCTAGAAACAAGTCAGCCCGTTCTTCAATACTTGGGCCTCCATCAACAAGGTAGTTTCGAAACAGTGATGAATGATACGCCCCGGGCTCTTGAACAAGGTCAGGCGGAACATGCCACATCTAGCTATCATTATTTTTATGTTTATTTAGGATATGTTGTAACATCCCCAAATTACCACGCAGCGGAATACCACTTTGGGCGTTACTTTATTACATCACACACAATCATAGAAAACGACCTCAAAAGAGACATTACATTTATTTATACAAACATTGTCTAAATATTTCCCATCCCAAAAGATACCATTGGAGTAGCGTTTTTTCCCAACAATTGTTAGCAAACACAACATGTTCACAAAAGACTTAAAGTAAATTGTTCATTTGAAAAGGATGGAAAAATAATCCAAGTTTAAACAAGTAAGCACCAACTCTCTCCATGCATGCTCTGCTGCTTTCAATCTCGATTACCTGAAAATATTCTTAAAATCGTCAACACAACGGTTTAGTGAGTCTATAGGTTTAACAAATCATCATTTTAACACAAGTATAAAAACCAATCATGATCATCCAATAGCATTGTAACGGATGCAATCGATTATTCAACATCACGCGTTCACAACAAAATCATTCAATTGTATTAAGCTCATGACACCGACCCCTTGAAGATACCACCCGCGCCACAATGCCGGCGTGGCCAAAGAAAATAAAGTCAATGCCCCTCAAATTGGTATGCGTTGCAAACTTACCCTTCTTCGCATTGCAAGTTATCCGTCCGTAGAGCGTACTCAACGTACTAGCTCTCGACTCGGATCGGGTTGTCAACCCATAGTACTATTAGCTGCATAAGCGGCTATTTCCAACCCACACAAGGGCAAGACAATAGTTAACGGTTCATGAAATTAGGGACTTTTAGAAACTACGTACTTAATACAATTGATATGAGTGAAATCTCATATCAGTTCTAACAAATTAAACCCTAAAACACAAAGAAAACAACCAAATTTTATGTGAAAAAGCAGTATTATGGGGTATTCTTTGATGTTTGTGATTTTGTAGGTAAAAATATACGATTTGGTGCAAACACGGATTTCAAGGCATTATTATTGAAGAAAAAATAAAAGCAGGACTCATTGTGACAAGTCTCCAAAGTCAAAGGACTTTTCATGACAAACTGCCAAAGTTGAAGGACTAGAAGTGTATATTCAAAGGAAGCCAAAGAGATCAAATGAAAGTCAACTAAAGTCAAAGGGTTAATGATGTTCTAAATATAAGTAAAAGGATTGAAGATGTCAAGATTACAAAGTTCTTAGCTCAAAATAGCAAACTGCCAAAGTTGAGGGGCTTATTCTGCCACTTTTGGAAAGATAAACCAAGCTTGATCCGAGTGAATCACTTATTAGCCAATCAGAAATCTCCATTGTTATTCACACGGATCATTGACTCAAGGTCAAAGCTATTAATGAGCTGTTAAACATTTAATAAGCGAATCCCAGCAGTAAAACCCACTCAACCCTTTTAACCAATCACAATGCAGCCTTCCACTTCACACGGATGCTATTATTCATTCAGATAACGATCCACAGTTCAATTATTGGACCAATCCAAGAACGCCACGTGGCACATCTTATTTCTAGATCGAAGAGCACGCTAGAGGCCATATCAAAGAAAGCTTTCAACTTAAGAAATGATCGCAATGACAAGACGAGTTCAACCCATCAATCTAATTAACATGAAATCAAGGGAATCAAATTCCCCCAATTTGACGAAGAACACTTGAAGATCAATCTACCATAATTGGACACCTAGAAGATTCTCATTGGATGGGACACGTCACTTAACTCACTTACATCTCATATTTTGTCTATAAATACCACTAGATAGCTTTCATTTTGTGTAATGTAGTTAAGTGTGAAAACACACACACTTTAGCTTTAATCCTTTTTTCTCTCTTATTTTCTTAGTGTAACTACTTAGAGTGATTGACAACCCATCTAAGTCAGTTAGTTAGGCAGATGTAACAGAATTTCACCATTAATAACAAATTCTCATTTCACAAATTCTCAAATCTCTCCTTTACCTTACGGAATTCATCATTCATACCTTCATGCTTGTGATTCTGTTATTCACCATGAATAACTGAATCAATTGGTTGTTTTGGAAGCTGTTTGATGTGATCAGACTTGTTGCAGTCAAGTTTTCTACCAGTTCTAGCCAAAGTTCAAAGTCAGACTTGTAGCAGATTCAGTGATGATGAATGATGGTCACTGGTGTTGATTATGTTGTTGATTATTGGTGATAAGGTGTAATAACTAGGTTTTAGTTAGAAAAATTGTTCGTTGAAATCGATCTAATCGAATTAATTACTGGTTTAAGTGCGACTCAGTCGTCTTTTGGTGGAAAACAAATATAATGGTCGTTGTAGTAAAGTAAATGTGCAAGACTTAAAAGTAAATGACGAGAAATTAAATGACGTAAAATTAAAGCGCGACGAAAAGTAAATTTGACAATTTAACTAAAATGAAAGTAAAATTGACAATTTAATAAAAATAAAAGCTTTAAAAATTAAACTAAAAATTACTAGAAAAACACTTGGTAAAAACAGAGATTTCGGGAAGCATGCAAAAAGCGTAATGAAAAGTAAGCTTGGAAAAATAAAATAAAAACAAAAACAAAAGTCGGATCACAACACGATCGTAACCAATGAACGTGGTTGGATCGTATTCACAGATCGCAACAAGCGATCACAGTGACGATCGTACTCTATAACTAAATCCGGATCGCACTCAATGCGATCGTAACCAAAGGATCGTACTCCACCACGATCGCAACAAGTGGATCGCAGTGGATGATATTAACCAAGTGATCGTACCCTGGATCGCACTCTATGATCGTACCCACATATCGCAACTAGTGATCATGGTGAGGATTAAAGAGTGTGATCGTAGTATGATCTTAGTCCTTGATCGCAACAATGGATCGCAAGTAGAAACTCTAGGGGTTTATGCGATCACACTTGCTGGATCGTAACTGGTAAAACCCTTAAGCATTGCGATGGAATCTAATAAGCAAATAAGCAAATACTAAATAAGCACTTAGACAATAAACACAAATCAAAACTTTATCAAAGCAATAATAAGACGAATACAATAAGCACAACTTTAAAGACTTTTTCAAAACACAAAATAAGTAAACAAAATAAGCAAACTTTAAAAAGATGAAACTTTTCAGAAAACTTAAAAACAAATAAACTAAATACAAAATAAGCCAATAAGATTGTCAAACTTATAGCTTATTTCGTAAGAAAGCTTAGATAGAAATAAAAAGATGAACATTTTAATCAAATATGCAATATGATTAAGCAAAATCAATGCTTACTCCGAACCAAAATCAAATCAAAACAAGAAAAGTAGGATGAGAAAGATAAAGAAAAGCTTGATTAAAGGTAAATAAAGATTCAACAATAAAATTAACTTACTTGGAATTAAAAGGCAAGAAATTTAAGACATGAAATCAAAATGGCATGAAAATAAATTTGCAAGTAATGAAAATGGTGGAAAGTCTAATTTGTCAAATTAGCTAACAACATGAAATGAAGTGAATTGGGTTCTATTTATAGGGAGAAGGGAAGCATGTGTTGCTCCTTTCTTTCTTTCTTTCTTCTTTCTCCTCTTTTCGTCTTTATAAATTCCTCGACTTTTTCGACTTTGTCTCGGGATTAATTAAACTTGTCTTTGTAATTTCTTCATTAATTAGACTTGAGTTCTTCGGCTTCATTAAACTTCCGTCTTTGGACTTTTTCTTCGATAACTCTTTAGAATAGGCCTTGGACTTCCGTTCTGTTTTCACTCTTGATCTTTCAACTTCGTCTTTTGTCTTTTTCTTCGATAAAAGCCCGTGAAAGCCCGTGTTTTCTTCCCTTTTCATATTTTAGTCCTAAATCACAACATAAACACAAACCACACATAATTCCGACATTTACGACATAAAATACACGTTTTGGCTTGGTTATTATTATAATTAAGTGGTAAAAGGATGGGTGTTTTCACACCTATCAAATCCCTTACACTTGACTATTGCAATGTCCTCATGCAATGCATTAATTATAAAGGAAGTTTTACATTTTCCATCATAATCAATCCATCTTGGCCTTTATTGACAAAAATATTCAAAAGAGGAAAACAAGTAAAAAGATCAAAAACTTACCTTAGGGTTTTGGAAGGTCATGAATGATTATCATCCTCAAGTTTCACGTTTCCCATACCAAGCTTAAAAACGAGATCATTGTTATTATAAGTTAGCAAACTAACACAAATTCATGTGGGCCAATTATTCACTTAGACTCCCTTATTCCTAGGTGTATCTCTTATATTTTATTTTTGTCTTGAATGATCATGAAGATGCATTGTTGACTTATTTCGATAGTTATTTAGGCTGAAAATAAAGTAGGACGATTTAATCAATAGTTAGCTAAAGGACAAAATCTTTTAAAACTGCTTCTCGGGACCTCATAAAGTTCATATCATGGCATAATTTGCTTCACGATTTGAGACCTTTCTCGGATCAATATTTGGCATTGACTTCATACTTCAAATCTTGAGAGACGTTCATGAAATAATGGTCTTCTCTTATAATAGGAATTTCTTCACTTGTACTTTTTGAGAGATTCTTCATACTTGGACCACGACTTCTTTATTTTTCTCCAATCTTTATTTGGGATTTTTATATACAACGCTCCGCCTCCTTTTAGGACTTGGATCTATTTATCCTCATACCTTGTTAGGGCCTTTTTGGATAGACTTCTCCATGATCTTTGGGGAGTATTTGCTTTTCGTCGTGTGTCTCGATCCTTCATATTGATTTTTGATAAATGATTCTTCACATCACTTTGGATCTTAAGCAACAAAATGTAGCCCTCGTGCCTTTTTAGGGCCTTTTCAGACTCGCCAATCTTCGCATCCCGCTTCAATAAGTTATGCCTTGGCTATGAACTCTAATTAATACCGAGCAACTTTTAAACGATATTGGGCTAGAAGCTAAGTAACTTTTCAAATCGTACAACCTTACTTATTGCAATTGAATTTATTAACAAGCGATGGAAGAAGAAGCTTATAATCAACTCACATAAATTCATGAAAGAATACGAAACTTATAATTGACTCTATCATATCTCGTTCTCCATAATTTAAAATCTCAAGTAATGAGACTCATGGATGCTTAGCCTATTAAATCAAAGTTTTGGGTTTTCAAGTCATCTATAGGATCTTGCAAATTCTTAGAATTTTTCAAGTTTAGAATTCGCATTTTAAAGTTCCCTTGATAAACGACTTTCTAGGATCAATTATAGGAACTTGCGAAAAATTCTTGTTCTTAACCCGTAAGAGTTAAGACTTTTGCGTTTTAAAGTTCCCTATATAAAAGCCTAGCAAAACTTGACTTAAACACGTTAAGGATACAAGCTAGAGTAAACTTAGATAAGTAAACTCGGGTTGAGTCAAAAGATTCACAACGTTTAAAAATTAAAACCACTTTATTAAAATTTATTCTAGCAAAGAAAGAAAATAACTATAACAAAGGTAAAACTACTAGGCCAAAATAGATCAAAAATTTTGAAAAATGTCGAAAAATCAATTTTCCGGTTAAAATGAAGACAAATACAAGGAAAAGCCCACTTAACTTCGATAGAAGTCCCCCTACACTTGATATAAACATTGTCCTCAATGTTTAAGCATGTGGGAGTGAACTCCCCTACACTTAGGACATTGTGTACGTTGTTTAAATCTTGCTAAGGAAGAGACAACTAAAGTGATTCCAATTTTAATATTGAATAATATAAAATAGAGAAGCAAAAGAGTTTAGGATAGAACCGGGAAGACGGGAACACGGGATCACGGATCGTTAAAAGTCATCAAGAATGGATCTTTGAAAACTCGAATCCCTGCACATGATAAGAAAGAAAACAACAAACACATACTAGGGTCTCCCCCTACACTTAATATAACAACAAAGAAAAAGGATAGATACTGCGGGTTGCCTCCCGAGAAGCGCTTGTTTTTGTTAAGCGAGTCGTGAGCCTGACTCGACCTTGATTAGCATAGGTAGAAGCATGAAACACATCCACCGGGATCAAATACATGGTTTTCGTCCATCAAATAGCACAAGCTTAAGGCGAACAAGGCAAGCCAAAGAAGAGTAGGCAGGGTTCCCTTAAGCAGCGATTGAGTACGGTGGTAGCAAGGGTGAAGTGCAAGCATATCTCCATAAGTTCCAAAGATTTTTCCTTTTATTTCATCAGATGGATACTAAGATGGCTTAAAAAGTGCAATGCCGGGGTCGAACACCTTTTCCTTTAGGGGAAAATAGCACTCAGGCTCAGCAGACCTTGAAGAAGATCCAATCATAAATCTCGCAATCTCATCCTTAGAAGGTGGATAGAGAGGAGTTAAGACATAAGTGCTGCGGATATCGGTGTCGGCCGACTTCTTCTCCGTTGCAATGGGTTTCTTCATGTCCAAAGGAGGATAAAGACCATAATCATCAAAGTCCAAAGGAGGAACATCACTCTCATTTTGGAAGTAAGTGTTGAGAAAAGTAGCAAAGTATTCCTCAAATGAGTAGTCATCCAAAGTAGAATCAAGTGTTGTTGGCGGAGGATCTTCATCATGTGAAGAATCACTCGAGAGAGTATCAACCTCATCAAAATCATCATAAGTGGGCATGTCTGAATACTCAGAAGTAAAATCATCATAATCATCTCCATTGGAACTAGAATCGTCATCAAAAGCATCAAAGATCGGTGGATAATCTTAAATTGGTGGAGGATCAGAATGGAAGAGAGAATCATCCACATCATCTTGGAACAGTGGATTATCATAGCAAGAATTGAATAGAGGATTGTTGTAGATGACAAAATCATCAATTACATTAATCATATTCGCTGATTCTCTTCCATTAGATTTGGTTGTGATCTTCCCCATTTTGAACACTTGTGCATCATTCCCGACCCTTAAGATTAACTCACCTTCGGCACCATCGACTAGAGCTTTTCTGGTTCTCAAGAATGGCCGACCAAGTATTAACGGAATACGAGGGTCCATTTCTTAATCGACAACAACAAAGTCGACCGGAAAAGTGAAGGTACCAACTTTTACAAACACATCTTCTGCAATACCAACGGGGTAAGCGAGAGTGTGATTTGCAAGCTCAAGAGTCATCTTTGTGGGTGTAAGATCGGGTAAAGATAGTGTTTTCCATACCCTTAAAGGCATCAGATTTATACTTGCCCCGAGATCGGCTAAGGCAGTAAATTCTTTGGTTTGGTTAAAAATGAATGGCAAAACAAAACGACCGGGATCTCCAAGTATCTCCGAAAGTTCTTTAAGAAGGATTGCTGAACAATTCTCATTCAATCGAGTATTAACAAACTCGGTCATCTTCTCCTTCTTATTAAGCAGTTCCTTAAACATCTTAACAAATTGCAACATTTGGGCTAGAGCTTCAACAAGGCTAAGGGTGATGGTTAATCCCGAAATCTTCTACAAAAAGTTTGACACTTGAATGTCATCCTTGGTGAGCAATCTGACTTTGTCTAAGCAAGAAGGATAAGGGATATTGGGTTTATAGGTGGAAGGTGGGGTTGGTGAAGGTTTCTTCTTGGGTACTTCAGCTGGTAGAGGTGGAGACGGTAATGGAGAACTAATACTAGGCGTGGGAGTAGGAGGGATAAATGGTGGTGGAGGAGGTGTAGATGGAGTAACTGGGGAAGGGATAGATGGTCCTACTAAATTTTCTCCACTGCGTGTAGTAATAGCACTCACATTCGCTCTCGGATTGGTGACGGTATTTGAAGGTAGAGAGCCCGAAGTAGAGGGTTGAGTGGTTGGTAAGAAACTAGCCAGCATATTCTTTAAATCATTTGTTTGAGTAATAAAGGAGGTTTGTATATCACGTCGAAGCTCAGATCTAATGTCATTACCTTGCTTGGTGATATCCCCTTTCAAATTGATAATTTGGCTTTGAAGATTCTTAATTTGCTCTCCTTGGGTTCTCATTAAGGCTTCAACATCTTGATTAATGGGTGGGGCTTGTTGAGGGGGTGGGTGATAAGGATTAAAAGCTCAAGGTGGGATTTGGTTGCTTCGATTGTAGTTGTTGGGGTTGTGTTTTTGAGGAGGAAAACCAGGTGAAAGATAATTGTTAGAACGGTAACTTAACAAGTTACGATCACCTTGAGGTCGGGCTTGGTAATTGTCCATTGAGTAGTTACCATAAGCCGCATACATGTTTTCCGGATTGTCTTGAGTAGAAGGACAATCAGTGTATAAATGAGGACCGCCGCAAGTCTCACAAGAAATTGCTACAGATTTAACTTGTTGTTGATGATTTGTAGCCAAAAGTTGCATGTTTTTGCTCATTTCGACCATTGCGCGGGTCAACTCGGTGATATCCGGGTTTGAAGAAGTAGAAGAAACATTGACTCTCGGGTTATTCATTGAAGATGCGGATGAATCCCAATTGTTGTGATGAGTAGTCATGTTTTCGGTAAGCTCTCTACACTCCTCGAGTCTTCTTTTCATAAATGTTCCACCGGCGGCTGCATTAATCGTATCACGATCACGAAAAGTTAAACCGTTGTAGAAAGTATCAATTAAGGTGACGGGGAGCATGTTGTGGTTTGGACATCGATCGATCAAAACATTATAGCGTTCCCAAGCATAAAAAAGTGATTCATCAGGTTCTTGAGTAAATCCACTAATTTGATTCTGAAGGCTCGTTACCATGGATGGTGGAAAGTAGCGACAAAAAGCGTTGAGTCATCTCATCCCAATTATGAATTGAATTCTTCGAAAGATGATCAAACCATTTTTCGGCATGGTGGGATAAGGTGTGTGGAAATAGGTGAAGGCGAAGAAAATCCATGGTAACACCGGGCAACTTGATGCTTTGAGTTACGGTAATGAACTTGTCGAGGTGTTTGTTGGCATCATCATCCGGTAATCCGCGAAATGGACAAGTGTTCTGCACTTTTTGGATCATGTGATGCTTCAACGAAAACTCCGGAGCCGTGATTTGCATCGGCGCAATCGGTCCTCCTCGTCCATTCATGGTTGGTTGACATAGCTCTTCCATTGTCCGAAGATCGGGTGGTGGAAGAACATTGTGGTTGTTATTATTGTTGAGGTGCGGTGGGTTATTGTTGTTGTTCACACCTGCCATATCTAAATCTTCACGAGTCTCGGGCTCAGAATAGAAGATCTAGTACGCATACACCTGCAAAAGCAAATGAAAAATATACCAAAGAAATAGACAATATATATACACTATAAAAATAAAAATAAAAATCTTTTTGGATTTTTGAAAAGTTTTAATTTTTATGGATTTAAAAAAAAAAAATTTTAAGTAAGAAAAATAACGTTCACGAGTGAACGAATCCTAATATTCAACGCGTCTCTCACAGAAAACCGTTAATCTTTACGAAAAGAGCCGGCAGCGGCGCCATTTAATAACTAGGTTTTAGTTAGAAAAAATGTTCGTTGAAATCGGTCTAATCGAATTGATTACTGGTTTAAGTGCGACTCAGTCGTCTTTTGGTGGAAAACAAATATAATGGTCGTTGTAGTAAAGTAAATCTACAAGACTTAAAAGTAAATGACGATAAATTAAATGACGTAAAATTAAAGCGCGACGAAAAGCAAAATTGACAAGTTAATTAAAATGAAAGTAAAATTGACAATTTAATAAAAATAAAAGCTTTAAAAATTAAACTAAAAATTACTAGAAAAACACTTGGTAAAAACAGAGATTTCGGGAAGCATGCAAAAAGCGTAATGAAAAGTAAGCTTGGAAAAATAAAATAAAAACAAAAACAAAAGTCGGATCACAACACGATCGCAACCAATGAACGTGGTTGGATCGTACTCTAGATCGTATTCACAGATCGCAACAAGCGATCGCAGTGACGATCGTACTCTATAACTAAATCCAGATCGCACTCAATGCGATCGTAACCAAACGATCGTACTCCACCACGATCGCAACAAGTGGATCGCAGTGGATGATCTTGACCAAGTGATCGTACCCTGGATCGCACTCTATGATCGTACCCACAGATCGCAACTAGTGATCGTGGTGAGGATTAAAGAGTGTGATCGTAGTATGATCTTAGTCCTTGATTGCAACAATGGATCGCAAGTAGAAACCCTAGGGGTTTATGCGATCACACTTGCTGGATCGTAACTGGTAAAGCCCTTAAGCATTGCGATGGAATCTAATAAGCAAATAAGCAAATACTAAATAAGCACTTAGACAATAAACAAAAATCAAAACTTTATCAAAGCAATAATAAGACGAATACAATAAGCACAACTTTAAAGACTTTTTCAAAACGCAAAATAAGTAAACAAAATAAGAAAACTTTAAAAAGATGAAACTTTTTAGAAAACTTAAAAACAAATAAGCTAAATAAAAAATAAGCCAATAAGATTGTCAAACTTATGACTTATTTCGTAAGAAAGCTTAAATAGAAATAAAAAGATGAACTTTTTAATCAAATAAGCAATATGTTTAAGCAAAATCAATGCTTAATCCGAACCAAAATCAAATCAAAACAAGAAAAGTAGGATGAGAAAGATAAAGAAAATCTTGATTAAAGGTAAATAAAGATTCAACAATAAAATTAACTTACTTTGAATTAAAAGGCAAGAAATTTAAGACATGAAATCAAAATGACATGAAAATAAATTTGCAAGTAATGAAAATGGTGGAAAGTCTAATTTGTCAAATTAGCTAACAACATGAAATGAAGTGAAATGGGTTCTATTTATAGGGAGAAGGGAAGCATGTGTTGCTCCTTTCTTTCTTTCTTTCTTCTTTCTCGTCTTTTCGTCTTTATAAATTCCTCGACTTTTTCGACTTTGTCTCGGGATTAATTAAACTCGTCTTTGTAATTTCTTCATTAATTAGACTTGAGTTCTTCGGCTTCATTAAACTTCCGTCTTTGGACTTTTTCTTCGATAACTCTTCAGAACAGGCCTTGGACTTCCGTTCTTTTTGCACTCTTGATCTTTCGACTTCGTCTTTTGTCTTTTTTTTCGATAAAAGCCCGTGAAAGCCCGTGTTTTCTTCCCTTTTCATATTTTAGTCCTAAATCACAACAAAAACACGAACCACGCATAATTCCGACATTTACGACATAAAATACACGTTTTGGCTTGGTTATTATTATAATTAAGTGGTAAAAGGATGGGTGTTTTCACACCTATCAAGGTGTTAGATAAGTTGAAAAGAGAGTTCAGCACTCTCTTCTCCATCAAAGGAGGCATCATTTGCTAAAAAGTGTAAATTTGTTTACTTTTCCTCTAAAAAGTAAAATTCATGCTACCTTTTTAGTTCTAGTGTAATATTTCTTGCTTATGCTTGCTAATTATTCTTGTTGATCTGTTTTATATGTTTTGTTAGCTTGTTCTCTTAATCTGTTTTACCTAGCTTATTTCGATTTCATTCAGTAACTGGTGTTTGGATCACTTGCAAGATTTGGATTCAATCATTTAAAATTGGATAATACTTGTTTACATTCACTCTATAACTGGTCTAATACATGTATGCAAGTTTTGGAAGTCAAACAAATTGTCAAAGAGGCAAATGACATTGAAATGCTTTGGGTCAGTTTCATTAGTCTAAAACAGTCCACATTCAAATCATCATAACTTGCTCAAAACTTGGAATTAGACTCTGATTTTTGGTTCTTTGGATAGTCTAACATCCTATCTTTTAGTTTTGATAAGCCACTTAATACAGTTCTCAATATAGAATAAGCTAGAAGTTCATTAAAGTCTTTGTGAAATAGCTTGTTTCCGTCATAGCTTATTTCCATTTCCCATTGATCTACTTCATAAACCTGCCCATTTTCTTTCACAAATCTGTTGTATAAGTGCTTAAAACAAGATTTGACCTTGGTCAATTTTTGGTCAACGCTGGTCAACGTTGGTCAACATAAGCCCTTTTGAGATTATTTGATTTTCTGGCTTATTTAGTGGTTGTTTTTCAAAATCTTGAGAGACGTTCATGAAATAATGGTCTTCTCTTATAATAGGAATTTCTTCACTTGTACTTTTTGAGAGACTCTTCATACTTGGACCACGACTTCTTCATTTTTCTCCAATCTTTATTTGGGATTTTGATATACAACGCTCCGCCTCCTTTTAGGACTTGGATCTATTTATCCTCATACCTTGTTAGGGCCTTTTTGGATAGACTTCTCCATGATCTTTAGGGGAGTATTTGCTTTTCGTCGTGTGTCTCGATCCTTCATATTGATTTTTGATAAATGA
Source organism: Glebionis coronaria (assembly GCA_025667525.1). Taxonomy (NCBI): domain Eukaryota; kingdom Viridiplantae; phylum Streptophyta; class Magnoliopsida; order Asterales; family Asteraceae; genus Glebionis; species Glebionis coronaria. The sequence continues at coordinate 547,543,262 of CM046881.1, read as the reverse complement.
TTCTTCACATCACTTTGGATCTTAAGCAACAAAATGTAGCCCTCATGCCTTTTTAGGGCCTTTTCGGACTCGCCAATCTTCGCATCCCGCTTCAATAAGTTATGCCTTGGCTATGAAATCTAATTAATACCGAGCAACTTTTAAACGATCTTGGGCTAGAAGCTAAGTAACTTTTCAAATCGTACAACCTTACTTATTGCAATTAAATTTATTAACAAGCGATGGAAGAAGAAGCTTATAATCAACTCACATAAATTCATGAAAGAATACCAAACTTATAATTGACTCTATCATCTCTCGTTCTCCATAATTTAAAATCTCAAGGAATGAGACTCATGGATGCTTAGCCTATTAAATCAAAGTTTTGGGTTTTCAAGTCATCTATAGGATCTTGCAAATTCTTAGACTTTTTCAAGTTTAGAATTCGCATTTTAAAGTTCCCTTGATAAACGACTTTCTAGGATCAATTATAGGAACTTGCGAAAAGTTCTTGTTCTTAACCCGTAAGAGTTAAGACTTTCGCGTTTTAAAGTTCCCTATATAAAAGCCTAGCAAAACTTGACTTAAACACGTTAAGGATACTAGCTAGAGTAAACTTAGATAAGTAAACTCGGGTTGAGTCAAAAGATTCACAACGTTTAAAAATTAAAACCACTTTATTAAAATTTATTCTAGCAAAGAAAGAAAATAACTATAACAAAGGTAAAACTACTAGGCCAAAATAGATCAAAAATTTTGAAAAATGTCGAAAAATCAATTTTCCGGTTAAAATGAAGACAAATACAAGGAAAAGCCCACTTAACTTCGATAGAAGTCCCCCTACACTTGATATAAACATTATCCTCAATGATTAAGCATGTGGGAGTGAATTCCCCTACACTTAGGACATTATGCACGTTGTTTAAATCTTGCTAAGGAAGAGACAACTAAAGTGATTCCTATTTTAATATTGAATAATATAAAATAGAGAAGCAAAAGAGTTTAGGATAGAACCGGAAAGACGGGAACACGGGATCACGGATCGTCAAAAGTCATCAAGAATGGATCTTTGAAAACTCGAATCCCTGCACATGATAAGAAAGAAAACAACATACACATACTAGGGTCTCCCCCTACACTTATTATAACAACAAAGAAAAAGGATAGATACTGCGGGTTGCCTCCCGAGAAGCGCTTGTTTTTGTTAAGCGAGTCGTGAGCCTGACTCGACCTTGATTAGCATAGGTAGAAGCATGAAACACATCCACCAGGATAAAATACATGGTTTTCGTCCATCAAATAGCACAAGCTTAAGGCGAACAAGGCAAGCCAAAGAAGAGTAGGCAGGGTTCCCTTAAGCAGCGATTGAGTACAGTGGTAGCAAGGGTGAAGTGCAAGCATATCTCCATAAGTTCCAAAGATTTTTCCTTTTATTTCATCAGATGGATACTAAGATGGCTTAAAAAGTGCAATGACGAGGTCGAACACCTTTTCCTTTAGGGGAAAATAGCACTCAGGCTCGGCAGACCTTGAAGAAGATCCGATCATAAATCTCGCAATCTCATCCTTAGAAGGTGGATAGAGAGGAGTTAAGACATAAGTGCTGCGGATATCGGTGTCAGTCGGCTTCTTCTCCGTTGCAATGGGTTTCTTCATATCCAAAGGAGGATAAAGACCATAATCATAAAAGTCCAAAGGAGGAACATCACTCTCATTTGGGAAGTAAGTGTTGAGAAAAGTAGCAAAGTCTTCCTTAAATGAGTAGTCATCCAAAGTAGAATCAAGTGTTGTTGGCGGAGGATCTTCATCATGTGAAGAATCACTCGAGAGAGTATCAACCTCATCAAAATCATCATAAGTGGGCATGTCTGGATACTCAGAAGTAAAATCATCATAATCATCTCCATTGGAACTAGAATCGTCATCATAAGCATCAAAGATCGGTGGAGAATAATAAATTGGTGGAGGATCAGAATGGTAGAGAGAATCATCCACATCATCTTGGAACATTGGATTATCATAGCAAGAATTGAATAGAGGATTGTTGTAGACGACAAAATCATCAAGCACATTAATCATATTCGCTGATTCTCTTCCATTAGATTTGGTTGTGATCTTCCCCATTTTGAACACTTGTGCATCATTCCCGAACCTTAAGATTAACTCACCTTCGGCACCATCGACTAGAGCTTTTCCGGTTCTCAAGAATGGCCGACCAAGTATTAACGGAATACGAGGGTGCATTTCTTAATCAACAACAACAAAGTCGACCGGAAAAGTGAAGGTACCAACTTTTACAAACACATCTTCTGCAATACCAACGGGGTAAGCGAGAGTGTGATTTGCAAGCTCAAGAGTCATCTTTGTGGGTGTAAGATCGGATAAAGATAGTGTTTTCCATACAGTTAAAGGCATCAAATTTATACTTGCCCCGAGATCGGCTAAGGCAGTAAATTCTTTGGTTTGGTTAAAAATGCATGGCAAAACAAAATGACCGGGATCTCCAAGTTTCTCCGGAAGCTCTTTAAGAAGGATTGCTGAACAATTCTCATTCAATCGAGTATTAACAAACTCGGTCATCTTCTCCTTCTTATTAAGCAGTTCCTTAAACATCTTAACAAATTTCAGCATTTGGGCTAGAGCTTCAACAAGGCTACGGGTGATGGTTAATCCCGAAATCTTCTTCAAAAAGTTTGACACTTGAATGTCATCCTTGGTGAGCAATCTGACTTTGTCTAAGCAAGAAGGATAAGGGATATTGGGTTTATAGGTGGAAGGTGGGGTTGGTGAAGGGTTCTTCTTAGGTACTTCAGCTGGTAGAGGTGGAGACGGTAATGGAGAACTAATACTAGGCGTGGGAGTAGGAGGGATAAATGGTGGTGGAGGAGGTGTAAATGGAGTAACTGGGGAAGGGATAGATGGTCCTACTAAATTTTCTCCACTACATGTAGTAATAGCACTCACATTCGCTCTCGGATTGGTGACGGTATTTGAAGGTAGAGAGCCCGAAGTAGAGGGTTGAGTGGTTGGTAAGAAACTAGCCAGCATATTCTTTAAATCATTTGTTTGAGTGATAAAGGAGGTTTGTATATCATGTCGAAGCTCGGATCTAATGTCATTACCTTGCTTGGTGATATCCCCTTTCAAATTGATAATTTGGCTTTGCAGATTCTTAATTTGCTCTCCTTGGGTTCTCATTAAGGCTTCAACATCTTGATTAATGGGTGGGGCTTGTTGAGCGGGTGGGTGATAAGGATTAGAAGCTCGAGGTGGGATTTGGTTGCTTCGATTGTAGTTGTTGGGGTTGTGGTTTTGAGGAGAAAAACCAGGTGAAAGATAATTGTTAGAACGGTAACTTAACAAGTTACGATCACCTTGAGGTCGGGTTTGGTAATTGTCCGTTGAGTAGTTACCATAAGCCGCATACACGTTTTCCGGATTGTCTTGAGTAGAAGGACAATCAGTGTATGAATGAGGACCGCCGCAAGTCTCACAAGAAATTGCTACAGATTTAACTTGCTGTTGATGATTTGTAGCCAAAAGGTGCATGTTTTTGCTCATTTCGACCATTGCGCGGGTCAACTCGGTGATATCCGGGTTTGAAGAAGTAGAAGAAACATTTACTCTCGGGTTACTCCTTAAAGATGCGGATGAATCCCAATTTTTGTGATGAGTAGTCATGTTCTCGATAAGCTCTCTACACTCCTCGAGTCTTCTTTTCATAAATGTTCCACCGGTGGCTGCATTAATCGTATCACGATCACGAAAAGTTAAACCGTTGTAGAAAGTATCAATTAATGTGACGGGGAGCATGTTGTGGTTTGGACATCGATCGATCAAAACATTATAGCGTTCCCAAGCATAAAAAAGTGATTCATCAGGTTCTTGAGTAAATCCACTAATTTGATTCTGAAGGCTCGTGACCATGGATGGTGGAAAGTAGAGCGACAAAAAGCGTTGAGTCATCTCATCCCAATTATGAATTGAGTTCTTCGGAAGATGATCAAACCATTTTTCGGCATGGTGGGATAAGGTGTGTGGAAATAGGTGAAGGCGAAGAAAATCCATGGTAACACCGGGCAACTTGATGCTTTGAGTTACGGTAATGAACTTGTCGAGGTATTTGTTGGCATCATCATCCGGTAATCCGCGAAATGGACAAGTGTTCTGCACTTTTTTGATCATGTGATGCTTCAACGAAAACTCTGGAGCCGTGATTTGCATCGGCGCAATCGGTCCTCCTCGTCCATTCATGGTTGGTTGACAAAGCTCTTCCATTGTCCGAAGATCCGGTGGTGGAAGAACATTGAGGTTGTTATTATTGTTGAGGTGCGGTGGGTTATTTTTGTTGTTCACACCTGCCATATCTAAATCTTTACGAGTCTCGGGCTCAGAATAAGTTGAAAATCTAGTACGCATACACCTGCAAAAGCAAAAGAAAAAGATACCAAAGAAATAGACAATATATATACACTATAAAAATAAAAATAAAAATCTTTTTGGATTTTTGAAAAGTTTTAATTTTTATGGATTTTTAACAATTTTTAAGTAAGAAAATAACGTTCACGAGTGAACGGATCCTAATATTCAACGCGTCTCTCACAGAAAACCGTTAATCTTTACGAAAAGAGCCGGCAGCGGCGCCATTTAATAACTAGGTTTTAGTTAGAAAAATTGTTCGTTGAAATCGGTCTAATCGAATTGATTACTGGTTTAAGTGCGACTCAGTCGTCTTTTGGTGGAAAACAAATATAATGGGCGTTGTAGTAAAGTAAGTCTACAAGACTTAAAAGTAAATGACGAGAAATTAAATGACGTAAAATTAAAGCGCGACGAAAAGTAAATTTGACAAGTTAATTAAAATGAAAGTAAAATTGACAATTTAATAAAACTAAAAGCTTTAAAAATTAAACTAAAAATTACTAGAAAAACACTTGGTAAAAACAGAGATTTCGGGAAGCATGCAAAAAGCGTAATGAAAAGTAAGCTTGGAAAAATAAAATAAAAACGAAAACAAAAGTCGGATCACAACAAGATCGCAACCAATGAACGTGGTTGGATTGTACTCTAGATCGTATTCACAGATCGCAACAAGCGATCGCAGTGACGATCGTACTCTATAACTAAATCCAGATCGCACTCAATGCGATCGTAACCAAAGGATCGTACTCCACCTCGATCGCAACAAGTGGATCGCAGTGGATGATCTTGACCAAGTGATCGTACCCTGGATCGCACTCTATGATCGTACCCACAGATCGCAACTAGTGATCGTGGTGAGGATTAAAGAGTGTGATCGTAGTATGATCTTAGTCCTTGATCGCAACAATGGATCGCAAGTAGAAACCCTAGGGGTTTATACGATCACACTTGCTGGATCGTAACTGGTAAAACCCTTAAGCATTGCGATGGAATCTAATAAGCAAATAAGCAAATACTAAACAAGCACTTAGACAATAAACACAAATCAAAACATTATAAAAGCAATAATAAGACGAATACAATAAGGACAACTTTAAAGACTTTTTCAAAACGCAAAATAAGTAAACAAAATAAGAAAACTTTAAAAAGATGAAACTTTTTAGAAAACTTAAAAACAAATAAGCTAAATACAAAATAAGCCAATAAGATTGTCAAACTTATAGCTTATTTCGTAAGAAAGCTTAGATAGAAATAAAAAGATGAACTTTTTAATAAAATAAGCAATATGATTAAGCAAAATCAATGCTTAATCCGAACCAAAATCAAATCAAAACAAGAAAAGTAGGATGAGAAAGATAAAAAAAGCTTGATTAAAGGTAAATAAAGATTCAACAATAAAATTAACTTACTTGGAATTAAAAGGCAAGAAATTTAAGACATGAAATCAAAATGACATGAAAATAAATTTGCAAGTAATGAAAATGGTGGAAAGTCTAATTTTTCAAATTAGCTAACAACATGAAATGAAGTGAAATGGGTTCTATTTATAGGGAGAAGGGAAGCATGTGTTGCTCCTTTCTTTCTTTCTTTATTCTTTCTCTTCTTTTCGTCTTTAGAAATTCCTCGACTTTTTCGACTTTGTCTCGGGATTAATTAAACTCGTCTTTGTAATTTCTTCATTAATTAGACTTGAGTTCTTCGGCTTCATTAAACTTCCGTCTTTGGACTTTTTCTTCGATAACTCTTCAGAACAGGCCTTGGACTTCCGTTCTTTTTGCACTCTTGATCTTTCGACTTCGTCTTTTGTCTTTTTTTCGATAAAAGCCCGTGAAAGCCCGTGTTTTCTTCCCTTTTCATATTTTAGTCCTAAATCACAACAAAAACACGAACCACGCATAATTCCGACATTTACGACATAAAATACACGTTTTGGCTTGGTTATTATTATAATTAAGTGGTAAAAGGATGGATGTTTTCACACCTATCAAGGTGTTAGATAAGTTGAAAAGAGAGTTCAGCACTCTCTTTTCCATCAAAGGAGGCATCATTTGCTAAAAAGTGTAAATCTGTTTACTTTTCCTCTAAAAAGTCAAATTCATGCTACCTTTTTAGTTCTAGTGTAATATTTCTTGCTTATGCTTGCTAATTATTCTTGTTGATCTGTTTTATATGTTTTGTTAGCTTGTTCTCTTAATCTGTTTTACCTAGCTTATTTCGATTTCATTCAGTAACTGGTGTTTGGATCACTTGCAAGATTTGGATTCAATCATTTAAAATTGGATAATACTTGTTTACATTCACTCTATAACTGGTCTAATACATGTATGCAAGTTTTGGAAGTCAAACAAATTGTCAAAGAGGCAAATGACATTGAAATGCTTTGGGTCAGTTTCATTAGTCTAAAACAGTCCACATTCAAATCATCATAACTTGCTCAAAACTTGGAATTAGATTCTGATTTTTGGTTCTTTGGATAGTCTAACATCCTATCTTTTAGTTTTGATAAGCCACTTAATACAGTTCTCAATATAGAATAAGCTAGAAGTTCATTAAAGTCTTTGTGAAATAGCTTGTGTCCGTCATAGCTTATTTCCATTTCCCATTGATCTACTTCATAAACCTGCCCATTTTCTTTCACAAATCTGTTGTATAAGTGCTTAAAACAAGATTTGACCTTGGTCAATTTTTGGTCAACGCTGGTCAACGTTGGTCAACATAAGCCCTTTTGAGATTATTTGATTTTCTGGCTTATTTAGTGGTTGTTTTTCAAAATTTCTTAGATAGGTGTCCATATTTTGGGCTTATAATCATCTTTTGTGAAAACCAGACATAGTGCTTATTCAGATAAGCTCATCTCTTAAAAGTAGCTTACTGGAAATTGCTTATTTGAGTTTAAGACAACTTTAGCTTATTTCCTTGATCATGACTAGCTTATTTTGAATTTGGAAACTTTTGAAACCAGTTTCAGCTTATTTGGTCAACTAAAACTCGTGTTATGGCTTAATTTTCAATAAGCCCGTTTTTTCTATAAATCTTTTGATAATTGCTTTTAGGTCCTTGGGTTTTGGTTAGTTGCTGTTTTGTTAGAAATCTGTTATACTTTCTAGGTTTTGCTATTAAGTCCCTGGTGTTTGTTAGTTTGTTAATTGTTCGTTACATGGTTTGGTAAATTGGTTATTTTTTGTTAGTAGTTTTTACCATTTATATTTTTAGTCCCTATACTTTACCCATTTACACTTTTAGTCCTTATACTTTCATAAATTTTACATTTTAGCCATTATTACTTGTGGTGCATTACTTGGTTTTACTTTGTGCTTTATAAATGGTATGTGCACTATATTTTTAGAATAGTACGGTTACGTAGACGATATTATTATTATTATTATACACTTTTGACGGTTTTGTTGAAATTAGACATAGAATACCATAACTTTGACAATCAAATATCAAGAACAATAAAGTGACATGATTGATATCGATTGTGACAATCCGTCAATTTATGGTCAATATTTTATTCTCAATATTTATTTGAAAATATTATTTTATGAACTCACTTATTTTTGGGAAGAAATTTGGATTTACGTCTTGAAGTAGCATCGACTACGTTTAAACCGGAGGATTCAACGTTACGTGCTTACGTTTACATACACCGTCTTTGGTGACAGTCCGGCATTTCAGAAAATAAATTTATCCGTGAATATTATTTTGGAGTTTTAAATTTGTGTTGGTTCATAAACTCACAAATTTACGAGAAGAGATCAGGACTTACGATTTTATTTTTACGTCCTTTACGACTAAACCGGAAACCTTAGGATTACGTATTTACTTTTTCGAACTCCGTTTTTGATGAAACAATTTTTATTGGATTCGTTTTGTGACGTTGATTCATAATTTATAAAAACGTTTTTCGTAAAACAATCCGAGGGCACGTAAATCGAGGAAACTGGAATCGAGGAGTACCCGTAAATAAATGGGGATAAGACAAGTGGGACACTTGTCTCATCCCCAAAACCGGCCAACATTTAGCTACAACACATCTTATGATGTGTCAACACTTCAACAAACTTACAACACATGTAAGTTAAGCTTACAAGGTAAGCTAGCTACTAACTCAAAACCACTAGCAAAACCATTTTCTCCCATTTCACACATGCAAACAACCTTCAAATCCTCTCATCTCACCCCATGGTTGCCGTCCACTTTTCTCCCACAAACACCATTTTGATCAAAAATTAACCATGGAATCCTATGTTATTTCTACATATGTTGAAGCCCTCTTGAAGCTCTCTTGAATGGTGGTGATTATAACATCCATGGAGGAGTTTTCATAGTGTCTTGAGGCTGATTTTCCACAAGGTATACATTAAGAATGGTGGTCTTGAAGATGGTCTTGGCTATGCACAAGTTTCTCCGTCCAAATCCATGTCAAACTCATAACCTACATCAACTTGGTGGTATAAAGATTGTCCTCCCATCTTCTTGTTATTTTGATTATGTAAAAATGTATTTTATTTTCTATTTTATATGTATATGATGATTATATGATGATAAAAATGTTATGTGGGGATTTGGTGTTGATAAACATGCTTGAAAAGGTGAAAAACTATAAGAAACAAGGCTAAAATCTTGTCTAAATATGTTGGCTGTATAAAACAGTAAAGAAACAGGTCATGGACTGATAAAATGATGAAGTAGAACCCATTTACAGTAAGCTATATGTCTTGTACACATGTGGGAGTTGGCCATGCAATGGAATCATTGTAATGAGTGAGATATGATCAAAACAAGTTTAAGGTACAAATCTGAGTTCACTGTTTTGTACGATTTTTAGAAAATATTTAGAAGATGATTCAACAGTATCTATAGAAGAGTTAAATGTAGCACATATCATTTAGTTTATGTGATAAAAATTTGAGCTTCTATCTCTATATAGAACTCAAGATATGGCAGTTTTGGTGAAAGTGAAGATAAAAATCAGATTTTTGGAAATTAAAGAATAATAATATTATATAAGCACTCAAAATTTAAATAGTATAAAATATAAATTAAAACCCACTAACTTATAAAAATTATTTATATAAATATGTAAAATGGTAAATGAATGAATAACTTATATAAATGGTAGTGAAATAATACTTATAAGTTATAAAACTATAAACATTGTTTTTACGACTTTTTCGGCTAATACCGTAAAAATTAAGGTTTTTGTTAAATAAAACTTAGATGGTTGGACCCGTCTAATGAAAACTTTATAAAACTTATATACTGATATATAGACATGTATAACAAGTAAAAACCGATAAAACCCGAACTATAAGAAATACGGACATTTACGAGCTAATTAAGCATATTGGACTAATAATACAACAAAAATGGACTAAAATACTTATGAACTTATTATTGGGCTTAACCCATTTAGGCCCAACTTATAAAGTGTAGATACTGATTATATCAGTATAACAAGTATTAATACAAGTTAAGAACTTACAATAGGCTTATTGAACCTAAAACACGTAAATAGGTCAAACGAGAAAACTAGTATAAAAGTTATCGACACATAACACAAAAATGAGTTAATGAGGATATGTAAACCCACTTGATCATCATATATATATATATATAATCATCATATGTATACATAATTGTTGTTTTTATAAAGTCATTGGACATGAGTCTAAGACGAGTATTATTTGTCTAGGTTTCCGTGATTGAAGCACGTACCGTACGTCCGAATTGCCGATAACCCGCCTTCCCACATCAACGTGAGTTCATAGCCTCGCACTCTTTTAAATGTTTTTATAAATGTTTTATAAACCCGCGAGGGAGATAACATGTTAGTTTTTATAAAACAGGACACCATTTGTCCCTATTGTTTGTTTATTGATTTTGGACCCGAATGATTGTATGACCCGATTGTATGACCCGATAAATGACTAAAGGACCCGATAGATGAAATTAAATGGATTATTAAAGTTAGGTTATGTCACTAAAAGTCCCATTAGCATGAATTGTGAACTACCGGGATTTGGTAGACGCTTATGCATTTAATAGTACTATTTGGGGACGATCACCCCAGTTCGCGCCTTGACGGTTGATCCCCGTCGTGCCACATTGATTGGCAAGAGAATTTATGTATGAGAAGATTTCCATAGCGCGACCTTTGTGACGACACGCTACTTTAGATGGGAAAAATTAGTATCGGGTTAGCTACCCGTTGTTGGTTTAGTAAGGTAACAATGTCATGCGGCTTATAATAATCCAAAACTAACGAAATACTACTAGACGCTCCGAATTACGATGTATTGCCTGACTAGCAATACTGGGTCATACTATTGATATTATGTTTGTGTTTTGGTTTTCATAACCATATTCATATAACGGTTTTTATTTTCGTACAACGTCGTAAGACGTATTGTATGACGTTTTTACGACATTGGCTCGTATAATGATTTTTATGGCTTTTATAACCATATTCATATAACGGTTTATTTAATCTATACAACGTTGCAACACGTATTGTATGGTGTTTTTAACGACAATGATTCGTATAATGATTTTTAAGGCAATGCCTATATTATGACTTTCGATAAGGATTTGTATGAAATGACTTTGGCTATTTTATGGCCTATTAAAATGATTTGTACAAAATGATTTTAGTAATAATTTTATACTGATATTATATTGATGGATTTTATTAAACTCTATGAATTCACTCGGCGTTATCGCTGACCTTTTCTTTTAACATGTTTTATCTCAGGTACTTGAAGGTAATTCTCGGGAAGACAACAAGAATTCATGGCCCGCACTTAAACAATATTTTCCATTCAAATACTTTGTAAAACTTTGTATGAAATAATATAACTTGGGACCTATGTAACTTTGATATTTATGAATGGAAATGCATTATTATAAAACGACGTGATTTTTATGCGTTGTCTATGATGTGAGTAATGTGCTATCCCGTAACACCAACTAGTCTTCCGCTGTACTGAATCGTATAAATTTGGGGGTGTTACAGTTTGGTACCAGAGCTCTCGTTATAGAGAACGAAAGATTTTTAAAACCAAGGTTTTGAATAAAACTTTTCAAAATCTTTTAACTATAAACATTTTTCTAAAAATGTCTAAAAATCTTTTGACTATAACGGTGCCGAAAAATTCCCGAGTTACCGACAAGCCCAGACTGAGAAGTGTTATTTTAATATATATATAACTTGGATTATATATATATATATATATATATATATATATATATATATATATAGGATTTAATTTTATTACATGATTGTTTGATGATTATTTTGATTTTTATACGAGGTATTTATACGACGTCGATTGTCACAAGTAACCCTAAATCCCCTAGTAAATTAATAGAAGCTATTCTCGTAGGAATTCTAGCTATCCTAGATCTAAAACCAAGTTGTGGATATTTATGATCCCAACAAATGGTTGATATTCGTAGAAATATAGATATTAGTTGATTGCGATATTGAAGAAAAAATGGCGAGATTAAATCCGATATCGATGTCATGACGATCTTTCCTTATAGAGTGGAGTTTGACAAAACGTTACCACCTAGAAAGATGTCATATGATTCGTTGTCATCCAATTCTTAAATTGAAATCGAAAGGGTGAATGTTGCACTTGAGGCTGTCATTGGAACCATTACCCAAAAGCCTCATGCCACTAGTACCTTTCCGAGAAGTCTAGTTGAATGATCAAGTCATTTCATACTAGTGACCGATTTGATAATTGTTGTTGTAAGAGCTATAGGATTGAAATTAAGTATTGATCATATTGAGCTTTCATTGCCTTTACAAGGCCTAAGAATAAAGATGAAAGTATTGGAAAATGAGGTAGGATATCAAATTGACTATAAAAGTGGTTGAAACTTGAATAAATTAAAATTTAACCTGTATGGAATATGAGATTGATAAGAGGAATTCGTTAAGTTCTTTGATTGAATTATGAGGTTTTAAATGATTGTAGGTTCGTGTTAAGTGTTGTTCCTAGGCCACTGTCCACTAACGAGGATGCCCAGTGTCCAAGAAATAAATTGAAGAAATCTTCTTCCGAATTGAGACCGATGGATCTTCTGGGACATGTGGAACACCTAATGACTCTTGTAGATTAGTATTCATTGTGGTATCTTTTAAAAATAATCCCTAACTTAACTGTGACATCAGTTGGTAGGATGAGTTCTGAGAATTGTATGACATAGTGACACGTAATGTGTTACGGTACAATTTTGACTTGTTTGTGATTAATGAAAAAGACTACCTTTGATTGCTAAATTCTACATGTATCAATGTTATCTATCTTTTATTGCTTCTTTCTAATGTTCGCATTAGTGATGCAACCATTGAGCAAGTACTCATCTTGAATCGAGTTACGTTGTGAATTATTCTTCCTGAGTGCCATCGAGGTCATGAACCTCATGATTATTTGGCTAAGCTCATTTCCTATCATATCGTAGTTAGTTCTTGGTGAACAACTTTTCATCACTCTTTTGTAGATCACTAATTGTTTTTATAAGTTAAAACAGTATCCCTTGAGAAAAATTGAATTTTCATCACAATAAGGATTATTCCAAGTGAGATTTAAACGTGATTGATATCAAAATGAAGCTGTTTATGAAACACTTTGGAAAACTTTACTGTTTTCATAACAAAGAAAATCTTTGTAAATTTATTCTTGATTCTTGTCTAAGAATTAAGCATGAAAATGATTTTACTATAAACATGGATGATAAAATTTTGACGAACTAAGTATTGCATTGTTAATCTTGAAATTTTATATAGTTGCGCGCCTACATACAATTTGGAATGGACCATGCAAGGCTGACTAGTAGTCACCATAAAACTAATTAATAAACACTACATTCTCTTTAAAATGTTGTGGAAGATTAAATTTTAATGAGATCTGCAAGAAGTGAAAAATAAGGACATAATGTTAGGGACACCTACATATATGCCTGTAACACCTATTCTTCTGAGTCGAATTTACTCATCTATGGAATTTACCTTATTTGACAATTGATATTCCGTTCTTGTCCAATTCTCCCGTAGTGAGATTCTTAGGAAAAGTATTTGATTATCGAGTGTTGATACCCGACTGGAGGTATCGACGTTCCTATCATTTCTTTTGATTTGATTTCATTTGAATGACCTGGGTAACGATCCAAGGAGCTTTCGAATGCGTACTCAGATTATGAAAACATGGGATATATTCATATTCGTTAAATGTTTTCGTCTGTATCTGATTTGAAATTCTCTCGCATAGATTATGCGTTGACCTTACTCTTTTAATAGTAATTGTGTATCATGATATCCTTGATTTTTGAAGAATTATGAGTTATTATTAGTCTTTTGAGAAGTTCACATCTTATCGACAGCAATAAAACTTAAAAAGTTGATAATGCTAGTGGAATGGATTAATTGATTATGACATGACGACATTGTCTTAATTAATGGGAACTCAAGTAGAATTCCCCTAAATGATAAGATGTTGATTATCAAAAGTGATCTAAATAATTCTTGATGGATGACCATATCCTGTATTTAGACTTAAAATTTTACTATGAATGGTTGTAAATTAGTCATGGATATTATAATCTAGAAAGAACCTAATATGAATTTATTAAAAGATGTTTATGTTATTTGAAACTTTAGGAGGTATTATTGGTGAATTACCTAGACTTTCGCCATTAAGGCAAGTTGAATTTGGTATTGATTATATTTCCGGTGCTGCACTTGTGGCTTGTGCACTGTACGTCAGCACCATCTGAATTTAAGGAATTACCGTACAACTGAGAAAGTTGCCGGAGAAAGATTTTACTATACCAAGCCTGTCATCATGAAGAGCTATGGTGTTATCTTTCCTTATATTTATAGATTACTATAAACTGAGTAAATTGACAATCGAAAAACGATATCCATAACTCGAAATGGAAGATTTGTTCGATCATTTACAAGGTTTTTGATCCTCAGTATGGTTATCATCAACTTCGCATCTGCGAAAAGGATTATCTATTCCAATCACAACATTCGGTACTTGTAATGAACGTTATGAGTTTCACGTGATGTCGTTTGGATTGACAATGCACATGTAGTATTCATAAATTTGGTGAATCACGTGTGTAGGCTGTAATTTGATAAATTCATGCTTGTGATCATTAAGGACCATTTGTTTGTTTATAAGAATAAGAAGAAGTTAATAATTAATTATAGATTGCCTTGAATTGGGCCGAACAACAAAAAAAAATAAAATTAAAAAAATTAAAAAATTTTTGTACCTTAATATTCAACATAAGACTCAAGACTTAATTCTTTACATGATTTAACCGTGTGATTAATAGATAATGGAAGCTATATTGACTTTTCAAAGATTAGAACCATTAACGCTTAGGGATTAAAAACTTAATCCATTACATAAAATGACCGTTGGATTAATACTGGTAAGATGTATGCATATAGACTCTTCAAAAATTAAGAGCCCTTTTAAGACTTTGGGTTTTACTAAAAAGAAAGTGGAAATATGTTTTAACAAAGGATTTTAAGGGATTATTCCCTTATACACAAACCATTTAACTAAACTTCTATTTAGGGGTAAATGTTTGTGTATACCTCAAGATAACCTAAAAGGGATTGAGGAAACCATTTGAACCATGACTTGAAACTTAAAACGACAATTTTTGCTTTTCAACTAAGAAAACTTTGACCAAAGTATAAACAAAGGTTTTTCGAACATTTACGAATCTTATTAGATATTTTCAATAAATCAACAAAAATTGTGTTAACTAAATTCAAATTTATTTTGAAACATTTAATATAATTGGTCGAACTAAGAAATTTAAAATTTTTACGTTTACGTTTCATAAAAATTTAATAATTATTATTTAATTAATTATAATAATTATCGACGCTTTAAACGCCGGATTGAGAAAAACTGGTAAAAATGATAGATGAGACGAAACTAAAACATAGAAGATATGAAGAAAGAATTTTGAATAAATACGGTTGTGATATTTATTTCATCAGGAAGGTGAACGTAATTACTGACGTATAATATAGAAAGAATATCTGAGTGAATTGTGGACATGATAATCACATCATCATGAGAAGTGAATATAGATACTGACATATTATATAAAAAGGATAAAGAACCAATTAGGATATATTTCTTAATAATGAACGTGCAAAATAAATCGCCAAACAATATAAAAATAAACGATGTTTGTGAAAAGGATAATATAAATAATAAAAAGTGGTTCGCGGCTAATGTGAACCATTAGAATTGAGAAACGGATAGCGTTAAATGTATAAAAGGCCACTTATGGTTGCCTAAATATGGAGATTTTGAGATAGAGTTATGTTGGAATTTGGAAGTATAAGTATTCTATGTATGTCAATTATGACTAAAAGTATCTTTGTCTGAAGAAGTTGTACTGATGACAATTATGAAGGCAGACATCGCCTCATACATTAGTAAACGTCTAGCTATTGCAAAGGTCATCATCTGAATTTGATTCGATTTGGGTCATCGTCGACAGACTGACCAAATCTGCTAATATCATTCCCGTTAATGATAAATACAAAAGAGTTATGTAAACATAGTGTGCCTGTATCGAACATCTTTATCAAGATCCTCGCTTCGCATCGAATTTCTAGAGATTTGCTCAGAAGTCATTGTGAACGAACCTTGATGAGAGTACTATGTACCACCCCAATCGAAGGGACGAGGTAAAGTAACGATACAAAGTAATATAAGTGCTGTTTTATGTTTGAATGATTGACCTTTTGCAATAGACCGTATAATCGTTTTCCTTTGAAGAGATTATTATTGATAATCATCGTGTTAGGATTGAGATCGAATCTTGTTAGGATCTAAATATTAGAGCATCTGTAAGCAAGAGTTGAAATGAAGACATCCGACATACACCCACTGTGAGTTGGACATGTCTTTTAGGTTTAAGGTTTCCTATGATGGCAAACCTAACCTTGCAAAATACCTGACCCGCGAGATCTGAAATGATTGTTGAAATTAGGATTTGATTATTAACTGCCGATAGTGGGCAGGAGGTTATATGAATATGAAATGTAGATCTTGAAGTGCCAAATGGGTAGCGAAGTTATGCCACAATTTTTTACCTTGGAAAAATTAATTCATGATCTGACAAATCATAGGATATAAGTCCCCGTTGTATGGGACCATTGAGATGATATGAAAGATTGGTTTGAAAGGCATATAAGCTGGATCTACCCTAGGACTTCAAAGACTGTGTGAATTATGTTTCGTAAATCGAACTTGATGGAATATCTATCAAGTGAAAATCTGAATTCTTCTTAGTAAAGTTTAGATCGGCGAAAAGTTGCATTCATCAAAAACCCGTGAACATCATGGATAGAGAAAGTAAGTCAACATTAAGCCTGATCTTATTCCCGTAGTTATGTTTGATGAAACTCGCGTATTATAATGGATTACGCTTGTGAGAAAAGACCGAATGTGGAGGAAATACCCACATGGCTTTAACTATATAAGAAGCGAGTAGTAAGATGATCTTTGAGGACAAAGATCCTGTTTAGGGGTAAATGCTGTGACAATCCGTCAATTTATGGTCAATATTTTGTTCTCAATATTTATTTGAAAATATTATTTTATGAACTCACTTATTTTTGGGAAGAAATTTGGATTTACGTCTTGAAGTAGCATCGACTACGTTTAAACCGGAGGATTCAACGTTACGTGCTTACGTTTACATACACCGTCTTTGGTGACAGTCCGACATTTCAGAAAATAAATTTATCCGTGAATATTATTTTGGAGTTTTAAATTTGTGTTGGTTCATAAACTCACAAATTTACGAGAAGAGATTATGACTTACGATTTTATTTTTACGTCCTTTACGACTAAACCGGAAACCTTAGGATTACGTATTTACGTTTTCGAACTCTGTTTTTGATGAAACAATTTTTATTGTATTCGTTTTGTGACGTTGATTCATAATTTATAAAAACGTTTTTCGTAAAACGACCCGAGGGCACGCAAATCGAGGAAACTGGAATCGAGGAGTACCCGTAAATAAATGTGGATGATACAAGTGGGACACTTGTCCCACCCCCAAAACCGGCCAACATTTAGAACACATCTTATGATGTGTCAACACTTCAACAAACTTACAACACATGTAAGTTAAGCTTACAAGGTAAGCTAGCTACTAACTCAAAACCACTAGCAAAACCATTTTCTCCCATTTCACACATGCAAACAACCTTCAAATCCTCTCATCTCACCCCATGGTTGTCGTCCACTTTTCTCCCACAAACAACATTTTGATCAAAAATTAACCATGGAATCCTATGTTATTTCTACATATGTTGAAGCCCTCTTGAAGCTCTCTTGAATGGTGGTGATTATAACATCCATGGAGGAGTTTTCATAGTGTCTTGAGGCTGATTTTCCACAAGGTATACATGAAGAATGGTGGTCTTGAAGATGGTCTTGGCTATGCACAAGTTTCTCCATCCAAATCCATGTCAAACTCATAACCTACATCAACTTGGTGGTATAAAGATTGTCCTCCTCATCTTCTTGTTATTTTGATTATGTAAACATGTATTTTATTTCCTATTGTATATGTATATGATGATTATATGATGATAAAAATGTTATGTGGGGATTTGGTGTTGATAAACATGCTTGAAAAGGTGAAAAACTATAAGAAACAAGGCTAAAATCTTGTCTAAATATGTTGGCTGTATAAAACAGTAAAGAAACAGGTCATGGACTGATAAAATGATGAAGTAGAACCTATTTACAGTAAGCTATATGTCTTGTACACATGTGAGAGTTGGCCATGCAATGGAATCATTGTAATGAGTGAGATATGATCAAAACAAGTTTAAGGTACAAATCTGAGTTCACTGTTTTGTACGATTTTTAGAGAATATTTAGAAGATGATTCAACAGTATCTATAGAAGAGTTAAATGTAGCACATATCATGTAGTTTATGTGATAAATATTTGAGCTTCTATCTCCATATATAACTCAAGATATGGCAGTTTTGGTGAAAGTGAAGATAAAAATCAGATTTTTGGAAATTAAAGAATAATACTATTATATAAGCACTCAAAATTTAAATAGTATAAAATATAAATTAAAACCCACTAACTTATAAAACTTATTTATATAAATATGTAAAACGGTAAATGAATGAATAACTTATAAAAATGGTAGTGAAATAATACTTATAAGTTATAAAACTATAAACATTGTTTTTACGACTTTTTCGGCTAATACCGTAAAATTTAACGTTTTTGTTAAATAAAACTTAGATGGTTGGACCCGTCTAATGAAAACTTTATAAAACTTATATACTGATATATAGACATGTATAACAAGTAAAAACCGATAAAACCCGAACTATAAGAAATACGGACATTTACGAGCTAATTAAGCATATTAGACTAATAATACAACAAAAATGGACTAAAATACTTATGAACTTATTATTGGGCTTAACCCATTTAGGCCCAACTTATAAAGTGTAGATACTGATAATATAAGTATAACAAGGATTAATACAAGTTAAGAACTTATAATAGGCTTATTGAACCTAAAACACGTAAATAGGTAAAACGAGAAAACTAGTATAAAAGTTATCGACACATAACACAAAAATGAGTTAATGAGGATATGTAAACCCACTTGATCATCATATATATATATATATATATATAATTATCATATGTATACATAATTGTTATTTTTATAAAGTCATTGGACATGAGTCTAAGACGAGTATTATTTGTCTAGGTTTCCGTGATTGAAGCACGTACCGTACGTCCGAATTGCAGATAACCCGCCTTCCCACATCAATGTGAGTTCATAGCCTCGCACTCTTTTAAATGTTTTTATAAATGTTTTATAAACCCGCGAGGGAGATAACATGTTAGTTTTTATAAAACAGGACACCATTTGTCCCTACTGTTTGTTTATTGATTTTGGACCCGAATGATTGTATGACCCGATAAATGACTAAAGGACCCGATAGATGAAATTAAATGGATTATTAAAGTTAGGTTATGTCACTAAAAGTCCCATTAGCATGAATTGTGAACTACCGGGATTTGGTAGACGCTTATGCATTTAATAGTACTATTTGGGGACGATCACCCCAGTTCGCGCCTTGACGGTTGATCCCCGTCGTGCCACATTGATTGGTAAGCGAATTTATGTATGAGAAGATTTCCATAGCGTGACCTTTGTGACGACACGCTACATTAGATGGGCAAAATTGGTATCGGGTTAGCTACCTGTTGTTGGTTTAGTAAGGTAACAATGTCATGCGGCTTATAATAATCCAAAACTAACAAAATACTACTAGACGCTCTGAATTACGATGTATTGCCTGACTAGCAATAGTGGGTCATACTATTGATATTATGTTTGTGTTTTGGTTTTCATAACCATATTCATATAACGGTTTTTATTTTCATACAACGTCGTAAGACGTATTGTATGACGTTTTTACGACATTGGCTCGTATAATGATTTTTAAGGCTTTTATAACCATATTCATATAACGGTTTTATTTAATCTATACAACGTTGCAAAACGTATTGTATGGTGGTTTTAACGACAATGATTCGTATAATGATTTTTAAGGCAAATGCCTATATTATGATTTTCGATAAAGATTTGTATGAAATGACTTTGGCTATTTTATGGCCTATTAAAATGATTTGTACAAAATGATTTTAGTAATAATTTTATACTGATATTATATTGATGGATTTTATTAAACTCTATGAATTCACTCGGCGTTATCGCTGACCTTTTCTTTTAACATGTTTTATCTCAGGTACTTTAAGGTAATTCTCGGGAAGACAACAAGAATTCATGGCCCGCACTTAAACAATATTTTCCATTCAAATACTTTGTAAAACTTTGTATGAAATAATATAACTTGGGACCTATGTAACTTTGATATTTATGAATGGAAATGCATTATTATAAAACGACGCGATTTTTATGCGTTGTCTATGATGTGAGTAATGTGCTATCCCGTAACACCAACTAGTCTTCCGTTGTACTGAATCGTGTAAATTTGGGGGTGTTACATCGATCATTCAATTCGTAAAGATATCGAGAGAAAAACGAACTTTAAAAAGATAAATATTAACAATCAAGGCATATACGGGTCCAAACAATCATTCATGACTCGTGTTCCATTTATTTCAAGTAGCATGCATCCCCTCGTGGGTTAAAATCATTTTAAACATAGTATAAAAGCGAGGCTATAGACTCACCTTAGATGATACGAGAAGTAGTAGTGATCGCCGAGGTGATGATGCCCGAGAAAATGAATCAAACATCGCAACCTATCAATTAAGACGCCAACTTACCAACATACTCAAGTACTCGAAATATACATAGTATAACAAATTCAACATCTCAAAATAATAATACATACATATGATCAAGCAAAACAAGTGAATCCATTCTATTCCTAACAATATGCACTAACTCTCCAAAACTACCACCATCGGTATTGATCTATCACAAGATGCCAAACCAATACAAGTCAAATAATCGACTCGGGTCTTCAAATCCAGAATCTATACACTCACACCTTAGACCATAACTTGTGGAAATTTCAGACGCTAACAAGAAAGCCTCTTACTTGAAACTACAACGCAAAGACACGTACTCCCATAAAGCACTCAACAGGTACATACCAAATGTACTTACTGTTTTCCCCCACTTAGACAACTCCAACTTCAATGAAACTTGGTGAAAACCCACTCATAACCTGGATAAATCCCCTATTAAATTTCATCCAAAAATATTACTCTTAGAGCCGTCTGCTCAACACATTTCTAAACTCCAAAATTCGGATAGTTTACACACTCGACTTGTAAATCACTTTAGACATCTCTAAAAATCCCTTTTTGAAATCCAACTATTGATTATGAATATAGACTCAAAACACTAAGTTTAGAACTTTAGAACACCCTCTAACCATTTACAAAACTCTACTTACAATCCCCGAGAGTTGACCTAATATTGACCATAATTTCGTATTGTGTCAATACGCATCTCCCGGTACATGAATATTCAAAATATCATAACTTCTTCCTAGTTATGAGTTAGAAGCTCTACCTTATATCAAAACTATCCTCTCGACAACCACTACGACTATATCCTATCACATCAACACTGAATCAAACGTAAGTACACAAAAAATATCTTTAAGCTCAATGATCTAAAATGACATCATCAAAACCGCACTAAATCCTTTTTTACCCATTTCCAATCTCAACCATACCTCAAAAAACCAATATTCATCATTCCTAACATCTCCTAACTTCCTATTCACTTGCATTTTAAGAGTGGATTCACTATAATTACCAAATGCTTACATGCATTCAAAGAGAAATTATTAAAATAACAATAACATAAAGATGGAACCTTAAAATAGATTCAATAGGATAAACCACAAGAAAAACCAAGCACACCCCTAGGGCCGTGGGTTTTGATCAAAGAAAACACCAAGAAAAATCTTTTCCAAATCTTTGTTACTTTAATTTGTTATCCCTAAACATCATCAAATACACATAGACAAGTTATTTTAGATCTAATCATCATTTTTATTAAAATATTGCGAACATTAAATCTTAAAAAAATGTGTTGCATGTTGATTTTTTTTGGTGGGATTTACTTATCTTGATGATATAAAAATTGGTCATTGCTTAGATTTTTCCAAAATCAAATTGTTGAAATGGATTTGTTTGTGGTGTGATGTTGCCGTGTTTATAGAGAGAAATAGGGGAGGAGAAAAAAAATTTGAATGTTGAAAATGAGAGTGTGTGTTCGTGTTTTGTTTATATATATTGGTGGAGGGTACAAAATGTAAATAAGGCTATCTTTTGGCCCTTTTTGCAAAAGTTATAATTAAAAGTGTGAGAAAATACCTAGTTGATTTCTAGCAATAAAATGAAGTCGGGTTTCGTCGCGGCTTTCTAAAAATAAAATCTCGTTTTTTAAATCGATTGTTTTAATAATTAAACGCACACAAAACAAATAAATAAGGTTCTGACTCGGTTAAATTCGAAATAAAACAAAAACTTCAAAAATCTCCATCGAAATAATCGATAATAAACGTAAATATTTGGGCATCCATCAGCATCGCGACCACTAGCGGTTCTCTCCAATCGTCTAAATATTAAATAAAGTCTCAATAACCGGTGTCAACTTAAACCGTGAAACATAATGTAGAAACTAGAAGGGGGGGGGGTTGAATAGTTTCTTAAAATTTACTTGTTAAAATATGGTTTCCAAAAATCCTTTTTCAAAAAACTTAGGCTTGAGGAAATATGTGAAACCTTCTTATGCACAAATATGAACAATGATAGTGTAGCTAAACTAATACTAACAAAAGTATATCCACAAAGAATAAAGAATGATAGTGTAGCTAAACTAGTGCTAACAAAAATATATCCACAAAGAATAAAGAATGATAGTGTAGCTAATCTAATATTAACACATGTATATGCAAAGAGTAATAAGGAATGTAAAGAGTTGAGGGTAAAGAAAGATCAAACCGAACACCAAGGATTTATAGTGGTTCGGCGACGAAGCTCACTCCTCGTTCCTACTCCACTCCTCGAGTACTCCTTACTCGAGAGTTCACTACACAACAAGCTCCTTATGGTGGAGAAAACCGTACACGTCGTTTAACCAATTTCCGACTCTAAGCTAAAAGTCGAGCCCTAATCGTAGCTAGGACCAATCTACACAACTATACTTAGTACATACACAACTTCCAAATAGACACAACTACTTGGATCTTCACAACTATGACACAACTACAAGTATATAAAAATTGATCTTCAATAGATCTTTGGTGGTGGACTCAACACTTCACTAGGATAGTGTTCTTCTCTTTGCACTTGGAGAGGAAGAGATGGAAGAACAAGATTCACTTCTTAAACAAGTAATAATCAAACAAATGATCAAAGATTTGAGTGATTAAAGAAGGGGTTTGAATCTGGAAATCAATGTGCAAAAGAGGTAAGGTGAAAAGCTGAGAATGGCCAACTATTTAAAGGACAAAGGAGCCAACGGCTAGTTCTGCCCGCGGTACCTTATCACAGCCCACGGTACCTTATCGATAAGGTACCGCCTAGGCGCTAAGGTACCGCCGGACTAGACTCCGCTCCTTTTTGTCCTTTAGTGGTGGAGGTCTTATCTGGGTATAAAAATATCCTAAAGGATATTCTTAACAGAATAAGAATATGCCATTTTCAAATTTCAAATAATTAATTTAATAAAACATTTTCTTAAAAATAAAGTTTAATAAAAACTTGTCACTTTTAATAAAAAGTGAGTTTTAAGAAAAGATTAAATCACTTGATCACTTGATTAAGGTTAGTACTTGTTTATCCATACGTTAAGTGAAAATGGGTAAAATGAAAAATACTTGAACTCAAGAATTCGTTTTTCGTTGTTTTCGTAAATGCTTGTTTTTACATATTGTCGTAATCAAAACTAAGCGAGACCGAAAAATGCAAGTAACGTTTTTAGTCATTATTGCATTAACAATCTCCCCCTTTTTGATTCCGACAATACATAAACTCAATCACACAAAAACAAGATTTTCGAAGACGAGTTTATTCATTTCTTCCCCTTTGTCGAAGAAAAAAGGTTGCGTAATCCGGTGTTGAAGAAACGGACTTTGCAAAGACTCCCCCTTGGTGCTTACTCTCCCTAGCTTGGGGCACCGAGGAATCGAGATATGGTGACTAGCTACATAGAAGGGTTAGTTGAACAAAAGAAACAACCAACAATATATAGCAATAGGTCAAAATTAAAAGAGAAGAAAACACAAAGACAAAGATCCAAGATAGGTTACTAAAAGAACATCATACAAAGAAGTATGGAAAAAGAAACAAGCCAAAAGCATAAATCTAATCCTAGTTATTCTAGAATTCTAAGATTTGCTTGAATTTGGTGTCT
Organism: Glebionis coronaria; assembly: GCA_025667525.1. NCBI lineage: Eukaryota > Viridiplantae > Streptophyta > Magnoliopsida > Asterales > Asteraceae > Glebionis > Glebionis coronaria. The sequence continues at coordinate 547,518,842 of CM046881.1, read as the reverse complement.
TGAGGATAAGCAATCAATGCTTATATGAAAGACAAGGTAATGGCGGAGGGTGGTGGTGGTGGCTTGTTGGAAATCTCATAATCAAAGTGAAGAGGAGGCTTGATTAAGAGACTCTTGATGTAGCTCAACTCCTCATAGATGTGTGCCATAGCAAGATGTTGATATTGACAACAATGACAATATGTTCCATGGTGCATGACATTATCATGAAAAGGAGGAAGAACACTAAAGGGTGTTGGTGGAAGAAAAGAAGTTCCACAATCAGCATTCTTGGTAGGAGAAATGTGATTAAGAGTGTTCTTGGGTGGGTTTGAATTGAAAGCAATTGGAGAAAATGGAGGAGATTCAAGGCTTTCATTGGGAGAATAAGACATTTTAGATGTGAAGTAATGCAAAATGCTTATGGTTTAAATAGGGAAGGCTTAGGGTATTTTTGGGATGGTCAAAGAGTTTGAAACAAAGATTCTCAAAAAGGTTGGAGCAAATCTGGAGTTTCAGACAAAAACCCAAAAAGGAAGCCCACTGTAGGCGGTTCCTTATCTATGCTGGCGGTACCTTATCAATAAGGTACCGCGGCTCACTTATGGAACCGCCTGCAGAAGCAGGGTTTGGTGTTTGGAGAAATATTTTTCAGCAAATCTTATTTTTCTAGTCTAACTTATCATAGGGATGTGCTTAAAAGCAAAGATAGACAAAGAAAATATATGCAAACTTACCAAATAGAGATTTGACCAAAATACATGGATTAAAAAATCAATGTAGGAGATGTGTAAGACAAGACCTTAAGTCATGACACAATGATCCTCCATGATTCAATCTTGTTCTTGCTATGTTTGAGAGAATCATACATATGAATTATGTAAGCTCTATATTAATAGCGAGAATCTATGAAAAATCGTTTTTAGATTGAATTAACAATGTCAAACGAATTTCTCAACCATTTTTGAAAGAGACTTTGAGAGTTTTGAAAAGGAGATGAGAAGATTTTTCAAAAGAATTTTAGAAGACTCAAGAACTCAAAGTGGTAATAGAAAACACACAATAAGAAGAGAATTTAAGGAAGATGTTCCATTAATCCTAGTCCTAGACGCAAGTAATTAAAAGGTTCCCTCTTAAGTGGCTTAGTGAAGATATCGGCTAAGTTATCCTCGGAGGGCACCTTTTCGATAGTAATGTTCCCCTTTGAACATTATCCCTAAGGAAATGGTGTCTAATTTCTATGTGTTTGGTTCGCGAATGTTGCACGGGATTCTTGCTTAGGTCTATAGCGCCTTTATTATCGCACATGATGGGAACATCATCAAGAGAAATCCCGTAATCAACAAGCGCTTGCTTCATCCATAGAGCTTGTTGGCATGCTTTACCGGCATTCACATACTCGGCTTCCGTGGTGGATATCGCAAGAGCGGTTTGTTTCTTGGAGAACCAAGAAGTTAAACAACAACCTATGAAGGTACAAACTTCACTAGTGCTTTTCCAGTCCACATAGTCTCCCGCATGATCCGAGTCCGCGTAGACAATGGTTTCTACGCCGGTCCCTTTAGGATACCATAATCCTAAATGTATAGTGCCTTTAATGTATCGGAAGATACGCTTAACCGCTTCAAGGTGAGAGGTTTTGGGAGCCTCTTGGAAGCGAGCACAAAGGCAAACACTAAGCATGATATCCGGTCGACTTGCCGTTAGGTACAACAAACTACCAATCATACCTCTATATTTCGTGTTGTCTACCGACTCACAATCATCATCTACGGTGAGTTTAGTATCCGAGGCCATAGGGGTCTTCATTGGTCTAGATTCTTCTAATCCAAATTTCTTTAGCATTTCTTTAGCGTACTTAGATTGACTAAAGAAAATACCATCGTCCATTTTTTTAATTTGGAGTCCTAAAAAGAAGTTAAGTTCTCCCATCATACTCATTTCAAACTCATCATGCATGATTTTGGCAAAGTCATCACACAATTCTTGACAAGTTGAGCCAAATATAATGTCATCAACATATATTTGTACGATTATGAGGTGAGGACCTTTCTTCTTTGTAAAGAGTGTATTGTCTACCATACCCATGGTATACTCATGTTTAACAAGAAACGCTTTAAGTCTATCATACCAAGCTTTGGGTGCTTGTTTGAGTCCATAAAGTGCTTTCTTAAGCTTGTAAACATGGTCCGGTTTCTCAATATCAATGAAGCCGGGAGGTTGAGCCACATATACCTCCTCATTGATCAAACCGTTAAGAAATGCACTCTTTACATCCATTTGTTGAAGCTTAATATCTAAGGCACAAGCGTAGGCTAAAAGGATTCTAATTGATTCTAATCTAGCTACCGGTGCATATGTCTCATCATAATCAATCCCTTCTTGTTGATTATAGCCTTGAGCTACAAGTCTAGCCTTGTTACGAGACACAACACCATTCTCATCTAGCTTATTCCTAAATACCCATTTGGTTCCTATAATGGTAGAACTTCTAGGTGGAGGAACAAGCTCCCAAACATCATTGGCAACGAATTGATTCAATTCTTCTTGCATCGCAATGACCCAACTCTCATCCGTCAAGGCTTCTTTAACATTCTTAGGTTCAATCAGGGAGACAAAACAAAAGAAGTTGCTTTGATTTTGGACTTGAGATCTTAGGGTCCTTTGATTTAAGTCACCAATGACATTATTGAGAGTATGATCCCTAGATTCCTTAATGTTTACTTCCTTTTCAACACTAAGGTCTTCAACTCCTATTTTTCTAACCTCTTTGGCTTTAACTACTTCTAATTCATCCAAGTCATCATCAACCAATGGTGGTGTCTTGGGTGAAGGAGGGGTTTCATCAAAGGTTACGTTGAGTGATTCTTCAATAACCCCTGAGGTTCTATTTAGGACAATGTAGGCCTTACTAGTTTGGGAATAACCTAAAAGGATACCTTCGTAAGACTTTGGGTCAAACTTGGTAAGGTAGTCTTTGGTGTTGAGGATAAAGTACTTGCTTCAAAACACCCTAAAGTATTCTAATGAGGGTTTCTTACCTTTAAGAATCTCATAGGGGGTCTTTCCTAGGAAAGGTCGAATAAGAATTCGGTTGAGAATATAAGTCGATGTATCTACGGCATTGCACCAAAACTTTTGAGGCAACGATTGCTCGTTTAACATCGTCCTACTCATCTCTTGGAGAGTCCTATTCTTCCTTTCAACTACCCCATTTGATTGTGGAGTGCGAGGAGCCGAGAAGTTATGGGTAATACCATGAGCTTCACAAAAGGCACCAAATTGCACTTCATTATCAAATTCCCTACCATGATCCGTCCTAATAGAAACAATTGAACATCCTAGTTGTTTTGAATTCTCCGACTAAAGATTTCGAAGTGATCGAAAGCTTCATTCTTAGATGCCAAAAATCTAGTCCAAGTGAATCTAGAATAGTCGTCAACTATAACTAGGGTATAAAGGTTACCTCCATAACTCCGTATGGCGGAAGGTCCAAAGAGATCCATATGTAGGAGCTCTAAGCACCGAGAGGTCGAAACCAAATTCTTGGCTTTGTGACTTGAGTGAACTTGCTTTCCAACTTTGCAAGCATCACAAAAGTGACTATCAAACTTAATCTTGGGGAGGTGTCTTACCAACTCCTTAGAGACTAAAGATTGAATTAAACGCATATTAGCGTGACCTAATCTCCTATGCCAAAGAGTAGAACTATCATCTATAGTCGCAAGACATATGTTGTCTTTTGACTTCTTATTAACCTTCATGACATAAAGCCCATGCTTTCTAAAACCTTTTCCAATGACTTTTCCATCTTTTACGATTTCACTGTCATGTTCTAAAAAGATGACCTTACACTTATTATCACAAATTTGACCTATACTTAAAAGGTTAAAACCTAAGTTATCTACGTGCTCAACATTTTCAATGGTCATGGAGTCAAGAGAAACCGTACCTTTGCCAATGATATTACCACGTAGACTACTAGCGAATGTGACTTTACCTCCATCATATGCTTTGTAATGCGAGAACAAACTTCGATTACCCGTCATGTGTTTAGAACATCCACTATCCTTAATCCACTCATCGGGCTCCAAATCAATTCCCAAGCATATCTAGGTAACAATACACAAGATCAAACATTTGGTCCCCAATATCTCATGGGTCCAAAATTGTTAGTTCCAAACATCCCTTGCATTTGGTTGGGATGAATGAATGAGGTGGGGATTCCCCATGGAGAACAAAATGGAGGAGGGTAGTAATTCATGTAACCATTTTGTTGTTTATTACTTCTCCTAGGTGTGTTTGATCTAGTTTTAGAGTTATTATTATTCTTTCTAGGTGTTGGAGTTTTACTTCTAGTTCGTGAGTTGTTTTGATTATCTCTTGTAGGCGTTGTCGTTCTACTACTAGGCTTAGACTCATTCCGTACTCTAGGTGGAGTAGAAGATAATCTAGATAAGCTTCTATTTCCCATGAGAGGTTTACTTAACGGCTTATAGAACTTACTAATAGCATTGTCGTCAAGTATGGGTAATTGAACCTTATTAACAGTAAGATGCTTTGGTTTTTCATTTAACTTAGATTTTTCAGAAAGTTCAGAATTTTCACAAAACTCATCTTCTGGCCGCGGTACCTTATCTATGGCCGCGGTTCCATAGGGATAAGGAACCGCGTTATAAGATGTGGAACCGCGTCCAGAAGGTGTTTTTTGTGAAAACCTGACTTGTTTTGGTTCACTAGTTGAGGCTTCATTTGAGTTAAAACCTAGACCAAGTTTTTCCTTAGAATGAACTTTTTTGTTTAACATATCATCAAGAGCACTAGTACCTTTCATGAACTTTTCCAATTTAATGGAGGTGCTCTTGAGATCATCATTCCCTAATCTAAGTTTCTCACAACTTAAGCAACCTAAATCAACCTCTTTGTTTTTCTCAAGTTTAGCCAATTTCTCCCTAAGTTCATTGATCTCATTTTTAAGCTTATTTTTGGTTGATTTTAAGGTTTTATTCTTTTCTATGAATTTAAGACTAAGTTTGTGTAAGCTATCATATTTGCCTTCAAATTCAATATCATCTAAAGTAGAACTATCATTGCTATAATATTCGGTTTCAGAATGTACCTCTTTAGAAGTGTGAGCCATAAGACATTTCTCCTCTTTGAGGTTGTCATCATCATCTTCACCGCTATCGCTCCAAGCGCCACTAACGAATGCCGTGTGGTTCTTATCACGAGCGGGCTTTGGACAATCACCAATGAAGTGATTTGGATCACCACATCTAAAGCAACTCCTATCACCTTTTTCGTTCTTGACAAACCGATTCTTTGACAATGGTTTCTTGTCATAGTTTGGTTGCCTAACGTGTTGACCTCGTCTCTTGAAGAACTTCTTGAAATATCTCACCGCCAATGCATACTCCTCGTCATCACTTTCCGAGGAACTATCATGGTCACTTTGTGCCTTCTTGGCTTTAAGTGCAAGAGATTTCCTTTCACTCTTGGTTTTTACTAATTCCGAGTCCTTCAAAATTATCATCTCATGAACCTTCAAGTTTCATATGAGTTCATCGAGTGATAAAGTTGAGAGATCTTTCGATTCTTCAATAGCCGTGACTTTTGCTCTCCACTTTGGATGTAAGGCCCTTAGAAACTTCCTAACATTGTTCTTGCTAGAAAAACCTTCATCAAGTGCTTTTAGACTAGTAATAATGGTGTTAAACCTAGCAAATGAACTATCAATAGTTTCATCTTCTAAGATGACAAATTGTTCATATTGTTGGACAAGAAGATCGATTTTACTTTCTTTGACTTGGCTATTACCTTGGTGGGTTACTAAAAGAGTGTTCCAAATATCTTTAGCGGTTTCACACATAAAAATTCTTTCATACTCTTTCTTAGGCAAAGCATTATAAATCACCATTTTAGCCTCATTATTTTTTGAAAGTTTCTTTTTAGTATCATCATTAGCTTTGTCAAAAGTGACCAATTTTTTTGTTATAGAAACTTCATTAAATTGAAAGGGTAAAAAATCACCATTGGTAATAACATGCCAAAGATCTAAATCTTTTGATTTCACATAAGTTTCAAATCTATTTTTCCAATAAATAAAACTATCGGTTTCAAAAAGTGGTGGTCTTTGCATAGATTGCCCTTCTAGGTACTTGTTGGAATCCATAGATCGATTCAAGTTTTAAAATACAATATACTTTAAAAAATCTTGAGCAACCCGCTCTGATACCAATTGTAGAAACTAGAAGGGGGGTTGAATAGTTTCTTAAAATTTACTTGTTAAAACATGGTTTCCAAAAATCCTTTTTCAAAAAACTTAGGCTTGAGGAAATATGTGAAATCTTCTTATGCACAAATATGAACAATGATAGTGTAGCTAAACTAATACTAACAAAAGTATATCCACAAAGAATAAAGAATGATAGTGTAGCTAAACTAGTGCTAACAAAAATATATCCACAAAGAATAAAGAATGATAGTGTAGCTAATCTAATATTAACACATGTATATGCAAAAAGTAATAAGGAATGTAAAGAGTTGAGGGTAAAGAAAGATCAAACCGAACACCAAGGATTTATAGTGGTTCGGCAACGAAGCTCACTCCTCGTTCCTACTCCACTCCTCGAGTACTCCTTACTCGAGAGTTCACTACACAACAAGCTCCTTATGGTGGAGAAAACCGTACACGTTGTTTAACCAACTTCCGACTCTAAGCTAAAAGTCGAGCCCTAATCGTAGCTAGGACCAATCTACACAACTATACTTAGTACATACACAACTTCCAAATAGACACAACTACTTGGATCTTCACAACTATGACACAACTACAAGTATATAAAAATTGATCTTCAATAGATCTTTGGTGGTGGACTCAACACTTCACTAGGATAGTGTTCTTCTCTTTGCACTTGGAGAAGAAGAGATGGAAGAACAAGATTCACTTCTTAAACAAGTAATAATCAAACAAATGATCAAAGATTTGAGTGATTAAAGAAGGGGTTTGAATCTAGAAATCAATGTGCAAAAGAGGTGAGGTGAAAAGCTGAGAATGGAAAACTATTTAAAGGACAAAGGAGCCAACGGCTAGTTCTGCCCGCGGTACCTTATCACAACCCGCGGTACCTTATCGATAAGGTACCGCCTAGGCGCTAAGGTACCGCCGGACTAGACTCCGCTCCTTTTTGTCCTTTAGTGGTGGAAGTCTTATCTGGGTATAAAAATATCCTGAAAGGATATTCTTAACAGAATAAGAATATGCCATTTTCAAATTTCAAATAATTAATTTAATAAAACATTTTCTTAAAAATAAAGTTTAATAAAAACTTGTCACTTTTAATAAAAAGTGAGTTTTAAGAAAAGATTAAATCACTTGATCACTTGATTAAGGTTAGTACTTGTTTATCCGTACCTTAAGTGAAAATGGGTAAAATGAAAAATACTTGAACTCAAGAATTTGTTTTTCGTTGTTTTCGTAAATGCTTGTTTTTACATATTGTCGTAATCAAAACTAAGCGAGACCGAAAAATGCAAGTAACGTTTTTAGTCATTATTGCATTAACACATAACAATACTTACATTCTCTTATAAATTCAAAATTAGTCGCATAATTAGGGTAAAATAGTGGTGTTAGGTTCAGGGTATTACATATGTTTAGGATTTGTGTTTATGTTTGGCTTGTTTAACAAGTTAGGTTACTCGGTTATATAATCCGAAGATTTTATTAATGAATGTAATTAATCAAATTAGAAAAACAAAAAATTCTTTACTTTTCTTCTCTAGTTCTAAAAAAGCAAGCACACGCTTCAACTGGTGCTACCTATCGCGATACAACCTTAATAAGGTCGTATCACTTTAGTGTGAAGTAAAGGTCTATAAAAGTTTGTTTCTCTTCACGACCTAGATATTGCGGTGGTTTGAGTTACAACTCTTTTTACTTTACTTGGCATCCCTTAAGATAAAAAAAATTATATGTTGTATGAGTAAAACCTAATTTTTAACGACTAGATATCATTTTTAATGTGTTTACGGGTGTGTTTTTTGAAATTAGCGGTAGTAGCTATGAGCAGTAGTTATAAGCAGTAGTTGTGAGCAGTCTCTGTGAGCAGTAGTTGTGAGCAGTAGCTGATATATTGTTATCTAATGTGTTAGATTAATTGTTCTATTAATTTAATTAAAAAACCAAGTTTCATTTTATTTCGTAAAATTAAAATATCTTTCAACTGTCAAACATTACACAGAAGTAATTATATCATCACAAAGATAATTAAATTACCCTTCTATAGATAGGAACTTCTATATTTTTTCGACGAACTTTTTTAATTTCCGCACAAAGTGAATCACATGTGATTTATTGCTTTAATAACCACACGTGCATTTGCAAAATCACATGCGATTTATGAATTTTTGAAATCGCAGGTGATTTTTACTTTAAATATCACTTGTGAATTTTTTAAATCACATGCGATTTATGAAATCACACATGCATTTAAAATAACAAACCAGAAGTAATTTTATAGATCACCTGTAAACTTTTTGGCGGAAATTTTAACAGTAAAAATCGTCAAAACTATATGAAGATGAAGTATACTAAATGACAAAAATGTTCTCGTTATTAATTTTAAATTACATGTGATTTTTTAAAATCTAATGCATTTTTTTGAAATTTCACATGAATTTCTTGAATTTTTCTTTTGAAACCTTTATTTACCTTAAACTTTAAGTGGTATAGCTAGTCAACACAATCCAGCGTGTCATGAACATTAGTGTTATGACGCATAGATTTGCAATCGGCTTCCAAAAGAATAGTTTTTCAATTAAAAAAGGATGGTGGTGTAACTTGTTACTGTTTGCATTCCACTATAATGTAAATTATAATAAAAGTTATTTATCTATTCGTAATAAATAAAATAAATTTTAAAAATCTCAAGTGATTTATCCTAATCACGCCTAATTTTTTTCAAACCATGTGTAATTTTTATGGGCGAAATTATCAACAATATAAAATCGTCAAAAATATATCAAAGTGCTCGTCTATTGATTTTTTCGTTGCAATAACATATTTTTCGTAGTACGATGATTTACTATGTTAATTGTTTTATCACGAGTGATATTTCATTGCTTTTATCAATAGTGATAACTAGTTTTTGTTATATTTAAAACTTTAGTCCCTCCATCATTTTTTACTACTTTTAGACATTATGACAAAAATGTCTTTTCGTGTTTTTTATGGGATTACATCTTATGCAATGAATGACTAAAATTAGTCTCTTAGAATGTAAAAAAAGAAAAGAAAAATACAAGATAATCCATTTCATATAAACAATTATGTTGTGTAATCTAATACTAATAAATTAAAAGTCTATTTATTATTACAGTTAATATTGCATGGAAATAATGATAGTACCAAATTGGGTATAAAATTATTGTTATCAAAAACCTCACCAAGTATAATACATGTTGAGTGGCTACGGATGTTTACATGCGATGACTTCAAGCTATTAAAAAGGTATAGTTTTCTGAGATTAGTTCGCTCGCAAGGTTAAATCAAAACCCCATATATTAACAAAGAAAAAACTAATATAAAAGCATCAATTGTTTTACTAAAGCAAGGTAGTAATATTACTAAAACTATTAATTAATGGATATTCTAAAAAAGCTTTGTTTTTGTTTCAACGTAATAAATTGCACATTTATGATTGTATGTACATATTTATGTTTATAGACTAATATATATGTTTATGGTTCTCAACAACCTTATATAATTAACCTTATCATGATAAAAAAGAAAAACAACACTAAGTTAGTTGACATAGGTAAAATAAAGGGTTTAAGGCATTTAATAACTACGTATTTTCTCAAATATATTCATATTATACCTGTACTCATAAAATTGCCAAGATAATACTTGAACATCCGGTTTACCTGTTAATATGTTACATCAAACTTTTTTCTACATATTGTACCTTTCAGCCCAATGTCAAATTTTGCATCGTTAGTCCTTTAACTAACGATCGTTTTTGTTTTCGAAAAAAAAAGTTTTAACTTATAAAAAAATTATAATTTTTCAAAACATATTTAAAATATAAAAAAATGTGTTAAAATTTTTTTCTAAGTTACAAAAACCTTTTTTTACTTAAAAAAATTTCAAATTGTTTTAAATCTTGTTTCATTTTTTTTAACAAAAAAGTTTATATTTTCAGAAAAAATAATATTTTTCTGAATATTTTTTAAAAGTTAAAAATAACTAAATGATTTTTTTCTAGAAAAATTTAAATATTTTAAATATTTTTTTTGTATATTCAGAAATAAATAAACTTTTTTAAATGTAAATTGAAATAAAAGAAAAACGTAAATTTTTAATTTAGAATTAAGTTTTTTTTAAAAAAAATCATTAAAGGAATAATTTAAAATTTTTTAAAATTTTTTGAAATGTTTTAAAATGTTTTAAAATTATTAATTTAAGAAAATACAAATACGTTTTTAAATAATTTAAATTTTTTAATTTTTTTAGAAGATAATCATATGAGTAATTTATAACTTAAAAAAATTTAAGAGAAAAATGTAAAAAAAAAGTTAACCTTTTTCGAAAAAAATAAAATTTTCTTTTTCAAAAGAAAAATCGAAACTGAGTTTAAACAATTTCAGGAAAAACGTAAAAAAAAGATTTTTTAACTCTAAATTTTTTTGGAAAAATTATAATTTTTTTAAGTAAAATGTTTTTTTCTAAAAAATGATTGTTAGTTTTAGGACTAACGATGAAAAATTGGCATTGGGCTGAAGGGTAAAATAGGTAGAAAAAAGTTTGAGGTACCATATTAACAGGTAAACAGAAAGTTCAAGTATTATTTTGGCAATTTTATGAGTACAGGTATAATATGAATATATTTGAGAAATTACGTAGCTATTAAATGCCTTAAACCCTAAAATAAAATATCATATCGTGTTTTATATTTATTGTTGCATATTTGCTTATAGTCAACATGGATATCTTTGAATTAAATGTATCATTTAATTTATAGAATTCCAAAATCACATTAACAACACCATAGCTAAGATTTTGAATGCATTAATCAAATATTTGATATTGTAATAAATGCATGCACCACTATAAATATGACCATCACGAATCCAAATTGTGTCACACATCTATCTTTACTATCTTCTCTTATTACATTTCTCATGTCGATTTAGGGTTTAAAATAGTTATAACTACAAACTTTGATTAAAGGATGGAGTATGTCCGTCTTTTAATCAGGGCGTCATACAAATTATAGGCGCTCACATAAATTATAGGCGGATTGGAGATGAATGTTCAACAACGATCGTATAGTGAGGTAAAAAAATATTACAAAGTTTATGTTAAATTTGGTTTTTGTTTATTAGATCACTAATTGAAACAAGATATAAAAGCAAGAGAATAATATGAAAATGAAGAAAAATTAAATCATGTTTTATTCTTAGCAAAAGATCTTGTTATTTAGCTGACCATGCAACATGTCATTTTATGTGTATGTACTCAACGTGTGTGTTTTGCTCATCTGAATGTCATTCATATATAGCTTAGTTTCCTTGTTGCCCAATTGTTATGTGGAAATCCTCTTTCTCATACGAATAAAACAGGTTATAGTAAGCATATATATTTGTGCATGTTCCATGTTTTAATTTGATCTCATTATAAGTTACATTTGTTTTATTTCATCATAGCTTAGTTGAGTTATATTGGTTTGTTTTCTTGTATCATACTTTAAGTTTAATGCATGTTTTTGGAAGAACAGGAACCTGGGAGTGAAGGTCTTGATCATCAAAGCATCACCACTATTACAACAGATCCAATATCATTTATTAATAGGTAAGCTTTTTGATTAAGTACTTATGTTACTAGATTTTTTTACGTATAATAATTGTTTTCTATTATAACTAGTGTACATAGATAACTCTAGTTCAAGCTAATAGATTCGTTTTAACTTCACGGTAACACACATCTTTTTAAACGTTTCACAACTTTCACTTATATCTCACTCAGGATGTACCTCATTAAAAAAATTAAAGTTTCCAAATGTTAGTAAAGCAAACACTTACTAACTTATTTCTAACGGTATTTCTTCAAAATAATACTCCCTTAATTGGATCTTTGATCCTTAGGTTTGTTTTGTTTCTTGAAAACTGGTGACTTGATTAGATATAGGGAAAATTAACCATTCCCCTTTTAATTGAATGTTGTTATCAGATTAGATATAGGGAAAATTTCAAAAATAGTCCAAAAATCTTGAACTTATTCAAATACTATTCTAACTGGAAATTTCATTCCAAAAGAGCTCATAGAAACTAACAATCCATCAACTTCAAGAAGATTTTGACACTTGTTCGTTTTTTTTTTATTTTTAAGTACAAGGTTACTCTAATTGTCCCACGATGCCCATAAGGCAACTGGACAAATGTCAAAATCTCTTTGGAGTTTCCCGGTTGATGAGTTACAATGAACTCTTTTGGGATTGAATTTCTTGTTAGGGATAGTACTGCAATGAGTACAAAGTTTTTACTCTTTTTTGAATTATCAAATAGAGATATGTTTAAGGGAGTCTCTTAATGATTGTTTACTTTTGTTTCTTGAGTGTATATATATATATATATACATACATATATATATATATATATATATATATATATATATATATATATATATATATATATATATATATATATATATATATATATATATATATCTATATATATATATATATATATATATATATATATATATATATATATATATATATATATATATATATATATATATGCAAAAAAATCTTTGAAGAAATCATTAGATTATGAAGGGTATATACCATTTGAAATCCGTTTTATGGTGTTGGTAAGGTTACCAACAATATTATTGCTACCACTAAGGTCGGTTTGTAAAGCATGGCGTGATATAATGTACGGTTCCCGCTTTATTAAAAGACACCTTGATTGGAAAATGACATACACAACATTAGCCTTCGAAGGTATATAAATATTATAGCTGGTCCATGGATGATATTTTTTGGTTTAGATAATCAATGCATAAGTTGTAAGTTCACTATTCCCATACAAGCATTTTCACTATGTGTAGAAATATTAGCTTCTTGCAATGTGTTGCTTTTATTAGGTGATAATATTAAGTGTTACTATTTATGGAATCCTTCAACTAGATATTAAAACAGTTTAATGGCGTATTTGTATATAGGGACGAATTAAGAAACTCTGCTTTAGGTCTCGCCGCAACAAAGAAGGCTTGCAATGTAGTGCGGATCGTGCGTTTTACTCGTGGCGATTGAGTGGTTCTCTAAAGGGATAGACGTACCATCGATTTTGATGATTGTGTTTATGATTCAATGTTGCATGTATCTCTTTCCAGAACCACTCAATCGTACACGAGGAAAACAAACAATCATGACTACCTTTTAAGGCTTTGTTGTTGCATCGTTACCTAAACAAAATTCCTTAATTCATCTCTATATACAGATAGACAATTGAACTGTTTTAGTAACCTAGTTTAAGGATCCCATATTTAGTATAACTTAATATCATCACCTAATAAAAGCAACCCATTAGAAGTAACTAATATTTCTACACGGCTAAAATGCTTATATGGGAATAGTTAATTCATCTCTCATCCATTGATCTTCTAAACTAGATAATTTCATCCAATTATCGGCATTAATTAATATCATTTCAAAGGCTAATGTTTTGTATGTCATTGTCCCTATCAAGGTGTGCTTTAATAGAGTGTCAATGCGAGATTATATCATGACATTCTTTACAAACTTGCCTTGTTTATAGCCATAAGTTTGTTAGTAACATAACCAACACCATAGAAAGGATTTCAGATAGTATATATCCTCCATAATTTGACTATTTCTTCAACGGTTTGGTCATCTAGGGTCGCACGGAATTTGGTTCGAGATTAAAACTGATTGATATCTTTGGAGGAAATCAAATTAGGTGGATGATCAAATTAGTGCGAAAGAAATATCACCAGGTAAATAAGTACATTATTAAGTAAATCTTTAACCAAAATACGTTGTTAAGTAAATGAAAAAAAATGAGAGAACGATATTAATTCGTAGAAGAAAGTTAATGAGAAAATAATGGCAAGAAAGCTCGAGATTGATTTAAAGCCATTTAGTAGATATTCAATTTTCACTTATCTTTAATTTAAAATTTAAAATATATATACTATTCTATCACCAACAAAAATATAAATTATATTTAAGAGATAGCACACTCCTTTCTCGGTAACTAATAACTAAATCAATTGGCTAAGGGAAACTCACCAGTAAAGGCATGCTCTTGTACTTCAATCGTCAAACGGATTGTGAGTTCAAACGTTGTTACAAAATCAGATTTTCCTACATGAAATTGGAAAGACTCTCTTGTATCAATAGACACAGGCACATTAGTTACTAGGTTCTTTCACTATCATAAATCCTACCTACATTACATTGCACTTGAGATTTAAATACAGATAGATAATAAAAGGATGTTTGAGATGGCATATCTTTAGCTCATGTACTTAGTTTTAAGTAGATAATTGGTTTTTAAGTGTGTTGATTATCCAAAACTAAAACAGTTTATGCTTATTTTTCTGTTTACTATAAGCAATTAAGTAAACCAACACCAAATGGTGTAGAGGTAAGACACTTGACGTTCTCACATGAGTCTTACATTTAAACCTTACGAGTTACACATTTGGGGGTACTTAGATGCATTATGGTCTCAAAATATTTGTATGGTTATCTCTCATTCATATGGAGATATGGTTTATAAAAAACTAATATAGAGTCTACCTACCGTGACTGTAAAACCCGCATTAAAATACTATGAACAGTACACATGAACATTGAACATACAAAAATACGGTAAAATTAAAACTTTCCATTTATAATATAATTCACGTGTCACGATATTAAATATCATGTAGTTACGTATATATTATAAATGTGTTAAGTACACGACATATAAAAATCACGATTATTAAACATGAACGTACACGTAAATAACTGAACTCGGGAAAGTTACGGGTTTCCTTATTGGGCTCCCTTTAGGCCGCGGCTACGCAAGAGGAAAAGGAAGGGATGAGCTTGGCACATGACCTAACTTATAACCATAGTAAGTGAAAACACAGGAAACATTAAACATAAAATTAGGTATAGAAAAAGTTCTCCTCTTGCCTCCTTTTTGCCTCTTGCCGCCGGACCACATCAAAGGACAAGAACAAACTGGACGATTTTGGTGACTGATTTATTTAGTGTAGGTTATCGTGATCTCATAACCTTTTCCTACAAGTGTTCGGTATAATCAAATCACTTCCTTTTCTTTTTAAGTTCTTTATGAATTCATGTTTATTTTAATTAATCTTAAAAACAAGTAAATAAAACATGTTGATTAATTAAAACATGGAATTAAGGGGGTGTTTGTGCTTGTTTGTTTCGGCCGAGCACCAAACCGAGAGCATGGGGGATCTCGGTGGTGTTTGATTCGCCCAACCGAGACCTCATGGTCTCGGTGTTGGGGTCGTGTGGTTCGAACACAACAAAGGGGACCCCGACTTGGTGTCAGGTGTGATTTCTTGGCTAAGAGTGGGAACCGAACAAACCAAAGCATGGGGAACCGGTCACAACCGGTGGGGACCGGTGTGAACCGGGCTCGGTGGGGCAGCCGTGGCTCGACAGTGGGTACCGAGAGCCACCAGTGGCAACCAGCTAGTCGGTCTAGCCACTGGTGGGGATTTTTAGGCTAGGATTATGTGCGATCCCGGTCTTCGGGCTCGGGTTAATTTTTAAAACACGGGTTCGGGATTAGGGAAAATATTAAAATCAGAAAAATGTTTAAAAAATTAATTACTAGACTTTTATTTTAATTAAATTCATGACTTAGGTTAAATATTAAAATTAATATTTCATGTATAACCTAAAGTATATTAGTTAGCTTAATTTAATTAAAACATGTATTTTTAATTAAATTCTTATAGCGTATAGTTTAATTAATTAACCAATTATTTAATTAATAAGCTATCACCATGACTTGTATTATGCTAATTAAATCTTACATATTATTAATAATCCAACTTATTTCTAATTATGGAAACTTACTCTTTTTGGAAACTTTCTATTTTTAGAAACTTACTATTTATAGAAAGCTGCTATTTTTAGAAAGTTAGTAAGTGTTACAATAAAAGTATTATAATACACTATTACATGAATAATATACAACAGAACATCAGTATAACTACAGATAACACAGTAAAACACTGAAACATGACAGAATATATATAACAAGCTAATAACACACTGAACCAGTAAAACATATGTAATTCAGACAACTCATACACGTTCCCATTCTTATGTAGTATTATCCGTCAAGGCGGAGTTGTTTCTTCCGCGTTTTCGTTCGCTTCTACTGGACATAAGGTACGGATTTCCCGTCCTTCAGTAAGGACAACCTCTTCCTTTATTAGGATTTCCCATTCTTATGCAGCCAACTATTTTCCCCAGTAGTTACAGATTAAATGCTTATGTTTTATGTCACACCCCCAAAATATCAGAGTATAATGGCGACAAGGGAGTGGTGACGTCATGATTATCATACGCACATAGTCACAAAGAACGACCTCTAAATGAGACGTTCGGAAAATAGATCACTTGTGATTAATAAAATAAATAGTTTTAACAAAGTGCGGAAGCATAAACTGAATACAGTTACAAAACATAGTTTTCTCAAATGGTACAAATGATCGTTGGTTCAAAGAAATGACGGCAATGCATGAGACCTCATTTAGCATCTTCCTTCTTAATACCTGAGAAAAACATTGCTAAAGTGTCAACATAAAGTTGGTGAGTTCATAGGTTTAGTTAAGTGGAAATGTTTAATGAACCACAAGATTTTCCCAAATGTGATGACAATATAACAGATACAAAGTCATCCCAAAAGTATTTATTACAGTCTAAGCTCGTGACACCGAAGCGTTAACAACACCGGCAGTATAATCATATAAATGTAGCCCAAACTAGATGCCTAAACCCACGACATCCTATCTCAGACTCAAATGAAACTGTGCCCGCTTGTCCCCTTGTTGGACAAGACAGACAGGGACGTCAATCCCGATAGATCTATCCATAACATTCGCGCTTACACAAAGTAATTAACGGTTCACGATTCACGGGCCAAAGCAACTGGGTTTTAGTGGGACTTAGACTAATATATAAATCAGTAAATGCACTTGTGTTCACACGTTAAAATTAAGCAATGTCTCACCCCAAAAAGCAGTGAAAAATAGTAAAGTATGGGGCTATAAACTCACCTCGTTAATTCAGCAAAGAGACGAAGATAAAATAGCTCGAGAGTACGGTTACGCTAGCCGCGACCTAATTAATTATGAGAATCGAGTTACGATACGAAAAATTATATCAATAAAGACACGACACCCTAGTTGTGCTTGACGAAACCATACGTTTACGGAAAAGTACGATAAATAAAAGTCGGTTTATTAAACGGTCGGGTTTTACGGGTCAAATTATATCCTAAATTTATAAAATTCGTTTATGGGCTTTAATCAAACTAAATATAAATACACAAGGCCCAAATGGGTCCAACACCCTTACACACAAACCCGGCCCAAGGGTCATTAGACCCGGCCCGGTCCATAGGCGGAAATAACAAGGAACGGAAGGGGGTAATAAACGTGTGTTACACACACACAACTCTCCATAACAGAGAGTTATACTCTCTCTCTTCCCTCGATAACAACTCCACCGCCCCAATCTCTCTCTCTCTTAAATCTAGATCGGTTCAACCCCTATCCATGGCTAATATCTTATCAGTTTGAATGCATCAATCAAATATGGGTGGTCTGAGGTGTTTAGATCGCGTGAGATGTGGGGTTTAATCCCCACATCAAACCGATTGGGTTTTCTGATGTGTTCATCCTTGTGGTTACGTCAATCTCCAGCCAAAATCAAAGATAAGTTTGTTTTTCCTTGTTTTCTTTTAAAAAGATTAATTGATTTCCGATTTAATAAAGATCAGTGGGTTTGATTGATTTGTATAAACTTGTTGTGAATCATATGGTTCTCGGATTAAAATAAACGAATTTAGGGTTTTGAAATATTTGGGGGTTTTCATCAAACTCGGGTTTAAATGCAATTAATTGATGTTTTCTATTATAAAATCAAACTAGTTTCAATATATAATCAGTTTATAAAAATTAGGGTTTCGGTTAATTGGGGGTTTTTGCATATCACGTTTTCAATTAAATTAACTATGGGGTTTGGGTTTAGATTAGGTTTAATTAATGTTTTAATTAATAAAAAGTCAATCTAGGGTTTTCATAAAATTGGGGGTTTTTATATACGGCTGTTACTCATGTCCATGTGGTGTTTTTGAAATGATGAAAAGTGTTAATTAAATGTTTAAAAGGGTTTTTAATTTTTAGGGTTTCGATTTGAAATGGGGGTTTTTATACCCGCGGCATGATTAAGGGTTTAAGAATGTTTCTGTAAAATAAAAATGGTTAAGACATTTAGATTAGTTGGTAATGATTATTGATAGTTTTGGCAGAAAGTAAGAAACTTGGTTGGCTTGATTTGATTCTCGGTTTGGCCTTAATTGGGTCTCGGTTTGGTTCTTGATTGTGGTCTTGATTGGGTCACGGTTTGGTCTAAGTCGGGGTCATCGGCTTGGTCTAAGTCGGGTCTCGGTTTGTTTCGGTTTGGTTGACAGAAAAGTAAAATCATAGACATGTTTGTATTAGTTATAAAGTTTAACCAATTTCAGTCTTTAGTAAAAAGAATAAGACCTTTACAATGACTAACACATTGATTCGTTTATTCGCAGGTTTGTACAAAACGAGCACAACTAGGACTTCATAAAGGAAAGACGAAAAGACGAAAGACTCACAATGGGATGCTATGTTGGGTTTGCAGGTTCGGACGGGATGGAAGACTCTTTCGGTTTTGCAGGTTGGACGCGACGTGTGGGTCGGCTGGACACTAACCTTCACCTTCCCAGGAGTTGTATTTTGAAAGACTTGTGCAGATTTTTGTGTTTGTAATTTGGACTGAGATAAACTTGTATTTGGACATTGGATAAACTTTGGGTTTGTATATAAACATGTATTGTTAGTCTAGGGTTACCTTCAAACTGAAAATGGTAACTTGTGATATACCCAAATAGGGTAAACTAGGCATGTGTGCTGTCCTTTAGTGGGGAAATAAACTATGAAGTTTATTTGTAGTTAGTCATGTGACAGAAATTTGGGACACTTGTAAGGCAAGCTTGGTAATAAACATAAATGAAAGTTTTTACTCAATATATGTGCAATGCTGTGACAGTTATATACTCGACTCGGTTTCACGATGTTTGGGTTTTAGACGCGAACTGAAATAAACATGACTCAATAACCGTTTGACACACGATCCCAAAACAAAGCAATTGTGCGAGACTCACGTAATCTAGTAAACATATCAAATAAGCGTACGGCAAAACATAAAACGCCCACCAACTTGTGTATTCAACTTAATAATCGCGAAAATTCGAGATGTTACATATGATCTCCCTAAAAAGGGCTTTGTCCGCAAAGCAAAAATAATTAGCACATTCCTGTCGACAACTCGTCGGTAAACAGTTAAAATACTCGTACTACATGAATAAATTAAGATGGAAATTTGACGAATGTCACAGTATTCCCATGTTTTAGAGATTTCGTCACGAAATCAAGACGTTGTTGTAGTAGGATGGTTAGCGAAAAGATGAGGATACTTGCTCTTGAATTGATCTTCACGTTCCCACGTGTATTCTGGACCTCTACGCGCGTTCCATCGGATCTTCACAATAGGTATACGGCTTTGCTTGAGTTGTTTGACTTGACGGTCCATAACTTCTACTGGTTCCTCTACGAAGTTGAGTTTGTCGTCGAGTTGAATCTCTTCTAAAGGGATAACGAGCGTCTCGTCGGCTAAGCATTTCTTCAGATTGCAAATGTGGAACACATTATGCACTCGGCTAAGTTCTTGGGGTAATTCCAAACGATAGGCTACGGGACCAATTCTCTCTATAATCTCGAAGGGTCCAATGTAACGAGGGTTTAACTTTCCACGCTTTCCAAAGCGAATCACACCCTTCCAAGGTGAGACCTTCAACATAACTTTGTCACCAACTTCAAACTCAAGGGGTTTGCGTCTCATATCAGCATAACTCTTCTGTCGATCCCTTGCGGCTTACATACGGCTCTTAATCTTAAAGATCTTCTCAGTAGTCTCGTGTATGATCTCGGGTCCAGTGAGTTGTGCTTCACCGACCTCTGCCCAACACACGGGTGAACGACACTTCCTACCGTACAGTGCTTCGAACGGCGCTGCCTTAATGCTAGTGTGATAACTATTGTTGTATGAGAATTCCACCAGAGGTAGGTGTCTATCCCATCTATTTCCAAAGTCAATCACACAAGCTCTCAGCATATCTTCTAAGGTTTGAATGGTCCGTTCACTTTGACCGTCAGTTTGGGGATGGTACACAGTGCTCATATCCAACTGCGTTCCCAATGCCTTTTGCAGTGACTTCCAAAACTGCGAAGTAAATCGGCTGTCTCGGTCGGAGATTATAGACACAGGCACACCGTGCTTCGTGACTACTTCCTCCAAGTATGTCCTTGCTAACTTATCCATTCCATCAGTCTCCTTGATGGGTAGGAAATGAGCCGATTTGGTGAGTCGGTCGACGATTACCCAAATCGTGTCGAATCCGGCTGCGGTCCTTGGTAGCTTGGTAATGAAATCCATAGTGATCCTTTCCCACTTCCATTCTGGCAGTTCGGGTTGGACCAATAATCCTG
Organism: Glebionis coronaria; assembly: GCA_025667525.1. NCBI lineage: Eukaryota > Viridiplantae > Streptophyta > Magnoliopsida > Asterales > Asteraceae > Glebionis > Glebionis coronaria. The sequence goes on along the minus strand of CM046881.1, from coordinate 547,497,991 downwards.
ATGGTTTCACATGTTCGGCTTTGACTTTGGCACAAGTCAAACACTTGCTAACGTATGTAGCAATATCCGCCTTCATGTTCGGCCACCAATACAACATCTTCAGATCATGATACATTTTATCAAATCCCGGATGTATGGAGTACTTTGACTTATGCGACTCATGCATAATCAAGGATCGTAGGTCACCATGGCATGGTAACCAACTCCTATTATCAAGGCATAACGTTCCATCCGAACGTGCTTCCAACTTCTTTATCATTCCTCCAACATCTTCAGTCTTGAGAATTTCTTCCTCGACTGCTTCTTTCTGAGCCTTGAGAATTAAGGATGGAAGGTCTAAGTCAATGGTCATCATTAAAGCCTTCACCCTAAGAACTCTCTCCTTTCGACTCAAAGCGTCGGCCACGACATTTGCCTTGCCTAGGTGATAACGGATCTCGCAATCGTAATCACTGAGCAACTCTAGCCAACGTCGTTGTCTCATGTTGAGTTCCTTTTGATTCAAAATATGTTGTAGACTCTTATGATCAGTGAATACAACACACTTAGTACCATAAAGGTAGTGTCTCCAAATCTTCAAGGCAAACACCACTGCTCCCAACTCTAGGTCATGAGTTGTGTAGTTCTTCTCGTGCACTTTTAGTTGTCTTGATGCGTAAGCTATGACCTTAGTCCTTTGCATCAGTACTGCACCTAACCCTTTTATGGATGCATCACAATACACCACAAAGTCTTCATTACCCTCAGGTAGGGCTAGTATAGGTGCTTCACACAACATCTGCTTCAACGTCTGGAATGCCAAATCTTGATCTTCCTTCCACTCAAACTTCTTATCCTTTTGAGTCAATTCCGTCATTGGTTTAGCTATCTTGGAGAAACCTTCAATGAATCTCCTATAGTAACCAGCAAGACCTAAAAATTGACGGATCTCCGTGGGTGTTGTTGGAGTCGCCCAATCCTTTACAGCCTCGATCTTAGCAGGATCAACGTGAATACCACTGCTGTCGATCACATGCCCAAGGAATTGCACTGTGTTTATCCAAAACTCACATTTGGAAAACTTTGCATATAACTTCTCCTTCCTTAGCAGCTCTAATATGGTCTTCAAATGTTCCTTGTGCTCCTCTTCGTTACGAGAATAGATGAGAATGTCATCGATAAATACAATCACAAACTTGTCCAAGTATGGTTTGCAAACTCGGTTCATGAGATCCATGAATACCGCAGGCGCGTTTGTCAAACCAAAAGGCATAACTTGGAACTCGTAGTGTCCGTACCGGGTTCTAAAAGCCGTTTTATGAACGTCTTCCTCTCTAACCCTTAGTTGATGATATCCTGACCTTAAATCGATCTTCGAGTATATGCTAGATCCTTGCAATTGGTCGAAAAGATCGTCAATCCTCGGCAATGGGTAGCGGTTCTTTATCGTCAGCTTATTCAATTCTCGGTAATCGATACACATTCTAAAGGATCCATCTTTCTTTTTGACAAATAAGATCGGCGCTCCCCAAGGTGAGGAACTTGGTCTAATGAAACCTTTGTCAGAAAGTTCCTTTATCTGTTCAGCTAACTCTGTCATCTCGGCCGGTGCTAGACGGTATAGGGCTCTAGCAACAGGCGCGGCTCCTGGTGTAAGCTCGATGTGAAACTCCACTTGCCGTGCTGGTGGTAGTCCGGGTAAATCCTCTGGGAATACGTCCGGAAAGTCTCTAACGATCGGTACATCTTCCACCTTCTTCTCGCGATCTTCTTCTCCTTCCTTTTGTGTTACTTGAACCAAGAATACCGGACATCCCTTCTCAATGTATCTTTGGGTCCTGATACATGAGATGACTTCCAATCTTGATCCATTCTTCACTCCACTTCTTTCGCCTTGTATGATGAGTACGTCGTTTCCATAAGGAACACGGACACACTTCTCATGACATACAATCTCCGCGTGATGCTTCGACATCCAATCCATTCCAATGATGACGTCAAAACTTCCCAATTCTATAGGGAGTAGGTCGATACTAAACGAACGACCTTGTAGCCTTACACTACATCCTTTCAGAATAACGTCGGTGGTTACTGACTTCCCATCGGCTAATTCTACATTATACTTAACGTCTAACGCAGTAGGGGTAACATTTAGGCGTTCACTAAATACAGACGACACAAAACTCCTATCCGCATCAGAATCAAATAGTACTGAAGCATAGTTGTTATTGACTAGAAACGTACCAGTCACAACATTGTTGTCTTGCACAGCAGCTTCAGCACAGAGATGATACACTTTGCTAGGTGCCGTGAATCCTCCAGGAGTACTAGTTGTGGCTCGGTTATTCTCTCCTCGGTTCCCTTGATTCTGCTTCTGGTTCCCTTGGTTCTGATTTTGATTCCCTCGAATCTGGTTACTACGACCTTGGTTCCCACTGCTTGGACATTTGTTCTTGTAGTGACCTTTCTCTCCACATCCAAAGCAAGTGACATTTGCTCCTTGGCCACCTTGCGTTCCAAGTCCTCTTTGGTTAGTAGGACGAGGTGGTGCTCGACATTCCTTTGCCTTATGTCCCACCTTCCCACAATTGTAGCACGTAGGGGGACATGCTCCTTCGTGGTGTCGGCCACATTTTCCGCAGAAACGAAGTCTTCCAGCGTAGTTTCCAGTATTTCCTTGTCCAGCAGTAAACACTCTTGCTACTTCTTGTCGTTTGTTCTGGTTGTAGTTGTTTGGGTTGTTGCTGTTGTTGGTATTGTTGTTGTAGTGGTTGCCAGACCACTTGCTTTTATCCCCAGTATTTTCTCCCAATTCCTGTACCACTTGGTACATCAGACTCTAAGCCATGTCGATTGCCTCGTGCAAATCAGTCGGCTTGGATGAAGTCACATTCCCTTTGATGCTCAAAGGTAGTCCTTCAATGTATCGCTCCAACAATCGGTCATCGTTGGGCACCATTTCAGGACATAACAAGATCAGCTCTTGAAAGCGCTGATTGTAAGCAGTAAGAGCAGTACCCTTGACCTTCAGGTTCCACAGCTCAACTTCCATCTGCTTGACTTCATTTCGTGGGCAGTATTTCCTCACAAACATAGCTTTAAATTCACTCCAGGGCGTCGCTTGGGCAACGTCAATGGTCACTGCACGAGCATAGACGTTCCACCAAGTCAAAGCACCATCCACTAACGTGCTTGACGCAAACTTCACCTTGTCGGCTTCAGCGACATTGCTAATCCCAAATTGGGATTCTAGCTTCTCAAACCATCTGGTTAATCCTACTGCTCCTTCAGTACCGCGGAAACTTACTTGCGTAACTGCACGAAATTCCTTGTAGGTACAAGTCCGTGCAATAGCAGTAGTAGCTCCTTGGTTGGTCTCCTCCTGTGTGCTAGCTGTACGATTTGCTTCAGCGGTCGCGAGTGCCTCGGCCACTCGTTCGGCTATCATTTGGCTTAACATAACGGTGTCAATTCCACCGGTAGCGGCTGGCGGATTCTGCGTTTCGGATCTTCTAACTGGCGCCATAATCTAACAAGGTAATAGGATAATGAGTTTTGCCAGACATAACATGCATGGCACACACAACACAATTATGAAATGCTCCAGGATATAATACACAATATATAATGATCTCACAATTTTTGCAACCCATAATATCATTCATAGAATCGTTTGATAGTACATCGTAGTTTGTCATAACATAATAAAAGAAAATAAAATACCAACTAGCTAAGATAAACTTCAAAGCTTAGTGGTCATACAAGGATAGGTCGATGGTACAAGATAAATCTAACTAGTGCCCTCACGGCGCTGATGAAGCTCCTTCTCCAACTCTGCTAACCTCCTCTCAACCACGAGCTCACGAGCCTGGGAATCTCTCAGTCTAACATCGGTGTCATGACAAGCGGCTCTAAACCTCTTATCCAAGTCCGCAACAGGGTCCTCCACTGGTGCCTCTAGTCCGCCTGTCTCCACCAATGGCTCTACTCCCCAACGGGTCATCAGGCTCCCAATCTCCTCAAGACGAGCGTTCGGCATGGATTCCATCTGATCAAGAACAGTAAGAAGTTGTCCTCGTAGACGGGTCACACATACTGTCAACACTGTCTCATCCCTAACTGGACTCTTCTTCACCAGTGCCTCCAACTTATCCTGCACTTCATTATACTCTTCACCTAAAGCCTCTACAGCATCCTCCAACCTGTTCAACCATGTCGTCACACATCCATCTGCTGCCCCAAGCATCACCACCGTCGACGTAGCTCTCCTAGGAAGAGGAGTCGTAGCCCTCGGCCCAGTAGAGATACCAGCATCAGTAAGCATCTCCTGGTACACTGCAGGTACAGTCTCTGGTGGTGGTAGTAGTAATGGTGTCTCTGGGACAGGACTGGCAGGTGTGCGGGCTGCATGCCTGTCAGTGGCAGTGAAAGGTATGAGAGGTCGGTAAGGTGAAAGTGGTGGTCGAGCAGCTCTCCCCCGAAGACGTCGTCTCACATAGTAGAAAGGTAGAGTACCAGGTGCTGGAGCAGGAATAGCAGTCCTTTCTCCTTCGTCTTCAGATGAAGATGAGGAGATGTGTGCTAGGGAAACCTCAGGAGTAGCGGCATATGCAGTAGGAGGGTCCTCAGTGTCTGTGACCTCCATAGGCTCTCCTTCCCCATCTGTAAACTCCATCTCATCATCCTCTGTCTCCTCTACCGTCTCATCTCCAGTCACTGATGTCTGACCTGGTGACTGCACCACGTCAGTGTCTAAGTCATCCTCTCCTCCGCCTTCTAGGCTAAGCACATCGTCAGCTGATGCGTCAGGAATACGAATCGGTGAATGACGAACCTCCTCAGCCTCTCTCTCTGTATCGTCATCTGAAACCATCCGATACCACGGATATCCTGACGGCGATCCTCTAGGTAGTCCTACTGATGTACTGATGGTCGACTGTGAACTACGGTTGTAGTATGCTCCTGTAGACGTGGAATCATCGGATGAAGACATCGCTGTAATCATGAACAAAATAAATGGGTGTAAATATCTTATAAAATTAGTCCGTAAAAAAAGGACATTAACATAACATAGCAATCATTGTTGAATCCACATGTATCCCATATAACATAATTCAGATTTCGTTGTTGCACATGTAACCCATGTAAATATACCCCGTAATTGTTAAATCACATGTATCCCATTTATTACTTATGTATCTACATATACTTAATACTTACAACCCGTATGATAATCGATTAAACATAGAGCAGTTATAGTCTAGAGTTACTAAATGCAACCTAGTTCTCTATAACTATGGCTCTGATAGCAATCTGTCACACTCCCAAAATATCAGAGTATAATGGCGACAAGGGAGTGGTGACGTCATGATTATCATACGCACATAGTCACAAAGAACGACCTCTAAATGAGACGTTCGGAAAATAGATCACTTGTGATTAATAAAATAAATAGTTTTAACAAAGTGCGGAAGCATAAACTGAATACAGTTACAAAACATAGTTTTCTCAAATGGTACAAATGATCGTTGTTTCAAAGAAATGACGGCAATGCATGAGACCTCATTTAGCATCTTCCTTCTTAATACCTGAGAAAAACATTGCTAAAGTGTCAACATAAAGTTGGTGAGTTCATAGGTTTAGTTAAGTGGAAATGTTTAATGAACCACAAGATTTTCCCAAATGTGATGACAATATAACAGATACAAAGTCATCCCAAAAGTATTTATTACAGTCTAAGCTCGTGACACCGAAGCGTTAACAACACCGGCAGTATAATCATATAAATGTAGCCCAAACTAGATGCCTAAACCCACGACATCCTATCTCAGACTCAAATGAAACTGTGCCCGCTTGTCCCCTTGTTGGACAAGACAGACAGGGACGTTAATCCCGATAGATCTATCCATAACATTCGCGCTTACACAAAGTAATTAACGGTTCACGATTCACGGGCCAAAGCAACTGGGTTTTAGTGGGACTTAGACTAATATATAAATCAGTAAATGCACTTGTGTTCACACGTTAAAATTAAGCAATGTCTCACCCCAAAAAGCAGTGAAAAATAGTAAAGTATGGGGCTATAAACTCACCTCGTTAATTCAGCAAAGAGACGAAGATAAAATAGCTCGAGAGTACGGTTACGCTAGCCGCGACCTAATTAATTATGAGAATCGAGTTACGATACGAAAAATTATATCAATAAAGACACGACACCCTAGTTGTGCTTGACGAAACCATACGTTTACGGAAAAGTACGATAAATAAAAGTCGGTTTATTAAACGGTCGGGTTTTACGGGTCAAATTATATCCTAAATTTATAAAATTCGTTTATGGGGTTTAATCAAACTAAATATAAATACACAAGGCCCAAATGGGTCCAACACCCTTACACACAAACCCGGCCCAAGGGTCATTAGACCCGGCCCGGTCCATAGGCGGAAATAACAAGGAACGGAAGGGGGTAATAAACGTGTGTTACACACACACAACTCTCCATAACAGAGAGTTATACTCTCTCTCTTCCCTCGATAACAACTCCACCACCCCAATCTCTCTCTCTCTTAAATCTAGATCGGTTCAACCCCTATCCATGGCTAATATCTTATCAGTTTGAATGCATCAATCAAATATGGGTGGTCTGAGGTGTTTAGATCGCGTGAGATGTGGGGTTTAATCCCCACATCAAACCGATTGGGTTTTCTGATGTGTTCATCCTTGTGGTTACGTCAATCTCCAGCCAAAATCAAAGATAAGTTTGTTTTTCCTTGTTTTCTTTTAAAAAGATTAATTGATTTCCGATTTAATAAAGATCAGTGGGTTTGATTGATTTGTATAAACTTGTTGTGAATCATATGGTTCTCGGATTAAAATAAACGAATTTAGGGTTTTGAAATATTTGGGGGTTTTCATCAAACTCGGGTTTAAATGTAATTAATTGATGTTTTCTATTATAAAATCAAACTAGTTTCAATATATAATCAGTTTATAAAAATTAGGGTTTCGGTTAATTGGGGGTTTTTGCATATCACGTTTTCAATTAAATTAACTATGGGGTTTGGGTTTAGATTAGGTTTAATTAATGTTTTAATTAATAAAAAGTCAATCTAGGGTTTTCATAAAATTGGGGGTTTTTATATACGGCTGTTACTCATGTCCATGTGGTGTTTTTGAAATGATGAAAAGTGTTAATTAAATGTTTAAAAGGGTTTTTAATTTTTAGGGTTTCGATTTGAAATGGGGGTTTTTATACCCGCGGCATGATTAAGGGTTTAAGAATGTTTTTGTAAAATAAAAATGGTTAAGACATTTAGATTAGTTGGTAATGATTGTTGATAGTTTTGGCAGAAAGTAAGAAACTTGGTTGGCTTGATTTGATTCTCAGTTTGGCCTTAATTGGGTCTCGGTTTGGTTCTTGATTGTGGTCTTGATTGGGTCACGGTTTGGTCTAAGTCGGGGTCATCGGCTTGGTCTAAGTCGGGTCTCAGTTTGTTTCGGTTTGGTTGACAGAAAAGTAAAATCATAGACATGTTTGTATTAGTTATAAAGTTTAACCAATTTCAGTCTTTAGTAAAAAGAATAAGACCTTTACAATGACTAACACATTGATTCGTTTATTCGCAGGTTTGTACAAAACGAGCACAACTAGGACTTCATAAAGGAAAGACGAAAAGACGAAAGACTCACAATGGGATGCTATATTCGGTTTGCAGGTTCGGACGGGATGGAAGACTCTTTCGGTTTTGCAGGTTGGACGCGACGTGTGGGTCGGCTGGACACTAACCTTCACCTTCCCAGGAGTTGTATTTTGAAAGACTTGTGCAGATTTTTGTGTTTGTAATTTGGACTGAGATAAATTTGTATTTGGACATTGGATAAACTTTGGGTTTGTATATAAACATGTATTGTTAGTCTAGGGTTACCTTCAAACTGAAAATGGTAACTTGTGATATACCCAAATGGGGTAAACTAGGCATGTGTGCTGTCCTTTAGTGGGGAAATAAACTATGAAGTTTATTTGTAGTTAGTCATGTGACAGAAATTTGGGACACTTGTAAGGCAAGCTTGGTAATAAACATAAATGAAAGTTTTTACTCAATATATGTGCAATGCTGTGACAGTTATATACTCGACTCGGTTTCACGATGTTTGGGTTTTAGACGCGAACTGAAATAAACATGACTCAATAACCGTTTGACACACGATCCCAAAACAAAGTAATTGTGCGAGACTCACGTAATCTAGTAAACATATCAAATAAGCGTACGGCAAAACATAAAACGCCCACCAACTTGTGTATTCAACTTAATAATCGCGAAAATTCGAGATGTTACATATGCTCTCCCTAAAAAGGGCTTTGTCCGCAAAGCAAAAATAATTAGCACATTCCTGTCGACAACTCGTCGGTAAACAGTTAAAATACTCGTACTACATGAATAAATTAAGATGGAAATTTGACGAATGTCACATTTTATTAGTTACCTTACCCATATACATGCATGACCAGTTTCACCTAGTTATAGAGGTACCATAACCATAACACTGGAGGCACAAGTGTTATGACTTCACCACGACGGAGTGATAGCTTGTGGCGTCCCTTTTAGTTATTTGGCCATTATTATATAATTATTAGCATGTGGGGCGTATGGGTGCATCCTAGGTTCAGTTTCAGTCAGGATTTCATGGTGAATGTGGTGTGTGCCTTGCATCCTTCACAAGTAGCTGATCCCTCCTACCCATTACCAATTAATTAGAGGCATCCCCTCTAATTTGCATGACGAGGCCATCCCTCCAAGTATTCATGCACGTTGTTGACCTCATGACCTATATTGGCTTCTGGTATATTAAACTAATACTGATTTTCATAAGTAACATATGCTACGTTTTCAGAACTAAAACCAGTAAACATGACATACAACTAGGTTTTCCCAGGACTTATTCATTTCTGCTGCAATTCATGCTTTATATGCCTTATATGCTTTCATTCCTTTATGTCTTTACATTATGCTATATATCCGTGCATTGAGCGTTATGCTCAGCCGTTTTCCATTTCCATGTCCCCAAACAGCAGGTACTCAAGGTCGCAAGTAGGAACTCCAGAGTATGTGCATTCGGATTGGAAGCTATCCGGTCTATTTTACCTTATGCATTTATTCCTACTTTTCATACTTTATTTCTTTGGACATTGTGTAGTCCTTTCATTTACATTACTTAATATTGCTTGTGTGTGAGTTACTAGACTACCGATGTTTGATTCCGGTATTTCTTTTTATGGTCATGAATGTTTAGACATTTACCTTGCATGCTTTGATGACATGCCATAATTTACTATAGCATTCCATCTTAACAAATGGGGTGTTACAGTGACATCACTACGAGATACCTTACGCCTCTCTCTCTCTCTCTCTCTCTCTCTCTCTCTCTCTCTCTCTCTCTCTCTCTCTCTCTCTCTCTCTCTCTCTCTCTCTCTCTCTCTCTCTCTCTCTCTCTCTCTCTCTCTCTCTCTCTCACACACACACACACACACACACACACATACACATTTACTATCTGAATAAAAGTTTTTTTTCTGAATATATAATCACTTCTATGTAAGCTCCATTTTCCATTATTTTTACATTTTATTTTCGTACATTCATAATTTATTTTGTTGTTATGGTATATGCTCAAGGGTGTAATTTCATCTTACTTTAAGTTTCATTTTTTTTTCTTTCATCATATTTTTTGGAAACACGTTTTTACGTATTTAGAAGGACCGGTCACTCCAACGATACTAAGTAGCCAGCTCGTAGTAAGCAAGTAGTATAACACGTCACAAAGCCTGGCCGAGTCCTCTTGTGGGCTTAGCTTGGGCCGCCCCATGTTCATCCAATGGACATGGGTATATATTACCTTTTACACAATCAATCTAATTTCACACTTTCACTTTATCTATATAGTTTCTCTCTTTAGTGCTTCATCTTTCTCTTTCTCTCTTTCTATCAATTTTCATCTCTAGATATATCAAAGATTACGAGATTCATCAATTGGTATCAAGAGCCATGGAGTGATAGTTTTGTTTTCGTATTTTCTAGCCTTAAATCTTCACTAAGAGATCCTAGTTTAATCTAGTATCTTCATGATATAGGTGAAGTTTCTTCAAAACAAGAAAAATATTTTCTTTTATCAATTTTTTGCCTAGAAATTGATTTTGTACTATTTTCTTGATTTTAAGTTTTTCGTCTTAAAATTTAAAAAGTTTGCATTTTTATGGTTTGTTGAGGCTTAATATACTTGGAAGTAAAACTCGTTTCGTCGGATAAATTCAAAAAACCCTAACTGTTGAAAGGTTACATTTTTTGTACCGGTTTACCAAGTACCGGATTAGGAGAATCGGAGTAGCCTGTGAACCGGATTAGAGCTAATACCAGAATAAGGCTAGTACCGAGATAACCCCATACCAGGATAGGAGAAGCCGAAATAGACTAGTACCAGAATAAGAGTTAGGCCGTACCGAGTTGAGCAGTACTAGGATAGGAGAAGCCGAGATAATTATATACCGGGATAAAAGAAGCTGAGATATCCATAGTACTAAGTTGAAAAATATAAAGGGTTAGAGCTAACTACAGAATAAGGACTTATACCGGATTACGAATTTTAACGCAATATAATTTTGTGTTATTTTTCGAGGCGAATTTTTTGCATCGTAAAATGGGTAAATAAGCTATGATAAATATAAATGAGGGACAATTAAACTTATAACAAGTAAACTACATAAGTTAAGAATGACTTTGGTTGAAAGAACACATCTATATTATTTACTGTTTAGGAGAAACGATGTAATCTACGAGGCATGTCGGAAAATTGTAAGAATTTGATCATATTGAATTAATGTAAAACGTGTTGATTTTTATAAAAACCAAAGTGGTATATGGAGATTCCATTTACTCATCATTTTAGCCCGACAAAACACGGAAAAATGATTTAAAACACTAAAATATATCATATTATATTGCAAATATCTTTGTTTTGTGTTTTATGTCAATTAGGTACAAAGAGATTGAAAACAGAGCGAAAATGGACAATTTCGGATCGACTCGACAACGTTCGTGATTATTACAAGTCACGGCGAAGTCAAAGTCGAAGAAACCGAGCATAACAATGGAAATGGGCACAAAAAAATCGATCTCGAAACCTTAGTTATTATTTTACGGACCAACCCGCACTCATTTAACGGGCCGAGTCGGCCCAACCTATCCTTTTCCTTTTTTTTCGTTGGATCCTAAAGCACCAATTCCCTCTTCTCATTACAACCTAACCCATTGCCAATTTACATTTAAGCCCAACTTTAATAACCCTAAGGTAGTGTTTGATAAGGACTTATAGAGTCTTAATTAAAAAATAGGAATATGGATTAAGTCATAAGTCGTTTGTTTGTTTTGTGCTTAAAATAAACTAACGACTTTCTGGAAAAAGCCAGCAGGAGGGTGCTTTCTGTATTAAGTCATGACTTATTATCTTTATTTTACATATTTACCCTCTAACTCCCTCACTTAACTAATTTAAAAAGGACACAATAGTAAATTTCTTTGATTCAGACTCTATATTCAGCACACAAAACAAACAGTCATATATTTGTCTACAAATAGACAACATATATTTTTAAAGACACTTTAATATTACAAGACTTAATAAAAAGATTAAACAAACAGGCCCTAAACCCAAAAACAACAAAAAAATAACAACCGACCCCCCTCTTGTAATATTACGGAAAGATACAAAAGGAAATAGGGTTTCATCAGTTCTATCCTAGCCTCCATCTTTTTTTCCCCTTTTCACTAATCAACAAAACACAATCCCATCATCCCTTAACCTCACAAGATTTGAATCCAAACAAAATAGGACAAGAATGACGTTGTTTTTGTGTTCAAGAGTAAAAAGAGACTTTACAAGACTTGTGAAGACATCAACCCACGTGATGTAGAAGACCAAAGACAAAATCAAGATTTGTTTTTTTTTTCTATAAAAGGAGAAGACCAAGAAGAGAAGAAGAATGGTTTTCTTTTCTTAGTGTAGGTTTAAAATTTATGTTTTTAATTTATGTAATTTTTTCTAAATTGTACTTTTAAAATTCTGTTTTTAATTCTATTTCAGAAATTTTTTATTGAATTATTTCTTTTGTTCCTTAAATATTCTCAATTTATCATACTGTTATTGTTTAAGTATTTCTTTTATTTTCGAATTGATAAAAAAAGAGGTTTCATTGTTCTTGTACTGTTCGAAATTTAATAAAAAAAGAAAAAGGATTGTTGTTTTTTCCTACTGTTGAAGTCTTGTGATGAATTATTGATTCAAAAATTTTAAATTGGTTATATCAATTTAATTTTAATCCAAAATTCAAAGTCGTCAATTTTTATTTTGTTTAACTGAGTTACTGTTTGGAAGAAAGAAAAAGAAAAAAATATATATATAGTAATTGCTCTTATTTGTTTTATGTTCATCGAAAAAAGAAAAAAAAATAAAAAATAAGGGATTTGTATTGTTGATGTTGTTCGTCGAGACAAAGCTCTAGATTCTGATGGTTTGTGGTGGTGATTATTGGTATCGTTTAGAGTCATTTGATGTTGCTAGATGTTTATTTACTTTTCAAGGTACTTTTCTTATTTAATTGCTTATTATGTTCCTTTCTTATTGTTTATGTTGCCTGTAAGTTTAATTTATGTTGTGCAATGTAACTGATAGAATGTTGTTGTTTAAGTTATGTTGTTTAGTTAGTTTGATATAAGCTTGTTGTTACTAGTCCACTAGTAGAATAAAGTAACAATGATGTAGTGAATTATTCTGTGCAATAGCAGTGGTTATGTGCTACTTGCAGTAAAGTAAGTTTCTGGTTTAATTCAAGTTGTAAGTCCTAATCTTCTTCACTCCTTAAATTTTAGTCTTATTAATCTAACTTTTTATTCTTCTTGATGTCTTTGTTTATTTTTATTCAACTGCTTATGTTTGTTAAGGCTTAATTGTTTGGAATGGTTTAGTCATTTGATGTAGTTTATGTTTTTTTAGTACCCAAAATAATTGTCATCTTGTGTTTATTGTCGATGATTAAAGCCCAGCGTTGTTACTAGTAAAAAAATAGGAGTTAGTTGTTTTTGTTAATGTTTGGTTTGTAGTGGAGTGGTTAAAAAGTTGAGAAAAAAAGAAAAAGATGTTTTGAAAAAAAGAAATGTTTTAGGCGAGAGTCGAACCACAGACCTTCGCATTTTTTTTCATACGTCTCTAACACTCCCTTTCATACCATATGTGCTAATAGTTCTTTTTGTTTACAATAGGATATCATGAATGATCACCGAGTCGACGAGAGAAATATCAAAAGTTAATTTATCGAGCTCGAGATCAAGAATAGTCATACAAGTATCAGGATCAAATGTGAATTGATCATAATCGGGATCATTAAGATGGTAATCAACATCTCCCGATGGAGATGGAACAAATGGAGTAGATTCAAAAGTGAATCTCTCAAATGTGGTATAAAAATCAATCTCATTTCCCGGTGGAAATGGATAATGAAGAGTAAGTTCATCCGTGAACTTCTCATATACGGGCTCATGAATATCGGCATTTAATGCCTCAATTTTAGAAATGAGAACATTGATTTTTGATAATTTTTCACGAAGCCCAACATCCTCGATTTCTCCTCCTCTAAGCTTATGGGCTTGGAATGAGGAGGTGATGACTCAACATAATCGATGTCTTTAATAGAGAAAGAACCGTCGTCACTCGACGTAGAAACATCGTTAGAATCGGGTAAAATCTTAAATTGATCCTTTGAAATGTCAAGAGGCGGAGGATGATCACAAATACGCACATCACACAAATTGTCGGGAATACCCTTAGGCTCACTTGGGATTAGGACAAGGTCCTCAACACTAGACATTATGAATTCGTCCGATTCTGTTGTCGGAATAGTGTCACGATGCTCATCCTCCATTATGAGAAAGTCAACGGGCTCCTCGGGTGTGACTGCAATGGTATAATCCTCGTCATCATCATCATCATGATATAAGGTAGGATGGTTGAAATTCGGAGCATTAATATATTCTTCCAACTCCTCCTTAACATTTTCTACATCCTTGAGAAGTTTCGAAGCAACACTTATTGTTGCTTTTCTCCACATGTATGCTTAATCTCAAAAAATATATCCCATGCTATCAATAAAACCTTCGGCTTTCTAAAAAAATGATTAAACTTCTTTAAAAATGTTTCCGTAGAGGTCATAACGTTGTCTCTATCTACCAAAGCTTCATTACTTGTTTTATTATATTTTTTCATTTTTTGTTGAACTAATTCGTGAATGGATAACTCATGTTCATTAAACTCATTTTGTGAAGCAAGGGATTGATGATGAATGACGGGATGATGTGGGGGCTCAAAATGGTCATAACCGTAATCATAGCAAGGATTTGTCTCATATAAATTTGTCGGTTAACATAAGTAAGTATCATGAGCCCCCCCCCCCCCCCCCCCACTTTTCACAACAACGATATTATTGTGAAAAACTTTGTGAATTATGTGGATAGCTATTTCCATTGTAGTCATAATTGCACCACGTCTGTTTCACATAGTTAAGCGAGGGATGAGACGGACAATCATTACAAGAATGGTAATCGTTTCCATAATGCGCACACGAGAATGGCAAACGAGCGGGTTCTGGTGGATTTTGAAAAGTATAACGGTTTGAGTGTAGCAAGGTCCCGTAGTAGAAATAACCGGGACTTGTGACGGAAATTATAACCGTGATGAGCACCGTTCCCACAAGACTTGCAAGTAGATTGCCGACAAAAAATACCATCTATCGAGTCACCACACTCATAACAACAATGGTGGCTAACAAGAGGAGGACTTTGTAAAGTAGGTTTAATAGGGTCTTTATCAAAGGCACGTGGCTCAGAAGGTGCAATAATGTTATTAGTGCGATCATTAGAAGACATAGGTTCATCATCATTAGCGAAACCATCTCCGTAAAGCATCCTACGCACAAGAGCGCACGGTCTACAAAATCTACCTTCCACCGGGTCTCCACAATGGCGACAACGTGGTAGACGAGGCGAGGTAGATAGAACACGATCAATCTTGCCGACGACATTCCCATTAGAACAACCAAATTGACGGGTGTACAAAGATCCACAAGACGAACACTCTTTGAAACCGGAGAGTGACATCATAAGAATTAAACAAACTATAGGGTAAAAGAAAAAGAATTAAATAGAGAGAGGATAAAGAAGTTTTTTTTATATTTTTTTTCTTATATATAATAAAAAGAAAAGAAAAATATTTTTGTATTTTTTCATTTTTTATATATTCACAAATAAAGCAATAACTTCACGAGGAAGAATCTTCAAGCCACTAATCGTCAAACGTAACGAAGTTGTCGCAATACACTTCCCCGACAGCTGCGCCAAAACTTTGATGTAGTAAAATATATACATATATTATATATAAAATAAGTGAACGAAAAATAATTCCTTTAGGAAAAAGAATTATAAGTCAAAACTCACAAAATAATATATAATATATATATATATATATACCGGAAAAGTGATCATGCGGTTTGTCTCCCAACGAGGTGCGAAATTGACGGTTACGTTATTTGTTTGACTTTTGGATGCTTGAGTAACAAGAGAATTTGATTTTGGTTGCTAACCAACGAGAAAATCATATAAAGAACATGATTTAAGCTAAAGTAAGGGAAATAAAATAATGCATGAAAATAAACTCTAAAACTGTGGGAACCATAAATAAAGGCATGGGAAATTAAACTTAACTCTACGGGGAAGCATATAAGGCATCGTGAAATTAAACTAAGCAAGATATATCAAATAACAAAAGAAAATGTAAATGATAACGAAAGTAAAAACATGACATTTAAAGCAAGATATCAAATTTTAAACCTATGAATGCAAATATAATTTTACTAAGTCCTAATTGATAAAAGAAAATTTTAGAAAAGAAAAAAAACAATTACACTTTTTTTAATTTTAAATTTTTTATTATGAATTTAAAACTAATTTAAAGAAAATAAATTATAAAAAATATTAAACAACATTGGAAAACGAAGAATAAAAAGTTTAAAAGTTAAGTTTAAATAAGCTATAAAGCAAAAAGATGAACAATGTTTAAATAAAACCATGGTAGGACCCACTTACCGGAAAACGTAGACTTATTTGTGTATACTGATGGTTTGAATACCCGATACCTGATCATCGTGAAATATTAAGTGGACATTGTTTTTAGGCATTTTAGAACCCGAAAAGTTTATAAAGTGGATTTGGGCCACAAGAGCCCAACTTACACTTATAATGGCTATTGGGCCATTATTGGACCTAAGATAAATTATGTATTTAGAGATCACTAGTGAGTTTGAAATGAACTTTAGTCACCTGAACTTGTTATGGGCCACTAATGGGCCTTAATGGGCTTAAAGGTCATAGTGGGATAATACATGGTAAATTGTTCCAAAAGTCTTACGAAAAGTTTTATAAAACTTATGCAATGTCCAAACTTACTAAAGTGAACTATTTAAATATATATATATATATATATATATATATATATATATATATATATATATATATATATATATATATATATATATATATATATATATATATATATATATATATATATATATATAGTAGGGATCCAGTAAGAAGAAAAAATAAAATAAGAAGAATAAGAAGAAATTCTGACCACAAATTCCACAAAGGAAGGAGAAATTTAAGGGGAGATGCATCTGACTTTGTAGGTGCATCTGAAATGTGTAGCTGTGGTTTCTTCTCATTCTTCTCATTTTACTTTATCTTCTTATTTGATCCTAACTCTATATATATATATATATATATATATATATATATATATATATATATATATATATATATATATATATATATATATATATATATATATATATATATATATATATATATGCGTTCTAAATTTTGTTGTATTGTAGGAAAACTCTCGCCATTGAGCTGGCCAAGAATAGCACTGTTGGAGACCTTTTGAGTGAACTCAGGAACATGGTACAATCTACGGCTAAAGGAGGGTATGCACGTGCATACCCTCTTCAACATCTTAATAGTGCAAAAATATTTACAACAGAAGCTTTATACAACCATTTTACGTGTAGTGCATACCCTGAAATTATTAGGGAATTAAATGTTGCATACCCTAAGATTTCTCAAAGTCAAGAAAACAAACAAAGGTGAAATCTATACCATAAAGAAGAAAAAGTTTGCAGGTTTTCTAGAGTAGGAAGAAAGGTGTGGAAGACGAAAAAGAAAAGTTTTAAAGAGGGTAAACAGTAACTCTGCATGTACCAATGTAACATATCCACCACACAAAATGATTTTGAGTATCCACGTTTTATTTTTATAGAATATTTATTAAGAGAATTAAAAGTACATACATGCGAATAACAAATAATCTAATTTCAACGTATAGGAAGTTTTAAGAATTTTTTCATATTTCACATGAGTATGAGGCAACTAATACATATCAAATGTCACTAAAAGACGGTCAGGGACGGACCTATATAGGTGTCGAATGTAGGACGAGTTATATTCATTTTCAGGTCACGAAATGCAAAAAGGTTTTAAAACTGTCGGTTTCTTTTGTTATGTGCAACCTTCCAATTTTTTTGTCTTACTTTAGTTTCTTATTGTATAACTTTAGTTCTCCCAACATTCTCTTGTGCAACATCCAATAAAAAATCCTGAGTCCGTCCTTGAAAACAGTATATGCTAATATTAGTTTAGCGCAAAACTGAATCAATGAATCGAAAATCAAAACCAAAGACAAAAAATGAAGCCACCACAACAAAAAAAGCAAAAACAAAAAAAGCAAAAAATGTGAGCGAAAAAACAAGAACCTGAGAAAAAAAATGTGAACCGAAAACGCAAAAAACCTAAGCAAAAAAAAAACCAAAATTCGGCCTAATTTATCTAACGAATAATACTACTAAATAGTGCATACCTATTTACAAAATCTTATATCCGCCAGTGGTACAATCATCATGTGTTGAGAGTAACGACCGACAATAAAATGTTCTGATGGTCGCTCATCGACAGATGATACAACACGTGAAATTTAATGTTTTGAACTATGGTAATGACGAATAAACTCGAGTGTTGGTTTGGCATGGGTTGAATGGCCCACTAACACAATTCGAATAGGAAATGGAGCAAAAGGCAACTGCTTAGGTTTTGTCAAATGTTTCGATATCAATCACAACTCTAAATTACACTTTAATGTATTAGTGTATGAATTATAATGAGTCTTTGTTAAATTACACGTCAATGTTAAAGATAACCGGTATGAGTCTTTGTAAGCTTGGTTCTATTGAATTATAAGACCATTTATACCCGCGGCCTATCACATATCATTAGCAGCCCCACAAACCAAATTAAACATTATGTTCCTCATAGTGAACCACATGTTGTACTTAATATTTGATTATAAGAAATATTATGATTTAGAGTATTTTTTTATCCTCTTGAAGGATATCGATGACTTATGCGTGTGACTTCGATTCAGAAGATAAAAAAATGAAAATAAAAACAAAACAAAAAATTAAAATCAAAAAAATGCAATTGACACAAAAAAAACCAAAAAAATAAATAACAACTAAAGATTAAATTTAAAAATTATTAAAAAATTCTAAATAAAACATAAAATGCAGTTCATATATCAATTATATATATTCAGAATGTTTAACAAAAAAATTAACAAGACTCTAAAAAATTAAAAAAAAATAATTAAATTTGAAAATTATTAAAAAGAACACTGACATTAAATAAAAAATAAAAAACCCTCTGAAATAACACAATAAACGACCCCGCCCGTTGGGCGGGTTATGACGCTAGTATATATATATATATATATATATATATATATATATATATATATATATATATATATATATATATATATATATATATATATATATATATATATATATATATATATATATATATATATATATATATATATATATATATATATATATATATATATATATATATATATATATATATATATATATATATATATATATATATATATATATATATATATATATATATATATATATATATATATATATATATATATATATGACTAATCTATAGTATCGAGCCTAAGACGCGTCTCGTTATATTAGGTCTCGTTCGATTATATGTCGACCGTTGGGCATCTCGTTCTCGATCAATGAGCGATTGATATCTCGTGAAGTCGTGTATCGAATATTGGACGTTTGTTCCTTGATCTACGTGTAATAACTATATTAGGTGAGTTCATAGCCTCAATTTTACTGCTTTATATGTGTTTATAAAACCGCGAGGGGGAATACTTGTTCTTGGTATAAACGTATATGTTGTTTATATATATGGTTTTGAGAGAATACATGTTTATGAATAAACATGCGAGGTTTGACTATCTGCTTTGAACGAATACTGTTGTTGTAAATGAATGTAAGATGTTTGATTAAATGCTTTTGAAAGATGAACACAAGCGTTGATTGTATTGATTGTGAACCGCTATTTTCTAAGTTCCATATTGCCAAAATTTGGAAAGTCCCTAAAACCCATGAACTGTTAACTACCTATGATGGGTACGCGCTGATACAGACGGATGGATCCATCGGGGATGGCCCCCACCTGGGCAGGTCACACCTGTGGGTTGGAGGCTTAGCCAGGTGTGTTGTATGAGAAGTAATGGGGTATTAGGCAAGATACCTGACTAGGGCATTATTTATACTTAAGGCTTCAGTTTCATGGCTTAGTAGAATAGCGTGGACTTTGGATATTGTATGTGTTACAATAATGACAGTGAATGATATTCTTGTGTTCAAAAGCTGCATGGTTTATTTAAAACTACATTATTGTTTATTTAGAAACCTACGAATTCACTCAACCGTTATGTTGACAGTTTAGCATGTATTCTCAAGTTTATAGGTTTATGCTTAGCTGGAGCACGAGGCTACGCGAGATAAAGTAAAGGCAAAGCAAACAATTTTCATTCGATACATTTGAAAAATCTTTATTTTTATTAAAGTTTGAAATAGTTGTTGGGACCTATTCTTATTGAACTCTGATATTTATAAAATTGTCGAATGGTTTATTTTATAAAACGTCTCTTTTGAGGTTTGTTTTCTATAACTGTGTGTGATGTGCTATGAAGTAACACCCAAAGTTGAGTATCCGCTGCCTTGTGAGTTTGGGGGTGTTTCACTACAGGAAGGATATTTCCCTCTAGCACTACCAAGGTTGATTGTGAACCCCGACATGCTTCTAACAAACACAATGTATACCAAACTTTCACTTATATCGTTAAACTCAATGGTAAAAACCATTCTATCTAGGATAATCAACATTCATATGATGTTAATCATAGTTAGTGGAATAGAACATTGATTAGTAACAAGATGCTTAAACAAGATGAATTCTTCCAAAGTGTTTATATTAATAATTAACACAAACAACTATAGGCATGTATACATTGAATACCATGCCTAGAGATCAAAGCTTATTATAGGCTTACATTGTGAATGAAAGATATATAAAACCTACGGTCTATGTTTTCTTTATATACTAGAAAACATAGCTTACAAAGAAAGCTAAAACAATAAAAAGACTCCACCAGCTTGTAGTTTTAAACTTTGGAAGAAGTAGTCCTTGTCTTCTTATTTTGTTATGTTTTGACTTGTCAACTCATAAATTCAACCCAACAATCTTCCCTTGGTTGATGATGTCAAAACACTTCCCCTTAAGTTTGCATTCTTTGTAAAACATATAACACCAAGGATCAACAGATTGTACTTTGTAGACTTCTTCCCCTTTTTGACATGATCAAACAAGGGTCTTGTATGTATGCAACCTTGATTTCGACCACTACTAAACAATATCACACTACTAATAAAAATATTCTATGTCTCAAATTACCCTCCATAAAAAACCGATAGACTGAATTAAATGAATTTGAGAAATAGAAACTCACATAAGTTGTAGTAATACTAATGAGCAGTAGTAAACACCTTCACCTCAATGTTACATGTAAATGATTAACACATGAACAATAGAGCTTCCCCTTAAATTATGCTAATCATTCTTGAATCTTTAAATTCGGTAGGCTTTTTGTAATGATCACATATAAAGAAATCTAATTACGAATTACTTGATGATGAAGTAGAATAACCCGAACATGCGTTCCATGTCTTGTACTAAACATGTAACAAAGAACTTATACTCATGGTATAAAGTATAAGTAGAGCTCAATCCCTTTGTCAAAATACTCATTCTTAAAATGAGATACTGAGCACAAATAACGTAACTCCTTCAAGTGATAGCATCATCCACTGCTAGATTTGAAAAGTCTTCATCACTAACCATTTAAGCACGAACAAGTTATCTTAAAAGTAATGTCGATCCCAAACATGGATCGATTAAGCTTTGTGTTAACGAGATTGAATCAAGTTTAACACGTAGAGAAACTTTATGTTAACAACAATCTAAGTGTTATGCGGTATTAACACTTAGAACAAAGAACAATGCTAAACACAATATAAACCAAACTTTCACTTTGATGAATAATAACTTACGTACAATGGAAGTGTAGAAAACGTATATCGATATCAAACCCTAAGACCTCCTTTTGAGTCTTGAAAAATAATTTATCTATCAAATATTTTAGGAAAAGATAAACAATAAGAATACAATGTAGAACATTTTTTCCTAAGTATACAGAACGTGTTGACTAAGTAGATTGACATACCTAGGATTTCCTTTGTCAGCGCTTGAATTTGTCTTGCCATTGCTCATTCTGTCAGTGTTTGAATTACTCTTTTCAGCGTCCAAAATCCTCTTGTCAGCGGCATAGTGAGTTAGCTAATTTTATTCCTAACAATCCTCCCCTAAACTTGATACTTATACCAATATTCAAGTTTCTGAATAAAAACAAAATACAAAGAGAATTCTTACAAATAAAACCTACTACTGAATTTGAGAATATATAAACCTCATAAAGTCCATGCTAACATCACTGGTATAATCAACTTCAAGCTTGATGGCGATCAACTTCTTCAATAATTCTTGTGATAGTGGATACTTCTCATCTATCAAGAATTACTCTGCAAACTTTGTATTACTAAGATGAAACACACTAGCAGTTGAATACAAGTGCCACTTCAAGCTAGTCAAATCAATCAGATCCGACCATACTGGATCAACAGCATCATGAACAAACATCCTTTTAAATGTTGTCCAGATCTCTATTCTATTCAAAGATGTAGGAGCTTTAGCCTCATACCTCTCCTTCATCAAACTCCACAGAGTTTCTACATCCTCTCTATCGAAACTAGCAAAAAATGAAACTAAGGAAGTAAAAGTGTGTACCTTATCACCAGCTCTAGTGATCACCCAAAATCCAACATAATCTTCTTCATATTTGACAATTGGATTCTTGAAGTCCAAAGGTACCACAATAGCTAAATCAGAATCCACCAATGGAGATAACACCATATTCTCCTTTAAAGTAACTTCATGTGGATTCAATTGATCAAGCACTGGAATTTTAACTTGAATCCTTTCTTCACTGGTTTAGGCACAACCAATACCTTCTTGATCTTTAGCTCTTCCTCTAGATCTTCCTGTCTCTCCTCAGAAAGCATCCTATGTGTATTTGCTTCACAGACATGCTCCCAAATAGGATAAGCATAATACTCCAATTGAGTAAAAGAAAGCTTCCTTAACTTTGTGGAAGTCCACCCTGTTTGGTGGCATCTAAGAAGGATGTTGTAAAGCTCTCTCCTGGCTGTCTTGTTATTAGAAAGTACTTTGCTTGCCATATGCTCCAAAATGACTTTGAAATCATTTTGAACTCTCAATAAAATCTCCAGACCCCAAATCTGCTTTGTCAATGTCATGTCTGGATTCTCTATGCAGTCCTCTTCCCATTTGAAATACATGGTCGACACATGAGGCATATCAAAATCTACCTGCTTCTTCAATTCACTGAGCTTTTCCACTGAGCTTTTACCTTGCTAGCTCATCCTCCCCATATTCCATTTTTTCTGGTTCTTCTAAAATATTAGAACCATGATCACTCTCTTCTTCTTCATCACCAGAACCAACTTTTTCATCACTCTCAGATTCAGATGAAAGAATCTGAGCTACAATAACACCTTTCCCAAGCCCTTTCTTTTTTACTCATGAAATTGTTGAGCTAGCATAGCATCAACCTTTTGCTGGGCTGCATCCTTGGGAACATCCTCTTCTAACAAAACAACTTTGCCCTTATCTAGTGGATCAATAAGAGGCAAAGTAATAGGTGTTACCTGTGTGGAAGGCTCGTTGATCATAAATGGTAGTTGGGATACACCAGTCACACCAGGGATCCGGTCAGCGTCTGAAACAGGCGTGTCAGCATTCAAATTGCCTTTGTCAGCGGCTGAAAGTCCACTTGCTTGTAGCATCATTTCTGTGAAAGACTGCTTCATAGTAGCTTATTCTTTTAAACCTGTAAGTGCCTCAGCCACCTCCTTTGTCCCATACGAACCTTCATGGGAACCCTTATCACTCACATTGAAGGGTTCAGTAGGTGCTTCCTCCCATTTGTAAGAATCATCTTCAGAGGATAACACCACATCTCTTCTTTTTCATGAACCAGCAGCTTTCAAGACAACTATCCTCTCCCCAACTGATTGAGTTCAAGGCCTTGGTCAGTCACTTTTTGTACAAGTTACACATTGGACTTTTGCAAGCCAATGCAGATAGCCGTCAATTCCATAATAGAAAGTGTTTGTAGACTACCCTCCTCCAAAATTGGGTTTTGACTCCTCAACATGGATTCATCAGGCAAAATTCTTTCAGCTTCATGGCTAGGACCACTAGAGGAGAATACTCTAGTAGTCCTTTTGTCTTTTCTCCAAGCAAAAATCAAATGGTTCAGATGAGGAGGTGGATTGGTGAACATGTGTTTAGGGTGGTGAGGTGACAGCGGGTGAAATGAATGTGTCAGCGGCTAAAACACGAGTGTCAGCGGCTGATGCAGGGGGGGGGGGGGGTCAATATGCATTTGGTCAACAATATGGGGTGAATGTGGTTGTTGTTCTTGGGCAGGTTCAGGTTCAGGTACAGGGTGAGGGCAAGGGTTTTGGGCTGCTTGAATAACAACTTGCATGGGAGGGGTTAAAGGTAAGGGTCTGAATGGTTGTGTGTTCATGGACAGAAAAAGTTTAGATTTTTTAGTAGGGACCGTATAAAAACTGTCATGATCCGTACGACAATAACCTTGTTGTTCAAAAACCATTTGTAAAAACCTAGTGTACGCAAGAGTCATCTTGGTACCCTTGTTGTGCAACATGCCCTCAAAAATCATATGGAAAAAATTATATTTTTGCCCAGTGTCCATACAAACAAGAATACAACCAAATGATCGATTGATTTCATTGAAGGATGAACACTTAGGACTAAGACATTGTAGGAGGACATGTATTAAGAACTTCCAGGCTGGGATATTTTTTTTTTGAATATTTGTTAATTTTTCCCTCTAAGGGCAAATCATACCCCAAGCCTCTAAATCCTTCCTCTAACTGATCATTAGGAAGGCTAGTTACACCATCAGCATCATCAAGCTGTAAAGCTTGACGAATAAGTGCTTCAGTAACTACCTATTTTGTCCCATGAACCGTCCCAAATAATGTAATCAGTCCATCAACTATTTCAGAACGGGCAGTGTTCCAAAACTGTTTGATGTGTGTGATAGGAATAAGTGGAGCATGGGTCAAAGCATACCTTAGATTAGAAGCCAAGAGATACTTTATCATTCCAGTATACTGTGGATGATGATCAGGATCAGCTACAAGATAGGCAATCATGTTGTGTTGATCTCTGAATCCCAAAGTAGCACCAGCAGGTTTAAATAATGGGGCCATGAAAACTGTTTGTGAAAGGTTAGGATGAATGAAAATGAAGATGTATGGTTATGGAGAAAATATGAGACAATCAAGCAAGTTACCATGTTTAAAACAGTATGAGTCGTATATATAGGTAGTAAGCTAAGTTACTATTGGTTGAAAAAGAGGTAAGTTATTCAAAAAGTAATGATTAAAATCTTGAAAATTAATAACCTATCTCTTAGCTTTTAAAGAAATTACCAAATCCCATAAAATTACGACACAAAATATTTCAAAAGAAACAACTAGGTGGGACCCAGTGTTCTTCAACGGTCAAAATATTAGTGTCAGCGGGTAACGGCTATATTTTGTCAGCGGGTAAAGTTTTCCATGTCAGCGTTTGAAAATGTGCTTGTCAACGGATGAACCACTTATGTGTCAACGGCCAAAAATAAAATGGAATAAAATAAACACACCTTAACAACGAATTTTACCCTAATGAAGATAACACATCTCTGACACATACTGAAATTAGCATTCTCTGTCCAATTATACACACTTGCATAAGCAAGATAGACATAACTGTCCTCAAGTGAACCTTGCTTAAGTAAGTCCTTTAGAGTGAAGTTATCTTATATAAACTCTTTGTAACTCCCAGGTAAGCCCATTTTTATTTACACCAAGTCTCCCAACCAACCAATCCCAATTCTAGGCTAAAAAGTCTTGGCAACATGCACAGTACATCAACTTTTCATGCTACAATGCCTCAAGATTTAGAAATTCCAACAATTCTTAAAAGGAATAGCCTTCATTATTCCTAACTCCTACTCACCAGTGGACACAATCTAGAATTGTGATAAGAGCACTCTAAAAGTACCCAAAAACCTAAAGGTTTCCTAAACCTCCCTTAAACTTACACAGTTTGCAAAATAAATGAAATGATAAATTTTTATTTCAAGATAGGAATGTAAACATTCCAACCATCATAAGTAAATATTCTTCATATCCTTGAAGTCCATAGGCAACTCTGTATCCTATTATACAATGCTCAACTTGCCTGGATGATTAGTTGAAAAACCACAAAAACTAACATAGGCTATCAACGGCTTCTTTCCACGTGTCAGCGTATAAAATGCCTTTGTCAGCGTTAGAAAATATAGTGGAAAATCTAACACATTTACATGGAATAATAACAATGCATATCCTGTACATACCTTACAATGAGCCAAAAACACATATTTTATGGATTGATCATTCCAATACTTGTTATCAAGTACTGGAACCTCCCAACATCAAAAGGTTTAGTCAAAAGATCAGCCACATTATTTTCTGTGTCTACTCTATCTGGGTGTGACAATCCGTCAATTTATGGTCAATATTTTATTCTCAATATTTATTTGAAAATATTATTTTATGAACTCACTTATTTTTGGGAAGAAATTTGGATTTACGTCTTGAAGTAGCGTCGACTACGTCTAAACCGGAGGATTCAACGTTACGTGCTTACGTTTACATACACCGTCCTTGGTGACAGTCCGACATTTCAGAAAATAAATTTATCCATGAATATTATTTTGGAGTTTTAAATTTGTGTTAGTTCATAAACTCACAAATTTACGAGAAGAGATTAGGACTTACGATTTTATTTTAACCTCCTTTACGACTAAACCGGAAACCTTAGGATTACGTATTTACGTTTTCGAACTCCGTTTTTGATGAAGCAATTTTTATTAGATTCGTTTTGTGCCGTTGATTCATAATTTATAAAAACGTTTTTCGTAAAACGACCCGAGGGCACGCAAATCGAGGAAACTAGAATCGAGAAATACCCGTAAATAAATGGGGATGAGACAAGTGGGACACTTGCCCCACCCCCACATACCCACGGCTACAACACAACACCTCAACACTTTGGTGTCAAGTTCTAAACAAGTAGCTAACACTTGTTGCTACATACTTACACTTGTTACATTTAGCTTAACATTTAAGCTTACTCCACCCACTAAGCTAACAAAACCACCATCTCATACCATTTTCCTCATTTCCCTCATGCAAAACAACACACTTCACTCTCATCTCCCTATTTGTGCCGTCCCACTCCATCACCATCCACCCCATTTTGATCAATTTCATCCATGAAATCATGTGTTATTTAAACATATGTTGAAGCCCTCTTAAAGCTCTCTTGAATGATGGTGATTATAACATCCATGGAGGAGTTTTCATAGTGTCTTGAGGCTGATTTTCCACAAGGTATACATGAAGAATGGTGGTCTTGAAGATGGTCTTGGCTATGCACAAGTTTCTCCATCCAAATCCATGTCAAACTCATAACCTACATCAACTTGGTGGTATAAAGATTGTCCTCCTCATCTTCTTGTTATTTTGATTATGTAAACATGTATTTTATTTCCTATTGTATATGTATATGATGATAAAAATGTTCTGTGGGGATTTGGTGTTGATAAACATGATTAAAAAGGTGAAAAACCATAAGGAACAAGGTTAAAATCTTGGTTAAATTTGTTGGCTGTATAAAACAGTAAAGAAACAGGTCATGGACTGATAAAATGATGAAGTAGAATCCATTTACAGTAATCTATATGTCTTGTACACATGTGAGAGTTTGCCATGCAATGGAATCATTGTAATGAGTGAGATATGATCAAAACAAGTTTAGGGTATAAATCTGAGGTTACTCTTTTTGACGATTTTTAGAAAATATTTAGAAGATGATTCAACAGTAGCTATAGAAGAGTTAAATGTATAACATATCATGTAGTTTATGTGATAAAAATTTGAGCTTCTATCTCCTTACAGAACTCAAGATATGGCAGTTTAGGTGAAAGTGAAGATAAAAATCAGATTTTTGGAAATTAAAGAATAATACTATTATATAAGCACTCAAAATTTAATAGTATAAAATATAAATAAAAACCCACTAACTTATAAAACTTATTTATATAAATATGTAAAAGGGTAAATGAATGAATAACTTATATAAATGGTAGTGAAATAATACTTATAAGTTATAAAACTATAAACATTGTTTTTACGACTTTTTCGGCTAATACCGTAAAAATTAACGTTTTTGCTAAATAAAACTTAGACGGTTGGACCCGTCTAATGTAAACTTTTATAAACTTATATACTGATATATAAACATGTATAACAAGTAAAAACCGATAAAACCCGAACTATAGGACAAACGGACATTAACGAGCTAAGTAAACATATTGGACTAATAATTGGACTAAATAAGTTAAACACTTATAAAAAGAACTTATTGGGCTTAACCCATTTAGGCCCAAATTTTAAAGTGTAGATACTGATAAAATAAGTATAACATGGATTAAAACAAGTTAAAGAACTTAAAATAAGTTTATTGGACTTAAAACACGTAAAAAGGTAAAACTAGTAAACTAGTATAAAAGTTATCGACATATAACACTAAAATGAGTAAACGAGAATATGTAAACCCACTTGATCATCATATATATATATAATCATCATATGTATACATAATCACTATTTTTATAAAGTCATTGGACATGAGTCTAAGACCGATTATTATTTATATAGGTTTCCGCGATTGAAGCACGTACCGTACGTCCGAATTGCCGATAACCCGCCTTCCCACATCAACGTGAGTTCATAGCCTCACACTCTTTTAAATGTTTTTATAAATGTTTTATAAACCCGCGAGGGAGATTACATGTTAGTTTTTATAAAATAGGACACCATTTGTCCCGATTATTTGTTTATTAATTTTGGACTCGAATGATTGAATGACCCGATTGTATGACCCGATAAATGATTAAAGGACCCGATAGATGAAATTAAATGGATTATTAAAGTTAGGTTATGTCACTAAAAGTCCCATTAGCATGAATTGTGAACTACCGGGATTTGGTAGACGCTTATGCATTTAATAGTACTATTTGGGGACGATCACCCCAGTTCGCGCCTTGACGGTTGATCCCCGTCGTGCCACATTGATTGGTAAGCGAATTTATGTATGAGAAGATTTCCTTAGTGTAACACCCCCAAATTTATACAACTCAGTTCAGCGGAAGACTAGTTGGTGTTACGGGATAGCACATTACTCACATCATAGACAACGCATAAAAATCGCGTCGTTTAATAATAAATCATTTCCATTCATAAATATCAAAGTTACATAGGTCCCAAGTCATTATATTTAATACAGGTTTTACAAATCATTTGAATGGAAATAAGCATTTAGGTGCGGGCCATGAATTCTTGTTGTCTTCCCGAGAATTACCTTCAAGTACCTGAGATAAAACATGTTAAAAGAAAAGGTCAGCGATAACGCCGAGTAAATTCATAGAGTTTAATAAATTCCATCAATATAACTTTGGTATAAAATTAGTACCAAAAATCAATTCGTACAAATCATTGTATTAGGCCGTAAAATAGCCAAAATCATTTTATACAAATCTTTGTAATAGGCCATAAAATAGCCAAAGTCATTTTATATAAATCCTTATCGAAAATCATAATATAGGCATTTGCCTTAAAAATCATTATACGAACCATTGTCGTTAAAAACACCATACAATACGTTTTGCAACGTTGTATAGATTAAATAAAAACCGTTATATGAACATGGTTATAAAACCAAAATACAAACATAATATCAATAGTATGACCCAGTATTGCTAGTCAGGCAATACATCGTAATTCGGAGCGTCCAGTAATATTTTGGTGATTGGATTATTATAAGCCGCATGACATTGTTACCTTACTAAACCAAAACGGGTAGCTAACCCGATACCAATTTTTTCCCATCTAAAGTAGCGTGTCGTCACAAAGGTCACGCTATTGGAAATCTTCTCATACATAAATTCGCTTACCAATCAATGTGGCACGACGGGGATCAACCGTCAAGGCGCGAACTGGGGTGATCGTCCCCAAATAGTACTATTAAATGCATAAGCGTCTACCAACTCCCAGTAGTTCACAATTCATGCTAATGGGACTTTTAGTGACATAACCTAACTTTAATAATCCATTTTATTTCATCTATCGGGTCCATTAATCATTTATCGGGTCATACAATCGGGTCATTCAATCATTCGGGTCCAAAATCAATAAACAAACAATCGGGACAAATGGTGTCCAAACTTTTTATAAAAACTAACATGTTATCTCCCTCGCGGGTTTATAAAGAATTTATAAAACATTTAAAAGAGTGCGAGGCTATGAACTCACGTTGATATGGGAAGGCGGGTTATCGGCAATTCGGACGTACGGTACGCGCTTCAATCACGGAAACCTATATAAATAATAATCAGTCTTAGACGTTTGTCCAATGACTTTATAAAATATCAATTATGTATACATATGATGATTATATATATATATGATGATCAAGTGGGTTTACATATTCTCGTTTACTCATTTTAGAGTTATATGTCGATAACTTTTATACTAGTTTACTAGTTTTACCCGTTTACGTGTCTTAAGTCCAATAAGCTTATTATAAGTTATTTAACTTATTTTAATCCATTTTGTACCTATATTATCAGTATGTATATTTTCCAAGTTGGGCCTAAATGGGTTAAGCCCAATAAGTCCTTTTTACAAGTATTTATCTTATTTATTCCAATTATTAGTCCAAGTATTAGTCCAATATGTTTACTTAGCTCGTTAATGTCCGTATGCCCTAAAGTTCGGGTTTTATCGGTTTTTAGTTGTTATACATGTCTATATATCAGTATATAAGTTTTATAAAGTTTTCATTAGACGGGTCCAACCTTCTAAGTTTTATTTAACAAAAACGTTAATTTTACGGCAATAGCCGAAAAAGTCGTAAAAATCATATTTATAGTTTTTATTACTTATAAACATTATTTCACCACCATTTATATAATTTATCCATTTGATTAACCTTATATATATTTATATAAATAAGTTTTATAAGTTAGTGGGTTTTTTTTTTTATTTTACATTTTATATGTTAAAATGTGAGTGCTTATATAATAGTATTATTCTTTAATTTCCAAAAATCTGATTTTTAACTTCATCTTCACCAAAACTGCCATATCTTGAGTTCTACATGGAGATAGAAGCTCAAATTTTTATCACATAAACTACATGATATGTGCTACATTTAACTCTTCTATAGATACTGTTGAATCATCCTTTAACTATTTTCTAAAAATCGTCCAAAACAGTAACTTCAGATTTATACCCTAAACTTGTTTTGATCATATCTCACTCATTATTTTGATTCCATTGCATGGCCAACTCTCACATGTGTACAAGACCCATAGCTTACTGTAAATGGGTTCTACTTCATCATATTATCAGTTTACCACTTGGTTATTTACTGTTTTATACAGCCATGCAAATTAATCAAGATTTTAACCTTGTTTTATATGGTTTTTCACCTTTTTAATCATGATTATCAACAACAAATCCCCACATAACATTTTTATCATCATATAATCATCATAAATATATACAATAGGAAATAAAATACAAGTTTACATAATCAAAATAATAAGAAGTTGAGGAGGACAATCTTTATACCACCAACTTGATGTAGGTTATGAGTTTGGCATGGTTTTTGATGGAGAAACTTGTAGACAACCATGACCATCTTCAAGACCACCATGCTCCATGAGAACCTTGTGGGAAATCAGCCCTCCTACTCCATGAAAACTCCTCCTTGGATGTTATAAGCACCACCAATCAATAGGGTTTCAAAGGGGCTTCAACATATGTAGAGATAACATAGGATTCCATGGTTAATTTTTGATCAAATGAAGGTGTTGTGGGAGAAAAGTGGGACGGCATAGATGAGTGAGAGAGAGAGAGTTGTGAGTTTTTGAGTAGTTTGCATGTAGGAAATGAGTAGCTAGTTTGTGTGCTAGTGGTTTTTGGTTTGGTGGAAAGCTTACATTGTAAGCTTAGACATGTGTAAGATACACTAGTGAAATCTTGCCACCAAAGTGGTATTTGTTGTAGTATAGCCGGTTTTGATGGGGGTGGGACAAGTGTCCCACTTGTCTCATCCCCATTTATTTACGGGTACTCCTCGATTCTAGTTTCCTCGATTTGCGTGCCCTCGGGTCGTTTTACGAAAAACGTTTTTATAAATTATGAATCACCGTCACAAAACAAATCCAATAAAAATTGTTTCATCAAAAACGGAGTTCGAAAACGTAAATACGTAATCCTAAGGTTTCCGGTTTAGTCATAAAGGACGTTAAAATAAAATTGTAAGTCCTAGTCTCTTCTCGTAAATTTGTGAGTTTATGAACCAACACAAATTTAAAACTCCAAAATAATATTCTCAGATAAATTTATTTTCTGAAATGTCGGACTGTCACCAAAGACGGTGTATGTAAACGTAAGCACGTAACGTTGAATCCTCCGGTTTAGACGTAGTCGATGCTACTCCAAGACGTAAATCCAAATTTCTTCCCAAAAACATGTGAGTTCATATTGTAAATTGTTTTTAAATAATATTGAGAATAAAATATCAATCGTAAATTGACGGATTGTCACAGCATTTACCCCTAAACAGGATCTTTGTCCTCAAAGATCATCTTACCTTACTACTCGCTTCTTATAGAGTTAAAGCCATGTGGGTATTTCCTCCACATTCAGTCCTTTCTCACAAGTGCAATTCATTATAAAACGCGAGTTTCATCAAACATAACTACGGGAATAAGATCAGGCTTAATGTTGACTTACTTTCTCTATCCATGATGTTCACGGGTTTCTGATGAATGCAACTTTTCGCCGATCTAAGCTCTAATAGGAAACAATCAGATTCTTACTTGATAGATATTCTATCAAGTTCGATTTACGAAACATAATTTACGCAGTCCTTGAAGTCCTAGGGTAGATCCAGCTTTTATGCCTTTCAATCCCAACTTTTTCATCATCCCAATGGTCCCATACAACGGGGACTTATATCCCATGATTTGTCAGATCATGAATTCATTTTTCCAAGGTTAAAAATTGTGGCATAACTTCGCTACCCATTTGGCACTTCAAGATCTACTTTTCATATTCACATATCCTCTTGCCCACTATCGGCATTCAATAATCAGATCCTAATTTAAACAATCATTTCAGATCTCGCGGGTCGGGTATTTTGTAAGGTTAGGTTTGCCATCATAGGAAACCTTAAACCTAAAAGACATGTCCAACTCACAATGGGTGTATGTCGGATGTCTTCATCTCAACTCCTGCTTACAGATGCTCTAAGATTTAGACCCTAACAAGACTAGATCTCGATCCTAATACGATAGTTATCAATGATAATCTCTTCAAAGGAAAACGAGTATACGGTTCATTACCAAAGGTCAATCATTCAAACACAAAACAACACTTATATTACCTTGTATCGTTACTTTACCTCGTCCCTTCGATTTGGGGTGGTACATAGTACTCTCATCAAGGTTCGTTCTCATATGATTTCAGAGCAAATCTCTAGAAATTCGATGCGAAGCGAGGATCTTGATATAGATGATCGATACAGGCATGCTATGTTTACATAATTCTTTTGCATTTATCATTAACGGGAATGATATCAGCAGATTTGGTCAGTCTGTCGACGATGACCCAAATCGAATCAAATTCAGATGATGACCTTTGCAATAGCTAAACGTTTACTAATGTATGAGGCGATGTCTGCCTTCATAATTGCCATTAGTACAACTTCTTCAGACAAAGATACTTTGGTCAAAAATGACATACATATAATACTTATACTTACAAATTCCAACATAACTATATCTCATAATCCTCCATATTTAGGTAATCATAAGTGGCCTTTAAAATATTTAACGCCATTGGCTTCTCAAATCTGTTGGTTCACATTAGCCGTGAAACCCTTCACTATTTATATTATCCTTCTTACAAACATCGTTTATTTTTGTATCGTTTGGCAATTTATTTTGCACCTTCATTATTAAGGAACACGTCCTAATGGATTCTTTATCTTTTATACATAATACGTCGGTATCTATATTCACTTCTCATGATGATATAATTATCATGTCCACAATTCACTCAGATATTCTTTCTATATTATGCGTTAGTAATTATGTTCACTTTCGCCTGATGAAATAAATATCATAACCGTATTTATTCAAAATTCTTTCTTCATATCTTCTATGTTTCAGTTTCGTCTCAACTATCATTTTTATCAGTTTTTTTCTCAATCCGGCGTCTAAAGCGTCGATAATTATTATAATTAATTAAATAATTATTAGTTAATTTTTATGAAGCGTAAACATAAAAGTTTTAAATTTCTTAGTTCGACCAATTATATAAAATGTTCAAAAATAATTTGAATTTAATTAACAGGATTCTTGTTGATTTATCGAAAATATTTCATAAGATTCGTAAATGTTCGAAA
Organism: Glebionis coronaria; assembly: GCA_025667525.1. Lineage (NCBI taxonomy): Eukaryota > Viridiplantae > Streptophyta > Magnoliopsida > Asterales > Asteraceae > Glebionis > Glebionis coronaria. The sequence continues at coordinate 547,463,683 of CM046881.1, read as the reverse complement.
AACCTTTGTTTATACTTTGGTCAAAGTTTTCTTAGTTTAAAAAGTAAAAATTTTCGTTTCAAATTTCAAGTCATTAATTATATAATTTCCTTATTTCTTCTTAAGTTGTCTAGAAGTATACACAAACATTTACCCCTAAACAGAAGTTTAGTTAAATGGTTTGTGTATAAGGGAATAATCCCTTAAAATCTTTTGTTAAAACATTTGTCAAAACATATTTCCATTTCTTTTTGGTAAAATCCAAAGTCTTAAAAGGGCTCTTAATTTTTGAAGAGTCAATTTATATTCTATTATCCTTTTAATCAGATAGTCAAATCATGTAAAGGTTCAAGTCTTTAATCATGTGTTAATTATTCAAGGTTCAGGTTTTCATCGTTCGACCAATTCAGGGCAATCTATAAATATTTATTAACTCATTCTTATTCGTACATACAAACAAATGGTCCTAAATGATCACAAGCATGAATTTATCAAATTACAGCCTACACACGTGATTCACAAAATTTATGAATACTACATGTGCATTTGTCAATCCAAACGACATCACGTGAAACTCATAAGGTTCATTACAAGTACCGGATGTAGTGATTGGAATAGATAATCTCTTTCGCAGATGCGAAGTTGATGATAACCATGCTATGGATCAAATTTGCTAGAACCTTGTAAATGATCGAACAAATCTTCCATTTCGAGTTATGGATATCGTTTTCGATTGTCAATTTACTCAGTCACAGTAATCTACTAATATAAGGAAAGATAACACCATAGCTCTTCAGGATGACAGGCTTGGTATAATAAAATCTTTCTCCGACAACTTTCTCAGTTGTACGGTAATTCCTTAAATTCAGATGGTGCTGACGTACAGTGCACAAGCCACAAGTGCAGCACCGAGAATATAATCAATACCAATTTCAACTTGCCAAAATGGCAAAAGTCTAGGTATTTTACCAACAAATACTTCCTAAAGTTTCATATATCATAAACATCTTTTAAAAATTTCATATTAGGTTCTTCTAGATTATAATATCTATAACTAATTCACAATCATTCGCAATATAATTCCAAGTCTAAATACGGGATATGGGCATCCGTCAAGAATTATTTAGATCACTTTTGATAATCAACATCTTATCCTTTGGGGAATTCTACTCGAGTTCCCATCAATTAAGACAATGTCGTCATGTCATAATCAATCAATCCATTTTACTGGCACTAACAACTTTCCAGTTTCATTTCCGTCGATAAGATGTGAATTTCTCAAAAGACTAATAATAACTCATAATCCTTCACAAATTCAAGGATATATGGAGACACAACTACCATCTAAAGAGTAAGGTCAACGCATAATCTACGCGAGAGAATTTCAAATCAGATTCAGATGAAAACATTTAACGAATATGAATATATCCCATGTTTTCATAATTTGAGTACGCATTCGAAAGCTCCTCGGATCGTTACCCAGGTCATTCAAATGAAATCAAATCAAAAGAAATGATAAGAACGTCAATACATCCAGTCGGGTATCAACACTCGGTAATCAAATACTTTTCCTAAGAATCTCACTACGGGGGAATTTGTCCAGAAAGAATTGTCAATTGTCAAATAAGACAATTTCCACAGATGAGTAAATTCGACTCAGAAGAATAGATGCTACAGGCACATATGTAGGTGTCCCTAACAATATGTCCCTATTTTTCACTTCTTGCAGATCTCATTAAAATTTAATCTTTCACAATCCTCACAGAAAATGTAGTGTTTATTCATTAGTTTTATGGTGACTACTAATCAGTCTTGCATAGTCCATTCCAAATTGTATGTAGGCGCGCAACTATATACAATTTCAAGATTAACGATGCAATACTCAGTTCGTCAAAATTTTAACATCATGTTTATAATAAAAACATTTTCATGCTTAATTCTTAAATAAGAATCAAGAATAAATTTACAAAGATTTTCTTCATCTTGAAAACAATCAAGTTTCCAAAGCGTCTCATAAACAACTTCATTTTGATATGAATCACTTATAAATCTCACTTTAAATAATCCATATAGTGATGAAAATTCAATTTTCTCAAAGCATACTGTTTTATCTTATAAAAAGAATGAGTGATCTGCAAAAGAGTGATGATGAGTTGTTCATCAAGAACTAACTACGATATGATAGAAAATGAGCTTAGCCAAATAATCATGAGGTTCATGATCTTGATGGCGCTCAAAAAGATTAATCCACAACGTAACTCAATTCAATATGAGTACTTGTTCAATGATTGCATCACTAATGTGAGCATTAGGAAGAAGCAATAAAAGATAGATAACATCGATACATGTAGAATTTAGTAATCAAAGGTAGTCTTTTCATTAATCACAAACAAGTCAAAATTGTACCGTAACACATTACGTGTCACTATGTCATACAATTCCCAGAACTCATCCTACCAACTGATATCTCAGTTAAGTTAGGGATTATTTTTAAAAGATACCACAATGAATACTAATCTACAAGAGTCATTAGGTGTTCCACATGTCCCAGAAGATCCATCGGTCTCAACTCAGAAGAAGATTTCTTCAATTTATTTCTTGGACACTGGGCATCCTCGTCAACGGACAGTGGCCTAGGAACAACACTTAACACGAACTAACAATCAATTAAAATCTTATAATTCAATCACAGAACTTAACGACTTCTATTAACAATCTCATATTCCATACAGGTTAAATTTTACTTTATTCAAGTTTCAACCAATTTCATACTCAATTCGATATCCTACCTCATTTTCCAATACTTACAACCTTATTCTTCGGCCTTGTAAAGGCAATACAATCTCAATATGAATCAACACTTAATTTCCAATCCTATTAGCTCTTACAACAACAATTATCAAATGAGTCATTAATTATGAAATGACTTGATCATTCAACTAGACTTCTCGGAAAGGTACTAGTGGCATGAGGCTTTTGGGTAATGGTTCCAATGACATCCTCAAGTGCAACATTCACCCTTTCGATTTCAATTTAAGAATTGGATGACAACGAATCAGATGACATCTTTCTGGGTGGTAACATTTTGTCAAACTCCACTCTATAAGGAAAGATCGTCATGACATCGATATTAGATTTAATCTTGCCAATTCTTTTTCAATATCACAATCAACTAATATCTACATTTCTACGAATATCAACCATTTGTTGGGATCATAAATATCCGCAACTTGGTTTGGATCTAGAATAGCTAGAATTCCTATGAGAATAGCTTCGATTAATTTACTAGGGGATTTTAGGGTTACTTGTGACAATCGACGTCGTATAAATACCTCGTATAAATATCAAAATAATCATAAAATAATCATGTAATAAAATTACATCATATATATATAATCCAAGTTATATATATTAAAATAACACTTCTCAGTCTTGGCCTTGTCGGTAACTCGGGAATTCTTCGGCACCGTTATAGTCAAAAGATTTTTAGACATTTTTAGAAAAATGTTTATAGTTAAAAGATTTTGAAATGTTTTATTCAAAACCTTTGGTTTTAAAAATCTTTCGTTCTCTATAACGAGAGCTCTTGTACCAAACTGTAACACCCCCAAATTTATACAACTCAGTTCAGCGGAAGACTAGTTGGTGTTACGGGATAGCACATTACTCACATCATAGACAACGCATAAAAATCGCGTCGTTTAATAATAAATCATTTCCATTCATAAATATCAAAGTTACATAGGTCCCAAGTCATTATATTTAATACAGGTTTTACAAATCATTTGAATGGAAATAAGCATTTAGGTGCGGGCCATGAATTCTTGTTGTCTTCCCGAGAATTACCTTCAAGTACCTGAGATAAAACATGTTAAAAGAAAAGTTCAGCGATAACGCCGAGTGAATTCATAGAGTTTAATAAATTCCATCAATATAACTTTGGTATAAAATTAGTACCAAAAATCAATTCGTACAAATCATTGTAATAGGCCGTAAAATAGCCAAAATCATTTTATACAAATCTTTGTAATAGGCCATAAAATAGCCAAAGTCATTTTATATAAATCCTTATCGAAAATCATAATATAGGCATTTGCCTTAAAAATCATTATACGAACCATTGTCGTTAAAAACACCATACAATACGTTTTGCAACGTTGTATAGATTAAATAAAAACCGTTATATGAACATGGTTATAAAAACCAAAATACAAACATAATATCAATAGTATGACCCAGTATTGCTAGTCAGGCAATACATCGTAATTCGGAGCGTCCAGTAATATTTTGGTGATTGGATTATTATAAGCCGCATGACATTGTTACCTTACTAAACCAAAACGGGTAGCTAACCCGATACCAATTTTTGCCCATCTAAAGTAGCGTGTCGTCACAAAGGTCACGCTATTGGAAATCTTCTCATACATAAATTCGCTTACCAATCAATGTGGCACGACGGGGATCAACCGTCAAGGCGCGAACTGGGGTGATCGTCCCCAAATAGTACTATTAAATGCATAAGCGTCTACCAACTCCCGGTAGTTCACAATTCATGTTAATGGGACTTTTAGTGACATAACCTAACTTTAATAATCCATTTTATTTCATCTATCGGGTCCATTAATCATTTATCGGGTCATACAATCGGGTCATTCAATCATTCGGGTCCAAAATCAATAAACAAACAATCGGGACAAATGGTGTCCAAACTTTTTATAAAAACTAACATGTTATCTCCCTCGCGGGTTTATAAAGCATTTATAAAACATTTAAAAGAGTGCGAGGCTATGAACTCACGTTGATATGGGAAGGCGGGTTATCGGCAATTCGGACGTACGGTACGCGCTTCAATCACGGAAACCTATAAAATAATAATCAGTCTTAGACGTTTGTCCAATGACTTTATAAAATATCAATTATGTATACATATGATGATTATATATATATATATGATGATCAAGTGGGTTTACATATTCTCGTTTACTCATTTTTGAGTTATATGTCGATAACTTTTATACTAGTTTACTAGTTTTACCCGTTTACGTGTCTTAAGTCCAATAAGCTTATTATAAGTTATTTAACTTATTTTAATCCATTTTGTACCTATATTATCAGTATGTATATTTTCCAAGTTGGGCCTAAATGGGTTAAGCCCAATAAGTCCTTTTTACAATTATTTATCTTATTTATTCCAATTATTAGTCCAAGTATTAGTCCAATATGTTTACTTAGCTCGTTAATGTCCGTATGCCCTAAAGTTCGGGTTTTATCGGTTTTTAGTTGTTATACATGTCTATATATCATTATATAAGTTTTATAAAGTTTTCATTAGACGGGTCCAACCTTCTAAGTTTTATTTAACAAAAACGTTAATTTTACGGCAATAGCCGAAAAAGTCGTAAAAATCATATTTATAGTTTTTATTACTTATAAACATTATTTCACCACCATTTATATAATTTATCCGTTTGATTAACCTTATATATATTTATATAAATAAGTTTTATAAGTTAGTGTGTTTTTTTTTATTTTACATTTTATATGTTAAAATGTGAGTGCTTATATAATAGTATTATTCTTTAATTTCCAAAAATTTGATTTTTAACTTCATCTTCACCAAAACTGCCATATCTTGAGTTCTACATGGAGATAGAAGCTCAAATTTTTATCACATAAACTACATGATCTTTTCTACATTTAACTCTTCTATAGCTACTGTTGAATCATCCTTTAAGTATTTTCTAAAAATCGTCCAAAACAGTAACTTCAGATTTATACCCTAAACTTGTTTTGATCATATCTCAGTCATTATTTTGATTCCATTGCATGGCCAACTCTCACATGTGTACAAGACCCATAGCTTACTGTAAATGGGTTCTACTTCATCATATTATCAGTTTACCGCTTGGTTATTTACTGTTTTATACAGCCATGCAAATTAATCAAGATTTTAACCTTGTTTCATATGGTTTTTCACCTTTTTAATCATGATTATCAACAACAAATCCCCACATAACATTTTTATCATCATATAATCATCATAAATATATACAATAGGAAATAAAATACAAGTTTACATAATCAAAATAATAAGAAGTTGAGGAGGACAATCTTTATACCACCAACTTGATGTAGGTTATGAGTTTGGCATGGTTTTTGATGGAGAAACTTGTAGACAACCATGACCATCTTCAAGACCACCATGCTCCATGAGAACCTTGTGGGAAATCAGCCCTCCTACTCCATGAAAACTCCTCCTTGGATGTTATAAGCACCACCAATCAATAGGGTTTCAAATGGGCTTCAACATATGTAGAGATAACATAGGATTCCATGGTTAATTTTTGATCAAATGAAGGTGTTGTGGGAGAAAAGTGGGACGGCATAGATGAGTGAGAGAGAGAGAGTTGTGAGTTTTTGAGTAGTTTGCATGTAGGAAATGAGTAGCTAGTTTGTGTGCTAGTGGTTTTTGGTTTGGTGGAAAGCTTACATTGTAAGCTTAGACATGTGTAAGATACACTAGTGAAATCTTGCCACCAAAGTGGCATTTGTTGTAGTATAGCCGGTTTTGATGGGGGTGGGACAAGTGTCCCACTTGTCTCATCCCCATTTATTTACGGGTACTCCTCGATTCTAGTTTCCTCGATTTGCGTGCCCTCGGGTCGTTTTACGAAAAACGTTTTTATAAATTACGAATCACCGTCACAAAACGAATCAGATAAAAATTGTTTCATCAAAAACGGAGTTCGAAAACGTAAATACGTAATCCTAAGGTTTCCGGTTTAGTCGTAAAGGACGTTAAAATAAAATTGTAAGTCCTAGTCTCTTCTCGTAAATTTGTGAGTTTATGAACCAACACAAATTTAAAACTCCAAAATAATATTCTCAGATAAATTTATTTTCTGAAATGTCGGACTGTCACCAAAGACGGTGTATGTAAACGTAAGCACGTAACGTTGAATCCTCCGGTTTAGACGTAGTCGAGGCTACTCCAAGACGTAAATCCAAATTTCTTCCCAAAAACATGTGAGTTCATATTGTAAATTGTTTTTAAATAATATTGAGAATAAAATATCAATCGTAAATTGACGGATTGTCACACTTAGCGTGACCTTTGTGACGACACGCTACTTTAGATGGGCAAAATTGGTATCGGGTTAGCTACCCGTTGTTGGTTTAGTAAGGTAACAATGTCATGCAGCTTATAATAATCCAAATTAATAAAATACTACTAGATGCTCCGAATTACGATGTATTGCCTGACTAGCAATACTGGGTCATACTATTGATATTATGTTTGTGTTTTGGTTTTCATAACCATATTCATATAACGGTGTTTATTTTCATACAACGTCGTAAGACGTATTGTATGACGTTTTTACGACATTGGCTCGTATAATGATTTTTAAGGCTTTTTATAACCTTATTCATATAACGGTTTTTATTTAATCTATACAACGTTGCAAAACGTATTGTATGGTGTTTTTAACGAAAATGATTCGTATAATGATTTTTAAAGCAAATGCCTATATTATGATTTTCGATAAAGATTGGTATAAAGTAACTTTGGCTATTTTATGACCTATTAAAATGATTTGTACAAAATGATTTTCAGTATTAATTTTATACTAATATTATATTGATGGATTTTATTAAACTCTATGAATTCACTCGGCGTTATCGCTGACCTTTTCTTTTAACATGTTTTCTCTCAGGTACTTGAAGGTAATTCTCGGGAAGACAACAAGAATTCATGGCCCGCACCTAAACAATATTTTCCATTCAAATACTTTGTAAAACTTAGTATGAAATATAATGACTTGGGACCGATGTAACTTTGATATTTATGAATGGAAATGCTTTTATTATTAAACGACGCGCTTTTTATGCGTTGTCTATGATGTGAGTAATGTGCTATCCCGTAACACCAATGAGTCTTCCGCTGTACTGAGTTGTATAAATTTGGGGGTGTTACAGTTTGGTACCAGAGCTCTCGTTATAGAGAACGAAAGATTTTTAAAAACTAAAGTTTTGGATAAAACTTTTCAAAATATTTTAACTATAAACATTTTTCTAAAAATGTCTAAAAATCTTTTGACTATAACGGTGCCGAAGAATTTCCGAGTTACCGACAAGGCCAGACTGAGAAGTGTTATTTTAATATATATATATAACTTGGATTATATATATATATATGATGTAATTTTATTACATGATTGTTTGATGATTACTTTGATATTTATACGGGGTATTTATACGACGTAGATTGTCACAATATACCCTAAATCCCCTAGTAAATTAATCGAAGCCATTCTCATAGGAATTCTAGCTATCCTAGATCTAAACCAAGTTGTGGATATTTATGATCCCAACAAATGGTTGATATTCGTAGAATTGTAGACATTAGTTGATTGTGATATTGAAGAAGAATTGGCAAGATTAAATCTGATATCGATGTCATGACGATCTTTCCTTATAGAGTGGAGTTTGACAAAACGTTATCACCTGGAAAGATGTCATCTGATTTGTTGTCATCTAATTCTTAAATTGAAATCGAAAGGGTAAATGTTGCACTTGAGGCTGTCATTGGAACCATTACCCAAAAGCCTCATGGCACTAGTACCTTTCCGAGAAGTCTAGTTGAATGATCAAGTCATTTCATATTAATGACTCATTTGATAATTGTTGTTGTAAGAGATATAGGATTGGAAATTAAGTGTTGTTCATATCGAGCTTTTATTGCCTATTAAGGCCTAAGAATAAGATTGAAAGTATTGGAATATGAAGTAGGATATTGAATTGAGTATAAAATTGGTTAAAACTTGAATAAAGTAAAATTTAACCCGTATGAAATATGAGATTGATAAGAGGAAGTCGTTAAGTCCTGTGATTGAATTATAAGGTTTTAATTGATTGTTGATTCGTGTTAAGGGTTGTTCCTAGGCCATTATCCAATAATGAGGATGCCCAGTGTCCAAGAAATAAATTGAAGAAATCTTCTTCTGAATTGAGACCGATGGATCTTCTGGGACATGTGGAACACCTAATGACTCTTGTAGATTAGTATTCATTGTGTTATCTTTTAAAAATAATCCCTAACTTAACTGAGACATCAGTTGGTAGGATGAGTTCTGAGAATTGTATGACATAGTGACACGTAATGTGTTGCGGTACAATTTTGACTTGTTTGTGATTAATGAAAAGACTACCTTTGATCGCTAAACTCTACACGTATCGATGTTATCTATCCTTTATTGCGTCATCCTAATGTTCGCAACAGTGGTGCAACCATTGAACAAGTACTCATCTTGAATCGAGTTACGTTGTGGATTATTCTCTTTGTATTCCTGAGTGCCATCGAAGTCATGAACCTCATGGTTGTTTGGCTAAGCTCATTTCCTATCATATTGTAGTTAGTTCTTCGTGAACAACTCTTCATCACTCTTTTGCAGATCACACATTGTTTTTATAAGATAAAACAGTATCCCTTGAGAAAAATTTGGGTTTTCATCACCATACGGATTATTTAAAGTGAGACTTATAAATAATCATTATCGAAATGAAGTTGTTTATAAAACACCTTGGAAAACTAAATTGTTTTCATAACAAAGAAAATCTTTGTAAATATATTTTGATTCTTATTTAAGAATTAAGCATGAAAATGTTTTTATTATAAACATGATGATAAAATTTTGACGAACTGAGTATTGCATCGTTAATCTTGAAATTGTATATAGTTGCGCGCCTACATACAATTTGGAATGGACCATGCAAGACTGATTAGTAGTCACCATAAAACTAATGAATAAACACTACATTTTCTTTGAAGATTGTGAAAGATTAAATTTTATGAGATCTGCAAGAAGTGAAAAATAGGGACATAATGTTAGGGACACCTACATATGTGCCTGTAGCATCTATTCTTCTGAGTTAAATTTACTCATCTATGGAAATTGTCTTATATGGCAATTGACAATTCTTTCTTGTCCAATTCTCCCGTAGTGAGATTCTTAGGAAAGTATCTGATTACCGAGTGTTGATACCCGACTAGATGTATCGACATTCCTATCATTTCTTTTGAGTTGATTTCATTTGAATGACCTGGGTAACGATCCGAGGAGCTTTCGAATGCGTACTCATATTATGAAAACATGGGATATATTCATAATTCATTAAATGTTTTCGTCTGTATCTGATTTGAAATTCTCTCGCATAGATTTTGCGTTGACCTTACTCTTTAGATGAAAGTTGTGTCTCCATATATCCTTGAATTTGTGAAGGATTATGAATTATTATTAGTCTTTTGAGAATTTCACATCTTATCAACGGCAATGAAACTGGAAAGTTGATAGTGGCCGTAGAATGGATTGATTGATTATGACATGACGACATTGTCTTAATTGATGGGAACTCGAGTAGAATTCTCCTAAATGATAAGATGCTGATTATCAAAAGTGATCTAAATAATTCTTGATGGATGACCATATCCTGTATAAAGACTTGAAATATTACCGTGAATGGTTGTGAACTAGTTATAAATATTGTAATCTAGAAAAACCTAATATGAATTTATTAAAAGATGTTTCTGTTATCTGAAATTTTAGTAAGTATTTGTTGGTAAACTACCTAGACTTTCGCCATTAAGGCAAGTTGAAATTGGTATTGATTATATTTCCGGTGCTGCACTTGTGGCTTGTGCACTGTACGTCAGCACCATCTGAATTTAAGGAATTACCGTACAACTGAGAGAGTTGTCGGAGAAAGATTTCATTATACCAAGCCTGTCATCATGATGAGCTATGGTGTTATCATTCCTTATATTTATAAATTACTATGAACTGAGTAAATTGACAATCGAAAATGATATCCATAACTTGAAATGGAAGATTTGTTCGATCATTTACAAGGTTTTAGCGTATGTTTTAAAGATTTGATTCACGGCATGGTTATCATCAACGTCGCGTCCGCGAAAAAGATTATGTATTCCAATCACTACATCCGGTACTTGTAATGAACATTATGAGTTTCACGTGATGTCGTTTGGATTGACCAATGCACATGTAGTATTCATAAATTTGGTGAATCACGTGTGTAGGCTGTAATTTGATAAATTCATGCTCGTGATCATTAAGGACCATTTGTTTGTTTTTAAGAATAAGAATGAGTTAATAATCATTTATAGATTGCCCTAATTTGGCCGAACAATTAAAAATTGTACCTTGAATATTTAACATAAGACTTAAGACTTGAACCTTCACATGATTTAACCATGTGATTAATAGACAATGGAATATAAATTGACTCTTCAAAAATTAAGAGCCCTTTTAAGACTTTGGATTTTACCAAAAGAAATGGAAATATGTTTTGATAAATGTTTTAAAAAAGGATTTTTAAAGGGATTATTCCCTTATACACTAAACATTTAACTAAACTTCTGTTTAGGGGTAAATGTTTGTGTATACCTCAAGATAACTTAAGAAGGATTGAGTAAAATAATTTATACCATAACCTGAAAACTTAAAACGACAATTTTTGCTTTTCAAACTAAGAAAATTTTGACCAAGATATAAACAAAGATTTTTCGAACATTTATGAATCCTACTAATTATTTTCGAGAAATCAACAAAAATCGTGTTAATTAAATTCAAATTTTATTTTGAAAACCTTTATATAATTGGACAAACTGAGAAAATTTTAAAACTTTTTGTGGTTACCTTTCATAAAAATTAAATATTTATTTAATAAGTTGTAATAATTATCGACGCTTTAGACGTCGGATTGAGAGAAACTGATAAAAATGATAGATGAGACGAAACTAAAACTTAGGAAATATGAAGAACGAATTTCTGAGTAAATCGTAGCCATGATAATTATTTCATCAGGAAAGATGAATGTAAATACTAACGCATTATGTAAAAAGGATAAAGAACCAATTAGGACATGTTCCTTAATAATGAAGGTGCAAAATAAATTGCCGAACAATATGAAAATAAACGATGTTTGTGAAAAGGATAATATAGATAATAAAAAGGGGGTTCGCGGCTAATGTGAACCATTAAAGTAGAGAAGCCGATAGCGTTAGATGTATAAAAGACCACTTACGATTGTCTAAATATGGAGATTGCGAGATATAGTTATGTTGGAATTTGTAAGTATAAGTATTATATGTATGTCATTTTTGACTAAAAAGTATCTTTGTCTGAAGAAGTTGTACTGATGACGAATTATGAAGGCAGACATCGCATCATACATTAGTAAACATCTAGCTATTGCAAAGGTCATCATCTGAATCTGATTCGATTTGGGTCATCGTCGACAGACTGACCAAATCTGCTAATATCATTCTCGTTAATGATAAATGCAAAAGAGTTATGTAAACATAGCATGCCTGTATCGATCATCTATATCAAGATCCTCGCTTCGCATCGAATTTCTAGAGATTTGCTCAGAAATCATTGAGAACGAACCTTGATGAGAGTACTATGTACCACCCCAAATCGAAGGGACGAGGTAAAGTAACGATACCAGGTAATAAAAGTGCTGTTTTGCGTTTGAATGATTGACCTTTGATAATGAACCGTATAATCGTTTTCCTTTGAAGAGATTATCATTGATAATTATCGTATTAGGATCGAGATCTAATCTTGTTAGGATCTAAATCTTAGAGCATCTGTAAGCAAGAGTTGAGATGAAGACACCCGACATACACCCATTGTGAGTTGGATATGTCTCTTAGGTTTAAGGTTTCCTATGATGGCGAACCTATCCTTGCAAAATACCCGACCCGCGAGATCTGAAATGAATATTGAAATTAGGATTTGATTATTGATAGTCGGTAGTGGGCAAGAGGTTATGTGAATGTGAAATGTAGATCTTGAAGTGCCAAATGGGTAGCAAAGTTATGCCACAATTTTTAAACTTGGAAAAATGAATTCATGATCTGACAAATCATGGGATATAAGTCCCCGTTGTATGGGACCATTGAGATGGTATAAAAGATTGGTTTGAAAGGCATATAAGCTGGATCTACCCTAGGACTTCAAAGACTGCGTGAATTATGTTTCGTAAATCGAACTTGATGGAATATCTATCAAGTGAAAATCTGAATTCTTCTTAGTAAAGCTTAGATCGGCGAAAAGTTGCATTCATTAGAAACCCGTGAACATCATGGATAGAGAAAGTAAGTCAACATTAAGCCTGATCTTATTCCCGTAGTTATGTTTAATGAAACTCGCGTATTGTAATGAATTACACTTGTGAGAAAAGACCGGATGTGGAGGAAATACCCACATGGCTTTAACTCTATAAGAAGCGAGTAGTAAGGTAAGATGATCTTTGAGGACAAAGATCCTGTTTAGGGGTAAATGCTGTGACAATCCGTCAATTTATGGTCAATATTTTATTCTCAATATTTATTTGAAAATATTATTTATGAACTCACTTATTTTTGGGAAGAAATTTGGATTTACGTCTTGAAGTAGCGTCGACGACGTCTAAACCGGAGGATTCAACGTTACGTGCTTACGTTTACATACACCGTCCTTGGTGACAGTCCGACATTTCAGAAAATAAATTTATCTATGAATATTATTTTGGAGTTTTAAATTTGTGTTAGTTCATAAACTCACAAATTTACGAGAAGAGATTAGGACTTACGATTTTATTTTAACGTCCTTTACGACTAAACCGGAAACCTTTGGATTACGTATTTACGTTTTCGAACTCCGTTTTTGATGAAACAATTTTTATTAGATTCGTTTTGTGCCGTTGATTCATAATTTATAAAAACGTTTTTCGTAAAACGACCCGAGGGCACGCAAATCGAGGAAACTAGAATCGAGAAATACCCGTAAATAAATGGGGATGAGACAAGTGGGACACTTGCCCCACCCCCACATACCCACGGCTACAACACAACACCTCAACACTTTGGTGTCAAGTTCTAAACAAGTAGCTAACACTTGTTGCTACATACTTACACTTGTTACATTTAGCTTAACATTTAAGCTTACTCCACCCACTAAGCTAACAAAACCACCATCTCATACCATTTGCCTCATTTCCCTCATGCAAAACCACACACTTCACTCTCATCTCCCCATTTGTGCCGTCCCACTCCATCACCATCCACCCCATTTTGATCAATTTCATCCATGAAATCATGTGTTATTTACACATATGTTGAAGCCCTCTTAAAGCTCTCTTGAATGGTGGTGATTATAACATCCATGGAGGAGTTTTCATAGTGTCTTGAGGCTGATTTTCCACAAGGTATACATGAAGAATGGTGGTCTTGAAGATGGTCTTGGCTATGCACAAGTTTCTCCATCCAAATCCATGTCAAACTCATAACCTACATCAACTTGGTGGTATAAAGATTGTCCTCCTCATCTTCTTGTTATTTTGATTATGTAAACATGTATTTTATTTCCTAATGTATATGTATATGATGATTATATGATGATAAAAATGTTATGTGGGGATTTGGTGTTGATAAACATGATTAAAAAGGTGAAAAACCATAAGGAACAAGGTTAAAATCTTGGTTAAATTTGTTGGCTGTATAAAACAGTAAAGAAACAGGTCATGGACTGATAAAATGATGAAGTAGAATCCATTTACAGTAAGCTATATGTCTTGTACACATGTGAGAGTTGGCCATGCAATGGAATCATTGTAATGAGTGAGATATGATCAAAACAAGTTTAGGGTATAAATCTGAGGTTACTGTTTTGGACGATTTTTAGAAAATATTTAGAAGATGATTCAACAGTAGCTATATGAGAGTTAAATGTAGCACATATCATGTAGTTTATGTGATAAAAATTTGAGCTTCTATCTCCATACAGAACCCAAGATATGGCAGTTTTGGTGAAAGTGAAGATAAAAATCAGATTTTTGGAAATTAAAGAATAATACTATTATATAAGCACTCAAAATTTAATAGTATAAAATATAAATGAAAACCCACTAACTTATAAAACTTATTTATATAAATATGTAAAAGGGTAAATGAATGAATAACTTATATAAATGGTAGTGAAATAATACTTATAAGTTATAAAACTATAAACATTGTTTTTACGACTTTTTCGGCTAATACCGTAAAAATTAACGTTTTTGCTAAATAAAACTTAGACGGTTGGACCCGTCTAATGTAAACTTTTATAAACTTATATACTGATATATAAACATGTATAACAAGTAAAAACCGATAAAACCCGAACTATAGGACAAACGGACATTAACGAGCTAAGTAAACATATTGGACTAATAATTGGACTAAGTAAGTTAAACACTTATAAAAAGAACTTATTGGGCTTAACCCATTTAGGCCCAACTTGTAAAGTGTAGATACTGATAAAATAAGTATAACATGGATTAAAACAAGTTAAAGAACTTACAATAAGTTTATTGGACTTAAAACACGTAAAAAGGTAAAACTAGTAAACTAGTATAAAAGTTATCGACATATAACACTAAAATGAGTAAACGAGAATATGTAAACCCACTTGATCATCATATATATATATATAATCATCATATGTATACATAATCGCTATTTTTATAAAGTCATTGGACATGAGTCTAAGACCGATTATTATTTATATAGGTTTCCGCGATTGAAGCACGTACCGTACGTCCGAATTACCGATAACCCGCCTTCCCACATCAACGTGAGTTCATAGCCTCGCACTCTTTTAAATGTTTTTATAAATGTTTTATAAACCCACGAGGGAGATTACATGTTAGTTTTTATAAAATAGGACACCATTTGTCCCGATTATTTGTTTATTGATTTTGGACCAGAATGATTGAATGACCCGATTGTATGACACGATAAATGATTAAAGGAACCGATAGATGAAATTAAATGGATTATTAAAGTTAGGTTATGTCACTAAAAGTCCCATTAGCATGAATTGTGAACTACCGGGATTTGGTAGACGCTTATGCATTTAATAGTACTATTTGGGGACGATCACCCCAGTTCGCGCCTTGACGGTTGATCCCCGTCGTGCCACATTGATTGGTAAGCGAATTTATGTATGAGAAGATTTCCATAGCGTGACCTTTGTGACGACACGCTACTTTAGATGGGCAAAATTGGTATCGGGTTAGCTACCCGTTGTTGGTTTAGTAAGGTAACAATGTCATGCGGCTTATAATAATCCAAATTAACAAAATACTACTAGACGCTCCGAATTACGATGTATTGCCTGACTAGCAATACTGGGTCATACTATTGATATTATGTTTGTGTTTTGGTTTTCATAACCATATTCATATAACGGTGTTTATTTTCATACAACGTCGTAAGACGTATTGTATGACGTTTTTACGACATTGGCTCGTATAATGATTTTTAAGGCTTTTTATAACCTTATTCATATAACGGTTTTTATTTAATCTATACAACGTTGCAAAACGTATTGTATGGTGTTTTTAACGACAATGATTCGTATAATGATTTTTAAGGCAAATGCCTATGTTAGCCTCAAAATATTGAGTCAAACAAGAATGTTCGGTCATAGGTTTCTATTGTAATATTTATTAGAACGTTGTAATAAGTAGTTATTTAGTCGTGGTTCACGGGCTTGGATTTAAACTAATTAAAGTCCAAAAGACAAGCCCGGCCCAATATATAGTCCATTAAAGCCCGCATGTGGGTGGACTATATATACTACCCTCCTAGCATGTTAGGAGGGTGGTTGGTTGTTCATTTCATTCTCATTCCTTAATCTAATATTCTACAAGTTCCAACCATTTTCTCTCTACTTTCTCTCACTACTTTCTCTCTCTAGAATTCTTCTCATTTCTTCCTTTCTTTCTTTAAATTCGTGTAGTATATCATCACATATATTAGGGACAACAATTGGTATCAATCGCCATGGGGTAGTTTTGTGATTGGTTGTTGCGTTTTCATTTGATTTATTTTCTTTAATCCTTCTTTCATCCACGAATTCAAGATTTTTCTTGTATTTTAGTGTTTTTCGATTCGTATACCTTCTTGATTCGTGCCATAGTGATTTGGGTATCTTAGTTTTTGGCTTAAACACGAGTTTTTTGGATCAAAAGTTGAAAATTTCTTGGTTTTTCATCTTTCTGAAATTCTTGCAAAGGTACCCATCGGAAAGTACAACAGAAAGGGGTTTGATCGCAATAACCAATTGGTTCCACTTTGCGATCTAAGGATTCCGATACCTTATTCCGATCTGGACATTCCGATCGTACATTGCGATCTGGGATTCCGACGGTTTGAAGGGAATTTTGAGTCGTTACTCTGCCAAATTTGTTTTAGACACATTCCGATCTGAACATTCCGATCTGAACATAACATTCCGATCTGAACATATTCCGATCTGAACATATTCCGATCTGAACATTGCGATCTGCTATTCCGACAGTACATTGCGATCTGGGATTCCGACAAGTATACATTACGATCTGAACATTCCGATGGACATTCCGATGGCACATTCCGATGGAACATTCCGATGACATGTTTAGCTAAATTTTGTTCGAGTATTTTTTCGACTTAGCCACCATCTAGACTAGTTTCGTAATATCGTTTACACGAAGATTAAAAAAAAAAAAAATTCAAATTTTTAAAATTTATTTTTTTAGACCATTTTTAGGCCATTTATGCTTCGATTTCAAATTTATTTTTTTCTAGACCATTTTTAGGCCATTTATGCTTCGATTTCAAATTTTGGCGATGCGAAAATTTTTTTGACCAAAAATTCAAATTTTCGGACCAAAATTCAAATTTTTAGGCCATTTTCAGGTTTTATTTTTGTCAAAATTTTTCACTTTTCAAAATTTTTCCCTATTAGTTTTTGGCTATTTCGGACTTGATTTCAAAATTTGGTAAGACAAATTTTTCAGTTTACCGTTTTGTCGGACTGAGGAATTTATTGTCAGACTGGGAAAAAATCGGAATTTTCGAAATTGCAACCAAAACCCAATCACACCATATCTTCTTAAGATCCAAAGTCAATTCATCAACTGTGTCACCCATTATGGATTCCGTAACACAAGATGTGCATGCACTCAAATCTAAGATGTCGGTTGCAAAAGAACTATGACACACTTTAGATCACTCCAGTCACACATTCAAGTCCTTTCAACTGACGATTTAAAAGGCACTCGCGTCGAACTTGGATTCAAACGGGTATTCATGTCACTAACTGGTCAAGATGTTGAGACATTCACAAGCACAATGCAACTCAATGCAGATAATCTTGAACAACAAATTGCAAACGATGACTTTCAAGAGGTTGAATCCATAGATGCCGTTTTGGTACTTGAGAATCAGTTTCAGCAATTCCTTGATACACAGGTCTCTGTACACTATGATCGAGAATTTATAAACAAATAATTCTTTGAATTTACTCGGTTAGAAGTTCAAGAATTCAAGGAGACATTTCTTCAACACACGAGTGATGTAAGGAAGTCCATTGCTGAAAGAACACGTCAGAAGAACGAGAGCTATGTCGATGATGGTCAAACATTGGATGATTGTACGATTGTCACAGAAGGCAGCGGGATAGAATCAGAAAAGCAGCATACCAGCAACAACTCAGGGAATGATCAAGCAGCCGATGATGCATATATAAGACCCATTTATGATGAAGAGCCAATGGCTGAGGTACAATTAAATGCTGTGTATGATGATCATCAATATATTGATTCTAAGATTCATGAGCTTGAAACTATGTTAGCTCAAAAGACAAAAGATTTTGAGGATGCCAAACTCGAGTTTTTAAAGAAAAATGACAAATTTGAATCTTATTTTGAAAAACTTGAAAAAGCAAACGTTGTTCTTGAACAAAAACTGGATCGTAAGATTCAAGATTCAAATGCGGAAAAAGAACATTTTGTGAAACAAATAAATTTGTTAGAATCAAAGTTGGCTTCTCAAAATCCAAGTCCTCCGCCTGCTTCAGTAAGTGAAATATCTGTGCAACCTATCGACACTGTAGATAGTAATGACGCGAATGCTGATAACGACATATTTGATAATATAAACATTAAATTAGAACAACGTGTCGCTCAATTAATTCTACAAAATGAGCAATTGAAAGCTCAGATTCAGGAAAAGGTTTTTGCATTAACAGCAGTGAAAAATGAATTAAGGAAGCTAAAAGGAAATAGTGTGGATACTAAGTTAGCAAATCAGTCTATCTTGGGGAAACATCCTACTCAACCATTCAGAAACCGCTCAGTTGCTAGACAACCGAATGCGTTTAAATCTGAACGACCCAAAACATCGAACTCGAGGTTTGCATCCCAAGTTGACATGCGTAGGAATTTGCCAAACACTGTCACTCCACAATCTAGATACTCCTTAAGATATTCTGCCTATGTAAAACCCAATCACATGAATGATTCAAGCAACTCTAACAATAGCCACAAGAACATGCCTAGGCGAAGTTCAAATGACACGGGTCATAAAAGCTATCTAGAGGATGCTAAGATAAAGACACAAGAAAGAGATAGGACCCAACCGAAACCTAGGAGCGCTAATCACACATCTAGGAATTCTAGACCCTTCTATGATGTGCCCAAATCAGCTTATCCTAGGAACACTAGATCCTTCTCAGATGCTAAGCACTTTGTTTGCACGAAATGTAACAAATGTGTGTTTAATGCCATTCATGATGATTGCATCACTAAAGTCCTGAACAAGGTGAACCAAACAGCTAGAGCATCTCAAAGATGGAACCCTATAGGAAATAGTTTTTCTCCAATTAAGTCTTCTGCGGTGCATGAGAAAGCTAAGTTTCCTAGACCCTGTCTTAAGTGGAGACAAACAGGTAGAATCTTCAAAACAACTGGTCTTAAATGGGTTCCTACTGGAAAAATATTTCCCTCTAGCACGACAAAGGTTCACTGTGAACCCCCACATGGTTCTCACAAAGATATCACTAACAAATATGCAAGCATACAAACTACTGAAGAAAGTGCAGGTAATCAAGTAAAGGTTCAACAAGAACATAAAGGTTTTCCTTATTCATACCGTTCAACAAAAGACACTCTCAGAGTTTGGTTGCTGAAGAAACAAATATCAGAGAAATATGTGTCTCAGGGGTTTCACAAGTAAGCAACACAATGGCACTTGAACAAAGCAGTTTAAGTCCCGATCCACAACGACAAACGACTTCCGTTCACAACCGCACGGAACTCGGAACTCAAGACTACAGCAATGAACCGTCAAGTTCAAAGCTGGTTCCTGAACATGTTCCTAGAGCTGATATGACAGTCGACACGACAATTGAAGAGTTGGAAATGTTATATGGACCAATGTATGATGAATATTTCACGGGGGAGAAACAAGTTGTATCGAAGTCTTCCGCTGTCACTCATGATACGAATGATGATATCGATCATCATCAACAAAAGAATACAACTTCATCTACTTCAACACGGGTTGTTGCAGATTTAACTCCTCAGAATATCACTTCAACAATCGATCCTACAACATCCACAACTACTGTCATTGCTCCAGAGAACACAAATCAAGCAGACGGTGCATTATCTGACGATGACGAATTTATCTACCCATTCGGTACACCGGTACACGAATCTGGAGAGTCTTCTACTTACCATGTTGATCCGTCAAATATGCATACGTTTTATCAACGACATCCTTCAACACATCATTGGACCCGAGATCATCCTTTGGTTCACGTAATTGGAAACCCTTCACAGTCTGTTCGTATAAGACGACAACTAGCCACTGATGGCGATGTTTGTATGTTCGCACTCGCCGTGAGTACTGTCGAACCGAAAAACATCAAAGAAGCCATGGCTGATCATGCTTGGATTGAATCGATGACGGATGAAATTCAACAATTTGAAAACTTAAAGTCTGGGAACTTGTTGACAGACCATACGATGTAAAACCATTAAATCTTCGATGGATCTGGAAAAACAAGATGGATGAAGAGAACACGATCATCAAGAATAAATCTAGGCTAGTGGCTAAAGGGTATGAACAGAAAGAGGGTATTGATTTTGAAGAATCATTTGCACCAGTAGCTCGAATGGAAGCGGTCAGAATTTTCCTTGCTTATGCGGCACATAAGGGATTCATTGTCTATCAGATGGACGTAAAGACGACATTTCTTAACGGTCCTTTGAAGGAAGAAGTCTATGTCACGCAGCCAGAAGGATTTGTCAATCCTCATTATCCTGACAAGGTGTATCGTCTCCACAAAGCACTTTATGGACTCAAGCAAGCTCCAAGGGCGTGGTACGACGAGCTCTCGAAATTTCTGGCATCCAAAGGTTTCTCAAAAGGTTCCATTGATCTAACTTTGTTCACTTATAAATATGGGGATGACATTCTGCTTGTGCAAATTTATGTTGATGACATTATTTTCGGGTCTACAAACCCAAAACTTTCAAAATGGTTTGAAAAAGTAATGCACAGCAGATTTGAAATGTCTATGATGGGAGAACTAAAATTCTTTCTGGGAATTCAAGTTCACCAATCCCCAAGTGGTATCTTCATTAACCAAGCTAAGTATTGTCAAGAGATAATAAAAAAGCATGGTATGACATCATGTGACCCCGTTGGGACACCATTATCAACCACATCTCTAGATGCTGATTTGGAGGGATTACCCATAGATCAAACGAGATATCGTTCCATGATCGGGTCCCTCATGTACTTGACAGCAAGCAGACCTGATATTCATCATGCTACATGTTATTATGCACGATATCAAGCACGACCCACTGAAAAGCACCTCAAGGAGGTTAAACGGATCTTTCGGTACCTTAAGAATACCATTCACATGGGACTCTGGTATCCGAGGGAAACCGGTTTCTTTCTAACGGCCTATTCAGATTCTGATCATGCAGGGTGTCTTGATACACGTAAAAGTACTTCTGGTGGTGCACAATTTCTAGGTCAAGACAAGCTTGTGGGATGGTCTTCCAAGAAGCAGGATTGCACGTCACTTTCATCAGCCGAAGCGGAGTATGTGTTTCTATCTGCGTGTTGTGCTCAAGTTCTTTGGATGAGAACACAACTCACGGATTATGGCTTCCATTTTGATAAAGTACCTATGTACTGTGACTCAAAGTCGGCCATAGCCATCTCCTGCAATCCGGTTCAGCATTCCCGCACGAAGCACATTGATGTCCGATATCACTTCATTAAGGAAGAAGTTGAAAGAGGTATTGTTGAATTATACTTTGTTGGAACTGATTACCAATTAGCTGACTTGTTTACAAAAGCTCTTTCGAAAGAGAGGTTTGCGTATCTAGTTAGGCAAATTGGTATGAGATGTTTGACTCCAGCAGAACTGGAGGTTCTGGCAAAGAAGCCTGCTTGATTCATCTATCAAACATCTACCTGTAAATATTAATCAAAAAGCAAAATACAAAATTAAAAAATCTTTGATAATCCAAAAATATTCTTCTCGACATGTCTTTCAGTATCGATAATATGGACGTACCTAGAAATGTCGCTCAATAACGACACGGGTGTGTACATAAAGCTCGAATGAAAGTTGTAAATATTTTTCAAAACATGTCATTTCTATCTTTTCAAAAGGAAATTGTCTATTTTGGACAATATTTCCAACAACGGGTAGAGCAATCTATCTTGGGTTGAGCTTGTCACAAAACATTCAACGTTTTGAGCTCAACACAATGGCTTGTAATCACTTTCAGATTGCAACCCGGATCAATATTCACGGGGACAAAAAGAAATAGGATTTTTCAAAAAGCGTTGAACACAATTTTTTCAAGAATTTATCAATGATTATTCAAAATCTTTCAAAAATTGTGTGTTCAACAAACTCCCATCCTCAAAAAGCGAAATGTGGATCATATTCTCATAATGACAATTCAATTGGATCAATTTTTGAGGGGGAGCATTTCAACTTCATGCAAAAGCTTAACACATCTTTCTCCTGAAGATTTTCAAGACTATTTTTCAAAATATATTTTAATCAAATTTGGTATCTCTAATATCAAAAGATTTTATATATTAGAGATAGGGGGAGAAAATGTGATTAAAATGTGATCATATATAAGACTCAAGCACTTTAACTCTTACCCACATGTGCGAAACACTTTCGATTATCGATGCACATGTGAAGGGGGAGCTTTTCTGAAACGACAAAACTAGCAAGGTGTTAAATGTTTTTCAAACACTTTGTTAGAATTTAAAGTGGTTTTCATGGTTACGATCAAATACCCACAACATCTTTAATTTCACGACGTTATTGGTGTCAAAAGGGTGGTTAGGTTTAAGTCCTATGATCCAACCAGAACCGGAGGGATCTTCCCAGGGACAATCCAATAGATTATTAGAAGTCCTTAGGAAAGATGGAGTAGAATGTGAACGTAGCTGAATGCCGACTAAGTACTGATGATAGCACTGGAACAATCACAACAAGGTGCTATTAATGATGTCTTGGTAAGCATTGAAGGGGTTGAAGAATGAAAAAGAAATGTAAGGATAAAGGGTTTAAAGAAAGAAGCCCTCCATACAACTTAGGCAGAAACCGGGTCAACTCATCATGAAGACAAACTCATCATGGACCCAGTGATGTGAAGCACAACCCTTTCCTAGCTACTCAGGCTTCTCTCAAAAGAAGTTTGTTTTATTGTCACGGAGATCAACACAACTTCTATTGACTTTCTCACTCCGAGATTGTTGATATTGAATAGGTGGCATCTGCTCCAGCCTCCGACCACTAAAAGTGCACAAATCGAGTCTAGAGCCAAGAGATCAATCAAATCTCGTTAGGACACACGGTTGAAGATCAAGAGAGTCCTACGCTATATCCTTGTGATATTGCTAGAACACTCAGAGTGATACTACTTAGTATTCACAATGATGAGTGGAAATCCTTCCAGTGTTAACATCAAACAGCACTGCGGTAGGTCATATGCAAGATTCTTTATGAATTGAACATATGTAATACTGAAAAGCAACAGTGGTTTGATTCTGAATTGATTCAAACTCGTTTCAGGTTTCTACGCAATATCTTTATGGTCTTGCCAGAACATTCAGAGTGATATTTATTAATATTCACAATGACGAATGGAAATCCTTCTAGCGTCAACATCAAACAGCGCTACGGTAGGTAACTTGTGAGATTCTTATGAATCAAACTTGTGTCAACTGGAAAGCAACAATGGTAAGATTCTTTATGAATCAAACTTGTTCCAGGAACTTGAATTGACGACTTTAATCAAGCGGATATTTATCCAATTGATTCACTCTTTATGTTCGCAGTCTTGCTTTGAGACGGCCGAGTAAAGAGAACGGCTAGTACTGCCGCGAAACCCTGTCAAGGAGATTCTTAATTGAATCTACCTGATCACAGGTACGATATTTAATATCGTATAACGGTCTTCACCGACCGGAGGTAAAACGCTACCGATTTAGGACGAATGTCAAAGCCATTCAGTCCGTGTCTATGTTTTGTCTCGAGAAGGTGGCGTCACGGTGTACTCGGCAAAGTCAAAGATTCACAACCACATATTCATGCCCAAAGACTTATCTAACAATTGATAGTGTGAGCATGTGGACAAAGACACAAGATCACAAGATGGCAAAGACAAGTCAAGAATGATTTGAAGATCTCAAGACTAAAAGACAAAGTCGAAAGACAACAACAAAGGCTCAAAGATCACAGCATGAAGGAACAAAACTACTGTTACACATTCAAGACTCATTTATGACGAAATTCATTAATCTCCATTGGAATCCAAATATCAAAGAGGAATGACCTCACATTGGGGGAGATTGTTAGCCTCAAAATATTGAGTCAAACAAGAATGTTCGGTCATAGGTTTCTATTGTAATATTTATTAGAACGTTGTAATAAGTAGTTATTTAGTCGTGGTTCACGGGCTTGGATTTAAACTAATTAAAGTCCAAAAGACAAGCCCGGCCCAATATATAGTCCATTAAAGCCCGCATGTGGGTGGACTATATATACTACCCTCCTAGCATGTTAGGAGGGTGGTTGGTTATTCATTTCATTCTCATTCCTTAATATAATATTCTACAAGTTCCAACCATTTTCTCTCTACTTTCTCTCACTACTTTCTCTCTCTAGAATTCTTCTCATTTCTTCCTTTCTTTCTTTAAATTCGTGTAGTATATCATCACATATATTAGGGACAACAGCCTATATTATGATTTTCGATAAAGATTGGTATAAAGTAACTTTGGCTATTTTATGGCCTATTAAAATGATTTGTACAAAATGATTTTCAGTATTAATTTTATACTGATATTATATTGATGGATTTTATTAAACTCTATGAATTCACTCGGCGTTATCGCTGACCTTTTCTTTTAACATGTTTTGTCTCAGGTACTTGAAGTTAATTCTCGGGAAGACAACAAGAATTCATGGCCCGCACCTAAACAATATTTTCCATTCAAATACTTTGTAAAACTTAGTATGAAATATAATGACTTGGGACCGATGTAATTTTGATATTTATGAATGGAAATGCTTTTATTATTAAACGACGCGATTTTTATGCGTTGTCTATGATGTGAGTAATGTGCTATCCCGTAACACAAACGAGTCTTCCGCTGTACTGAGTTGTATAAATTTGGGGGTGTTACACTGGGTGTATTAAACCTTTTTTCAAAACAATCCCTTATAAAATGATGCCTAATTTCTATGTGTTTAGTTTTAGAATGATGTACAAGATTTTTAATAATGCAAAGTGTATTGTTATTATCCACAAAAATCTTAGTATGCATAAAATTGTACCCATAATCCAAAAGCTGATTTTAAATCCATAACACTTGCCCAGAACATGCAGCGATAGCTACATACTCAGCCTTAGTTGTTGAATTGGCCACCACTGTTTGTTTCTTGCATTGCCCAGAGATGAGTTTGCTTCTAAGAAATTGACATCCACCAGTTATGGGTTTCCTATCATGATTATCACCTCCATAATCACTATCTTAATAACCAATAAGCTCCAAAGGAGACTCTCTAGGATACCACAATCCCAATGTGGGAAAGCATCTAAGGTACTTTAAAATCCTTATAACTGCATGAAGGTGACATTCCTTGGAAGTCACTTGATGACGTGCACATGCACAGACTGCAAACATGATATCAGGTCTTGAAGCTGTAAGATACATATATGAGCTAATCATTGATCTATAATGTCTGACATCTACCTCTTTATCATCTCCAACCTTTCCCCATGGGTGTTCCCTTCCCATGGGAGTGCTAGCCCGTTTGTCATGTGGTGAAAAACCAAATTTCTTCAAAATCTCAACCACATACTTATCTTGAGAGATGAAGATACCATCTTCTTTCTGCTGAACTTGTAGACCAAGAAAGAAGGTCATCTCTCCCATAGCACTCAGCTGAAACTTATCAGTCATAAGTTTGGAGAAATCATCACTCATTCTTTTGGTTAGATGAACAAAAAATGATGTCATCTACATAGACTTGGACAAGAAGAAAGTCCTTCCCTTCTTGTTTTTTAAATAAAGTCTGGTTTATGGTACCCCTCTTAAAGCCATTGTCCACCAAGTAAGTGGAAAGTGTTCCATACCAAGCTCTAGGGGCCTGATGAAGGCCATACATTGCCTTCTTCACTCTATAAACTTTATCTGGATGCTTAGAATCTTCAAAGCTAGGAGGCTACATGACATAGACTTCTTCTTTGATTGTGCCATATAAAAATGCACTATTCACGTCCATTTGGTAGACTTTGAAACCCATGTAGGAAGCATAGGCTAGGAAAATCCTTATTGCCTCAATTCTAGCAACAGGTTCAAAAACCTCTTCATAATCAATACCCTCTTCATGAGTATATCCTTGAGCAACCAATATTGCCTTGTTTCTAATAACAATGCCTCTCTCATCCTTCTTGTTTCTTAGAACCCATCTTGTCCCAATAGGTCTGACATACCTTGGACAATCTACAAGCTTCCAAACGTCTTGAATAGCAAACTGATGAAACTCATCCTGCATTGCTTCAACCCAACTTTCTATTTTAAGAGCATCAAAAATATTTTTTGGTTCTAATTAAGAAAGGAAATAGGAAAACAAGCATTCTTAAACAAAAGGAGTATCTTCCTTCTTGTGTATATTAGCAATGAATCCACCTCGAGTCTTCTTAGTCCTTCTTGTTTGCACAAGAGTCTGAATATCAGCAATTATTTGGGTGGGAGGATGATCTTTGGCAACCATTGTAAGAATTCCTCCCCCAAATAATAAATTATCATGAACAGTGGATTCCATATTACCAATATCATCTTTATTGCTACTCCCATGCCCACTTGAACTAGGAGGTATGTTGTTAGCGACTGGAACTAGGCCACGAACATCTTCATTGGGTATGGGATCTTCTGTATGTTCAAAAATATTTCTGTTGAAGGAAGAGAATAAAATGCCAAATAGATTGTCAGCGGCTGAATTCCATGTGTCAGCGTCTAATTTGGCTTTGTCAACTGATGAAGATGCATGCATTGATTCATCAACTAGTGTCTCTTGTTTTTTTTCTTCCTCCTCATTGGCAGCAGCAGATGCTTGCATAAACTCTTCACTCCATATAGGTACAGTGACATTATCAAACATAGGAGTGAGTTCAACTACACGTGATCCTTCTTCTTTATCAACCTATATACCTGCATTGTCAATAATAGGTGCTTCCAAGACAACTGGATTAGTCACAAACATATAATTCATGGACCTTGATAATGGCTCTAAATCAAATATCCAATTAGGTCTAGACTCAGGATGACTTGGTTTACTCTCCAAGAAGTCAACATGAATGTTTTCTGTTAGAATCTTAGACTTCTTGTTATAAACCCTATACCCCTTGCTATTTATGGAATATCCCATAAAAAGTCCCTCATCACCTTTAGAGTGAAACTTGCCTAGGTTATCACTAGTATTCAAAATCACTACATGACATCCAAAAGGCCTAAAGAAGTCTATATTAGCTTCCTATTCCAAAGTAATTCATAGGGAGTATGATTATTAAACTTATTGACTAAGACCCTATTTTGAACATAGCATGCAGTTTTTACAGCCTCAGCCCAAAAACGAATGGGTAGATTTGCCTCTGCCAACATGGTTCTAGTTGCTTGAATGAGAGTTCTATTTCTTCTTTCAGCTACACCATTCTGTTGTGGAGTTCTAGCTATACCAAACTCCCTAGAGTTTACCTTATTGACACAAAAGGTATCTAGAAGGTTGTTCCTAAATTCACCACCATTATCACTTCTAAGAATTTTAACCTGATTACCTATTTTCATTTCAATATGAGTAATGAAATTGATTAAAGTCTTAGAAGTATCACTCTTTAATTCCAAAAAGAAGGTCGAACTAAACCTAGAATAATCATCAGTGATAACAAAACAATAGGATTTACCATTAAGAATTTCTATATTGGTTGGGCCAAACAAATAAATATGTAATAAGTGAAGTGGTTTAGAACTAGTATGAACAATCTTAGACTTAAATAAGGCCTTATGATGCTTGCCTTTAAGACATGCTACACAATTATGATCATTGTATAATGCTTTTGAAGGAAATCCTCTTACAAGATCATGTCTCACAAGTCTATTCATGTTTTTGAAGTTAATATGCCCTAGCCTTCTGTGCCATAACTTACTCTCATCCACTGACGCCTTAGCATAAAGACATGACAAGTTGTTACTCATTTTAATGCCATTTAGATTCACATTAAAAACATCTTTATGTCTAGGTGTTTTAAACTCTATGAACTTGTCAGATGGAATCTCAAAATCTTTACTTAACACTAAGCATTCAGTGTCAATAAAAAGAACCTTATTCTTGTTTTCACATACTTGTGACACACTAAATAAATTATAATCAAGTTCTTTTACCAGGAAGACTTCCTCAAACCTCAAGTTATTAGTGATGAGTGTGCCTTTGCCAGAAATGTTTCCATAACTGCCACCAGAATACACCTTATCACCCTCTTTAATAGGAAAGAAATAAGTAAGGTAATCTTCTTTCCCAGTAATGTGTCTAGAGCATCCACTGTCCCAATATCTAAAGTCATTGACCTGCTTATGAATGCCCTGCACATGAAGAAAACGAATTAGTTTTCTTTAGGAACCAAAGCCTTTGCAGACTTAGATTCATCTGGTTGTTCAACAAGAATTGATTTATTCCTTGTAACAACCCCATGTTCATCCCTTTCTGCCCTAAACAGCTAATTTACCCCAATAGGTTTTGTAATGACCTTTTCAAGAAACTTAGATCTGTTGCAGGTCATAGAAATTCCATTTGAATTAGGGTTTGTTTAGCTCTCCATGTTAAAATAGATGAAGCTTTAGACCCTTACCCCTTAGGTTTTAAATACCTATTACTTGGTTTAACATAAGGTTTGACAAAAGCTAGTTGTGGCATTTTCATACCAAACCTAGATTTATCAGCGGCTGATTTGCTCTTGTTAGTGGACAAATTGTTCATGTCAACGTTTAAATTAGGGTTTGCTACCGGAACCCATTGTCTGTTAGACCAAGTATTAGTCTTTTAAAGGGTATTTGTCCATGGGTATTTTTCCCTCTAGAAAAGAAAGGATCTGGTCTAGCGGCCTGAGGACTTGGTCGGACAAAAGGTCTAGGTTTGACCATGGTTGACCTATTATCAGTGGGTAAAATGTATCCGTTGACATAGTTATAGGCCAAATGTGAGAAGCTCCCATATGTGTAACAAGCCTTTTTAGATACAAACTTAGGCTTGGACTGATAAAACCCTGTCCCATTAATACTTACTTGGCTTTGGGGTGACCTAGGTTTTCTATACATTTCAGCATATTTGACACTAGGATTACTCTTTGGTGTTGAGCTAAGATTAATAGTTTTACTAGTGTTGGGGTTGGTCACAACAATGGGTTTTGGTTCAACTAGGTAATCATTAAGTAGTCCACCCTTAACAAATAGAAAAGGGTTAGATGCTTTCCATTGTTCTAGATCAGTCACCTTTTTCCTATATTCCTCAACAGGAGTGAGCATACGTGGTGGAGGAATAAATTCCTCCTCTTGTAGTTCAGGTATGCCAGTCCAAGAGAGATCCTTTTTAAGGACACCATAAAAATATCCACCAGGTGGTGGGATAGCAGCATATTCTTTCATTTCAATCCCAGACATGTCTGCATGCTCTCTTTGCTCACTCACACATTTTTCTAGGGTTTGTCTAGCTTTTTCAAACTTTTCAATTTTTAACCCTACATTTTATTTAGACCTGATAGCTTCATCTAACTTAAGTTGTAAATCTGCTCTAGACTTCATTAGAGAATCTCTAGCTTCATTACTAACTTTTAGATCTCTTTTTAATACATTAATTTGATCTTTAAGGTCAAGTTCCATTTTCTTATACTCCTCAACCATCCCATCAGATTGAGCAAGACCTCTTTTATAGTTTGCTAGGCTGATTTCTATATCAAAAACATCTGATTTATACTTTAAAACTTATTTGTTATGTTTTTCAGTATTTAACCCACAACCCTTACTACAAAAAGCATCATCATATACCTCATTGTCTTGATTCTGTTCCACTTCATCTGCCATAAAGCTCCAGTCCCATCCAAGTCCATCAATTCCATGCATGGAAACCATAGCCTTTGATCCAGCATCTTCAACCTTGATGATCTGGCTTAAGTTCTTTCCAACATCAGCTCTACGTGGAGATCTGCATTCCGTCATGAAGTGTCCCATCCTATGACAATTATAGCATTCAACCTTGGATTTATCAAATCCAACAGTTTCTTTTCCATTGAAAGTCATTCTCCTTCCAAACCTTTTGTTCCATCTATTGGCCCTTATACTAGCAAGTGCCATACTCCACTTAATGTCCATCTCTTCAAGATCAGCATCATCGATTTGCTCAAGATCCTTATAAGTAACTAGAGAACCATTGGGCAAGGCAGCAATGTATGCACACACAATATCCAAGTCAATACCAGCTGGTTTTAGACTTTGGAAACTAACATTGTAAATGTCAGCGGCTGAAGATGAGCCGTTGACATATGTTGATCCAATAACTAGATGTACATTCAAGCCGCTGAGATGTGAAACATTGTCAGCAGTTTGTGAGTCATTGTGAGAGATGAATGTCACACTTCTAGATGTTGAATTGCTCCCTTATTGGAGCATGGCTGTAGCAATTCGTAATTTTCGGATCAATATTTTTAACAAGACTATTATTTATCATGTTTGTTTATATAAAAAAAAAATAATAAATAAATAAATAAATAAAATATTGAATTCTCGGTTAACCAAAAAAAAAAGTTAGGGCTTTAAAATATAATTATTATTTATCTACAAAGTATATGTCCGTCATCGACCGTAAATAATAAAAATATTCTCTATTGTCGTCGTAATTATTTTCGTTTTAAAGGCATTCTTCTTAAATTTATGATAAATCTTTAAGTGTCGTTCGCTTATATACCGCGTTAACGTTTATTAAATAATAAAGCCCTCATTTTATATCAAAATATCAACGTTCTCAGAATGCCAAAGGTTTTATTTTATATTGAACGTTTATTTTTCGTGTCTAACGTGTATCTTTTAAATCGTGTAACTTTTAAAATATCGGGCGTCGATAATACCCGCTTATCTAAAATTTAACAAAAGAAAATAAAGTAAGCAAACTATACATTGTGACTAAAGCTAAAATGATGGTGTGAAAACTTGTCAAATAATAATGATATACATTCATTAAAAGAAAACTTGATTCCATGTGTGAATGTGTATGTACGTACATATTTATTCAACTAGTGAATCCACATGTTCTCATATGCAACACTAGTTTTTAATATAGATAGTATGACTAACCAATTCTCTCTACGTGTCATTTTACTAGCATTCATTTGGAAGCAAGGCATACATGCTACGTAACTTAACGATGTGTATCCATAAGTTTCTATAGATTCTTTATAAGTCATATAAACGTAATAGATGACATTAACTACTATATTGACAAAATGGGAATTCTCTTTAAAGGCTATTACTAAGAATATATTATAGTCTTATTGCATTATATAGCAGAAACCTAAAGAGAAGACATAAACACAAGATATGCCATGGGTGGGTTTGTCAGTCGTGTTTAAAAGGGTCACTCGAGAGTTTTTTTTCCTTCTTTCGAGTGATATTCGTAATGCTTGCTTCTTGTATGTATCGATATGGTTAAGGTGAGTTCATAGCCTCGCTTTTAATACTTTAATTGTTTTATGAAACCCGCGAGGGGATGGATGCTACTTTTTACGAATGGACACAAGAGCTTGAAATGTATGCTTATTTTATCCCTTTTAGTCATGAACCATTAATTACTTGGACCGACTGTACTGGTCGAGTAAACGCGACTGCTGTGAATAGATCTATTGGGATTGACCTCTCCGTCCGGGTTTAACGGAAAACCGACTGGACGCACTGTATTTGAAACTTGAACGGAATAACGGATGTTAATGTTCGGTTTCATGAGCTAAATGCGATAACTGATGCTATCTGACTTTTGTAATCTGAATACTAAAATCTTGTGGTCCACTGCTTTTACTTGCAAACCTATGAATTCACTCAACCGTTTTGTTGATGTTTTAGCATGTATTTCTCATGTACTCAGGTTTAATAGCAGCTGGTGCATGGAGTCGCACTGGATATTTTAAAGGCAATAAAATAATAATTACCATTCGATAAACGGTTTATTATTACATTATTGTTGGGACCAGTTTCTACTTGTAAACTCTGATTTTAAATTATCAAATGAATTAAACTGTTCAAACGCCTCTTTTTGAGTCGTTTTCTATAACTTGTGTGTTGTACTATGAAGTAATACTCCCAATGACCCTATCCGAAATTTGGGAGTGTTACAGATTGGTATCAGAGCACTTGTTATAGAGAACTGGGTCATTTTTATGAAACCTGGACTATAACAGCCTTTGGATAAAAAAAAAAAATTTATTGCCAAGAAAACCATCCGTGCGCTCATGCTACCTGAAAGCTTGTGAAATATGTATATTGGTATAGATATTTGTTTTTCATTAGTATGTTTATATGAAGGGATTATTTATATAAACACTGAGCTATTTTAAGACATTGTGGGTGAAGCAATAGTCTTGCTAAAGTTTTTCATAACTTTTATGACACTATCTTATATAAGCGTGAACTCACCATCAAATGCCGATTCCACTGGTTATTTACCTTTTGATTCCGAGTTTGAATACTCGTCTTGAGATTATTTCATTCTATTGAAATTTTTAGTTGCCCTTCATCTCGTGCTTTGTGCAAAGGATGCTTAGGTAGCCTAATTTATAATAATCTTGTTGAAACGAATTCGTCACTCGTTTGAACAAGAAAATTATAAATTACCGAACCATTATTTTATAAATATTAATTAGATGGACCTGACGAACCCATGTAATTAATGATTTGTAAATGAGTGGGATTAATCATGTGCCATTAGCACAAATTATTTCATTTCGACTCGTACTTCAATTGTACTATTCATCCGCTATCTATCGCTATTCTAATTTGTATCGATATTATCTTATACGAATGACTATTTAATCTTTTTATATTTTTGATGCATTTATATAGATTATTCAGAGCGTTTATCGACTCTTGTAAACTTAAAAGTACTCTCACCTTCCCGAACGTATAGCGAGCATGTAAAACAACCGAACTCTGGGACAGAGTTCTTTTAAGGTGGTTTGAATGTAGCAATTCGTAATTTTCGGATCAATATTTTTAACACGGCTTTTATTTATCATGTTTGTTTATATAAAAAAAAAATAAATAAATAAATAAATAAAATATTGAATTCTCGGTTAACCAAAAAAAAAAAAGTTAGGGCTTTAAAATATAATTATTATTTATCTACAAAGTATATGTCCGTCATCGACCATAAATAATAAAAATATTCTCTATTGTCGTCGTAATTATTTTCGTTTTAAAGGCATTCTTCTTAAACTTATGATAAATCTTTAAGTTTCGTTCGCTTATATACCGCGTTAACGTTTATTAAATAATAAAGCCCTCATTTTTATATCAAAATATCAACGTTCTCAGAATGCAAAAGTTTTTATTTTATATTGAACGTTTATTTTTCGTGTCTAACGTGTATCTTTTAAATCGTGTAACTTTTAAAATATCGGGCGTCGATAATACCCGCTTATCTAAAATTTAACAAAAGAAAATAAAGTAAGCAAACTATACATTGTGACTAAAGCTAAAATGATGGTGTGAAAACTTGTCAAATAATAATGATATACATTCATTAAAAGAAAACTTGATTCCATGTGTGAATGTGTATGTACGTACATATTTATTCAACTAGTGAATCCACATGTTCTCATATGCAACACTAGTTTTTAATATAGATAGTATGACTAACCAATTCTCTCTACGTGTCATTTTACTAGCATTCATTTGGAAGCAAGGCATACATGCTACGTAACTTAACGATGTGTATCCATAAGTTTCTATAGATTGTTTATAAGTCATATAAACGTAATAGATGAGATTAACTACTATATTGACAAAATGGGAATTCTCTTCATAGGCTATTACTAAGAATATATTATAGTCTTATTGCATTATATAGCAGAAACCTAAAGAGAAGACATAAACGCAAGATATGCCATGGGTGGGTTTGTCAGTCGTGTTTAAAAGGGTCACTCGAGAGTTTTTTTCCTTCTTTCGAGTGATATTCGTAATGCTTGCTTCTTGTATGTATCGATATGGTTAAGGTGAGTTCATAGCCTCGCTTTTAATACTTTAATTGTTTTATGAAACCCGCGAGGGGATGCATGCTACTTTTTACGAATGGACACAAGAGCTTGAACTGTATGCTTATTTTATCCCTTTTAGTCATGAACCGTTAATTACTTGGACCGACTGTACTGGTCGAGTAAACGCGACTGCTGTGAATAGATCTATTGGGATTGACCTCTCCGTCCGGGTTTAACGGAAAACCGACTGGACGCACTGTATTTGAAACTTGAACGGAATAACGGATGTTAATGTTCGGTTTCATGAGCTAAATGCGATAACTAATGCTATCTGACTTTTGTAATCTGAATACTAAAATCTTGTGGTCCACTGCTTTTACTTGCAAACCTATGAATTCACTCAACCGTTGTGTTGATGTTTTAGCATGTATTTCTCAGGTACTCAGGTTTAATAGCAGCTGGTGCATGGAGTCGCACTGGATATTTTAAAGGCAATAAAATAATGATTACCATTCGATAAACGGTTTATTATTACATTATTGTTGGGACCAGTGTCTACTTGTAAACTCTGATTTTAAATTATCAAATGAATTAAACTGTTCAAACGCCTCTTTTTGAGTAGTTTTCTATAACTTGTGTGTTGTACTATGAAGTAATACTCCCAATGACCCTATCCGAAATTTGGGAGTGTTACAGATTGGTATCAGAGCACTTGTTATAGAGAACTGGGTCATTTTTATGAAACCTGGACTATAACAGCCTTTGGATAAAAAAAAAATTTATTGCCAAGAAAACCATCCGTGCGCTCATGCTACCTGAAAGCTTGTGAAATATGTATATTGGTATAGATATTTGTTTTTCATTAGTATGTTTATATGAAGGGATTATTTATATAAACACTGAGCTATTTTAAGACATTGTGGGTGAAGCAATAGTCTTGCTAAAGTTTTTCATAACTTTTATGACACTATCTTATATAAGCGTGAACTCACCATCAAGTGCCGATTCCACTGGTTATTTACCTTTTGATTCCGAGTTTGAATACTCGTCTTGAGATTATTTCATTCTACTGAAATTTTTAGTTGCCCTTCATCTCGTGCTTTGTGCAAAGGATGCTTAGGTAGCCTAATTTATAATAATCTTGTTGAAACGAATTCGTCACTCGTTTGAACAAGAAAATTATAAATTACCGAACCATTATTTTATAAATATTAATTAGATGGACCTGACGAACCCATGTAATTAATGATTTGTAAATGAGTGGGATTAATCATGTGCCATTAGCACAAATTATTTCATTTCGACTCGTACTTCAATTGTACTATTCATCCGCTATCTATCGCTATTCTAATTTGTATCGATATTATCTTATACGAATGACTATTTAATCTTTTTATATTTTTGATGCATTTATATAGATTATTCAGAGCGTTTATCGACTCTTGTAAACTTAAAAGTACTCTCACCTTCCTGAACGTATAGCGAGCATGTAAAACAACCGAACTCTGGGACAGAGTTCTTTTAAGGTGGTTTGAATGTAGCAATTCGTAATTTTCGGATCAATATTTTTAACACGGCTTTTATTTATCATGTTTGTTTATATAAAAAAAATAAATAAATAAATAAATAAATAAATAAATAAATAAAATATTGAATTCTCGGTTAACCAAAAAAAAAAGTTAGGGCTTTAAAATATAATTATTATTTATCTACAAAGTATATGTCCGTCATCGACCGTAAATAATAAAAATATTCTCTATTGTCGTCGTAATTATTTTCGTTTTAAAGGCATTCTTCTTAAATTTATGATAAATCTTTAAGTTTCGTTCGCTTATATACCGCGTTAACATTTATTAAATAATAAAGCCCTCATTTTTATATCAAAATATCAACGTTCTCAGAATGCCAAAGTTTTTATTTTATATTGAACGTTTATTTTTCGTGTCTAACGTGTATCTTTTAAATCGTGTAACTTTTAAAATATCGGGCGTCGATAATACCCGCTTATCTAAAATTTAACAAAAGAAAATAAAGTAAGCAAACTATACATTGTGACTAAAGCTAAAATGATGGTGTGAAAACTTGTCAAATAATAATGATATACATTCATTAAAAGAAAACTTGATTCCATGTGTGAATGTGTATGTACGTACATATTTATTCAACTAGTGAATCCACATGTTCTCATATGCAACACTAGTTTTTAATATAGATAGTATGACTAACCAATTCTCTCTACGTGTCATTTTACTAGCATTCATTTGGAAGCAAGGCATACATGCTACGTAACTTAACGATGTGTATCCATAAGTTTCTATAGATTGTTTATAAGTCATATAAACGTAATAGATGAGATTAACTACTATATTGACAAAATGGGAATTCTCTTTAAAGGCTATTACTAAGAATATATTATAGTCTTATTGCATTATATAGTAGAAACCTAAAGAGAAGACATAAACGCAAGATATGCCATGGGTGGGTTTGTCAGTCGTGTTTAAAAGGGTCACTCGAGAGTTTTTTTTTCCTTCTTTCGAGTGATATTCGTAATGCTTGCTTCTTGTATGTATCGATATGGTTAAGGTGAGTTCATAGCCTCTCTTTTAATACTTTAATTGTTTTATGAAACCCGCGAGGGGATGCATGCTACTTTTTACGAATGGACACAAGAGCTTGAACTGTATGCTTATTTTATCCCTTTTAGTCATGAACCGTTAATTACTTGGACCGACTGTACTGGTCGAGTAAACGCGACTGCTGTGAATAGATCTATTGGGATTGACCTCTCCGTCCGGGTTTAACGGAAAACCGACTAGACGCACTGTATTTGAAACTTGAACGGAATAACAGATGTTAATGTTCGGTTTCATGAGCTAAATGCGATAACTGATGCTATCTTACTTTTGTAATCTGAATACTGAAATCTTGTGGTCCACTGCTTTTACTTACAAACCTATGAATTCACTCAACCGTTGTGTTGATGTTTTAGCATGTATTTCTCAGGTACTCAGGTTTAATAGCAGCTGGAGCATGGAGTCGCACTGGATATTTTAAAGGCAATAAAATAATGATTACCATTCGATAAACGGTTTATTATTACATTATTGTTGGGACCAGTTTCTACTTGTAAACTCTGATTTTAAATTATCAAATGAATTAAACTGTTCAAACGCCTCTTTTTGAGTCGTTTTCTATAACTTGTGTGTTGTACTATGAAGTAATACTCCCAATGACCCTATCCGAAATTTGGGAGTGTTACAATGGCTTCAGGTTCCATGGTCCTTAGTTGATTATAAATATCATTAAAGGAAGCATTCTTGTAAGCCTTGGTGGCAATAATAGATTTTGCATGAATCTCCCATGCATCACCAAGACCTACAAGAAACGTAGTTGTGATATCTTGCTCCTCAAGATCTGTTCCCATGAAAGCCAACTTTCTAGTGATGTCTTGAAGACGACTTCTCAGCTTACTTAGCTTTTCATTAGGACGAGCTTTGAAAACAGTATACTCAATCATTAACTGCTTCTTCCTTCGTTTAAGAGTTTCCTCATTACCACCAAAGATGGTTTCAAGGGCTTCCCAAAGCTCTTTAGCAGATTCATACTTTCTGAATTTATGTTGCTCCTTAGGACCAAGAGCAAGTTTGAGTGTACTCAAAACTTTCATCTCATTCCTTCTATCTGCTACTTCAGCAGCAGAAACAACTCTTCCATCTTCAGGTTTTGGTTTGAGTTCATCTCCAATTTGTTGAGATTCTCTTCGTGTTTCGATAACAGCTTGAATCTTTGCTTCCTTATCGAACTGATTACCAAACTCAATAAATTCCCAAAGAACATAGTTATCAACTTGCAGATATTGCTCAAAGTTGAATTTCCAAAGTTCAAAGTTGCCAGGATCAAGTATGGGGATTTTGAGATTGTGATTTGATGATTGTGAAGTTATGGCTGAGGTGGACATGATGTTTGGATGATGTTAGGGTTTAGTGCGATTTAGGGTTTTTGTTCTTAATGATCAAAAATTCCTCAACAAGCTTTGATACCACTTGCTGATCCCAAACTTGGATCGATTAAGCGCTGTGTTAACGAGATTGAATCAAGTTTAACACGTAGAGAAACTTTGTGTTAACAACAATCTATGTGTTATGCGGAATTAATACTTAGAACAAAGAACAATGCTAAACACAATATAAACCAAACTTTCACTTTTATTAATAGTAACTTGCGTACAATGGAAGTGTAGAAAACGTATATCGATATCAAACCCTAAGACCTCCTTTTATAACACAAGGAGTCATGAACAATAATTTATCTATCAACTATTTTAGGAAAAGATAAACAATTAGAATACAATGTAGAACATATCTTTTCCTAAGTATACAAAACGTGTTGACTAAGTAGATTGACATAGCTGGGATTTCCTTTGTCAGCGCTTGAATTTGTCTTGTCAGTGCTCACTCTGTTAGCGCTTGAACTACTCTTGTCAGCATCCAAAATCCTCTTGTCAGTGGCATAGTGAGTTAGCTAATTTTATTCCCAACAAGTAATGGGTGCTAGTCACAACTTTTAAGATATGATAGAACACATACTCGCGGAAATCTACTTCGTCTTCAAACAAATAATAAAAACCTTTCTTCGTAATCAATGGAAATAAAATGAGCCTTTATATTAAGACCTAGTTGCTGTGAATAAACCAAACTTCAAACCAAAAATCTTCAAAACATTTTGTCAGTGGCTACGTAAAACGCTGTTAGCGGCTAGACTACGAATGTCAGCGGCTGAGTTACACGTGTCAGCGAATAAATTAATCCACTGTTATATTGTCATCGGGTAAATAATACATGACAGTGGCTCCAAAAATAGTACTTACTGTTAATATTTGCCCACTTTTTCCCACTGTGAACTCCGTAATACCACAAAAATAAACCATGGTACTTTCCTTTACTTTATACTTGTCCCACGTGAATATATATTCCCCAGTATTACAGTATATATCATGGTCATAAATAAATACATTTAATTTAGAGAGAATTCTTGAAAATCAGCAAGTAAATAGATCATGTATGTCACGTCCAACTTCTTTGTTGTAGCTTCACATAAAATCATATGTACAGAATATGAATTACTTTATAATCACGTGTGTGCTCCATCTTTTGCGCAAATATAAACGAACTTCAATCACGTTAACCATTATGTGACCTTTACTCTCACATCACTTTCCTTGAACACAATATGCACACACGTGAGGACCATCACATTGCATATACAATACCTCGACCTGTTTACATTATACGAATAAAACAGCTATGCATTCACATTGCATCTTATGTAAACACTTCCAACCTTTATCAATGTTTAAACATATAAAATAAAGATGGACCACAGTACCTGTAGAAACTAGAAGGGGGGTTGAATAGTTTATCATCGGTTTATCACCTAATTAAAATTCATTTCAATTTGGTGAGTGCACAAAACTATCTTTTACTTAAAAGCTAGTTGCATAATGATTAGGTTCAATTCTAATGCATTAACAATGTATAGTAAGTGTAGTGATAATGAATTTAAGTAAAGAGTAAGGAAAGAAACGACCTAGTAGGAAGACACCAAGATTTATAGTGGTTCGGCAACGAGGCTCTATTCTCGTTCCTACTCCACACCTCGTGTACACCTTACTCGAGATTTCCACTATATCCACAAGCTCCCTTCTTGGCGGAGAAAACCTTACAACATCGCTTACATTATTTTTCGACACTAAGCTAAATGTCGATACCTAATTTTAGCTAGGACCAATCTACACAACGTCGCCCACTTCACTCTTTTACAACACAAGGCTAGATGTCGAGTTCTAATCCAAAGGTAGAACCAATCTTCTCAACATTTCCTACTTCACCATTTTCCTACACAAGGCTAGATGTCGAGTTCTAATCCAAAGCTAGAACCAATCTTCACGACTCTTCACTTTGAAGCTAAGTGAGAACTTCACACAACACAACTACATATCACTTTATAGTTTAGTGAGTACTCACAAGACACAACCACATCACTTTATAGTTTAGTCAGAACTCACAAGACACAACCACAACACTTTATAGTTTAGTGAGAACTAACACAACTAATTACAACTTAACTAATCATATCCAAGTACACACATGTAGCTTGGATCTACACAACATAAATCCAAGCACACACATGTGCAATGGATGTACACAACTCTAATCCAAGTATTCACAAATAACTTGGATGAACACAACTAGTCCAAGTATTCACAAATACATTGGATCTACACAAGACATAATAAACAAATGATGAACATGACTAGATCTTTAAGAGAAGGTGATCTTCATCAATGCTACATCTTTAATCAAATCACAAGTGTGTGAGTGATATTCTCTTTGGAAAAGGTAAAGAAGGAGATCAAGAGGATAATCATGAGTAAACATACTTAACACATTAATTATCATTTTGTTAGCCTCAAAATATTGAGTCAAACAAGAATGCTCGGTCATAGTTTATTATTGTAACATTAATTAGAACGTTGTAATAGATAGTTAAATAGTCGTGATTCACGGGCTTAGATTTAAGCTACTTAAAGCCCAAAAGACAAGCCCGGTCCAAACAATATAGCCCATTATGGTTACATGTAAGCCCGACTATACAAGACCCTTCCTAGCATGTTAGGAAGGGTGGATTATTCATTTTGTAACTCTCATTATTCTAATCTAATGTCACCTAGTTTCTCCATCTTCTCTTTACTTTCTCTCACTAGTTTCTCTCTCTAGACTAGCCACTATCTAGACTAGTCTCGGAACATAGTTTACACGAAGATTAAAAAAAAAGTTAAAATTTTTAGGTCAAGTAAAATCAAATTTTTTCCCCACT
Source organism: Glebionis coronaria (assembly GCA_025667525.1). NCBI lineage: Eukaryota > Viridiplantae > Streptophyta > Magnoliopsida > Asterales > Asteraceae > Glebionis > Glebionis coronaria. Next base: position 547,422,106 of record CM046881.1, on the reverse strand, counting down.
AGTTTTTGGCTATTTCTAATTCAATTTCAAAATTTGGCGATACAAAATTTTTCAGCCTACCGTTTTGTCGGACTGAGAAAAAATCAGAATTTCCGGAATTTATTCCACAAATCAATCACAACATCTACTTAAGATCCTTTATTACTTCAACACATTTTGAGATGGATTCTACTGCAGAATATCGTGTCACAAACAACAACATCATGGTGGCGGGTAACAAAGAAAGACCACAATTGCTTGTGTCTGGTCGGTATGCTCAATGGCAATCACGTTTCATATGATACCTTGATACAAGACCTAATGGTGATGACTTGAGGAAATGTATTACTCATGGACCATATGTATTCAAGAAGATATCAATTCTTCCAAGACCAGCCACTGATACTACTAATGTAGTACCCGCAAGTGAACGTGATGAAACAAGATCCGATCTCACACCTGAAAATTGTGCTTGGCATGATGAGGAGAAGGAAGCTATCTATATGGTTCTAAGTAGGATTGGAGATAATATTTACTCCACGGTTGATGCATGCCCTACTGCACATGAAATGTGGATTACTATTGAACGCTTGCAACAAGGAGAATCACTCAACAAACAAGATGTCAAAACAAACTTGTTTTGGAACTTTGGCAAGTTTACTTCAAAGGATGGAGAATCAATTGATTTATACTACTCCAGGTTTTATAAAATGATGAATGGCATGACAAGAAATAATCTGCAAGTCTCCACCATGCAAGTAAATGTTCAATTTCTTCAACAACTTCAACCCGAGTGGACACGGTTCGTCACTTTAGTGAAACAAAAAGAAAAGTTAGACGAGGTCTCATATCATCGACTCTTTGATATCTTGAAGCAATTTCAGAATGAAGCAAATGAGGTTCGAGCTGAACGTGTTGCAAAGACGGCTAATCCACTTGCTTTGGTGACTACCACTAAACATGTTCAAGACCATCACTCTCGTGCTCATAAGCCATACTCCACTACATCATCCTCACCACGATATTCCACATCATCTAAGTCTTCATCATCCACAAGATCACGAGGCAAAGTGCCAAGAGCACCATCACCACCATCTGAGTCTTCATCTAAAGAAGATAGTGACGAAGACCAATCTCAAAAGAATCGAGAGATGAAACACCAAATTGCTTTCATAATGAAGACTTATCAGAAAATCTACAATCTCACCAACAAAATTATTCGAACATCATCTAACACAAAGAACCAATATGTTGAGAGTCCTCCAAGGTATGACACACGTCGACGTGGTGGAAGTCCTTATAGGTATGATCGACATAATCCAACGCAGGTTGAGGGTTCTGCAAGGTATGATCGACAAACTGCCAAGTATGATACTCAGAGGATTGTTACTGCTACTGGGAATAGGGAAACTGTTAGAAGTCAAGTGGTTCAGGAAAGTGGGATTCAATGTTTTAATTGCCAAGGTTATGGGCATATGGCAAAGGAATGCAGGAAGCCGAAAAGGGTTAGAGACTCCCGCTATCACAAGGAAAAGATGCTGCTATGCAAGAAGATGGAAGCAGGGGTCAAATTGTCAGCTGAAGAAGGAGCAATGCTTGATGACACTGATGATGAAGATTATGATCAAGAACTCGATGCACATTACTCGTACATGGCAAAGGTTGAAGAAGTTCTCAAAGTCACTGAAGATGACAACGGTCCTATCTTTGACACTGAACCAATCGATAAGGTACACACTACTGACAAATATAATGTGTTTGGTGATATTCATGAACATAGTGATATATCCAATGCCATTAATGACACATGTATGATGGAAACGATTGATACTAATACCACACCTGATTCATCAGACATGTGCAATCCCAGGATGATCAACATGCAAATGAGTATGATGAAGAGGAACGTTTTGCTCTTGCTAATTTAATTGCTACTTTACAACAAGATGTTAAAGAAACTAGACAGAGTCACAAGCAATTAAAAAAGGCTAATGCTACGCTCACTCAAAATTTTGAAGAATGCAAAGCTTCTCTTATCAAATCTAGTGAGACAAATGAAAGTTATAGAGATGAGCTCCTTCTGAAAACAAAATAGCTTGAGGGGTACAAGGGTAGTGCGTTAAAAAGTCAAAAGGACGCTTTTGAAAATAAATATAACACAACTCTTGAACTATTAGCCAAAGAGAAGCGTCAATATAATGTTTTCTTAATGGATGAACATCAAAAAAACGTACCTTCCCAATACCAAAGTTAATGAACTTGAACAAAAGCTCTCTATGACCACTATCGATTCTGCTAAAATTCTTGAGGTTAAGAAACAAGAGGTAGAAGGGTTAAAACAAGACTTCAAAAGTAGACATGAAAAAGATACCGAAAAAGTAACGAAACTAGAAGAAAAAGTTGAGTTTTTTAAGAAAGTTGTTTATAACACGCATGATTCTATTCAAACCGTTAGAATGATAGCACCTCCGTCGATGTTTAAGGGTCAAGCTAGCTTTGCAAGTCCTGAGTACCTTGCCTAAGCTCAAGCTGCAAACCCACGTCTTTATCTTGATGAGTCTGAAAGGACTGATCTTGATTGCATGCCTGTTAGCGCCGATAGTGAAGAGACTGCTCTTTGGGATGATGATAGTCAACCACTTGTCAATAAGGAGTTTGTGAAACCATATAATTATGCTTATGAGAATAGTCTCCATGGTCTTTTCAACAAACAAACTCAGAAATCTCGTGAGGAAGTGTTTTTAGAATGAAAACAAAAGAGAATTCAATGGAAGAAAGCGTTTGCCCCTAAGAAATCTAATGTTTACAAATATATGAACTACCTTCCTCTAAATGAGTCCAAAAGCAAGAGTAGGAAAACATTAGGTATTTTTAAACACCACAAAGATAATGTTAAATCTATTGTTGAAAGAGATTGGGAAAAACGTGAAAATGATGAGTGGAAACGCCTGATTCCTCAAGATATTACCTTGCTTGTGAAAGAACTCTTAATTCTAAATACGGTGTTGATTAAAGAAACTGTTCTTCAATTTGAGGAGTTAATTCAGACTGAAATGTTTGATGATTTTAAATATGTTGAGTCTATTGAGAAAAACATTGATGATCTTCAAATGGAGAAGTCTGATTTTTCAGATGAATATGATTTACTCTTGCAAGAATGCGTTTCTAAAGATGTTATGTGTGCTTATTTTACATCTTGTGCTGATAGTGATGAATATTCTGATGTTGCATGCAAATATCTTGATCAAGTCAAAGAATGTCAACGTCTTGAAACTGAGCTTTCGAAACGTATAGAAAATATTGATAAAAAGGCTTTTGAGTTACTTCAACACAAAACTGATTTCCTTCAAAAACATTGTCATTCTCTTGAACTTGCTTTGCAAAAAGACGTTGGTAGTTTTCCATATGATAATAACTTACAAGAAAAACTTTCCAAAACGTTTCGAGAAATGAATGAACAGAGTTTGGAAATTAAAGGGTTCAAAGCTCAGTTACAAGACCGGGAAAGAGCAATAGCAGAGTTGTAGAAACTCGTTGCTAAAATGGGTGGGAAAGTTGTGGAACCTAGCATTAAGAAACTTGTTGTTAGACAACCCAATGCCTCTATAGTGAATAGATCATCTATCTTGGGAAAACCATATGCTTTATCAAATTCCTCGTTTGCAAAACCTGTGTTTGCCCCCAAGATGGATGGAAAGGAAAGGTTACCATAAAATCAACCCATAGGGAATACTATAGCACCAAACGTTAAGCACAATAATGGGATTAAACTAGGGATGTATAGAATGACCACTAAGCCCACAAACAAAGTTAGTCAATCGCCTCAGACTTCTAGAAACACTAATACTCGTGTGTCTTCTACTACAGGAGTAGTCTCCACTGCTAGTGTTAGCCGGCCTCAGCTTAAGCGCACTCAAGTGAATGATAAGGTCTAGAAACACAAGAGTCAAGAGAAGATGAAGGAAGTAGAATAACACCCTAGGAATTTGAATGTTTTTAAGAATAAAAAGTCTGTAATCGCGTGCAATGACGATTTGAATGTTTTGAATGATATGAATGTCAAATTTGTTTGTGTCAAATGTGGAAAATGTTCTAATGCTAATCATTCTATGTGTTCTATGAATACTATCAAAGGCGTAGATAGTAGAACTAAGCAGCAAGTTGTGAAGCCTATTAGTGCTAGTATACCCAAACGCAATGGGAACCATTCTGGTTCAACCACCACTAAGAAAAGTAATGCATCAGACTCCACTACTAAGAATCCTAGAAGCAGAATTAAGGAATTATATGAGTCTGCTAGCAAGTCTTGGAAATGGTGGTTTGCTAATCAGTGTCCTCCAGGATATAAATGGATGCCTAAAGTTAGGACAGACAATGTGACAACGAGTGTTTGTATGCCTTTAATATTGCTAAGGACACTAATGATTCTACAATCACAACTCCTATGGTATCCAGTTTAGCAAATGCTCCATCATGTTCTAACTCTTCTGCAGGTGATACAAATAATTCTCTTCATACTGGACTCTGGATGCACGAAGCACATGACGGGGAATCTCAAGCTTCTAATTAACTTCGTGGAGAAGTTCCTGTGTACGGTCCAATTTCAGAAATGATCAATTTGCACCGATCCTAGGATATGGAGATTTGGTTCAGGGGAATATCACAATCAAGAGGGTATACTATGTCGAAGGGCTCAATCACAATCTTTTCTCGGTTGGTCAATTTTGTGATGCAGATTTGGAGGTTGCTTTCAGAAAGAAGACATGTTTTGTTCGTGATTATGATGGGAATGACTTACTTATTGCTACACGGGGTACTGATCTTTACACAATTTCACTACAAGACACAACTTCATCAACTCCAATTTGCTTCATGGCTAAAGCTTCATCGACTCAGGCATGGTTATGGCATCAACGTTTATCTCATCTTAATTTTGATACCATCAACTTGCTTTCCAAGAAAGATACTGTGAGAGGCCTTCCAAGCTTCAAATTCATCAAAGATCATCTTTGTTCTTCTTGTGAGCGTTGTAAAGCTAAATGAAGTAGCTTCAAAACAAAGACTACACCAAGCTCTAAAGGACGGTTAGATCTTCTCCATATGGATCTTTGTGGTCCAATGCGTGTTCAAAGTATCAATGGGAAGAAATATATTCTGGTAATTGTCGATGATTACTCAAGGTACACATGGACTCACTTCTTGAGGTCCAAGGATGAAACACCCGAAGTTCTCATCAGCTTCCTTAAATTGATACAACATGGTCTTCAAACTCAAGTTAAAGTGGTTCGTACTGACAGAGGTACAAAATTTTTAAATTCAAATCTGAGAAACTATTTTGAAGCAGAAGGAATTGAACATGAAACATCTATTGCTCGAACACCCAAACAAAACGGCGTTGTTAAAAGACGAAACCGTACTTTGGTTGAGGCAGCTCGAACATTATTATCTGCTTCAAAACTACCTATATTTTTGGGCCGAAGCCGTGTCAACCGCACGTTACACACAAAACCGATCCTTAATTATCCCAAGACACGAAAAGACACCATATCACATAATACATGATCAAAAACCTTCACTCAAACAACTTCATGTTTTTTGATGTACTTGTTACATTATACGAGATGGTGAAAATTTGGATAAGATGAAAGAGAAAGGTGATGCATGTATTTTAGTGGGATATGCAACTCAGTCTAAGGGATACAGAGTATTCAACAAGAGAACAAAATTGATAGTCGAGACTATTCATATCAGATTTGATGAATTGCAAGAAATGGCACTTGAAAAAAACAGTTGAAGTCCCGATCCACAACGACGAGATACTTTTGTGTACAACCGCACGGAACTCGGAACTCAAGACCACAGCAATGAACCGTCAAGTTCAAAGCTGGTTCCGGGACATGTTCCTAGAGCAGATATGACAGTGGACACGACACTTGAACAGTTGGAAATGTTATATGGACCAATGTTTGATGAATATTTCATGGGGGGAAACAAGTTGTATAAAAGTCTTCCGCTGTCACTCATGATAAGAATGATGATACCGATCATCGTCAACAAAAGGATACAACTTCATCTACTTCAACACGGGTTGCTGCAGATTTACCTCCTCAGAATATCACTTCAACAATCGATCCTACAACATCCACGACTACTGTCATTGCTCCAGTGAACACAAATTAAGCAGACGATGCATTATCTGACGATGACGATTTTCACAACCCATTCTGTACACCAATACACGAAACTGGAGAGTCTTCTACTCACCATGTTGATCCGTCAAATATGCATACGTTCTACCAACGACATCCTTCAACACATCATTGGACCCGAGAACATCCTTTGGTTCAGGTAATTAGAAACCCTTCACAGCCCGTTCGTACAAGACGACAACTAGCAACCGATGGCGATGTTTGTATGTTCGCACTCGCCGTGAGTACAGTTGAACCAAAAAACATCAAAGAAGTCATGGCTGATAATGCTTGGATTGAATCGATGACGGATGAACTTCAACAATTTGAAAGACTTAAAGTCTGGGAACTTGTTGACAGACCATTCGATGTGATTCCTTTCAATTTTCTTTGGATCTGGAAAAACAAGATGGATGAAGAAAACACAATCATCAAGAACAAATCTAGGCTAGTGGCTAAGGGTTATGGCCAGAAAGAGGGAATTGATTTTGACGATCATTTGCACTAGTTGCTCGTATGGAAGCGGTCAGGATTTTCCTTGCTTATGCTGCACATAAGGGATTCACTGTCTATCATATGGACGTAAAGACAGCATTTCTTAATGGTCCTTTGAAGGAAGAAGTCTATTTTACGAAGCCGGGAGGATTCGTTAATCCTCACTATCCTGACAAGGTGTATCGTGTCCACAAAGCACTTTATGGAGTAAAGCAAGCTCCAAGGGCGTGGTACGATGAGCTCTCGAAATTTCTGGTATCCAAAGGTTTCTCAAAAGTTTCCATTGATCTAACTCTGTTCACTTATAAATATGGGGATGACATTTTGCTTGTGCAGATTTATGTTGATGACATTATTTTCGGGTCTACAAACAACTTTCAAAATGTTTTGAGAAAGCCATGCACAGCAAATTTGAAATGTCAATGATGGGCGAACTAAAATTCTTTCTAGGAATTCAAGTTCACCAATCCCCAAGTGGTATCTTTATAAACCAAGCTAAGTATTGTCAAGAGATAATCAAAAAGCATGGTATGAATTCATGTGACCCCGTTGGGACACCATTATCAACCACATCGCTAGATGCTGACTTGGAGGGAAATGCCATAGATCAAACGAGATATCGTTCCATGATCGGTTCCCTCATGTACTTGACAGCAAGCAGACCTGATATTTCACATGCTATTGTGCACGATATCAAGCACGACCCACTGAAAAGCACCTCAAGGAGGTTAAACACATCTTTCGGTACCTCAAGAATACCATTCATTTGGGACTCTGGTATCCGAGGGAAACCGGTTTCTTTATAACGGCCTATTCATATTCCTATCATGCAGGGTGTCTTGATACACGAAAAAGTACTTCTGGTGGTGCACAATTTCTAGGTCAAGATAAGCTTGTGGGATGGTCTTTCAAGAAGCAGGATTGCACGTCACTTTCATCAGCTGAAGTGGAGTATGTGTCTCTATCTGCGTGTTGTGCTCAAGTTCTTTGGATGAGAACACAACTCACGGATTATGGTTTCCACTTTGATAAAGTACCTATGTACTGTGACTCAAAGTCGGCCATAGCCATCTCCTGTAATCCGGTACAGCATTCCCGTACGAAGCACATTGACGTTAGACATCACTTCATAAAGGAACAAGTTGAACGCGGAATCGTTAAATTATACTTTGTCGGAACGGATTATCAGTTAGCTCACTTGTTCACGAAAGCTCTGTCAAAAGATAGGTTTGAGTACCTCTTTAGGCAAATTGGTATGATATGTTTGACTCCAGCAGACTTGGAGATTCTGGCAAAGGTACCTGCTTGATTCATATTTCAAACATCTACTTGTATATATCTATGGAAAAGCAAAATACAAAACTATAAAACATATAAAATCAAAACACAAAATTAAAAATCTTTGAAAATCCAAAAAGATTCTTATCGACATGTCTTTCAGTATCGATAATATGGACGTACCTAGAAATGTCGCTCAATAACGACACTGGTGTGTACATAAAGCTCGAATGAAAGTTGTAAATATTTTTCAAAACATGTCCTTTCTTCTTTTAATAAAGGAAATTGTCTATTTTGGACAATATTTCCAAACAACGGGTAGAGCAATATATCTTGGGTTGAGCTTGTCACAAAACATTCAACGTTTTGAGCTCAACATAATGGCTTGTAATCACTTTCAGATTGCAACCCGGATCTAAATTCACGGGGGAGTTTACGCTTTCATGCCCTTACCCTTTGCAAAAGAAGTTAAATCTTCTTACACTTGAGCGAATTCGTCAAGACATTCAAAGTCTATGAACTCAAGTTTATGCTTTAGAAAAACCTTTTCGCTAAAAAGAATTGATTTTTCAAAAAGCGTTAAACATAATTTTTTCAAGAATTTCTCAATGATATTCAAAATCTTTCAAAAATTGTGTGTTCAACAACTCCTATCCTCAAAAGTTTAATGTGGATCATATCCTCGTAATGACAATTCCATTTGATCAATTTTTGAGGGGGAGCGTTCCAAATTCATGCTAAGTTTGACACATTTTTCTCCCGAAAGATTTTTAAGACTATTTTCCAAAATATATTTTAATCAAATTTGGTATCTCTAATATCAAAAGATTTTATATATTAGAGATAGGGGAGAAAATGTGATTAAAATGTGATCTAAAGACTCAAGCACACATGGTTACGATCAAATACCCACAACATCTTTAATTCACGACGTTATTGGTGTCAAAAGGGTGGTTAGGTTCAAGTCCTATGATCCAACCAGAACCGGAGGGATCTTCCGAGGGACAATCCAATAGATTATTAGAAGTCCTTAGGAAAGATTGAGTAGAATGTGAACGTAGCTGAATGCCGACTAAGTACTGATGCTAGCACTAGAACAATCACAACAAGGTGCCAGTAATGATGTCTTCGTATGAATTGAAGGGTTTGAAGAATGAAAAAGAAATGTAAGGATAAAGGGTGTAAAGAAAGAAGCCCTCTATACAACTTAGGCAAAAACCAGGTCAACACATCATGAAGATAATCTCATCATGGACCCAGTGATGAAGTGCACAACCCTTTCCTAGCTACTCAGGCTTCTCTCAAAAGAAGTTTGTTTTATTGTCACGAAGATCAACACGACTTCTATTGAATAAGTGGCATCTGCTCCAGCCTCCGGCCACTAAAAGTGCACAAATCGAGTCTAGAGCTAAGAGATCAATCATCTCTCGTTAGGACACACGGATGACGATCAAGGGAGTCCTACGCTATATCCTTGCGATATTGATAGAACACTCAGAGTGATACTACTTAGTATTCACAATGATGAGTGGAAATCCTTCCAGTGTTAACATCAAACAGCACTGTGGTAGGTCATGTGTAAGATTCTTTATGAATTAAACATATGTAAAACTGAAAAGTAACAGTGGTTTGTTTCTTTATCGATTCAAACTCGTTTCAGGTTTCTACGCAATATCTTTATGGTCTTGCCAGAACATTCAGAGTGGTATTCATTAATATTCGCAGTGACGAATGGAAATCCTTCTAGCGTCAACATCAAACAACGCTACGGTAGGAAACTTGCGAGATTCTTATGAATGAAGCTTGTGTCAACTGGAAAGCAACAATGGTAAGATTCTTAATGAATAAAACTTGTTCCAGGATTTTGAATTGACGACTTTAATCAAACGGATATTTATCCAATTGATTCACTCTTTACGTTCGCAGTCTTGCTTTGAGACGGTCGAGTAAAGAGAACGGCTAGTACATCCGCGAAACCCTATCAAAGAGGTTCTTAATTGAATCCACCTAATAACAGGTACGATATTTAATATCGTATAACAGTTTTCACCGACCGGAGGTAAAACACTAGCGATTTAGGACAAATTTCAAAGCTATTCAGTCCGTGTCTATGTTTTGTCTCGAGAAGGTGGCGTTACGGTGTACTCAGCAAAGTCAAAGATTCAAAACCACATACTTATGACCAAAGACATTCAACAATCAAGAAAGCTAAAGACTTCCGCAACTCTGATGATTAAAATCTTCCTTAACAATTAATGTAGAGGAATGACCTCTATTCAAAGGAGATTGTTAGCAAGCTTTAAAGATTTTGTAAAGTATGATCATATGGATAAAGACACAAGATCGCAAGATGGAAAAGACAAGTCAAGAATGATTTGAAGCTCTCAAGATAAAAGACTAAGTCGAAAGACAATGACAAAGGCCCTAAGATCACAGCATGAAGGAACAAGACTACTGTTATACGTTTAAGACTCATTTATGACGAGATTCGTAATCTCCATTGATCTCGAAATATCGAAGGGGGATGACCTCACATTGCGGGAGATTGTTAGCCTCAAAATATTGAGTCAAAAAAGAATGCTCGGTCATAGTTTATTATTGTAACATTAATTAGAATGTTGTAATAGTTAGTTAAATAGTCGTGGTTCACGGGCTTGGATTTAAGCTACTTAAAGCCCAAAAGACAAGCCCGGTCTAAACAATATAGCCCACTATGGTTACATGTAAGCCCGGCTATATAAGACCCTTCCTAGCATGTTAGGAATGGTGGATTATTCATTTTGTAACTCTCATTTTTCTAATCTAATCTCACCTAGTTTCTCCATCTTCTCTCTACTTTCTCTCACTACTTTCTCTCTCTAGAATTCATCTCATATCTACCTTTCTTTCTTCTTTAATCATCACATAATATAAGGGACAACACATTTACAAATGACTAGGATTAGAAAGGAGAAAGAAGTTTGAAGAAATCCAAAAAGGGTTGATGAGTATGCAGATTTGATCCACTATTTATAGGACAAAACATCCAACGACTATATCTTCTCGCGGTTCCTTATTGGAGCTCGCGGTTCCTTATCGATAAGGAACCGCCGTAGGTGCTAAGGTACTGCAAGCGTAGACTCCGCTCCTTTTTTTCTTTTAGTGAATTTGAAATATCTTAGACTGTTTAAACCTTCAAAGGATATTCTTATGTGGCATTTGGAACATGCCATATTTAAATTTGCATTTTCATTTTAATAAAACATTTACTTAAAAATAAAGTTTATTAAAAATCTTTTGTTATGTTTGACAAAAGTGAGTTTGAAGGCTAATCACTTTTATGATCACTAAGCATGATTAAGATATGTTAGTGTAATGATTATTACCTTGATAATAGTGTTTGTTAGATAATTCGTTTTATGATTGTGTTTGACAATAAATGTCTTTGTAATTTGTCGTGATCAAAACTAAGAAAGATTAATTAATACTAACAATGTTTTTAGGCATTGATTTGCTTTAACAATCTCCCCCTTTTTGATTACGACAAACTATAAACTCATTTACGTAAAATACAAGTTTATTCGAATTATCAACGAGTTTATCACTATCATTTGTCCCCCTTTGTCAAAGCAAAAAGGTTTGCACAAGTCTTTGAAGAAGAAAAGAACATGACTTTTGCTAGTAGATCCCCCTTGGTGCTTACTCCCCTTGCTTGGGGCACCAAGTCAATGAGCTAAGGTGACATGCTACACAAAGGTTAGAAGAAAGAAAAGAAACACCAATGTATATATGTGCACTACTTACTAACAAACTTGAGAGGGAGAAGGAAAAGAAATCTCAAAATAGAAGCAAGCATTTGCTAAGTATGTCCAAAGGGTGTGTATTGACAACATCATAGTTCAATTGGTGGAATAAAGGAAGAAAAGAAACATCCAAACCAATCAAAGATGATTTAAAATGTCAATGGGTTAAAATTTAGAATTTATGGAATCACCCATAATTAATTTTAAGTTTTAACCATGATCAACTCCTTAAAAAATGTGTGAAATATAATTAGAGGGAAAGATAACACACATAACATTCATATTACATAAATATGAAATAACATAGAAGATAAATATTCATACACACAATATGAATATTTAAAGCAAAAAATATGGAAAATATACCACAAAGCATAAACTACTCTAATAGTGATAATTTTCCAAGATTGCTTAAAATTTATTGACTCAAACAACTAAAGTACAAAATGTGACTTAGTTGGAAAAGAAAGACGACGAAGCATCATTCGAAGTTTTGTTCACGGGAACGAAAACTTTGAGAGGAGGTCAAGTGAGGAGGAATTCAAGAAAATTTAGCTTGTCATGGATATTAGCAAGTTCAATTTGTTGAAAACGACAACAAGCACAAGAGGAACCATGATGCAAAACAAAGTCGTTAGATGGGGGAGGTCCATCAAGATTAGAAGTTGGTGGGGAAGGAGATAATGGATAAGAGATGTTTTCACAATGCCTAGTGAGGTTAAGGAAAGAAGAATTATGGATTATGAGGGATGAATGAAAGAACTCCCAAAAGAGAAGAATTTAATGAAAATAGACAAGACAAAGATTTGAGATGAAAAAGAAAGGTTTTAAGGAATGTTCAGCCAAATTGGGTAAAGAAAGAATCTTAACCAAAACAATGGTCAAAGAAGAAAGACCAAAAATAAGCCAATAACGGCTTTACTGGGCGCGGTTCTTTAAAGTAGCCCGCGGTTCCATATCGATATGGATCTGCCTGGAGGCTAAGGAACCGCGTCCAGTGGACTGCAAAACTTTATTTTCAAAAGTTTTGGAGAAAAACAAGACTTTTTCAAAAATTTCGCAAATCTTGGATTTTTACCTCTTTTAGCACTAGAGTATGCTAGGTTCGCATAAAAGCAACACATTCACAAAGAATGTCTTTACAAATGGTGACAAAATATTTAAATAAAATTTTTGTCCAATTTTAAGTCAAGTTTTTAGAGGTTGTAATAGATTTAGGTTCAATTTTAAGTAAATTGAAGTTGTTTAATGTGATCACATAGATTAAAGCACATAAAAACTAAATCCACAAATCATCCACATGAGAAAATCATGAGGGAAAGGAAAGGAAATACAATAATTAAAAAGACAATTAACTACTATAAATATAGCTAACAACTAGGTCTTGAATTCATAGTTCTCTTTGATTTGATCTTCTTTTTTAAAAAAGCATGTTAATTTGAAAACCATCATTCATCTCCTAGGAGGAGGCATGGAGAACAAGACAAGCAAGAAGTCATGCACCCTTCGATGAAGGTCAAGCATCTCCATCCTTAGGTTTTGAATGATGTAGTTATTATAGAGACAACATGGGCAATTTGCACCATGAGCTTCTAAGAACCTGATTGTAGGATTTTCGTACATGTTTTTGGAAAAACGCGTATGAGCGGCAAGTATTAAGTCTTACGTTTTAGGAAAAACGCAAAACCGAATAAGTGTGAGTTCGTTCTCGAAGGAGGTGTGTGAATTAAGTGCCAATTATATAAAATCAAGAGTTTGGATTAGTGTCGTTTTTGGGTTAAGAGAGAAAAAGTAAAGACGAGCTATGACTACGATTACACTACGACGTAATGACGTAAAACGCGAAAGTAAATACGTAAAACGTGACAAAATTAAAAATTAAACCTAAAAGTTAATTAAAAATGAAAACTAAGTCTAAAATAATATAAATAAGAATAAAAATCCAATAAATATATTTTAAAACCTTTTATTAATTAAATATTCAATTTTAAATGCTAGTTAAAGCCCTAAAATAAAATATAATTAAGATAAAGCCCAAAATATTATTTTATTGAACTAATAACTCACTTATATTATTTAAAGACTAAAAAGTATTTTTCCTAAATTTTTAAGACTATTTTTCTATTTTTAAAATGCTAAACACAAAATTTAAACTAAAATAATGATTAAAAATATTAAAATAATGCTACAATTAATTTGACTAATTTAAAAATCCTAAATTATATTACTAAATAGTAGAAAATTGAAAAAAGTTGAAAACAAATCTTTTTTACACTAAAAGACAAAACAGATCTTATTTAAACCCTAATTAAACTTAAATTAATCTAATAAATACTTAAAAAGGTGAACAGTAAAATCTTTTTAAACTAAAAATTCTTAAATTAATTTTCCAAATCCAAGAAAAATATTAAAAATGAAAAACATAAAAGTTTTGCACTAAAAGACAAAAACAGTTAATTAAAAACTAATTAAAAATGCAATTTAATCTAAAAAATAGTAAATGAACAGTAACATAAAAATAAATTAAATGGAAAAATCAGAAATAAAATAATAAAAATAACAAAATTGGAATCACTGAATAAGTCCTAAAAATGCTCACAAAAGAAAAAAATGAAAAATTGAAAGGGACATGTCCAGTACTTTTGTCCTTATCCCCAGCAGTGGGAACTAAACAACTAGCATGGGGAACTTTGTTCCCACTGTTTTCACAGAAAAACGGGTTTGGGCAATGATTTGCTTGGATTTTGCTTGTTACTTAGTTTTACTTGGAAACAAAGGCACCTTAACAACCAGTTGGGTTGTGGGGAGTCAAATATACAAGAAAAAACACACCTTGTACACAAGAAAATCACTCAAATGCCCAAAAAGGTTACTGATATAGCTAGCAAGGACTGGTATGGTATTGCTGATCTATATGGCAATTTGTTGAGTTTTGGCTCACCAAATCTTGTTCAATTCAACACAAAATCACAATAGATCTTAACACAATCCTATATTAACAGTTCACTTAACAATATGACAAGATTTGGAACAATATTAAACTAAAACAATGCAGATTGATGGATTACTGATTTTCTACCAATTTTGAACATGCAAAATGCTTTAAAACCTATTAATACTGCAAACTGATATATCCTGCTATAACCTATAAGAGTGTGCTTAGACTAACTACAAGCCAACATGTTGTCCCAAGACCAGCTTATACCCAAATCCAAACATCCCTTTAAAATCTGTTAACTAATTTTAACAAAGAACTAGATGTCAGAAATACTATAAACTGATTAAGTCCTACTCTAACATGCATATACTTACCAAGGAAGCATAAACAAACAACAAGTACCAACAATAAAACAGATTCATGCCAATTCACAAATTTCACATAATAAACTCACAAAAACTAGCTAATGGGGTTCAAGCCAATGTACCTCAAGCTGATGCCTTCCAAAGGTTAGTAGGTGAGCTTATGAGAGCTTGTGAACAAGTAGAGACTCTTGTTGTTTGAATCCACAATGGACCCAAAGGGGACAAATATCTTCACACAAAAAAATGATGAAAAATGCAATTGGATGAATGATCTTCTTTGATGGCTTTTGTTCCTACACAAAACCACCAAACCAAAGAACAACTACAAGCAACAAAGGCTACAAGCTATTGGCTTGTAGCTTTTGCTACAGTAAGAAATTAAATATATAAAAAAAGTAAAAATCAGATTTTATGAAAAATCTTTAAAAAACGTTGAAGTAAAACACAAAATCTTTGACAAAAGCTTAGTAATAAGCTGAAATCTCCCACACTCCACTTTCACTTCATGTGGGGGTGAAAATCAGACTTATTAAGAACTTTTTCCAAGAATCTTTTGATAACACTAATTTCTTAAAACCTTTTGAAAAATGAATTTATAACCTGAAATAAATTAGACAAAAGCTTTACCCAAACTGAATCAAACACCTTGAGTCCACTGTCACTTCATCAAGGTGTTTCATTCAAATTTGAAAAATATTTTTCTAAAACCTAAAAAACTGATTTCTGAAAATTTCTTAAATAAAAAACCTTTTAATAACTTAAACTAAATTTGAGAAAAGTAAAGGTTAAACTAAAAGGAAACAGTGAAGGAACTCAGTAATATGCAAGGTTATACTATATAAGGAATGAAAGAACAATCTAGAATGCTGAATAAAAAATTACTAAACATAAACCCTAATGAACTGGAAATCCAAAAATGCCCTTGGAAAGTTATTCAAACTTGGTCAAGTTGTCCATGCGATGTTGTCAGATCTTTATCTGGTGCGTTGATATACTCCTTAGGGCCCAAGTTTTGTTGAGAACCATTGGTTTGGTCGGGTTTTGGGAAAAAGGGGACAAGGACGTGAGTAGGGGAGGTCCCCACAGATCACATGAGTATGTCTGGGGGTTATTTGAGGTGTGGGTTTTGATTAGTGATGGGTGAATTAGCAATCTGCACAAATAGGTACAAAACCCCTTTAGGTTAAGGTGTATTATATCTGGGTAGATCTAAGGTTTATGGGGGTGTTTAATCTGTTTTGGGAGAGGGATTAGTTTAAATTCGTGTTTAAGATGGAAAAATAACTGATTAATAAATCAGTTTTGGGTGGAAAGGTGACGTGGAGTGAAGGTGAGTGGTGATTGGGTAATGGGTGAGTGGGGATGATGTGTCATGAGGTGAATGGCTGGGAGGGTTTTGTTTGTCTGGGCGCATTTGGTCCTCAAGTTTCCATAACTTGTCACTTTGATTAAAAACTGCCAAAATAGCTCATCCTTTGTATTTGAAGTTTATAAACTCCTATTTTGGCCACAAGATATTTTCCAAACTTGTTTTAAGGACTTCTCTTGTAAATTATTCAGGGACCCAAATGCAATAAATGAGTTTTGCAAGGGTATAAGTTGTCAAGTCTTCAAAAGTTGAGGGACCAATCTTGACAAATCTTCAAAATTCAAGGACTTGAATGGACAAACACAAGCATATATCCGTACCTAAAATACACAATGAACAAACACAAGTATATATTTGGGTATTTTGATGATATTTTTACCGTTTTAAGCCCGATTTTAACGATGAGACTATGTATAATTACAGTCTCATCACTCCCCCATACTAAACCATTTCCATGTCCCCGCGCAATGCTAGAATTAAGTATCTTAGCACTTCCAAAGTTCATTTTATGATGACATTTATTGAAGACATAAATTTAAATAAAATACTACACGCGTTTTAGACATAATGTATTGTTTTCATCACGGTTAAGTGACTTTTGGGATCATAGAACAAGAACACGTGAATGCTTCGTTAGAAAAAATTTCGTTGTCCTCGATTTTCACCCAATTCCATGCTAAGCGTGTAACGAGATCATTGTTATTATAAATTAGCAACACGATCATATCTCATGAGTGTTAATTATGAACCTAAACTCCCTTATTCCTACATGGTATCTCTTATATTTTATTTTTGTCTTAATGATCACGAGGGTACATCATTAACTTATGCGTGATTAGAGATTAGATCTAAAAATAGAGTCTTAACGGTGTAACCAAAATCATTAAATTAATAATTCACCCTAATAGACAACGATGTCAAAAAATTAAGTCAACAAGCATGATCGATAAACACGATTTTATAACGGTTTTGAACATGAGACTTATTACCAAGACCTTTATACGCCCCCTAACGGAAGGGCCTTATTATCATAGGTTTACCTCCATCTTTTATTCAACTCCGCCATGGAGCTTTTATTATGACTTCGGTCTTGCCTTGCCTTTTATTTAACCTCGCCATGAGGTGTTTATTAGGGCCAAAGACGTATATCCTCACGCTAAAGCGAATTTTGGATCTTTAAAGCTTCAAAGATTAAAGCTTGATTCACTTTCAACTTGGGAATAGATTTTTCGGCCTTGTGAGCTTCAAATTTTTGCTTAATTTAGGTGAGCACTTAATGTGGAAACCTTGGTTTCCGGATCTTTAAAGCTACTAGGAATGATCAGTGTTCATATGATTAACATAATCAAAGCGGAATTAGAACAACAACCATTAACAAGGTGTTTAGGCACAAAACACATGAATTAAAACAATTGGGTTGCTAATTATATTGATAATCAACAACCACTAGACGAGTATACATTGAGTCCCACGTCTAGTCGACACACGCTTTAGGTTTACATTGTGAATGAAATTATGAATAAAACCTAAGACCCTTGGTTCCTTTTATAGTGTATGGATTAGGGTTTTACAAGAGATAAAATCAAATAAACATGTAAATCTTCTATTTAAATAAACTTATGCAGAATAAATCATGCATGTTTATCTAAATAGAAGCTTCCATAAGCTTCTTGTCTACGTTTCTAACAATGCTTACATTGTATATGACAATGCTTGGATTGTACATGACAATGCTTGCTTTGTCAACCTTGAATTTGATCTTGTCAACGCTTAGATTGCACTTGAAAACGTTTAGACAAAATCTTCATGTTTTCTTCATTTTTGAGTTTCTGCCACATCAACCTTTTGACCCAACAATCTTCCCTTGATTGATGTCAGCAAAACTCTATGTGTATCTCTTGTAAGTTGTACATGATCTTCAAATTTCTTCCCCTCAAGTGTAGCATGTATGTCTTCCCCTTTTTGTCACATCAACAGGGAAGTAAACAATGTATGCAATCTTTGAAGATTCTCCAAATGTACCTCTAAGTAATGATCTTGAAGAAAAAAAATATATAATATTCTTGATGTAGAAGTAGAATAACCCAACCTTGTGTTCCATGTCTTGCACTATCCATGTGATGAAGAACTTATAGAGAAGATATAAGTAGACCTCGATCCCTTGTCAATATTCTCATCCTTTGTGAGACACTGAGCACGATAATGTAACTCCTTCAAGTGTTATGACAAGTCTTCATCACCAACCATGTAAAGCACGAACAAGTTATCTTCAAACCTGCTGAAAATTTGAAGATATGATAGAACACAAACTCGCGAAAATCTTCTCCAATCATCAAGCTTACCATAAGAATTCTTCCCCTTAAGCCAACACCTCTTCATAACGAATTTAATGGAATAACATCTTCATACCATATGTAAAAGCCACTCACAAGGCTATCCCGATTACATAGTTTAAAATATCCATCAAATTCCCACGAATAGTTGCTAACTCGCATTAAGATCATTAATCCATTAAAAATATCCGATCCATAAATATCAACATGATATTCTATATAAAAACGGAGATTCCATGTACCTTCGTGTGTAAATTCCACCTTTTTGTGTGCTAAATAACGTACCAATTTTCTCAACAACAATAATCCTTGTGTTATCCGAGATCCTCCTTTATCCAACATATCTGGAATGTGTATTGTCCAATATCGGACAACACCTATCAACGCTTGAGCAAGCGTTTCTCGGACAACTCATGTCAACGCCTATTCTGTCAGCGTTCACTTATTCCTTGTCAGCGTCAAGATCACAAACGTCAGCGCCTAAAGCATATCCTACTCCAAAATTCATCACGTCTTAGAATTAAACCATATCAATCCATAAGATATATATTGCTAACAATATATCACATCTAAAAATATCCCACGTGAATAATTTCCACACAAGCACCTCCATTGGTCCATACGTACTCAATCTTGTAGCTACCTTCGACCAATACAGAACTTGTTTATAGTTTCCTCGTCTTCTTGCCATCATAGACCATCACGTGAATAATATAGTACTAAGTCGTGACAATGAATATTATATACACCACAAAGTACACATCAGTGTACATATACGTGATATATATCTTTTCAAATGTACTTTCCTCCAATCATAGTTCTATCACCGTGTGAACACAAGATGCTAGTTCCTTTTTCTTTTTTTTCCTTTTTCTTGATATCGTGTGTCCATCTTGAATAACATTCGGAAATAAAAAACTCATGATTGGCTTGTTTGATCCTTATGCTTCGTTGAAGAGTGATATCTTCACTCAATATATCAGTTTACTGTGAATTGCACAACCGCTGCTACATATGCAATATAGCAAGATCTAGGGTTTTTACAAACCATAATTCGTATAACAACTTCACAACAATCCATACACAATCACAAACACATTCTTTTCTGTTTTCAAAAACGTTCTAGGGTTTGGAGGAAACCCTAATTTATGATTTCATGTGAAAACAGAATGTTGAATACCTTCTTTGCAGCCAACTTCGACATATGATAACTTCTTCATTAGAGCTCAAATCGAAGATCCCTTCGGTGAGATCCTAGACACAAGTGTCAAGAATCTATAGTTCAAAAATCACGATGATCCAACGGTTAACGAAGGAGAGATCGTGTTTTGAATATGGTTGTTCACAGAAAACTGCATTCACTCCCTGCTGACTTTGACGCTTAATAACTTTTTCCTGGGGATAAAACTCAACAATCCCTCCAGTGGATGTCTAGAATATATGTATAGAACACACACAAGAAATTTCGTGACGATCCAACGGTCCGATAAAAAGTTATGACCTTCTGAATACTGCTGCGCACACAAAAACGTCCAGAAAAACCCTAGACGGGTTTTTCTTCTTTTCACCATACACGAACACCTTGTTGGTCCTAGCATCACGAGCCACGAGGCTCTGATACCAATTGTGGAATCCTTGGTTTCCGGATCTTTAAAGCTACTAGGAATGATCATTGTTCATATGATTAACATAATCAAAGCGGAATTAGAACAACAACCATTAACAAGGTGTTTAGGCACAAACACATGAATTAAAACAATTAGGTTGCTAATTGTATTGATAATCAACAACCACTAGACGTGTATACATTGAATCCCATGTCTAGTCGACACACGCTTTAGGTTTACATTGTGAATGAAAGTATGAATAAAACCTAAGACCCTTGGTTCCTTTTATAGTGTAAGGATTAGGGTTTTACAAGAGATAAAATCAAATAAACATGTAAATATTCTATTTAAATAAACTTATGCAGAATAAATCATGCATGTTTATCTAAATAGAAGCTTTCATAAGCTTCTTGTCTACGTTTCTAACAATGCTTACATTATACATGACAATGCTTGGATTGTACATGACAATGCTTTCTTTGTCAACCTTGGATTTGCTCTTGTCAACGGTTAGATTGCACTTGACAACGCTTAGACAAAATCTTCATGTTTTCTTCGTTTTTTAGTTTCTGCCACATTAACTTTTTGACCCAACAATCTTCCCCTAGTTGATGTCGGCAAAACTCTATGTGTATCTCTTGTAAGTTATACATGATCTTCAAATTGCTTCCCCTCAAGTGTAGCATGTATGTCTTCCCCTTTTTGTCACATCAACAGGGAAGTAAACAATGTACGCAGTCTTTGAAGATTCTCCAAATGTAGCTCTAAGTAATGATCTTGAAGAAAAACAAATATAATTTTCTTGATGTAGAAGTAGAATAACCCAACCTTGTGTTCCATGTCTTGCACTATCCATGTGATGAAGAACTTATAGAGAAGATATAAGTAGACCTCGATCCCTTGTCAATATTCTCATCCTTTCTGAGACACTGAGCACGATAATGTAACTCCTTCAAGTGTTATGACAAGTCTTCATCACCAACCATGTAAAGCACGAACAAGTTATCTTCAAACATGCTGAAAATTTGAAGATATGATAGAACTCAAACTCGCGAAAATCTTCTCCAATCATCAAGCTTACCATAAGAATTCTTCCCCTTAAGCCAACACCTCTTCATAACGAATTTAATGGAATAACATCTTCATACCATATGTAAAAGCCACTCACAAGGCTATCCCGATTACATAGTTTAAAATATCCATCAAATTCCCACGAATAGTTGCTAACTCGCATTAAGATCATTAATCCCTTAAAAATATCCGAGCCATAAATATCAATATGATATTCTATATAAAAACGGAGATTCCATGTACCTTCGTGTGTAAATTCCACATTTTTGTGTGCTAAAAAACGTACCAATTTTCTCAACAGCAGCAATCCTTGTGTTATCCGAGATCCTCCTTTATCCAACATATCTGGAATGTGTATTGTCCAATATCGGACAACACCTATCAACGCTTGAGCAAGCGTTTCTCGGAAAACTCATGTCAACGCCTATTCTGTCAGCGT
This sequence comes from Glebionis coronaria, assembly GCA_025667525.1. NCBI lineage: Eukaryota > Viridiplantae > Streptophyta > Magnoliopsida > Asterales > Asteraceae > Glebionis > Glebionis coronaria. Next base: position 547,400,262 of record CM046881.1, on the reverse strand, counting down.
TCACTTATTCCTTGTCAGCGTCAAGATCACAAACGTCAGCGCCTAAAGCATATCTTACTCCAAAATTCATCACGTCTTAGAATTAAGCCATATCAATCCATAAGATATATATTGCTAACAATATATCACATCTAAAAATATCCCACGTGAATAATTTCCACACAAGCACCTCCACTGGTCCATACGTACTCAATCTTGTAGCTACCTTCGACCAATACAGAACTTTTTTATAGTTTCCTCTTCTTCTTGCCATCATAGACCATCACGTGAATAATATAGTACTAAGTCGTGACAATGAATATTATATACACCACAAAGTACACATCAGTGTACATACACGTGATATATATCTTTTCAAATGTACTTTCCTCCAATCATAGTTCTATCACCATGTGAACACAAGATGCTAGTTCCTTTTTTTCCTTTTTCTTGATATCACGTGTGTCCATCTTGAATAACATTCGGAAATAAAAAACTCATGATTGGCTTGTTTGATCCTTATGCTTCGTTGAAGAGTGATATCTTCACGTAATATATATGACTTTACTGTGAATTGCACAAGCGCTGCTACATATGTAATATAGCAAGATCTAGGGTTTTTACAAACCCTAATTCGTATAACAACTTCACAGCAATCCATACACAATCACAAACACATTCTTTTCTGTTTTCAAAAACGTTCTAGGGTTTGGAGGAAACCCTAATTTATGATTTCATGTGAAAACATAATGTTGAATACCTTCTTTGCAGCCAACTTCGACATATGATAACTTCTTCATTAGAGCTCAAATCAAAGATCCCTTCGGTGAGATCCTAGACACAAGTGTCAACAATCTACAACTCAAAAATCACGATGATCCAACGGTTAACGAAGGAGAGATCGTGTTTTTAATATGGCTGTTCACAAAAAACTGCATTCACTCCCTGCTGACTTTGACGCTTAATAACTTTTTCCTGGAGATAAAACTCAACAATCCCTCCAGTGGATGTCTAGATATATTTGTATAGAACACACACAAGAAATTTCGTGACGATCCGACGGTCCAATAAAAAGTTATGACCTTCTGAATACTGCTGCGCACACAAAAATGTCCAGAAAAACCCTAGACGGATTTTTCTTCTTTTCACCATACACGAACACCTTGTTGGTCCTAGCATCACGAGCCACGAGGCTCTGATACCAATTGTGGAAACCTTGGTTTCCGGATCTTTAAAGCTACTAGGAATGATCATTGTTAATATGATTAACATAATCAAATCAGAATTAGAACAACAACCATTAACAAGGTGTTTAGGCACAAAACACATGAATTAAAACAATTGGGTTGCTAATTATATTGATAATCAACAACCACTAGACGTGTATACAATGAATCCCATGTCTAGTCGACACACGCTTTAGGTTTACATTTTGAATGAAAGTATGAATAAAACCTAAGACCCTTGGTTCCTTTTATAGTGTAAAGATTAGGGTTTTACAAGAGATAAAATCAAATAAACATGTAAATCTTCTATTTAAATAAACTTATGCAAAATAAATCATGCATGTTTATCTAAATAGAAGCTTCCATAAGCTTCTTGTCTACGTTTCTAACAATGCTTACATTGTACATGACAATGCTTGGATTGTACATGGCAATGCTTGCTTTGTCAACCTTGGATTTCCTGTTGTCAACGCTTAGATTGCACTTGACAACGTGTTGGGTCCACTAGATGTGGATCTTGTAGCATGTCAGGAACGGTGAATGACTTCTGTAATCACAAGTCTATTCACAGAGAGACTCTATACATAATATAAATGCGGAATACAAATATAATAAAGAAGAACAGAATAACTATAAAGACTTGATCCTTTCTAAGGATTTCTAATATTGATGATGACTAGAACTACGTTTGATGAATGTGTGTCTAACCCTTCTGCCTCAGGTTCCTTTTATACTAAAAGGAAACCCTAATACATCATTAAACAAAACGTGTAAAACTGATATGCATATCCTTTCCTAACATATCTCATGCATATCCTAACAGAATAATAAATAAATAATAAAGTTTGACTTTGACTAGGACCAGGAGCACGACTTGCTCTTACTACTACTAGGACCAGGAGGAACTACATACCTCCTAGTCGACCTATTACAATTAACTATTCCAATGGTCCTAACAATCCTCCCCTAAACTTGAATTTGACCTGTTGAGTTCAAGTTTCTAGGTAAAACGTGCAATAAAGCTTGAGGATTGAATCAACAAAAGAAACAGCAACATCAATAAGATAAGGAACATAAGAACCACCGCAACATGGAACACTAGAAGCTTCTCCAAAGCTTGAAACAAATCAGCATCGTGTTGAATCTTTACAGCAACATGGGCAGATTTGATGAGCCTTTACCAAGAAGCTGCTCGCTCTTGGGCTAGCCAGTCATTATGGTGGAATAAGCATCACCCTGGGAGACCAGAACCCAGCCCACTCTTAGAACGTGAATCAATGGTGAGTGGGGGTACCCTGATGATTTTAGGCAAACCATCACAGCCGTCAACGGATTTGATATGTCTTTACCAGAAGCCGTACCCCTCTGGACTCGCCAACTCTTAGCAATGAAGCATCGGTGAGTTGAAAACCCTATAACTTTAAGCAAGCTATTACAGCTACCAACGGATTTGATAAAATCTTTACCAAGAGCCGTACCCCCTTGGATTAGCCGCTTTTCAGTCTAGGACCATGGCAAGTGAAAACCATCCAGTTTTGGGTAACCTGGCAACCATCAACGGATTTGAGAATCACACCAGGAGCCGTACCCTGAAGGTGAATCAACTCTTCCTTGTCGGTTAGACATGGTGAGTTGAGGACCATTTGTTGTGAGGACCACGTCCAACACCAGATGAAACCAGTAACCAACACAAGTATGAATCAGCAACCGGAACCCACATTTTGAATCAGTAGATGGTATTGTATTCACAAGTGTAAAATCCATGATTTGTGTAAAGTATAAGCAGATATTATATAAAAAGTATATTTGTTTTTTTTTTAACAATAATGAAGGAAAGTCACCAATCACTTTACATATTGGTGAAAAGAATAGCAGTATTGACAAATGATCAAAAACACAAAACAAAAAAAACTTACAAACCAACCATATCAGAGACCAGAAGCAGCCACCTTATCAGCTTTCAAACAAGCTTGGATCCCTTCCACCAATGCAGTTGCCATAGAAGACTCATTCCCGGACGGGGCATTAGAAATCTGTAAGTGACAAGCAAGCATAGCCTCCATCGAAGCAATCGTCAACGGATAATCCAAGTCCGTGAGCATGAATACCATAAGACCAGATTCCAACTCTAACATATGCACACCACATCCCGCATATAACTTCCATCGCTGAATAACCCATTATGGCTGATCATTCCAGACACCAGAAACAGGAGCATGGGGAGGGGCATCAAGCATCATCTTCAAATCAGCCCATATTCGCAGACCAGGCCAGGAGGGCACATCATTAGGATGAACAGGCATGCCGGCATCCACAAACCCATATAAAGCCATAAGATCCTTACGATCCGCCCAAGACAAAATACCTTGCAGACCCGAAGCAAACCTAACAGACCCATCACTAAGAGTAATCCTATGAGACCGTACCAGGAAGGGTCGTGGAATGCGTAACCGTCCAACCAGTAATATATCCTTTACCCAAAGGCAAATCGGAGTCACTATCAGAAGCTGCATCAATAAGATTTTTGGGAGCACGCTTCTCATAGGGAACAGTCTTGCCACGTCGAGCACGTCGAGCCAATTTCTTGCGAAGCGAACGGCGAGGTGTGGGATCACTAGGCGAGGGTTCAACCTTAACCTTTACCTGAGCAGCAGAAGTGGGAGCATGAGAAATATAATCAATAGTTTGCCCACCCAAAGGATCAACATGAGCTGCACTAGAAGAAGGAATAGGTTGAGAAACCGGCACGGGTGGTGATGGTGATGCCATAGCAGGTGTAGCAGTGGTGGTGGTAGTGGTAGCAAAGGTGGTGGTGGTAGCATATGTGGTGGTGGTAGCAGGACCTGAAGAAGAAACCGGTGGAGCAACCGAAGGAGTAGGGGTGGTACCAACTGTAGAAGCAGCAAAAACCGATGGAATAGCAGCAGAACCAGGAGTAGTATCAGAGGTAGGACAAGTAGTAACAACAGGTGGAGAAGTAGTCACCACACGTGGAGAAGGACGATAAATGAATCGCTCCGGAATTGGGGTGCTCTGATGCTTGACCATTCATTCATAAAGCGCCTTAAGCTCATCAAAAGACAAAGCCCGAACCCTGTCCCACTTCCAACCAGTAGTGAAATAGGCAGCCGACTGATACTTCACATATCGCTGCATCTGCTTGCGCTCCTCAGCTCTCGACAAAGGTCTGTTCATGCGCTTCTCACGAAGTTGTGCAGCAAGCACCAACTGTTGTTTAACACCCCCAAATTTACACGCAGCGGAATACATCTTTGGGTGCTAAACAATGATACAACAACATATAAATTATAAAGAACGACTCGAAAAGAGACGTTTTAGATTTATCGTTCCTAAAACATTTGTCAAAGTAGCGTAGTCCCAAGACATCGTAACCGAAGTACAACCAAAACAAAAGATTTAAATTGTTTTGAACAAAAGGAACGACAAACATTCAAAGAGTTTATATTACAAAGTAGTGCACAACATTCATTCCCGTGGCTTCCAAGCTTCACCCTTCCTGATTACCTGAAATACATGTGAGAAAATCATCAGCAAAAATGCCGAGTGAATCTATAGGTTTATATAATCATTTTGAACACAAGCAAGAATTTTAAGTTTGTGGCATACTTGAAGGCAACAAGCATCAAATAATAATTTGCATCAACAATAATAATTGTATATAGCATAAATTGCAATAAGCTCATGGAACCGAGCCCTTAGACACTCCTTTTAGAGGTCTGATAAGACGGGAGATTTATTAATTGTCGGTTACCTCCAGATTATTGGTACATTTCTGTATACCTGACTTCTCAATACAATATGTTCAAACAGTGTGGAGGTCGGGCCTAAGCTTCTATGACAAGTCCACAAAAACTGAACCGGGGCGGCTTCCCCCATAGATCTATTAATTGTACTAGCGGTTAACCCATCATAGGTTAATTAACGGTCCATAATTGAGGCTTTAACAAAGGCAATCACTTAATGCAATTTAAAGGCAACCACGGGTCCATTCATAAAGGGGCAAGCATACCATAAAAATCTTGTGTTCTAAGTTTACAAAACATGTATTCCCCCTCGCGGGTTTTAAAATATTTGAATGAGCTCAAACGAGGCTATAGACTCACCTTAGTACTTATAGTAGTTGAAGACAATCGCCGACGATAGTAGATGCCCGATAATCACGATAATCGCAACCTAGCAAATAAGGTGCGTACTTTAATAATAGGCTCGAGAAATAATTCATACATAAAAAAATCAAACTCGAACTCATAAAACCACAATACACTCGAGAGTAAACGATATAAATAACTTCATTATACTTTACTACTCATTTACTTTACCATTTTATACTTTTTAACAAAATCCGCCGGCACATACTACATGTTCTAGCTTATTTACCCCTTTTAAACTTGTCAATCGTTTATGAAACGACTCGATAAACTAACTTACTATATATAGAAAGTACTCCAACAAGTTTATCAAATAAAATTACTTTTAAAGTCCTTTACTCGACTCATTTTCAAACTACAAAATCCGGACAGATTTACGTTAATTTTTCATACAACCGTTTTAACTTATTTAAACGACTCCGTTTACAAAACCGACGCTCGGGTTTTAAAGTAAACTCAACCTAATAAATAAATACCTCATTATCAGTAGGTTACACATTTCAAAACTTTCATTTAGAGTCTCCGAGATTCGATCCAAATATCGACAACAACTATATGTAGTGTCGATACTCGTCTCCCGGTACACGATTATTCAAAACATCATAACTTCGCGCTCGTTTTGAGCTAGAAGCTCTACCTTATATCAAATCGAAGCTAAGGAAATTATCTACAACCCTAGGCTATAAGTTAAGTAATTTTCAAAACATAAAAATTCGGATTTTTCAGTTTACCTACTGCTATAAAATGGGTACCAAAATCTTGTACAAAATCAACTTTTTCACCAAAACAAACCATAGAAATGATCATTCCTATACTCTAATATCATCATACATCCACCATAACATCAAAATCATAACAAAAATAAAAATCTTTAGATCAAAATAAAGTTTTTAACAAGATTTCTAGCAAGAACCACCATGGATCATGCTAAAAACACCATGCATAACCATGGCTTCCACCTACCAACATCAAGAAAATAAATAGTGCTTGCATGTGTAAAATTTTTATACCTATGTGATCCTTGATCAAAAATAGAGATGGGTCTATGCTTGGTTTAGCTTGAATCAACCTCAAACTCAAGATAATTTGAAAATTAAATGGGTTGGGGTGTTTGGGTGGAGTTTCGGCAAAAAGGAAGAAGAAAGAGAGGATTGGTGGATTTTGAAAGTAAAAAAATAGAAGTGGGTGTTTATTTTAAATTTTTATTTAGTGGGGTAGGGACCAAGTTGCAAGTTGGCAAAAGTTTGGCTAAAAAAATGTAAATAGTTAGCTAAAAAGTGGGAAATAATTACTAGTCATGTTTGAAAATATTTACAGGACTCGGGTTTCGTAAAAATACTTAAAAGTTTAAACGCACACGAAAAATAATAATATAACGACTCGATGCGTAATTAAAATGATATCATCGAAAATATTAAATATCGAAACAATCGATAATGAAATATAAAATTGTGGGCATCCGTCGGTATCGTGATCACTAGTAGTCCTCGTTGCTCGTCAAAATATTAAAATAAAATACTTAATATCGATTTCAACTTAAACCATTAAACATAATAATATTTAAGTTTATAAAATACTTCAAAAATATTTGAAAAGTAAGAATTAAGTAATGACCTTATTTTGTGGGTTTTACATCCTCACCACCTTAGGAGAGCACCGTCCCGGGGCTTACTTCTCCTTAGGTCCGTCTACGAATAAATGCGGATACTTGTTCTTGAAGTAGTCCTCTCGCTCCCAAGTGTATTCGGGTCCACGTCGGGAATTCCATCGCACTTTCACTATCGGGATCCGACTTTGCTTAAGCCGTTTCACCTTTTGATCCATAACCTCCACCGGTTCTTCAATAAAATGCAACTTGTCGTCCAGTTGAATCTCCTCAAGTGGAATTATCAAATTCTCGTCCGCCAAACACCTCTTAAGATTAGAAACGTGAAAAGTATTGTGAATAGCACTTAACTTCTCTGGCAATTCCAACTTATATGCCACAGGACCAACTCGATCAATAATCTTGAATGGACTAAGCTTTCCTCGCTTGCCAAATCGAATTACTCCTTTCCAAGGTGATACTTTCAACATAACCATATCGCCAATATCAAACTCCAATGGTTTTCTTCTCTTATCCGCATAACTCTTCTTCCTACTACGAGCTGTTAATAAACGATTCTTGATTTGTACGATCTTCTCAGTCGTTTCTCTAATCAATTCAGGACCCGTCAACTGACTTTCTCCAACCTCACACCAACCAACTGGTGATCTACACTTTCGCCCGTAAAGTGCTTCAAAAGGCGCAGCCCTTATACTTGCATGATAAATGTTGTTGTATGAGAACTCCACCAAAGGTAAGTGTCGATCCCAACTACCTACAAAATCTATTACACACGCTCGTAACATATCCTCCAAGGTCTGAATAGTCCTTTCACTTTGTCCGTCCGTTTCCGGATGATACGCAGTGCTCATATCCAACTGAGTCCCCAAAGCTCGCTGAAGCAATTTCCAAAACTCAGATGTGAACCGACTATCTCGTTTAGAAATAATTGACAAAGGAACTCCATGTCTACAAACAACTTCCTTCAAATACAACCGAGTAAGTTTGTCTAAGTCATCAGTTTTCTTTATCGGCAAGAAATGAGCCGACTTAGTCAACCGATCAACAATCACCCAAATCGTATCATAACCACTAGAAGTCCTCGGAAGTCCCGAAACAAAGTCCATAGTGATCTTCTCCCATTTCCATTCTGGAATTTCAGGTTGTTGTAGTAAACCCGAAGGTCTCTTGTGCTCAAACTTCACCTTAGCACACGTCAAACATTTACTAACATAAGTAGCAATGTTAGCCTTCATATTCGGCCACCAGTAACATTTCTTCAAGTCTTGGTACATTTTATCCGATCCTGGGTGAATCGAGTATTTAGACTTATGAGATTCGTGCATAACTAGATCTCTCAGTCCTTCATACACTGGTAACCACACACGATTCTCGAAATACCGAATTCCGTCATCACGAATTTCGAATATAGGTGTTATCCTTCTACCCAAGTCTTCATCTCTCACATTCTCTTCCTTTATCGCCTTCGTTTGAGCTTTAAGTATTCAATTAGATAAATCAGAATAAGTTTTCATGGCTAAAGCTCTAACCCTTTTGGTTATTTCTCTATCCTTCCTACTAAGTGCATCGGCAACTACATTCGCCTTGCCGGGATGGTAGAAAATTTGAATGTCGTAATCACTCAACAATTCTACCCATCTTCTCTGCCTCATATTGAGCTCCTTCTGATCTAGAATATGTTGCAGGCTCTTATGATCGGTATATACCACACTCTTTGTACCGTAGAGATAGTGTCTCCAAAGTCTAAGAGCAAAGACAACAACTTCTAATTCCAAATCATGTGTAGTATAATTCTCCTCATGCTTCCTCAATTGACGAGATGCATACGCGATCACTTTCTCCCTTTACATCAACATAGCACCAAAACCCTTACGTGATGCGTCACAATATACCACAAAGTCTTTAGCTCCATCGGGCAAGCCAAAATTGGTGCAGAACACAGCTTCTGCTTCAAAGTTTGGAATGCTTCTTCTTCTTCTGAACCCCATTCATACTTCTTGTTTTTCTCGGTAAGTCTAGTAAGAGGTTTAGAAATTAAAGAGAATCCTTCTATGAATCGCCGGTAGTACCCAACTAATCCCAAGAATTGTCTAACTTCAGTCGGAAGGATCAACATGAAAACCGCTACTATCGATCACGTGCCCAAGGAATTGGACTGAATCCAACCAAAAATCACACTTCGAGAACTTTGCATTCAACTTCTCCTTCTTCAACAACTCCAAAATAATCTTCAAATGACCTTCATGCTCCTCCCGACTTTTTGAATAAATCAGGATATCGTCGATAAATACAATCACAAACTTGTCGAGGTATGGTTTCCACACACGATTCATTAAGTCCATGAATACCGCAGATGCGTTAGTTAACCCAAACGACATCACTTGAAATTCAAAGTGTCCATAACGCGTCCGAAAAGTTGTAATAGGTATATCCTCCTCTTTAACACGAAGTTGATGATAACCCGACCTCAAGTCGATCTTCGAGTACACACACGAACCTTGAAGTTGATCGAACAAATCATCGATCCTAGGAAGTGGATAACGATTTTTAATAGTTAACTTTTTCAACTCTCGGTAGTCTATGCACATTCTGAACGATCCGTCCTTCTTCTTCACGAACAATACTGGAGCTCCCCAAGGTGACGAACTTGGTCTAATGAACCCCTTCTCCATTAACTCCTTCAACTGATCTGCCAACTCCTTCATCTCAGACGGTGCCAAACGATAAGGTGCACGTGCCACTGGTGCAGCTCCCGGCACTAGATCAATCTTGAATTCGACTTCTCGCCGAGGCGGAAGCCCTGGCAAGTCATCGGGAAATACTTCAGGAAAATCACGAATAACTGGAACATCTTCCACACGCCTAACCGGTAGTTCTTTCTCCACTACTTGAGCCAAGAACAGGTGACAACCTCTTTCTATATATTTCCTCGCCTTGATACAAGATATCACCGTCAGACGAGATCTACCGACATCACCTTTAACTACTAACACCTTACCCTTAACCGGTATGTGAACAACTTTCTCCCCACATACAATTACCGCATCATGAGCAACCAACCAATCCATACCAACAATCACATCAAACGAACCCAACTCAATCAGCATCAAATCAATTTCAAATAAATGATTTGCTAATTTCAAAGGACACTTCTTAAATATAGTTGTAGTACTAACTAATTGTCCATCAGCTAACTCGACCTCATAACTAGCATTTAAGCTTGTTGTCTCAACATCAATTAAACGACTAAAGGAAGTGCTTATAAAGCTCCAATCAGATCCTGAGTCAAACAACACACTAGCATAACGATGGTTGAGTAAGAACGTACCCGTCACCACATTTAGACCTTGTGCCTGATCAGCATCCTTAACAACATAAACTGCCCCAGCAGCTTCACCTGCTTTCCTGTTCTTCCACTTCAGACATTGAGGACGAAGATGATCACGTTTTCCACATTCAAAACAAGTCCTGATCGGAATAGCATTCGCTCCAGTGGCAGGGACCCTTGTCTTACATTTCTCCACAACTTGACCAACCTTTCCACACTTAGTGCACGTTGTTGGATAATTACCAAAGTGACAAGCACCACAACTCTTACATTTCTGAGCTGGTCCCCCATGATCAGCCTTATCATTCTTGTTAGTTGCAGCTCTAGCCCCATCATTTCTTTTCTGATTGTACTGCCTATGGCGGTTACTACCTTGATTACCACTCTGCGAATTCTCCCATTTCCTATTACTACCCTCAGCAACTCTGTCAACCCTATCTTGAACCTTCTGTCCCATGAGTGTATGTGCCATTCTTATAGTTTCAACAAAGTTCTTGGGTCGAGATGAAGTCGTCTCACCTTTAATGTACCCAGGCAACCCTTTGATGTATTGATCCATCTTTTTCTTCTCAGTGGCAAAAGCATCCGAACACAACAAAACCAACTCATTGAATCAGCTAGTATATGCAGCAATGTTGTTATCTTTCAGCTTCAGGTGCCTCAACTCATCCTCCAAAGCAGATAACTCTTCTTCTGGACAGAACACCTCTTTTAACAACCTTTTAATTTCATCCCAAGGTTTCCTATTTGTAGCTTCTAAACCAACTGTAGCAACTTGGGTCTTCCACCAGCTTAAAGCTCGATCCTTGAAAGTAGAAACGGCGAACTTAACCTTGTTCCTTTCTGAGCAATCACTAATCTCAAATGTTGTTTCTGTTTTCTCAATCCACCTGAATAATTCCAGTGCTCCACCAGTTCCTTGAAATGTAGTAGGTCCACACTTCATGTATCCAGCAAAAGTACACTCTTTAACCGCCGCAGCAGCCGGAGCAACCTCATCTTCAGGATTCTCAGCTACACCTGCCCAGCAGCTTTTGGTCCCGCAGGTTCACCTTCACCTTCAGCACCCGCACCTCCAGAGCCACCTGCTCATTCAGTGTTAACACGCGCAGCTCAATCCGTAGCTAATGCTTTCGCAACCTCTTCAGCAACTAGCCTTGCAATGGCATCATTTGTCATTCTCCTAGGTGGCATGATTCTGTCACATCACAAAGAGAAAAGATAAAATGAATGAGTTAATTGTATTTATGGTATAGTCATATCATGTACAAAATCAATCATCAAATGTATGCACATTATCAATACAAGGATTCACAATCATTATAAGGATCAAAGGAAACTATTATCGTCGATCAAAAAGGAATGATCTTAAAGACAAATAGAGTACAACGACACAAAATAATAAACACTAGTCACGTGGGGATCCACATGGCTTAGTTGACTGTGTCTCGCTTGCAGCAGTGAAACCTGCTTCCTCCTCATCGAAGACGTAATTTGATGGTGGTAAATTTCACAAAATAGGTATAAGGTCATAATAAAATGAAATAGAATAATTTCCAAAAATTTAAATAAATATAGAAAATCCTTCAAAATAATTACAGGAAAAATTACAGAAATTTATTTAAGTAAATCATTAATAAATGATAACTCTTATCGAAAAGTTTAATGATATCAATATATATATCGATAAAGGATTATAGTATTTATTTATAAATACTTAGTAATAAGGCATACATAATAATGTATACTAAAGTTGTCCAGAAGGAGCTTGAACCTGAAGTCACGCGAAATCATGTGCACGACTCTTTGTAAAATAAAACCGACAGTTATAGTTTAGGTTTTTAGAAAAAATACCTAGTTCTCTATAACTCATGGCTCTGGTACCAATCTTTAACACCCTCAAATTTACACGCAGCGGAATACATCTTTGGGTGCTAAACAATGATACAACAACACATAATTTATAAAGAACGACTCGAAAAGAGACGTTTTAGATTTATCGTTCCTAAAACATTTGTCAGAGTGGCGTAGTCCCAAGACATCGTAACCGAAGTACAACCAAAACAAAAGATTTAAATTGTTTTGAACAAAAGGAACGACAAACATTCAACGAGTTTATATTACAAAGTAGTGCACAACATTCATTCCCGTGGCTTCCAAGCTTCACCCTTCCTGATTACCTGAAATACATGTGAGAAAATCATCAGCAAAAATACCGAGTGAATCTATAGGTTTATATAATCATTTTGAACACAAGCAAGAATTTTAAGTTTGTGGCATACTTGAAGGCAACAAGCATCAAATAATAATTTGCATCAACAATAATAATTTTATATAGCATAAATTCCAATAAGCTCATGGAACCGAGCCCTTAGACACTCCTTTAGAGGTCTGATAAGACGGGAGATTTATTAATTGTCGGTTACCTCCAGATTATTGGTACATTGCCGTATACCTGACTTCTCAATACAATATGTTCAAACAGTGTGGAGGTCGGGCCTAAGCTTCTATGACAAGTCCACAAAAACTGAACCGGGGCGGCTTCCCCTATATATCTATTAATTGTACTAGCGGTTAACCCATCATAGGTTAAATAACGGTCCATAATTGAGGCTTTAACAAAGGCAATCACTTAATGCAATTTAAAGGCAACCACGGGTCCATTCATAAAGGGGCAAGCATACCATAAAAATCTTGTGTTCTAAGTTTACAAAACATGTATTCCCCCTCGCGGGTTTTAAAATATTTGAATGAGCTCAAACGAGGCTATAGACTCACCTTAGTACTTATAGTAGTTGAAGACAATCGCCGACGATAGTAGATGCCCGATAATCACGATAACCGCAACCTAGCAAATAAGGTGCGTACTTTAATAATAGACTCGAGAAATAATTCATACATAACAAAATCAAACTCGAACTCATAAAACCACAATACACTCGAGAGTAAACGATATAAACAACTTCATTATACTTTACTACTCATTTACTTTACCATTTTATACTTTTTAACAAAATCCGCCGGCACATACTACATGTTCTAGCTTATTTACCCCTTTTAAACTTGTCAACCGTTTATGAAACGACTCGATAAACTAACTTACTATATATAAAAATTCCTCCTACAAGTTTATCAAATAAAATTACTTTTAAAGTCCTTTACTCGACTCATTTTCAAACTACAAAATCCGGACAGATTTACGTTAATTTTTCATACAACCGTTTTAACTTATTTAAACGACTCCGTTTACAAAACCGACGCTCGGGTTTTAAAGTAAACTCAACCTAATAAATAAATACCTCATTATCAGTAGGTTACACATTTCAAAACTTTCATTTAGAGTCTCCGAGATTCGATCCAAATATCGACAACAACTATATGTAGTGTCGATACTCGTCTCCCGGTACACGATTATTCAAAACATCATAACTTCACGCTCGTTTTGAGCTAGAAGCTCTACCTTATATCAAATCGAAGCTAAGGAAATTATCTACAACCCTAGGCTATAAGTTAAGTCATTTTCAAAACATATAAATTCGGATTTTTCAGTTTACCTACTGCTATAAAATGGGTACCAAAATCTTGTACAAAATCAACTTTTTGACCAAAACCAACCATAGAAATGATCATTCCTATACTCTAATATCATCATACATCCACCATAACATCAAAATCATAACAAAAATAAAAATCTTTAGATCAAAATAAAGTTTTTAACAAGATTTCTAGCAAGAACCACCATGGATCATGCTAAAAACACCATGCATAACCATGGCTTCCACCTACCAACATCAAGAAAATAAAAAGTGCTTGCATGTGTAAAATTTTTATACCTATGTGATCTTTGATCAAAAATAGAGATGGGTCTATGCTTGGTTTAGCTTGAATCAACCTCAAACTCAAGATAATTTGAAAATTGAATGGGTTTGGGTGGTTGGGTGGAGTTTCGGCAAAAAGGAAGAAGAAAGAGAGGATTGGTGGATTTTGAAAGTAAAAAAAATAGAAGTGTGTGTTTATTTTAAATTTTTATTTAGTGGGGTAGGGACCAAGTTGCAATTTGGCAAAAGTTTGGCTAATAAAAAATGTAAATAGTTAGCTAAAAAGTGGGAAATAATTACTAGTCATGTTTGAAAATATTTACGGGACTCGGGTTTCGTAAAAATACTTAAAAGTTTAAACGCACACGAAAAATAATAATATAACGACTCGATACGTAATTAAAACGATATCGTCGAAAATATTAAATATCGAAACGATCGATAATGAAATATACAATTGTGGGCATCCGTCGGTATCGCGATCACTAGTAGTCCTCGTTGCTCGTCAAAATATTAAAATAAAATATTTAATATCGATTTCAACATAAACCGTTAAACATGATAATATTTAAGTTTATAAAATACTTCAAAAATATTTGAAAAGTAAGAATTAAGTAATGACCTTATTTTGTGGGTTTTACATGCTGCTTGCGCATTAACACCATGGCTCGAGGAATACATGTATGCTCATCCACATCCGAACCCAAAAGATCAGTGAACTGGGAATAATCCGTGGTAAGCATAGTCAACACCCTCATCCAATCACTATCATTCCAATGCATAGCATCATGCCGCACTTGTTCACGTCTCTGCTGTTGAAGCGCTTCCTCCTCAGCCCGAGCAGCTTGATCAATTTCGGCTTGCATCCGTTGAGCAGCCTCCTCACCCAACCTATCCTCCTCAAGCTGTCTGCATGTACGCTTGCGAGGTGGTGAGGGATCATCAGTCATTGGGGCCTTCCCCTTTGGATCAGAGGATGGACCAGCAGTGGAACCAGCAGAAGGACCAGCAGCAGCAGGAGAAGGAATGCTGGAGGAAGTAGGAGGAATCGGCAGATCATCATACAACTTATCAGCAAAGGCAGCCTTTGCCAACAAAGTCAAACCATCCTCAACACGATCCTTAACCTCCTTATCAGAATCAGAGTGAACCACATGCTTCTTCCTTCACCTTTGTTGTGTCTCCAAAGCTTTGATTGGTTAGCCATGGGAAGAACAAATTCCCGAGTAAGCTTTCGGTGTTGATTCAAATCTACTTCTAAGGAAAGAATCCGTGCATGATACCTGTGCATAAGCTCAAGTAAAGAAGTAAGTGTAATAGGCTCCTCCGCTTTCCCACCAAGAGGGCTTGGGTCTGGGAAGGCTTCATTGGAACCAGAAGCAATAAATGGGTCAACATTAGGAGCACTAGCACCAGAAGGCTTATCAGAAGAGTGTGGAGCAGGAATAGGAGGGGGAGCCTCCACAAAGGGAGACGAATGTGGCACTGAAGAAGGAGCAGCCTTGGAAGTGGATGGCCTTTCAACCACCACCTCCTCAACCTACTCATCCGCAACCACATGAGGTGCACCGCCAGCATGATCCTCCTCCTCATTGGGTCATCACCTAATTGAGGTTCCTCCTCGGCTTGTTCAACCGGAGGAACAACAACATCAGGAGGACCCTGAGCCAGCCCCAACATGGCCTCAGTAAGGGGCCTCCACTCCCCGCGAAACCCATGGGCCATATTATAGTACACTTTAGCAGTAAGCTTAGAAGGCGCATGTTCAGCCCTATCACGAGGTATACAAACAAGTATCTGTTGTAAAAACCTAGGATACATCAGAAACTTCTTCCTAGAACCAGCACTAGACAGATTGCTAACCATCCCCTCAAACAAATAATGAGAGAAATTAAATACCCTACCCTGTGCTAAGCATATGAGACCAGTAGCCAAAGGAGTAGTAAAAGCATCCCAACTCCCAGACTTGGGACTTAAACAATGAATCAGAAAATGCACTAGAAGCTTCCATTAGGGGGAAAACCGATTCTTCTGGAAGTTAAACATCCCCCCATGATCATACCCAAGAGCAGCCATCCCCTCCAACACCTCCACATTGGGGATGGAAACAACACCACCTTCATCTTGAAGATGAAGGGAACTACGAATAGAAGCTTCAGAAACCATGTATGAACGTCATCTATGGAAGCATGGAGTTCACGTGGACGACCAACCACAGTCACAAAACGAGCAGAAGCCCAAAACTGACGAATGACACTATCATAAACAATGGGACACACAGTAAAAGCATACCTGAGGTTTGAAGCCTCAATGAAGTCCAGAATGTCAGTGAAATTATCACGGTGTGGACCATCTCCTAGATAAGCGACCTTGTTGTGAGCAGGTTGGTATACCAGGGCAGCCATGGATCTTGATTAAGAGGAATGGAAGATGATTTTTGTTAGGGTTGAGAGAGTAGGATCGGATGTGTGTGTGTTATGAGTGAGATGAATGAGTCAAGGGGGTTAATTGACCATAAATAATGGTGGGAGTAATTGTTCATTGACCCCTAATAATGGGGGTTGCCCTTTCAAATTAGGTAATTATTGCAAAGTAACCACTTGCCCCTTGTAACATTATTTGCAAATTTCAATTTACCAAAGTTAAATAAGATGATATATACCAGAATTTGAATACATTGACTAAAAGTCAAAGCGCACAATGGTCAATACTAGAAGCAGAACATGGTCAACAGAAGTTAATAAGGTGAACAGTGTCCCAAACCAGTACCAGAAGCCAACAACCACTCGACAAAGAAGGATTTTTATCCACTAGAAGCCAACCAAGAATGACTAGAAGCTAACCAATAAGGACTAGAAGCCAGTCATGAAAGAATATAACCATCAGTATTGAGCAAAAACCTCCACCAGGAGTAACACACACCACCAGAACCAATGAAATATGTTGTTAAAATCTACCAATATGTTAGTCTGTGCAAATATGTACACGAAGCCTCCCCTTAGGCTTAGCCTCCCCTCAATCCTAGACCTCAAGGATTGACCATCCCAATGTGAACCACCAAGTGGTTGAACCGAGGACCATCAAAGGCTTTTGTCAACAAATCAACAACATTATCATCCGTATGAACTTTAAGAACCTGTATCAACCTCTTCTCATTGGCATCCCGTATAAAGTGGTGCCGAATTTCAATATGTTTTGTCCGTTGATGAAAAACAGGATTCTTCACAATGCAGATAGTGCTTTGATTGTCAATGAAAATTTTGGTGTTCATAAAATTGAACCCATAATCCAACATCTGATTTTGGATCCACAATACTTGTCCACAACAGCTAGCAGCAACAACGTATTCAACTTCTGTTGAAGAAGTAGCTACGATCGTCTGTTTCTTGCATTGCCATGAAATAAGTCTTCGACCCAAAAATTGACAACCACCAGTAGTAGATTTTCAGTCATTATTAGCACCTGCATAGTCACTATCACTATACACTTCAAGAACAAAAGGTGATTCTTTAGGATACCACAAGCCCAGTTTAGGTTGAGCCTTGATATACTTGAAAATCTTCTTAACTGCATTCAAGTTAGAAACCGTTGGAGCCACCTGATGTCTAGAACAAGCACTTACTGCAAACATGATATCCGGACGTGATGCAGTCAAGTACATGAGTGAGCCAATCATAGACCTGTACATGTGAACATTGACCGGGGGATCTGGCTCAGTCTTGAGTTTGACTTTAGCAACTTCATAAGGAGTTGCTGCTGGTCTAAGAGGATCCATGTCAAACTTCTGAAGGATCTCATAAACATATTTATCTTGACTGATGAAGATCCCATCCGACTGTTTCTTGACTTGTAGACCAAGGAAAAAGGAAAGCTCTCCCAAAGCACTCATCTGAAATTCGTCTTTCATCAAGTGTTCAAACTCATCACACCATTCCTTCTTAGTAGAACCAAAGATAATATCGTCCACATAAACCTGAACAAGGATAATGTCCGTGGTATTCCTCTTAAGAAATAGTGTTTTATCAATAGTACCTCTTCTATAGCCATTCTTTAACAAGAAAGTTGAAAGACGCTCATACCAAGCTCTAGGAGCCTGATGTAATCCATAAAGAGCCTTGACCACCTTGTAAACTTTCTTGGGATGAAGTGGATCTACAAAGCCCTTAGGTTGAGTGACATACACTTCCTCATCAATCTTGCCATAGAGAAATGCACTCTTGACATCCATCTGAAAAACCGTAAAGCCCACATAAGAAGCAAAAGCCAAAAACAGACGAATAGCCTCAATCCTAGCAACCGGAGCAAAAACTTCAGTGTAGTCAATGCCCTCAATTTGAGTGTGGCCTTGTGCGACAAGCCTAGCTTTATTCCTCACTACAATTCCTCGTGCGTCTTGCTTGTTCTTGAGAATCCATTTGGTATTGATTGATGTCTTTCCATCTGGTAAGTCAACTAGAACCCAAACATTCTGAAACAAGAATTGCTGCATTTCCTCCTGCATCGCCTCCACCCAACTTTGATCCTCAAGAGCATGAGTGACTGATCGATGTTCCACCTGTGAAAGAAAACAAGCAAACAAAAAGTGTTGAAAGTCCGTATGATTATTACGCTTTTGATCTTTAATATAGCTCACAAGAGCATGATGATCAGACGAGGCCTTCTTATCCATTCTGCGTGTCTTGACAGTAGAACCAGGATCTCCAATGATTTGAGTGGTAGGGTGATCTTTGTGTGATTGCAACACTGGATTGGAAGCTACCTCCACTTCTGGTGCCAAGTTATTGAGATCCCCAACAAAGTCAGCATCATATGAAGCAGCGTTGAAAATTCTATCTATTGGTTGTTTATGAATATCATCCAGCTTGGTAGAAGACTTCTTTTGATGGTTCCCCAAATCAGAAGGACTGGAGAATCGAGTATGAGAAGCAGACTCACTAGCCGGAGTACCAATAGGTGTTAAACTAGCACTAGGAGTAGTAGCTGGGGTACTAGGAGCAGCTTTGTCAGTAGGCGTATTCAAGGGAAACCCAAAGCCACCTTGAGCAGCTTCTGTAGTAGCTTCTTGTTGTTGTTTGAGGAGGGTGTCAAGAGCCACTTGTGAATCCAATACATCCAATGGAGTTGCATCACTAGGAGGAGTAGGAGAGACGGTGGTGGAGTAGGATGGAACCACAAAAATATCATCCTCGTCATCTGAGTCAGAAAGACTAGAAGGAACACCTGTACTAGAAGTTGCAAACACTTGTGGACCTGCATCATGGTTAGTTTTGAAACTAAAATATCCTAATGAATCACTAAGATAATCAAGATCAAAATACCATTTAGGACCCTTGCCTTGGATGTTTGACTTCTCTTCAAAATACCTGAGATTAATAGTTTCAATGATCCGCTTGGCTTGGAGATTGTAGACACGATAAGCCCGAGAGTGAGCTGAATATCCCACAATGTATCCTTCATCTACCTTGCCATCAAACTTTCCCAAATAGTCACTAGTATTCAGAATGGTGACAGGACACCCAAAAGGCTTCAAATGAGCAATATTTGGAACTTTTGCTGTTAGGAGCTCATAAGGAGTCTTCTTGTGAGGATTGGTAATAGAAACCCTATTCAACACATAACTTGCAGTATTAACAGCTTCTGTCCAGAACATGGTTGGAAGTTTGGAATCGGCAAGCATTGTTCTTGCTGCTTCTATTAGAGTCCTGTTCTTTCTTTCTGCCACGCCATTCTGTTGAGGAGTTTTTGCTGCACTATAATCTCTTTTGATGCCCTTAGCATTACAAAGTGCTATGTGGTCTTTATTTTTGAACTCGGTTCCATTATCACAATGAATACCTTTAACCTTCTTGGACAACTGGTTCTCTATAGGGGTAAGAAAATCTCTAAGAATTGAGTAGGTCTCACTCTTGGCAGCCATGAAGAACACCCACGTAAACCTGCTATATCCATCAGTTACCACCAGACATAATTGTTTGTGGTCAATGATCCTAATAGAGGTAGGACCAAATAAATCCATGTGTAGTAGCTACAATAGTTCAGTTATAAGACTAAGAGCAGTAATGTCCTTGAAGGATGCTTTATGTTGTTTGCCTTTGCTGCAAGCAATACAATTTATATCATTTCTAAATGACTTGGGAGGTAAACCAGAGACCAGATTCAAATTTTCTAGTTTGTGAATGGTCTTGAAGTTCACATGCCCCATCCTTCTGTGCCATTGAGTGGCTTCATCTTCTGAGGCTTTAGCAACCAAACATGCTAGTTGACCAGTAGGATTGACTTCATTCAGCTTGATGCTATAAAGATTGTGTCTTCTAGGGATTCTGAGCAGAACTTGTGAGTCACCCGGAAGTTTAAAGTCTTTGGATAGCACAAGTGCATCGGTATCCGTAAAGAGAACAAACTGCTTCTTGTCACAAATCTGAGAGACAGATATCAAGTTGAAGTGTTGAAGTGCTTCCACATAGTAGACCTGCTCAAAATTAAGATTGGGCGTCTGAATTGTTCCTTTGCCAGTGATCCTGCCTTCACCGCCACCAAAATATACCTTGCCGCCTTGAAATGGTACAGAGTTCGAGAGAAGATTTTTATTTCCTGTCATGCTCCTAGAGCAACCACTTTCAACAATTCCTAGACTAGGATCTTGGTATGGAGTAACCTAAAACAACAAGATAATAAAAATGCAAAAGTTAGTGTCTTAAGGGTACCCAAACCTTTTCAGGTTTGAGCTTGCCTTGTGGATCTTTAGTAGAGAGCCAAGAAGATTGATGAGATCCACCGTAGTTCTTTGGTTGCCTATGCATCAAATTGGTATTATTGTTTGACCAAGAACAACCTGCTGAGGGCTTAACAGCAGTTCCTAAACTTCCCAAACCAAAATACATGTGGTCAAAATTATGTGAATAAAATGGATTAAAATTCTGAAAATAGTTACACTGGTGGTTCTATTTGTAGTTAATCCAATTTTTCTCCAATGATCAGAAGCTAATGGAGAGGACCTTCTAGAAGAAGAAAACGATTGAGCACTAGTATTTAGTTTTCTAGAAGAATATGGAGCAACTCCTGGTGGACCAGGAGCAGGAAATGCTTGATGAACAGAAACATGTTTGTCATAAAAATCACAATCTTTAATCAAATGAAGTACACTTCCACAAACAAAACATGTTTTAAGCGACCTTTTATTAGAATGACATTGTTTCATACTGCTAACTTTATTACACACAATTCTAGGAGAATCAATCTTCCTAGAACTCAATAAACCAGGACTAGACACAGTTGACTTAAAAATAACTTTCTCTTCACACTTCCTAGCACCAGTAGCAGCATGATCATTCGACTGGGAACTTGTAGGTCTCGACTCTTCACTTGAACCACTTGATGCAGAGTCACTGGCTTTGTCACTGAAAGTACACGAGACAAAGTCATTAGAATTAGTAGAACTTTTTGGGGACTCATGCATTTGTGATCCATCCAAGTCATTATGCCTAGAAGTGGGCATGAAAGTTCCAGTAAGAGGTGGAGGGACAACATGCATTTCTGATGCTGGTTTAAACCTATTGTAACCAGGTTCTCCCTCTTCCTCTTTGTCGGCATCAAAGACGCCCGAAAAAGATAAATCAAACACATCTTCTGAATCAATATATTTATCAAATCCTAACCCTCTTTTTGTCCTACCAGACATGCTACTATTGATTAATTTTGAAAGATTTTTAGGTGCCTTTTGCCATTTTTCAAATCTCAACATTGTATCATCTAATCTTTCTTGCATCTCCTGTTTTTCTTTGATACTGGCATCTTTTACCTTTTCTGTATATTTAAGCATATTTGTTGTGTTTTCTAAATCAATGCTCAGTATCCTAATTTTATCCTCATACTCACGTTGAGTATCTTGTAGCCACCTCTTTTGTTGTTCCAATGTGTTTAAAGAAGCCTTATAGGCTTAAACTTCTAAAAAATACTTATCATTCTGATCATTTACTTCATTATATTAGGACAACAATTCTGAATATTTATCACGACAACCAAGAGGACAATGTTGTACCTGAGGTGAGATGCCCATAAGAGCAAACTCGTCTGCTTCTTCTGCATCGGATAGATTCCCAGCAATCATAGCAAACACCTCAGTCGAGGACTCAGCTGATTCCAAAGTGGTAGTCTGATGATCATTCCAGTTGACCATAGAGTCAATAGATACCAATGCCTTCTTGTCATCTTTTACCTCTTGAACCTTAAAAGCTGAGTATCTGCTCTTCTCCTGGTCATTCTTGCTAGGGCATTCCCTTGCAAAGTGACCTTGCTGTTGGCAGTTATAGCATCAAACCTTGCTTCTGCCGAACCTTGCTGGCTCCCTTGGTTTATAATTGAATTTTCGACCAGCTTTCTTTTCAAACTTGTGAACCCTAAGAGTGAGCATGGCCATCTGCCATTTAAGATCCATTTCATCCAGGTCAAGTTTATCGACCTGTTTGAAGTCATCAAAAGCAAGTCGTTGTTGAGCATCAACATCAACCACAAAATAACGAAGAACAACTTCTACCATGCTACCAGACTTGGCTGTAGGATCAGGAGCAGAAGTATGCTGAAAAGTATGTTGAGAAGACACAGTATTGCTTGGGCTGCTAGCATAAGACATGGGACTGGATGCCATAGAACTCACAAAGGCAGAATTAGCAGGAGGGGGAAAAGAATCACTCGAATATCCTCTCACATGAGGTTCAAAAGTTTTGAGCTTATGAAATAAATCATCAAAGTTAAGATAGGCAAGCCCACCTTTTGCTTTTAGATAGATTACCACCTGATTCCATGAGTATGTTAAGGCTCTAATATATCTTGCATTAATATCACCGTCGTCAGGTTTTGACCGAAGTTGATTCAATTGGCTCAATATCTTTTGGAACATGTCATACCCTTGATGAATACCTTCAGTTTCTGAGATTTTGAATTCTGTGAATTCATCTCTCAGCATGGATCTTCTCATTTTCTTTGACTCCTCATTCCCACCAAACCTTGCTTTTATTCCATTCCAGATCTCTCTAGCATCATCCAAATGGTAGAAGTCACCCATGTGATCATCAGGAAGAGATTGAAGCAAAATAGTTTTTGCTTTGACCTCTTTCTGAATGGCTATTATTTCTTCATGAGTTTTAGGGGTAAGAAGAGTAATATTACCATTCTTGTCTCTTCCAGTTAGCTTCCTGCTGTTCCTATTCAAAGTAACCTTCCAAAGGTCTCGATCAGTGTTGGTGATCCACCATTCCATCTTCATTGCCCAACTATCATACTCATCCTTTTTCAGAAGAGGGAATTTCCCATTTGTGTTGGAAACCATAGCAACGATCTGCTGAGGTTGCACAGTTTTACGAGTGCTGTCTTCTCCTGTTTGAGTAGAACTTGAGGCAGACATGATAAAACAAAAATGTTAGTAATAAGAAAACTTGATTCTTCTTGTACAGAGACTCTCCCAGGCTCTGATACCACTTGTTGGGTCCACTAGATGTGGATCTTGTAGCCTGTCAGGAACGGTGAACGAATTCTGTAATCACAAGTCTATTCACAGAGAGACTCTATACATAATATAAATGCGGAATACAAATATAATAAAGAAGAACAGAATAACTATAAAGACTTGATCCTTTCTAAGTATTTCTAATATTGATAATCACTAGAACTACGTTTGATGAAGGTGTGTCTAACCTTTCTGCCTCAGGTTCCTTTTATACTACAAGGAAACCCTAATACATCATTAAACAAAACGTGTAAAACTGATATGCATATACTTTCCTAACATATCTCATGCATATCCTAACAGAATAATAAATAAATAATAAAGTTTGACTTTGACTATGACCAGGAGCACGACTTGCTCCTACTACTACTAGGACCAGGAGGAACTACATACCTCCTAGTCTACCTATTACAATTAACTATTCCAATGGTCCTAACACAACGCTTAGAAAAAATCTTCATGTTTTCTTCGTTTTTGATTTTCTGCCACATCAACTTTTTGACCCAACACTTAAAATCTTATTATTAGGTGAAGCTTTCGATTATTCGGGCGCCAATACTTCAAAACCATGACGCTGGGGATACCTTAATGTTTTCCCAATGGAAGCTACTAAAACAAATTAGAAACCAACAATAGTGACTAAACCGCTAAATCAATATTTATTAACAATTTATTATCAAAAGCATGGGGAGAATAAGCTAATAATTACTACACATGAGATCGTCACGATTATGAGACTTATAAATAACTCTATCATTTCTCGTCCTTATTTAAGAGACTTAGCCTAAAAAGTTAAGGAATCGAAGCTAAGTGCTCAACACGCACGGTCGAGTCAAAAATTACTCTTACTCACCATCGAAAAACCTACATTCGTGTCTTAAACAATATTGAAAAACTAGAAAAAATTTAAAATTTGGCAATTTTTAGCCTTATTTGTAACAAAACGATAACAAAAAGATGAAATTTGGATTGCGTGTTGACGTGAGCAGGGTGAGGTATCTACTCACCCCCCATACTAAAACTAAACATTGTACTCAATGTTTCGAGTCTAGGGGTGAAAACACGCCCATATTAGAGACGAAGTCGAATGCTTAATCTCGAGCATGGAAAGGGTAAAATGAATAACCTAAAAGCCGTTTATGAATTATGCTAATAAGATAGACGTTAGAACATAAAAGGATATCATCGGATATCGGAATCTCCAAAGGCAACGATCGAAGCTCGAGTGATCCATAAAACGAACACGAGAGGCTTCAATACTGACGATGAACCTAATGAATCACAATCACAAACAACCACTGAACAAAGGTTGGAAGAGCACAAGTCCCCTCATTACACTATTAGAAAGGAATAATATTCACAAGGATAAGCATGAGAATCCCCCACGAGGTACCTTGTTTTTGATAACCGAGTCAAAAGCTTGACTCGAATCCCTATAAATGTGATCATTTAGGGATAATATTGGTAAGGTCATTTTTGGTGGGGCTTACATGATAAATAATGCCCAAAAGTACATGGAGTACTTTAAAAACCCGATACACGTATACCGGGGTCAAAGATAGCGTCCTCGTTCTTGGATGAAAGACGAAACAACGCTACTTCAACCGATGGTGGAACCCCAAAGCGGTAGAAGAAAAGAGATGAGAAGTAGAAATGTGGGGCAATGGGTAAGTCAAACTTATGAGCTACTCGAGGCAGACTTACACCAAGCAAACGAAAAGATTTTCCATTTATTGCATCGGTGGAAGACCGAGATTTCCCTTTACAAGCAATTTCGAGATCGTAAATCTCATCCTCGGTGGAGAAATGTGAGGGAACATAAGGGGCTTCCCCCACACTAGATCCACACAAACCATCGTCAAAAGAAGTAGACGAGGTGGTAGCACTCATAAAACAAGGTGATGACGGAGTTAAACTTGTAGAAAATTCTTTTAAATCAAATTTAAAATCTTTTCCTTTTTCATCATTTTTAAACTCTTTATGAAAACCCGATTTGATAATGTCGAAAATATTTGGCGTGTCAAATTCAAAATTAGTCGCGCTAAAAATCCTTACATTTAAGTCGCGGTTAGGGGGTGGTGGATTGTATAAGTTCTCAAAACGTCGATCAACAAAGAACACCGCCCCCTCGGGGTCAACATACTCATCATCCTCATGAATGGCGATCTCTTCGATTTCTCATCAAATATAGGCTTGTCAAACCACGGTTTGTCATTCCCCTCCTTGAGTATCTTAGAAACTCTCTCGAAAAGATCACGATCAAGCACGAAACCATCATTCATTTGTGGGGATTGTTGATAAGTTAAATCCTCACGAATGTGGTAAACGTAATTCTCATTTGAGGAATGTTGATTAGGTAACTCCTCGAGAATTGGATTTTTGGTGTTCACATGAGTTGGTTCGTTATCGAAAATAAGACGTTCCAACTCATTAAGTTCATCCTTGATTTTGGAAAGATCGACCTCACTCGTAGGTGGTAGTGGAGGAAAAAGAGGTAGCTCTCGTTCAATGATTTCCTCAATCTCGAGATCAAACTCATAATCATCGTACTTCACACATTTCGTTTTAGGAGAATCAAAAATTGCATGTGGATTTCGAAGTACGTGATCAATCTCGGCAAAATCGCCATCGTCATCGTCAAAGAAAGAGTCAATGTGAGCACTCACAACCATGGTCTTACAAGTCGAATGACTATGCTTAGGTGACTTTTCTAAGACGAGAGGATCGATGTCGATGAAACCTTTAGCCTCAACGGGTGCTGGGCTAGGAAAAGGAGGCACTTCGATGGAGTTAGAAGTTGAAGCCTCAAAGACATGGTCCTTAGAAGGTGGTGAAGACGAGTCAATTTTGGTCATTGTCGTGATGGCACTAACGTCGCCCTTCAGAATTGGTATTTCACTTGTTTCATCGAATACATCCCAAAGTGATTTTTCATTCATAAATTTACACATACCCTTTTGAATTAGGTACACGTATTCTTTATCATTAAAATCATCATCTTTAAAACCCTTTTTCTTATTTTCTTTCAAAACATGCATTAAGCCTTATTTTTTCCGCTAAAGTAAACATTTTGAAATCATTAGGTTTAGAAACATTAGGTTTTGAAACCTCGTTTTTTTATTTTCATAAGACACTTGGGATTTACTCGTGAAAAAGTCCATTTTATCCTCCCCATATCTCGTAGTAAGTCTCCCCTCATGAACGTCGATTACGGTTCGAGCCGTCGATGAAAATGGTCGTCCTAAAATAATGGGACATTTAGGGTCACATTCGTAATCGGATATAACGAAATCCGCAGGAAAAACAAACTTTCCAACTTTGACATACATCCTCGGCTATTCTAATTGGTATAAGTGTTATACAATTTTCAAGCTCGATAGTCATGTTCGTGGGGGTAAGATTTAGCAATCTCATCAATTTCCAAAGAGAATGAGGCATGAGATTGATGCTAGCACCTAAATCGGCAAGGGCTAAACATCCCTCAATCTCTGAAAAATCAAAAGGTAATAGAAATTGGCCCGGATGCTCTTCCATTCTCGGCATATGCCTTTTGGGTTTTTTAAGAAGGATCGATGCACAAGTTTCTTCAAGGGTTACTTTGGTTAGGTTGGTAAAGCTCTCTTTTTGAACCATGAATGGAATTTGAGGTACACGAGGGTGTGCACTCTTTTCCTTGGTCGCCATGTTCACCCCATCGACTTTAGAACAATAAGACGTCTTAGAAGTCGAGGGTTGAGAAGAAGGAACAACTCGAAATCCATCAAGGTAAGGGGTAATCACACGAACTTTCTCACGAGACAAGGCGGCTTTACATTGTTCCTTTGGATTTGCAACGGTGTCACTAGGTAAAGAACTCGAAGAAGAACCCGAGGCTTTGTTCATAATAGCCGAAAACATCTTTTTTATGTCAATTTGTCCTTGCTCAATCTTCGTGTTTTGAATTTTCAAAGTATTAGAAAAATCTTTTTTCAAAGTACCAATTTCTCCCTCTAATCGTCTCATATTAGCCTGATTCGTTTTCATGTAATTTTGAAAATCGTTTGACGAACTATTTTGATTTGAATTAAAGTTCCCTTGGTTTTGATTACTTCTTTGAAATTGTGTTGATTCCCACTTGAAAAATTGTTACTTTGATTGTTGTTTGAAAAATTCGAGTTTTGATTGTTGTCTCGATTTTGCCAATTCAAATTACGAACTTGATTATAACCTTGATTTTGATTCGAAAAATTTCCTTGTTGATTATTTCCTTGAAAATTGTTTCGGTTTTGATTAAAATTGTTGCCTTGGTTATAATTGCCTTGTTGTGATGGACCGGCGTTATTTTGATTTTGATTAGAAAAATTTTTGTTTAACGCACTCACATTCGACGTTTGGCCATCCGTAGCCGCACACTCGTAACAATTATGAGGTCCACCACAAAACGTACACGATGCCTCAACCGCTTTCACCGTAACGGGAGCGTCGTTCTTTTGCATCTCAACGAGAAAAGACGTAAACACATTCGTCAACATGTCGACTTTCGCATCAACCCTCTCAATGTCGCGATTAGAACTACTAACATTGGCGACATTGGCAACACTCGGTGCATTGCGGATTTGGTAAACCTTGGATCGATTTTCGATAATCATCAATGAATCCTTCGGAGTCTTACATAAAAAGTTGCCACCGGCGGCGGAATTCAACGAATATTGTTCTTGAAAACTAAGACCGTTGTAAGACATATCGATTTGGTGCAACTCGAAAAATCCATGGTTAAGACATTGCCTAAGCAATTCCTTAAAACGATCCCACGCGTCTCTAAAAGATTCATTCGTTTTTTGCTCAAATCTCGTAATTTCATTTTTGAAAAACGTCGTCTTAGACGGTGGGAAAAAATGATTAACGCATTTGGAAACGAGATCCTTCCACGTAATTATCGAATTAGGTGGCTCTTTCTCGTACCAATCCTTGGCGGAACCATCGAGCGAGTACGGAAAAAGCATAAGCTTGACGACATCGGTGTCGACATTCTTAAAGTTGCTCGTGGCCAAAAGACGATCAAAATTCCGAATATGATCGTAAGGATTATCGGCTTCACGACCTCGAAACTTCGTAGCTTGAATCAACGAAATCATTCCGCTCTTAATCTCAAAATTCTCCGCATCGATAGCGGGAACTACGATCGCGTCTCCATAACCCTCGGTGGGTGCGTGGAGCAATTCCATCATCGAATGATTGTCGGCCATCTCCTCAACGGTTTCTTCAACAACGATATTAGGCACGTCGGTTTCTAAATCTCGTCTACGTCGTCGATTCCTTCGATTACGATTGCTTTGATTTGAAGCTTCGCTATAATTAGAATAATCCTTCGATCGAGTGCGCATGCACTAAGTGTAGAATGGGTGGTAGCAAAAAAGATACTTTTTGCGGTTTTTCGATTTTTTAATTTTTTTGGTTTTTGATTGTTTTTAATTTTTTGGATTTTTCTGTATTACGTAGACTCAAATTTACAAATCTCTCCTCGAATCGATTTCTCGATTAAAAGAGCCTCAATGAATGAAAATGATCACGTGGAGTGAATGTCTTCGATGACTTTAGAACGTTGGTGGAACACCAAAACGTTCAAGAGGGTTTAATCTTGAAAAAAAGCAAATATAGTATACGTAGATAATACTTGGGCGGCAAACCCTCGATTAGCCCTCTTTCTCAAAACACGCACAAGCAAGCGGGGGAAACGAGGCGGCGCTAAGCACTTAAGAGGCTTTTTCCCTTAGGTCGTGAAATACAACCACGTTATACCCACCTTATAGTTTGTGTTAATTGAAATTAAGCCTCACGAAAGTATTTATCTATTTTGCCTTTAAACTTTTGCTTTAGATTCGAATACAATGATCGAGTGATGAAATCCCGAATCAGGGTTGTTTTTTCACGCTTTTGGAGTACTTGTATATTTATTGTTCTTACGTAAATACAATATAGTAATATATTCACAAGAAAAACGAAAACGATAATGGGATATCTACAATATAGTAAAGATTGTTTTGTGTTTAATTTAGGAACATTAAACACGATTTATTTAGATACTATAATATAATAAGGAAAAATAACAAAAATGAGTATGTACGTTATATACGCTTTCCAAAAATTGAAAAGCAAAAAGACACTACTCACACAAACACAATAATAATAATGGCAACTCAAAAACACCTCCCCGGCAGCGGCGCCAAAATGATTGTAGGATTTTCGTACACGTATTAGGAAAAACGCGTATGAGCGGCAAGTATTAAGTCTTACGTTTTAGGAAAAACGCAAAACCGAATAAGTGCGAGTTCGTTCTCGAAGGAGTTGTGTGAATTAAGTGCCAATTATATAAAATCAAGAGTTTGGATTAGTGTCGTTTTTGGGTTAAGATATAAAAAGTAAAGACGAGCTACGACTTCGATTACACTACGAGGTAATTAATAGGAATTTCTTCACTTGAAGTTTTGAGAGATTCATACTTGGACCACGACTTCTTCATTTTTCTCCAATCTTTATTTTGGACTTTGATATACAACGATCCGCCTCCTTTTATGACTTGGATCTATTTATCCTCATACCTTGTTAGGGTCTTTTCGGATACACTTCTCCATGACTTTTGGGGAGTATTTGCTTTTCGTCGTGTGTCTCGATCCTTCATATTGATTTTTGATAAATGATTCTTCACATCACTTCGGATCTTTAGCAACAAAATATAGCCCTCATGCCTTGTTAGGGCCTTTTCGGACTTGCCAATCTTCGCGTCCCGCTTCAATAAGTTATGCCTTGGCTATGAACTCTAATCCATACCGAGCAAATTTTAAACGGTCTTGGGCTAGAGGCTAAGTAACTTTTCAAATCGTACAACCTTATTTATTAGGAGATAAATTATTAGCAAGCGATGGGAGAATAGGATCATAATTAACTCACATAAATTCACGAAAGAATACCGAACTTATAATTGGCTCTATCATCTCTCGTTCTCCACAGTTTAAAATCTCAAGTAATGAGATTCGTGGATGCTTAGCCTATTAAATCAAAGTTTTGGGTTTTCGAGTCGCCTATAGGATCTTGCAAATTCTTAGACATTTTCAAGTTTAGAAATCGCATTTTAAAGTTCCCTTGATAAACGACTCTCTAGGATCAATTATAGGAACTTACAAAAAGTTCTTGTTCTTAACCCGTGAGAGTTAAGACTTTCGCGTTTTATAGCTCCCTATATAATAGCCTAGCAAAACTCGACTTAAACACGTTAAGGATACTAGCTAGAGCAAACTTAGATAAGTAAACTCGGATTGAGTCAAAAGATTCACAACGTTTGAAAATTAAAACCACTTTATTTAAACATTTATTCTAACAAAGAAAGAAAATAACTATACAAAGGGAAAAACTAATAGGCCAAAATAGATCAAAAATTTTGAAAAATGTCGAAAAATTGATTTTCCGGTTAAAATGAGGACAAATACAAGGAAAAGACCACTTAACTTCGATAGAAGTCCCCCCTACACTTAAGATAAACATTTTCCTCGATGTTTAAGCATGTGGAAGTAAACTCCCCTACACTTAGGACATTGTGCACGTTGTTTAAATCTTGCTAAGGAAAGGACGACTAAAGAGATTCCTATTTTAATATTGAGAAAATATAAAAATAGTGAATCGAAAAGAGTTTAGGATGAACCGGGAAGAAGTAGAACACGGAATCACGGGTCGTCAAGAATCATCAAGAGTGGATCATTGAAGCTCGAATCCCTGATTAAGAAGTGAGGAGAGGAAATAGCAAACCAACGGGTCTCCCCTACACTTATGATAAAGAAAGCGAAAAGATAGATGCATGGGTTGCTTCCCAAGAAGCGCTTGATATTTTTTAACCGAGTCGTGAGCCTGACTCGACCTTGATCATCAACGGAAGAAGCATGAAACATATCCACCAGGATCAAAGACATAGTTTTCGTCCATCGATAAGCACAAGCTTAAGGCGAACAAGGCAAGCCAAAGAAGAGTAGGCAAGGTTCCCTTAAGCAGTGATGGAGCACGGTGGAAGCAAGGTGGAAGTGGTGCAAGCAGATTTTCATAAGTTCCAAAGATTTTTCCTTTTATTTCATCAGGTGGATACTGAGATGGCTGTAGAATGTCAATACCGGGGTCGAACACCTTTTCCTTTAAGGGAAAATAGCACTCAGGCTCAGCAGAGTGTGAAGAAGATCCGCAAAGAAGCACAACCTCGTCCTCAGAAGGGGGACAAAGAGGTGTCAAATCATATGTGCAACGGATATTGGTGTCGACCGGTTTCTTCTCCTTAGAAAGAATATGCTTCAAATCCAAAGTAGGATCAAGACGATAATCTTCAAAGTCATAAGGAGGAGCATCACTCTCATGAGGGAAGTAAGTGTTGAGAAATTCAGAGAATTCTTCCTCAAATGAGTAATCGTCCAAAGTAGGATCGAGTGATGGCGGAGGATCTTCATCATGTGAAGAATCGCTCGAAAGAGTATCGACCTCGTCAAAATCATCGAAAGTGGGCATCTCGGGATACTCAGAAGTACAATCATCAAAATCATCCGAATCTGAGCTAGAATCATCGTCATCATAAGCATCAAAGATCGGTGGAGAATCATAAATGGGAGAAGGTTCCAAAGTGGACCGAGAATCATCCACATCATCGTCAAAGAGTGGATTATTGATGGAAGAATCGAATAGAGGATTGTCATAGACGGTAAAGTCATCGAGCACATTAATCATATTCACTGATTCACGTCCATAGTATTTGCCTGTAAGCTTCCCCATTTTGAAGATTTGTGAGTCATTCCCGACTCTTAAGATTAACTCACCTTCGGCAACATCCACTAAAGTACGTCCGGTTCTCAAGAATGGCCGACCAAGTATTAAAGGAATACGAGGGTCCATTTCATAATCAACTACGACCAAATCGACCGGGAAAGTAAATGCGCGCCAACTTTGATGAACACGTCTTCTGCTATACCAACGGGGTAAGCGAGAGTGCGGTTTGCAAGTTCAAGAGTCATCTTTGTTGGAGTGAGGTCGGGTAATGATAGTGTTTTGCAAACACTCAATGGCATCAAATTAATACTGGCCCCGAGATCAGCAAGGGTAGTAAATTCTTCAGTTTTGTTGAACACGCAAGGTAACACAAAACGACCGGGATCTCCAAGCTTTTCCGGAAGTTCTTTAAGAATAACTGCAGAGCAGTTTTCATTTAAGCGTGTGTTGGCGAGCTCAATCAGCTTCTCCTTCTTGCTAAGCAATTCCTTGAATGCTTTGACAAATTTCGGCATATGGACAAGTGCTTCAACAAGGCTAATGTTGATGGTCATTTGAGATAGCATATTCACATATTTCGATACTTGATAGTCATTCTTGGTTAGCTCGTTGGTCTTGCCTAAGCGAGAAGGATATAGGATGTTGGGTTTATAGGTGGAAGGTGAAGGTGTAGTAGGTAAAGGTTGGGATGTTGAAGTGTCCTTCCTAGAGACATCGTCATGACGAGGTGGAGACGGTAATGGGGCACTAATACTAGGTGTAGGAGGTATAGATGATGGGGGTGGGATTGGTGGTCCTACGATGGTGACTCCACTACGAGTAGTAATAGCACTCACATTAGCTCGCGGATTAGTGACGGCGTTTGAAGGTAGAGAACTCGAAGAAGAAGGTTGAGCTGCGGGCAAGAAACTAGCCAATAGATTCTTTAATTCATTCGTTTGAGTGCTGAAAGAGGATTGAATATTATCGCAAACCTCAGATCTAATCTCATTTCCTTGCTTCGTGATATCTCCTCTAAGATTGATAATTTGGCTTTGCAGATTCTTGATTTGCTCACCTTGGGTTCTCATTGTGGCTTCAACATTGGTGTTTATGGGTGGGGTTTGTTGAGCGGGTGGGTGAAAAGGATTAGAAGCTTGATGAGATGGCATTTATACATGATCTCATCGTTCTTTTCGGGCTTTAAATGCATTAAAATGTCATAAAATACCATATATATGCTTGTGTTTGTTTACTTGTGTGTTTTAGGTATGGATATCGTGAAAAAGACAAAAGATCACAAGATACAAGGAAAAAACGAACACGAGAAACGAAGCCGTACAAAGAACCGGGCCCTAATCATGGAATTTTCATCAAATACCCTTGAAGACTTGAAGACAAACAAGATTGATCCTCAATGAATGAAGAAATGACACTTAAAACCCTTGTATATTAATAATTACAAGTTTGGTCCCTTAAGTTTGTCAAAATTGCAAAAAGGTCCTTCAACTTTGAAGAAATGGCAAGATTAGTCCCTCAACAAATTCAAATTGCCAAAAATGGTCCCTCATGAAGATTAAGATGCAAGGAAGACCTTTGAAGATCAAAATTGTCCAATATCAGCCCTTGAAGAATCACCAAATGGCAAAAATCATCCTTGAAACCTTTTTCCAAAAGTATTGTGCCAAAATTGCAAAAATGTGAAAGTTATTATCAAAGGGATGCAAGTTTTAGGGCTGGAAATCTTTAAAAGCCAAAAAAAAACCAAAAACCAAGGACCAAAAGTCTCACTATGAAAGATTCAAAAGAGAAAAAGCGCTTAACACCTTTTTTCCCCCATTTTCGGATCAAATGGGGTACTGTACATCTTTTTTAACAGCCCAGAAATTACCCACCTTTTCCCTTGGGTAAATCCTAATTAAACTTGCACACAAGTAATTCACACACTCACAAACCTTTCCCACTCCTAAAAACCTGCATCCCACGCATGTGCACCAAACCCCCAATTCCCCAATCCACCAATCACATCATTCCTTAGCCCCCAAGCATCATGACGTGTCCCAATTGAATGGCCAAGATTATTTGCTTCCTCCCAAAGCAAAATAAACGTTCAAGATCAAATGGACAGCTCAAATGCACCAAAAACCTTTGAGGGTATTTTAGAGATTTTCTATGTATTAGGGTTTATGTTTTATGCTTCTAGGATGTTCTATAGGCTCTATAAAAGGAGACCCAAGCTGTGGTGAGCCCTTGTTCCAGTTTCTAGTCTCTCACATGTAATTCCTTTTTAAAGAAATAAAAAGTTTGGTTTTTGAAATATTCAAGTGTAATTCCTTTTTTATTGTTTTTAAAAGATTGTGTGTTGTGAGGAGATTGATTCTGAGTTCCACTTTGTTTTATGGTTAAGCAACTTTGATTTTCAAAGTTGTTTAAGGTTTTGAAATTTTGAGAGATTTTAGTAAAATCTGCTCAAAGGTATTTTGGTGTTAAAGGTTAATGATTTTGGTGTTATAGGATTATTAAAACGTTTTTTAGAAAGTTTGGAAAAGTTTGGTAAGGTTTTAAGAAGTAAAAAGAGAGAAAACAGAATTATACATATATTGTGTTTTGTGTTTTCTTTTGATTTGTTTTGAGCAGGTGTGAAGAAGTGTTGATTCAGTTCTGCTCCAACCCGAGTTGGATTGGAGGAGGATTTTCATCCTCTAGGTTCTTGGATGTAAGAACCTAAGGTAAACTCCTTTTTCTCTTGAAAAGTTCAAAAATAGTAGTTTGTATGATCTTATGTGATTCTGTGCATAAGTGTGTTTGAGGTGTTGGATTTGTGTTTATGTTATGTTATATGCATGCTAGATGTTAATGGAACCAGTTAGAATAGCTTTTGCAAGGTTTTGAAGTGTTAAAAGTTAGTTTACAGAAATAAAGAGGTGTTTGGCAATACGTTTTAGCAGGGGATGGATCTTAATTAGTGATTATTAAGGGTGTTAGAGTTAGTAATTTAAGTTAAGTTAGGTTATAGTAAGTTAATAATCTACTTTGGTGAGGTTTTGAAACAAATTGGTATGCTTAAAAGTGAAAATCAAGTGTTAAAAACCTGCAAGTCATATTCTGCTTATATTTGGTAAGATTTTGGTGCTTGATTTTGGATTTCTGTGTAGTAAAGGTAATTTTAGGTTTGAATTGGATTGTATGCCAACTTGTGAGTTTGTGTACACGATTTGGTAGCTTAAAGTTCATTGGATTGCAAGTTTTTAGCCTAAGAGTCCACAGACCCTCCTAATCTGTCACAGAGAACTAGATAGCCTATTTGTGCATCAGTTTTGGTCTTGTGTGCATCTGTTTTGCCTAATTGGTGTGCTATTTGGTTTATACTTGTTGATCTTGACTTCTTGTGATCAAAGGATCACAAGAGTGCCCCTCTTTGTTCCAAAATATCATACCAAATAAGCATAAAGCCCAAGTCCTCTTGGCTTATAATCAGCAAAACGCAAAGTGTATCCTGCTTGTGTCAACATACAAGTCTGTCACGTTTTGATTTGGAATTGGCTTTAAATCTTGTCAAAAAGGGATTTGAATTTGGATTATAAAAGTTGGTTTTCAAGTTTACTAGTTGTCACAGTTTGGTTTGGTAAAGTTTAAAAAGCAAAAAAAAAAAAAAAAAAAAAGTTGCACCGCAAGACCTACCTATTGCGGCGCGACTGAAGGAGCTACAGATCAAGGTGCTCTCGTTTCACTAGTTGCGGCGCAAGACAAAAGCGTTGCGGCGCAACTAAGTGATAAAAAGGGGGGGTTACACGCCTCGAACCCGTGACCTGCCGTTCACAACACCAACAACATAACCAACTGCGCCCTGGGGACTTTGACTGATAAGTTTGTTTTCAAACTTTACTTAACCCGTTTTTGGTTTGTTGCTTATTACAAAAGCCGTAGCCCTTTTCATTTTTCCTAGCTTATTCTTTAAGCTTATTTTGCTTAGCTTATTTTTCATAGGAAGTTAATAGGTTTATAGATTTTTCAAAATTAGTTTCATAATTTTCCATTCAATAGATTATTTTTTAGGATTTATTTATTATACGTTTTTTATAAAAGCATTAAAAAATACCAAAAATAGTTTTTATTTTTAGGAAAAATAGTTTTTAGTTTTTAAAATATATTTTTGAGGTTTACATCTAATTTTGGTTTCAAAAACATTTATTTTTAATTTTATAATATTTTAAGGTTTTTTATAAATTTTAAAGATTTTTATAAAATTATTAAAAAAGGTTTAGGAGCTATAATTTGTGTTTTTCTCTTAGTTATAATATTTAGGATTTTTATAGATTTTTTATTTTAAATTTTATAAACTTTTATTTTTTAGTATTATTTTAATAATATTTTATTATTAATTTTTCAAAATTTTATTTTTCCTTCTTTTTCATTTTTCCTAGGTTCTTTGTCATTAATTAGGACTATTTCCATTTTTAGAATAATTTTCTAGCTTTTAGATTTATTTTTATAATTATTTTAAGTTTAATTAGGTTTAAATCATTTTTAGGGTTTTAAAAATAGTTTTAATAGGTTTTAATTTTTAGAAAATTACTTTTTAGTCTTATAATAATATAAGTTGAGTAATTATTCAATAAAATCATATTTTAGACATTTGAATTAGTTAAATTTAATTTTAGGGCTTTAATTAGCATTTAAAATTAATTATTTAATTAATAAAAGGTTTTAAAATATCTTTGTTGGATTTTTATCTTCATTTATATTATTTTAGACTTCTTTTTAAAGTCTTTTTAATTTTGTTTTTGGCTTTAGTATTAAATTTTTAATTTTTGTGTTTTTCTACGGCTTTACGTTTACGTTTTTACGTCATAGTGTAATTTTCACGAAACCGTCATTCCATCTCATCAATATTAATCTCAAAGAAATACAAGTTAATTCACAACACCATACCTCCTTGGGAAACGAACTCTTTTCTCTCATTTTATTTGATTGTGGGTCATTACTTGTGGTTTTCCTAAATCACTCGTCGATACTTACCGCTATTTACGCTCTTTTCCTAAAGAGTAGTAAAACACTACAATCATTTTGGCGCCGCTGCCGGGGAGGTGTGTCGTGATTTAATTTGAAAAATTTTGTTTTTGATATTATCCATAAATAGTATTTGTGTTAAGTGGAACTCCCTTAACACGTATTATCGGTTTTCTCGGTTTTTCTTTGTGAATATTATTAATATATTGTATTAAGTATCACAATCAAAATACAATATCTCCAAAAGTGTGAAAACACAACCTTGATTCGGGATTTCATCACTCGATCATTGTATTCGAATCTCAAACAAAAAGAAAAGGCAAAAATAGATAAATACTTTCGTGAAGCTCGATTTTGAAAGATACGAACTATAAGGTGGGTATAAGGCGGGTATTATAAAATATACCCTAAGGAAAAAGGCTCTTAAGTGCTTCACGCCGCCTCGTTTCCCCGCTTGCTTGTGAGTATTTTGACATTGAAGGCTAATCGAGGGTTTTGCCGCCCAAAGTATTAATACGTATACTATATTTGCTTGGTTTTCTTTGTGATTAAACCCTCGTGAACAATTTGGTTTTCACCAAAGTTCTAAAGTCATTCGAAGGCGTTGACTCCACGTGATCGTTTTCATTCCTTTGAGGCTTCTTTAATCAAGAGTTTGATTCGAGGAGAGATTTTGTAGATTGTTGTCTACGAAGATACACCAAAATCCAAAAAAATTAAATATCATCAAAAACACAAAAAAAATTGAAAATCCACAAAACGACCAAAAAGAATCTTCTTTGCTCACCTCCCATTCTTCGTGAAGTTTATGATCACTCGTAATCAAGCTAAACGAGCTCGTAAACGACTTCAAAAGCAAGCAAATCAAGGATCGTTGATTGTTGAAGAACCTCCAATTGTTGAACCTATTATAGAACAAGAAGTCGTAATGGCTAATCGTACTATGATGGAGTTGCTACAAGCACCCACCGAGGGTTTTGGAGAGGCCATTGTTATTCCCGCCATCCTTGCGGAGAATTTCGAGATTAAGACGGGTTTAATGTCGATGCTACAAGCAAACAAATTTCGAGGTCACGAGAAAGACAACCCGCATTACCACATTAGGAATTTCAACCGTCTCACCGCCACTAGCAAATTCAAAGATGTTCCGCATGACGCCATTAAGATGATGTTGTTTCCATATTCGTTGGATGGACCCGCAAAAATTTGGCTCGAGAAAGAACCGCCAAATTCGATTTTGACATGGGCCGATCTCGTTTCTAAGTTTGTGAACAAGTTTTTTTCACCATCGAAAACAACACACTTAAAAAATGAGATTTCACGATTTGTGCAACGTAACAATGAAAGTTTTTCAATGGCATGGGAACGATTTAAAGAGATGTTACATGAATGTCCTCATCATGATTTTTCGGAATTACATCAAATTGATACTTTTTATAATGGGCTTAATGATCATGAACGAGATTATTT
The DNA here is from genome assembly GCA_025667525.1 of Glebionis coronaria. Taxonomy (NCBI): domain Eukaryota; kingdom Viridiplantae; phylum Streptophyta; class Magnoliopsida; order Asterales; family Asteraceae; genus Glebionis; species Glebionis coronaria. Next base: position 547,361,400 of record CM046881.1, on the reverse strand, counting down.
GAATGCCGCCGCGGGTGGTAATTTTTTGTGCAAGACGACAAATGAGGCTTTACAAATCATTGAAAATCGATCTAAGGTTTATAGCCCTCGTAACACACCGAGTGTTGCCAATATGGGTTCGTCATCGTCATCACAATCGTCTCGTAGCATTAACGCCTTACATGATGAAGCTAATGAGGAAAATCGGTTTTTTGATAGATTTGCTAATCTAATGTCCCATTGGAAGGCTCAAGAAGCTTCCAATTCCGCTTCGGTTAAAACGGTTGCTAAGAGTTGTTTATCGTGTGGAGGAGCTCATGATTTATCCGAGTGCATTACCGCGGATGGTAACACTTCGAGTGCTTATGTAGCAACGGGAACTTACAACCAAAACGGCCAAGGTTCCCGCCAAAATCAAGCTCCACCAAACCAAAATGCTAATAATTATCGAAACAACAACCAAGGTAATTACCAAGGCAACACACGCAATTACAACAAAGGGAATTATCAAAGTGGGAATGGACAAATCTCTAATCAAAACCAAAACCGTGATTTTCAAAACACTACACAAGGTTTTCAAAATGCTCACACGAAAAATTTGCAAGGAGAATTTTTAGATTATGCAAAAGCAAATGATGCTAAATTTGATAACATGCAACGTGAGATGATTAGCTTAAGGTCCGAGTTGAAAAACGAGCTTAAAAATGAACTTGCTAATGAACTTAAAACTCATGCTAACAAAATGGAAGGAAATGTCCAACGTCTTCAACAAAACCAACAAAAGATGGAATTAGGACAACATGAGATTAAGCAAGAATTATTGAAAGCGGATGCTAGGCAATCAAAATTTGAGGACCGAATGGGTAAAATGTTTGAAGCTATCATGTGTAAGCCCTCTTCTTCGGGTGGTCTTCCTAGTGATACCATTAACAACCCGAGGGGAGAATTGAAGGTTGTTACTACACGAAGTGGTAAAACTTTCAAAGAACCAATCTCTCGTCCAAGTACTTCTACGGAGAAGGAAATCGAGAAAGAACCCGAGGTGGTGGTCGAAAAGGAGCACATTACAATCCCACGAAGTACCGCTCAAACCACACCTACGGTTGAACCAATACCACTTATGGAACCCGAGTTTCCAAGGCCGTTGCCTAATGACCAACCCACACCACCCTTACCTTACCCTTCGAGACGAAACAAAGAGAAAGCACAAGAAAGGAACAATTATCAATTTGAGCTATTTATGAAAATGTTTCGTGATTTGCACTTTAACATAAGTTTTGCCGATGCTTTAATCATGATGCCTCGATTCGCCGCAAACTTCAAAAGTATGCTAAACAACAAAGAAAAGTTACAACAAACGTCTAGTTGTTCATCGGTTTTTCTAAGCCGCATACCACAAAAAGTCGGTGATCCCGGTAAATTTTTGATTCCGTGTGCTATACAAGATATGGAGGAATGCTACGCCTTGGCCGATCTTGGTGCTAGTATTAATTTAATGCCTCTCGAGATTTTCAAATCGCTTTCGCTTCCGGCTCTTACTCCTTCGAACATGTCCATCGAGATGGCCGATCATTCTACGATCATGGCATGTGGAGTAGCCGAGGACGTTTTCGTTAAAGTCGGAAAGTTTTACTATCCCGTCGACTTTATCGTTGTAGACATTCCCATCGATCGAAAAGTTCCTCTCATTTTGGGTCGTTCATTTTTGGATACATCACGAGCACTTATCGATGTTCATGCTCGAAAAATCACCCTTCGTTTTAATGAAGAAGAACTTGTCATCAATGCAACGCAAAACTCCAATCTTTCTCATGTTTATTCTATTGCAACTTTAAACCATGGTGACTCGACCAATGTCATTTGCAAAGAATTTTCACCAAGAGTTTTAGGGAATGTCTCCAAAAACAATTTACCATTTCCTCCGCCGGTGGAGGTTATGAGTGCAAAGCCTACAAAGAAGAAACCATCAATACTTGAATCGAAAAATCCTTCGCCACCTTCATTCTTGAAAAGTGTTGATAAGTTGCCGGTTTCTACGGAAAATCTTTCGGATGATGAATATGTTGGCCCCGATGGGGAGGTTTTCTTTGTCGATAAACGTTTTGAGAACTTGCCACCACCAAAACCAAAACGGTTTCAAAATGTGAGAATTTTTAGTGTGACTAACATTGTTTTAGAAACACCGAATATTTTCGACATAATCAAAAAGGGTTTTCATAAGGAGAGTTTAAAAGATAACAAAGGAAAAGATCTTAAATGTGATTTAATTGATTTTTCTACAAATCTAACTCCGTCATCACCGCGTGATTTGAGTACTACAAACTCGTCTACTCCTTTTGACGATGTTTTGTGTGGTTCTAGTATGGGGGAAGCCCCTTATGTTCCCTCATCCTTGTCCACCGAGGACGAGATATTCGATCCCGGAATTTCACGTAAAGGGAAATCTCGGTCTTCCACCGATGCAATAAATGGAAACTTTATCTATTTGCTTGGTGCGAGTCTACCTCGAGTAGCTCAAACGATTGTCTTACCAATTGTCTCACCCTTCTACTTCTCATCTATTTTCTTCAAACTCTTTGAGTTTATGGCACATGTTGGAGTGGAGTTGAATTGTTTTCTCCATGGAAACGAGAACGCCATTTTCGACCCCGGTATTTTGCATCACTTAAGGACTTAGTCCTTTATACCGGTTGCTTTTTGGGCCTTGTTTATCATGTAAGCCCCATCAAAAATTGACCATACCATGATATCCCTAAATGTTCACATTTTGAGGGGATCGAGTCGAGCTCATGACTCGGTAATCAAAAACGAGGTGCCTCGTGGGGGAGATCCCATGCTTATCTTTATGCTTTATATTCACTAATAAGGGGACTTGTACCCTTCCAACTCGTTGTCTCGTGGTTGTTTGTGATTGTGTTATCTAGATCATCATCATCGTCTACGATTGAAGACTCTCGTGTTCGTTTACGTGAGCCTCCATCGTTCGTTTGAAGAAGTTTTTCACGAATCCATGACATATCCTTTATTGTTCTAACAATTATCTTTTAGCATAATTAATAAACGGCTTTAGATATATTGTTGATCACCCTTTCCATGCTAGATCCTAAGCATTCGACTCTTCGTCTCTAGTATGGGGGTGCTCCACCTTTAGACTCGAAACATTGAGAACAATGTTTACTTTTAGTATGGGGGGGTGAATAGGTACTTGCTTTGCTACGCCCTCACGTTTTCCAACTTTCAATGTTTTGTTTTGCTAATAAGGCTAAAAATGGCCAAATTTTAAAATTTTTCGTAGTTTTCATAAGTGTTTTTAAGACACGAATGTATATTTTCCGATGGGTAGAATAAGAGTTAATTTTTGACTTGATGGGCATTTGGAGCCATTTACATTCCTTAACCCGCTCAATTCAAGTTTTGCTAGACTTTTATATAGGGAGCTTTAAAACGCGAAAGTCTTAATTCATTCGGGTTAAGAACAAGAACTTTTCGCAAGTTCCTATAATTGATTCTAGAAAGTCACTTATCAAGGGAACTATAAAATGCATTCTCTAAACTTGAAAAAGTCCAAGAAAGTGCAAGATCCTATAGGTGGCTTGAAAACCCAAAACTTTGATTTGATATAGTCTTAATGAAAGCTAATCCAAATTTGGCTTAATTTTGACTTGCATGGCTAAGTATTCACGAGTCTCTTTAATTAGAGGTCTTTAAATAGTGAAGAACGAGAAATGATAGAGTTAGACAAGTGATCATGCTAAACGTAGAACATGAAAGTGTTCTTTCAAAAACTCATGTGTTTTTAATTGTGGCTTTTTCTTCCCATAAGATCAATGCATTAGGAATAAATCATAATTGCAATAAGTAAGGTCGTACGATTTGAAAGGTTACTTAGCCTCTAGCGCAAGATCGTTTAAAAGTTGCTCGGGGTTGAATAGAGTTCATAGCCAAGGCATAACTTATTGAAACGGGACGCGAAGATTGGCGATCATCCAAAAAGGCCCTAACAAGGCATGAGGAGCTCTATTTTTGCTAAAGATCCAAAGATGATGTGAAGTATCATTGTTCCAAAATCAATATGAAGGATCGAGACACACGACGATAAGCAATTACTCCCCTAAAGAATGGAGAAAGTCTATCCAAAAAGACCCTAACAAGGTATGAGGATAAATATATCCAAGTCCGAAAAGGAGGCGGATCGTTGTATATCAAAATCCAAAGTAAAGATTGAAGAAAAATGATGAAGTCGTGGTCCTATATGAAGAATCTCTCAAAAACGTCAAGTGAAGAAATTCCAAATATATGAAGAGAAGACCATAATTTCGAGAACGTCTTCCCAAGATTTGAAGTATGAAGTGCATGCCAAATATCGGTCCGAGAAAGGTCTCAAATCGTGAAACGAGTTATGCCAAGATATGAACTTAAGGAGATACACGAGAAGCCGTTTTAAAAGATTTTGTCCTTCGGCTAACTATTGATCAAATCGTGCTACTTTGCTTTCGGACTAATAACTACTCAAATAAGTCAATATGAATCACTTGTGATCCCTGACAAATAGATAAAAAATGCTAGTAACCCATTTCCTTTTATAATAACTAGGATTGCGGGGAGGAAAAGTATTACACAATTTGAACGTATGAGTAGTGTTAGCATTGTGACTTGTACCAACAATGATCTTGTTTTTGCACTTAGCTTGGAATGTATGACAATCAAGGATGACGAAGTTTACTCTAAGGGACATTAACTTGTTTCTATTCTTTGACCCTAAAAGTCACCTTTTGGTGATGAAAATCATACATTATGTCTTTACACATTCTCGTAGTATGTTGCAAGTCTTTTACTCTTCAATAAAGGTTAATAAAATTGAACTTTGGTGGTGCTTAGATACTTTATTCTAGCATTGCGTGAGGGCACGGCAATGGCTTAGTATGGGGGAGTGATGAGATGGCATTTATACATGATCTCATCGTTCTTTTCGGGCTTTAAATGCATTAAAATGTCATAAAATACCATATATATGCTTATGTTTGTTTACTTGTGTGTTTTAGGTATGGATATCGTGAAAAAGACAAAAGATCACAAGATACAAGGAAAAAACGGACACGAGAAACGAAGCCGTACAAAGAACCGGGCCCTAATCATGGAATTTTCATCAAATACCCTTGAAGACTTGAAGACAAACAAGATTGATCCTCAATGAATGAAGAAATGACACTTAAAACCCTTGTATATTAATAATTACAAGTTTGGTCCCTTAAGTTTGTCAAAATTGCAAAAAGGTCCTTCAACTTTGAAGAAATGGCAAGATTAGTCCCTCAACAAATTCAAATTGCCAAAAATGGTCCCTCATGAAGATTAAGATGCAAGGAAGACCTTTGAAGATCAAAATTGTCCAATATCAGCCCTTGAAGAATCACCAAATGGCAAAAATCATCCTTGAAACCTTTTTCCAAAAGTATTGTGCCAAAATTGCAAAAATGTGAAAGTTATTACCAAAGGGATGCAAGTTTTAGGGCTGGAAATCTTTAAAAGCCAAAAAAAAACCAAAAACCAAGGACCAAAAGTGACAACTATGAAAGATTCAAAAGAGAAAAAGCGCTTAACACCTTTTTTCCCCCATTTTCGGATCAAATGGGGTACTGTACATCTTTTTTAACAGCCCAGAAATTACCCACCTTTTCCCTTGGGTAAATCCTAATTAAACTTGCACACAAGTAATTCACACACTCACAAACCTTTCCCACTCCTAAAAACCTGCATCCCACGCATGTGCACCAAACCCCCAATTCCCCAATCCACCAATCACATCATTCCTTAGCCCCCAAGCATCATGACGTGTCCCAATTGAATGGCCAAGATTATTTGCTTCCTCCCAAAGCAAAATAAACGTTCAAGATCAAATGGACAGCTCAAATGCACCAAAAACCTTTGAGGGTATTTTAGAGATTTTCTATGTATTAGGGTTTATGTTTTATGCTTCTAGGATGTTCTATAGGCTCTATAAAAGGAGACCCAAGCTGTGGTGAGCCCTTGTTCCAGTTTCTAGTCTCTCACATGTAATTCCTTTTTAAAGAAATAAAAAGTTTGGTTTTTGAAATATTCAAGTGTAATTCCTTTTTTATTGTTTTTAAAAGATTGTGTGTTGTGAGGAGATTGATTCTGAGTTCCACTTTGTTTTATGGTTAAGCAACTTTGATTTTCAAAGTTGTTTAAGGTTTTGAAATTTTGAGAGATTTTAGTAAAATCTGCTCAAAGGTATTTTGGTGTTAAAGGTTAATGATTTTGGTGTTATAGGATTATTAAAACGTTTTTTAGAAAGTTTGGAAAAGTTTGGTAAGGTTTTAAGAAGTAAAAAGAGAGAAAACAGAATTATACATATATTGTGTTTTGTGTTTTCTTTTGATTTGTTTTGAGCAGGTGTGAAGAAGTGTTGATTCAGTTCTGCTCCAACCCGAGTTGGATTGGAGGAGGATTTTCATCCTCTAGGTTCTTGGATGTAAGAACCTAAGGTAAACTCCTTTTTCTCTTGAAAAGTTCAAAAATAGTAGTTTGTATGATCTTATGTGATTCTGTGCATAAGTGTGTTTGAGGTGTTGGATTTGTGTTTATGTTATGTTATATGCATGCTAGATGTTAATGGAACCAGTTAGAATAGCTTTTGCAAGGTTTTGAAGTGTTAAAAGTTAGTTTACAGAAATAAAGAGGTGTTTGGCAATACGTTTTAGCAGGGGATGGATCTTAATTAGTGATTATTAAGGGTGTTAGAGTTAGTAATTTAAGTTAAGTTAGGTTATAGTAAGTTAATAATCTACTTTGGTGAGGTTTTGAAACAGATTGGTATGCTTAAAAGTGAAAATCAAGTGTTAAAAACCTGCAAGTCATATTCTGCTTATATTTGGTAAGATTTTGGTGCTTGATTTTGGATTTCTGTGTAGTAATAGGGTAATTTTAGGTTTGAATTGGATTGTATGCCAACTTGTGAGTTTGTGTACACGATTTGGTAGCTTAAAGTTCATTGGATTGCAAGTTTTTAGCCTAAGAGTCCACAGACCCTCCTAATCTGTCACAGAGAACTAGATAGCCTATTTGTGCATCAGTTTTGGTCTTGTGTGCATCTGTTTTGCCTAATTGGTGTGCTATTTGGTTTATACTTGTTGATCTTGACTTCTTGTGATCAAAGGATCACAAGAGTGCCCCTCTTTGTTCCAAAATATCATACCAAATAAGCATAAAGCCCAAGTCCTCTTGGCTTATAATCAGCAAAACGCAAAGTGTATCCTGCTTGTGTCAACATACAAGTCTGTCACGTTTTGATTTGGAATTGGCTTTAAATCTTGTCAAAAAGGGATTTGAATTTGGATTATAAGAGTTGGTTTTCAAGTTTACTAGTTGTCACAGTTTGGTTTGGTAAAGTTTAAAAAGCAAAAAAAAAAAAAAAAAAAAAGTTGCACCGCAAGACCTACCTATTGCGGCGCAACTGAAGGAGCTACAGATCAAGGTGCTCTCGTTTCACTAGTTGCGGCGCAAGACAAAAGCGTTGCGGCGCAACTAAGTGATAAAAAGGGGGGGTTACACGCCTCGAACCCGTGACCTGCCGTTCACAACACCAACAACATAACCAACTGCGCCCTGGGGACTTTGACTGATAAGTTTGTTTTCAAACTTTACTTAACCCGTTTTTGGTTTGTTGCTTATTACAAAAGCCGTAGCCCTTTTCATTTTTCCTAGCTTATTCTTTAAGCTTATTTTGCTTAGCTTATTTTTCATAGGAAGTTAATAGGTTTATAGATTTTTCAAAATTAGTTTCATAATTTTCCATTCAATAGATTATTTTTTAGGATTTATTTATTATACGTTTTTTATAAAAGCATTAAAAAATACCAAAAATAGTTTTTATTTTTAGGAAAAATAGTTTTTAGTTTTTAAAATATATTTTTGAGGTTTACATCTAATTTTGGTTTCAAAAACATTTATTTTTAATTTTATAATATTTTAAGGTTTTTTATAAACTTTAAAGATTTTTATAAAATTATTAAAAAAGGTTTAGGAGCTATAATTTGTGTTTTTCTCTTAGTTATAATATTTAGGATTTTTATAGATTTTTTATTTTAAATTTTATAAACTTTTATTTTTTAGTATTATTTTAATAATATTTTATTATTAATTTTTCAAAATTTTATTTTTCCTTCTTTTTCATTTTTCCTAGGTTCTTTGTCATTAATTAGGACTATTTCCATTTTTAGAATAATTTTCTAGCTTTTAGATTTATTTTTATAATTATTTTAAGTTTAATTAGGTTTAAATCATTTTTAGGGTTTTAAAAATAGTTTTAATAGGTTTTAATTTTTAGAAAATTACTTTTTAGTCTTATAATAATATAAGTTGAGTAATTATTCAATAAAATCATATTTTAGACATTTGAATTAGTTAAATTTAATTTTAGGGCTTTAATTAGCATTTAAAATTAATTATTTAATTAATAAAAGGTTTTAAAATATCTTTGTTGGATTTTTATCTTCATTTATATTATTTTAGACTTCTTTTTAAAGTCTTTTTAATTTTGTTTTTGGCTTTAGTATTAAATTTTTAATTTTTGTGTTTTTCTACGGCTTTACGTTTACGTTTTTACGTCATAGTGTAATTTTCACGAAACCGTCATTCCATCTCATCAATATTAATCTCAAAGAAATACAAGTTAATTCACAACACCATACCTCCTTGGGAAACGAACTTTCTCTCTTTTAAGTGATTGGGTCATTAGTGCACGGTTTTCCTAAACCGTCGTACTTAATACTTACCGCTCATATTTAGTTGCTTGTTTTTCCTAAAGCAAGTTATCTAAATTTTCCTACAATCAAAGCTCTTGGTGGGATTTGGTTGCTTCTATTATAGTTGTTGGCGGGGTTTTGGTTTTGAGGAGAAAAACCGGGTGAAAGGTAATTGTTGGATCGGTAACTCAGCAGATTTCTATCCCCTTGTTGTCGAGCTTGGTAATTTTCCGGTGAATAATTACCATAAGCAGCATACACATTTTCCGGATTTCCTTGTGTCGAAGTACAATCGGTGTATGAGTGAGGACCGCCACACGTTTCACAAGGATTAGCAACTGCTTTAACTTGTTGTTGTTGTTGGTTTGAAGCGAGAAGCGTAATACTTTTGCTCATTTCAGTCATCATGCGGGTGAGTTCGGTCATCTCAGGGTTTGCTGAAGTAGAGGAAACATTGACTCTCGGATTGTTCCTTGAAGAAGCAGAGGAATCCCAGTTTTTGTGGTGAGTAGTCATGTTCTCAATAAGCTCTCTACACTCCTCGGGTCTCCTTTTCATGAATATGCCACCGGCGGCTGCATTAATCGTATCACGATCTCGAAAAGTCAAACCTTTGTAGAAAGTATCGATTAAGGTTACCGGCAGCATATTGTGGTTTGGACATCTATCAATCAAGACATTATATCTCTCCCAAGCATCAAAAAGAGATTCATCGGGATCTTGCATGAAACCACTGATCTGATTGCGAAGGCTCGTGACCATGGATGGTGGAAAGTAGAGCGATAAAAAGCGTTGAGTCATGTCATCCCAAGTGTGAATAGAATTCTTCGGGAGACGATCAAACCATTTCTCGACATGATGTAATAAAGTATGTGGAAAGAGTTGTAGGCGAAGTTCATCCATTGTGGCACCAGCCAACTTCATGCTTTGGGTGATTGTAATGAACTTGTCGAGGTGTTTGCTGGCATCATCATCAGGCAATCCATGGAATGGGTTTGTTTGTACTTGCTGAATCATGTGGTGCTTCAAAGAAAACTCAGGATCGTTGATTTGCATCGGCGCAATCGGTCCTCCTCGTCCAAACATTGTAGGTTGACAAAGTTCCTCCATGGTCCGAAGATCGGGTTGTGGAAGAACATTGTTGTTATTATTAGGGTGCGGTGGATTATTGTTGTTAACACCTGAAATAGCTAAATCTTCTTGAGGCTCGGTCTCTTGATAATTAGAAGATCTAGTACGCATACACCTGAAAATGCAAAAGAAAAAGAAACCAAACACAAAGACAATATATATACACAATAAAGATAAAATCTTTTTGGATTTTTGAAATTTTTAATTTTTATGGATTTTTATCAATTTTTTAATTTTTATGATTTTTTGGATTTTTTATGCAAGAAAAGTAACGCTCACAAATGAACGGATCCCAAAAAGCAACGCGTCTCTCACAGAAAACCGTTAATCTTTACGAAAAGAGCCGGTATCGGCGCCATTTGATAACTCGATTTTACTCAGGTTAAAAAGATTAAAGTTCTTTGTCGTGTGTCTAATCGAATTGATCTAGGTTCTCTATGTGACTCAGTTTTATTTTGGTGGAACAAAAGTGTGTCGTTGTAGTTTTTAAAATTAAAAGTGCGAAACTTTAAAGTAAAAGTGCAATTAAAGTAAATCTAAGTCTAATTAAAATAATGGCAAGTATTTTAAAACGTGTCTGAAATTAAAGGGCACTAAAGTAAATGACGTAAACTTAAATCTACCTAAGGCAATCTTAAAACGCGACTAAAGCTTAAACTTAAGGCAAGGCTAAAATAAAGCTAAGGCAATTAAACTTAAAGTGCAACTAAAATAAAAGACAGGAAAAATAAAGCTTGAAAATAAAGGACATAAATTTAAAAAGAAAGACTAAAAAGAAAGACCTGTAAGAATCCTTGATTCGGAAGTTCAAAACTTCCGAATGAACTGGCTTGACTCGGAACTTTTTAAGTTCCGAATGAAGCAGTCTTGAGTCGGAAGTTCCCAAACCCCAAAAGCCTTGATTCGGAACTTTTTAAAGTTCGGGATGAAGCTACCTTGAGTCGGAAGTTTGGTTCGGAAGTATTGATCCAGAACTCTTCCGGATGAAGCTTGAGTCGGAAGTTTGCCCTTGGTTCGGACCTTTTGAGTTGATCCGGAACTTTTGAGAAGTTCTGAATGAAGCCCTTGCTGATCCGGAACTTTGGTTCTGAAGTGTTGATCCGGAACTTTTAATGTTCCGGATGAAGCCCCTTGGTTCGGAACTTTGGAGTTCCGAATGAACAACTCTTGACTCGGAAGTTTTTTGCTGATTCGGAACTCTTCCGGATGAATCCCTTGATCCTGAACTTTTGAGTTCCGAATGAAAGCTTTCCCTACTCTTGGTTCGGAAGTTTTCCTAGGAATAAAGAAACAGAAACAAACTCCCCCGAAGAACAAGGGATCAAAATAACAACTAATCTACCACAGATTAAACAAAATAAATCAAACGATTTAACCAAATTAATAACGAATCAACAGACAATCATAAACAAATAATTTAAATTAACAAAACAAACAAATTTAACCACAATAATTAAAAACCCACTTGATCAAAAAAAAGACATGAACATGAACACAAACATAAACATAGAAATCAAATATTAAGAAAGGTAGATGAGAGATTAACAAGATAAAGTAAAGATTGACAAGAATTAAATGGAAACTTACTTGAAATTAAATGAATTTAAGGTGCAAGACAAGGTATTTAAATTGACAAGTATTTAAATGTGCAAGAAAAATAAAAGTGGAAGAGCTAATTTATCAAGTTAGCCAACAAAGAAAAAATGATTAATGATCTAATCTATATATAGGGGAGGATTAGGAAGCTTCCTCCCCTCCTTCATTTCTTCTTAATTGCGAGATTAAGTCCCTCCTTCTTTTAATCTTCATTAATTGCATCATTAGTCCATTCTTCTAATCTTCTTTAAACTTGGACTTAAAGGACTTTTGGCTTCGGGATTTCTTTGAACTCGTCTTTAAATTCTTCAATAAAATAGACTTGAATTCTTCGGCTTTTGATAAACTTCCGTCTTTTGACTTTTTCTTCGATAAATCTTCAGAATTGGTCTTGGACTTCCGTTCTTTTTGCACTCTTGACTTCTTGACTTCGTCTTTCATCTTTTTCTTCAATAAAAGTCCGTAAATGCCCGTGAATATCCGTGTTTTCTCCACTTTTCACAATTTCGTCCTAAATCACAACAAAAACACAAACCACGCATAATTCCGACATAAAAGACATAAAATACACGTTTTGGTCCGGTTATTACTGTAATTAAGTGGTAGAAAAGATGTGTGTTTACACACATATCAGTAATGACGTAAAACGCGAACGTAAATACGTAAAACGTGACAAAATTAAAAATTAAACCTAAAAATTAATTAAAAATGACAACTAAGTCTAAAATAATATAAATAAGAATAAAAATCCAATAAATATATTTTAAAACCTTTTATTAATTAAGTATTTAATTTTAAATGCTAATTAAAGCCCTGAAATCAAATATAACTAAGAAAAAGTCCAAAATATTATTTTATTAAACTAATAACTCACTTATATTATTTAAAGACTAAAGAGTATTTTTCCTAAATTTTTAAGACTATTTTTCTATTTTAAAAATGCTAAAAACAAATTTTAAACTAAAATAATGATTAAAAATATTAAAATAATGCTAAAATTAATTTGACTATTTTAAAAATCCTAAATTATATTACTAAATAGTAGAAAACTGAAAAAAGTTGAATACAAAACTTTTTTACACTAAAAGACAAAACAAATCTAATTTAAACCCTAATTAAACTTAAATTAATTCTAATAAGTACTGAAAAAGGTGAATAGTAAAATCTTTTTAACCTAAAATATCTTAAATTAATTTACTAAATCCAAGAAAAATATTAAAATTGAAAAACATAAAAGTTTTGCACTAAAAGACAAAAACAGTGAATTAAAAACTAATTGAAAATGCAATTTAATCTAAAAAATAGTAAATGAATAGTAAAAGAAAAATAAATTAAATGGAAAAATCAGAAATAAAATAATAAAAATAACAAAATTGGAATCACTGAATAAGTCCTAAAATTGCTCACAAAAGACAAAAGAATGAAAAACTGAAAGGGACATGTCCAGGACTTTTGTCCTTATCCCCAGCAGTGGGAACTAAACAACTAGCATGGGGAACTTTGTACCGACTGTTTTCACAGAAAAACGGGTATGGGCAATGATTTGCTTAGATTTTGCTTGTTACTTAGTTTTACTTGGCAACAAAGGCACCCCCACAACCAGTTGGGTTGTGGGGAGTCAAATATACAAGAAAAACACACCTTGCACACAAGAAAATCACTCAAATGCCTAAAAAAGTTACTGATATAGCTAGCAAGGACTGGTATGCTATTGCTGATCTATATGGCAATTTGTTGAGTTTTGGCTCACCAAATCTTGTTCAATTCAACACAAAATCACAATAGATCTTAACACAATCCTATATTAACAGTTCACTTAACAATATGACAAGATTTGGAACAATATTAAACTAAAACAAGGCAGATTGATGGATTACTGATTTTCTACCAATTTTGAACATGCAAAATGCTTTAAAACCTATCAATACTGCAAAATAATGACTGATATATCCTGCTATAACCTATAAGAGTGTGCTTAGACTAACTACAAGCCAACATGTTGTCCCAAGACCAGCTTATACCCAGATCAAAACATCCCTTTAAAATCTGTTACCTAATTTTAACAAAGAACTAGATGTCATAAATACTTTAAACTGATTAACTCCTACTCTAACATGCATATACTTACCAAGGAAGCATAAACAAACAACAAATACCAACAATAAAACAGATTCATGCCAATTCACAAATTTCACATAATAAACTCACAAAAACTAGCTAATGGGATTCAAGCCAATGTACCTCAAGCTGATGCCTTCCGAAGGTTAGTAGGTGAGCATATGAGAGTTTGTGAACAAGTAGAGACCCTTGTTGGTGGAATCCACAATGGACCCAAAGGGGACAAATGTCTTCACACAAAAAATGATGAAAAATGCAATGGGATGAATGATCTTCTTTGATGACTTTTGTTCCTGCACAAAACCACTAAACAAAAGAACAACTACAAGCAACAAAGGCTACAAGCTATTGGCTTGTAGCTTTTGCTACAGTAAGAAATTAAATATAGAAAAAAAGTAAAAATCAGATTTTATGAAAAATCTTTGAAAAACGTTGAAGTAAACCATAAAATCTTTGACAAAAGCTTAGTAATAAGCTGAAATCTCCCACACTCCACTTTCACTTCATGTGGGGGTGAAAATCAGAGTTATTAAGAACTTTTTCCAATAATCTTTTGAAAACACTAATTTCTTAAAACCTTTTGAAAAATGAATTTTTAACCCGAAATAACTTAGACAAAAGCTTTACCCAAACTGAATCAAACACCTTGAGTCCACTATCACTTCATCAAGGTGTTTCATTCAAATTTGAAAAATCTTTTTCTAAATCCTAAAAAACTGATTTCTGGAAATTTCTTAAATAAAAAACCTTTTAATAACTTAAACTAAATTTGAGAAAAGTAAAGGTTAAACTAAAAGGAAACAGTAAAGGAACTCAGTAATATGCAAGATTAAAAATTTTTCATTTTGATTAATCAATTTTAAAACTTACAAAAACTGGAAAAAAAAGCTTGTCACAAGTCGACATAGCTTTATATAGGGAATGAAAGAACAATCTAGAATACTGAATAAAAAATTACTAAACATAAACCCTTGGAAAGTTATTCAAACTTGGTCAAGTTGTCCATGTGATGTTGCCAGATGGAATCTTTAATGTGGTGCGTGGCTATACTCCTTAGGGCCCAAGTTTTGTTGAGAACCATTGGTTTGGTCGGTTTTTGGGAAAAAGGGGACAAGGAAGTGAGCAGGGGAGGTCCCCACATATCACATGAGTGTGTTTGGGGGTAATTTGGGGTGTGGGTTTTGATTAGTGATAGGTGAATTAGGAATCTACACAAATAGGGACAAAACCCCTTTAGATTAAGGTGTATTGTATCTGGGTAGATTTAGGGTTTATGAGGGTGTTTAATCTATTTTGGGAGAGGGATTAGTTTGAATTCGTGTTTAAGAGGGAAAAATAACTGATTAATAAATCAGTTTTGGGTGGAAAGGTGACGTGCAGTGAAGGTGAGTGGTGATTGGGTAATGGGTGAGTGGGGATGACGTGTCATGAGGTGAATGGCTGGGAGGGTTTTGTTTGTCTGGGCGCATTCGGTCCTCAAGTTTCCATAAACTTGTCCCTTTGATTAAAAATTCCCAAAACAGCTCATCCTTTGTATTTGAAGTTTATAAACTCCTATTTTGGCCACAAGATATTTTCCAAACTTGTTTTAAGGACTTCTCTTGTAATTTCTTCATATTCCAAGGACTAAACTTGTATTGTCATGATAATTTAGGGACCCAAATGTATTTTCAAGTATTCAAAAGTTGAGGGACCAATCTTGCCAAATCTTCAAACTTCAAGGACTTGAATGGAAATTCATGATTCAGGTCCGGTTCTTTGTGCGGCTTCGTTTACCGTGTTCGTTTTTGCTTCATTCTTGTGATCTTTTGTTGATTTCACGATATCCGTACCTAAAATACACAATGAAAAAACACAAGCATATATTTGGGTATTTTGATGATATTTTAAGCGTTTTAAGCCCGATTTGGACGATGAGACTATGTATAATTACAGTCTCATCAGAACCCAAAGAAGTAAGGATCACCCATGAAGTGAGGGATAGGAATGCCCAAAATAGTAGCATTATTGTTAGAGGGTGGAGGAGGTGGTGGAGGCATAGTGTCGAAGGGTGAGATGGAAGAGTTTGGTGGAGTGAAAGGAGAGGTGACCAAAGGCTCAAGTACAAAGGGGATACTTTGTAGAGGTTGAGGTTGAGAAATCCCATGAAAAGGAGGACTGGGGTGAAAGGTGAATACAGCTCATTCATTCTTGATTGGAATGAAGAGGAGGTAGAACCATGAGAATGGTTAGTACCATGGGTTGAGTTTGTCTTGCATGGAGCAAGGGGTAGTGAAGGTGAAGATGAAATGAGAATGAGAGAGATCTCATTTTTGGGAGTGTGAAAGGATGAAGAACCTATGTTAGGTATCTTGACCTTAATTTTGGGGCTTATTTTTGAGGAGGAATTTTTGGAAGAAGTGGATGTTCTAGTGGACACCATGGTTGTGTGTTAAGGTTTACAGAAGATTTGAAGGGATGAAGAACACAATCAACAGGAGAGGGTTTAAAAAAAGAAGGGAATGATCCAAACTAGTAATGGGTTAAAATCATTTTAGGTGAATAATGAAATTAGGTACCCTAGTTTAGGAAAGTGCAGGTTTTTCAAAATTCTTATCAAATTTTTACACAGATTAAGGAAAACAATGTAAAGCAAAGATTCTGTCAAAACAGGAACAGGCGGTTCCTTACGTAGGTCCGCGGTTCTTTATCGCTAAGGAACCGCGAGTTCGATATGGAACCGCGACGAGTGGTGATAAAAAAGTGCAATTCCTTAAACTTTGGTTAGCCCTGATTTCACACAGGTAAATAACAAGCCAAAGTTATACATAAGTCAAAATCTGGGAAGCTAACAAACACATAAAGAGCACAAACCTATGTAAATCAAATGAACGATTACACAGTTAATTAAGGATTAAAATAGTTAGTAATCCAAACAAGTAGTATTAGTTAATATACACACATAAAAGAGAAGAAAGCAAATGTTCAACACATAACATGTTTTGTAACACCCCCAAATATTCATGTTTAGATTCAGCGGAAGAGTCATTGGTGTTACAGGATAACACATTACTCAAATTAGAGACAACGCTTAAAAATCGCGTCGTTTAATAATAAAGCATTTTACATTCATAAATATCAATTTACATAGGTCCTCGGGTCCTAGTATTTCATACAATTTTAGAAAACATTTGAATGAAAATTTTATTTGAATGCGGGGCATAAATTCTTGTCGTCTTCCCAAGAATTACCTTCACGTACCTGAGATAAAACATGTTAAGAAGTCAGCGAAAACGCCGAGAGAATTCATAGAGTTTAATAAAAACTATTAATATATCATCGGTATATATAATCATTACCGAAAATCATTTTGTACAATTCTTTGTCATAAATCATAATATAGGCTTTTGCCTTTAAAACCATTATACGAACCATTGTCGTAAAAACATCATACAATACGTTTTATAACGTTGTATAAAGTTTAATAAAAACCGTTATATGAAAATGGTTATGTAAAACCAAAACACGAACATAATATCAATAATATGACCCCATATTGCTAGTCAGGC